>CM040245.1:102302302-102585876 GCA_022545495.1 Chrysanthemum lavandulifolium
TGCACAATCGCAATTGTATTATGCTAGATATCTAACTTCAATAAACAGATGCATTTTAAAAGGTTTTATTTATTGCCATAATTTTCATGACTACAATCTACAGCATCAGCAAGGCTAGTGTCATCCTCTTAAAGATTTATACAAATTCAGGTAAAATTGGAGGTATATACGAGGTAACTAACCTAATAAAAGTGTAATAATAGGTAGTCTGGGGGAGAGCAGAAAGTCCTAACAAGAAGACCATGAATATTTTGAAAATATAATTTTACGGAATTTGCTCAACATGGCTCTTACAGCTATATTTAAGAGCTATGACCATGCATGATATATTGTACCTTAGTTATAACCACCTAAAGTGGTTGATGATGACTGCCTCAAATTGGTAAAATTTGTATGTTCTTGTTTCTTAAACATATCTCTAATGGCTATGTTTAGCAAAACCCTTAAGTTATAGAAGACATATTTGGTATTGGTTTTCATGTGATATTATTGTGAGGCCTAATCAGATTATTGTACACTAAAGCAAAATTCTGGGACCTGATATACATGCTCAGATCATCAAACGTTTTTATAGACCCACAGCTGATTTCATTGTTCGTCTTACCAGCACACAATTAACTAATGCAGTTATAACAGGCATCTAAAGCTAGGTAAATAATGAATTGCACCCAACCTTTAAGTGGCTGGTTTCAATTTTCGCAAGCAAAGGATTCAGCAGAACTGAAGAGAACCACTGCCTGAGATGATCGCGCCACTGCTCGATTTGTGGATAAACACCTAAGCGCCAAAAGCAGCAATAGAATCTTCCATGGTCATGGGAGTAGGAAGGTCGCCTCCCTTTCTTTGGTGGGGTACTGAACTTCTGAGAACCAGGTGACATGCGAACAGCCCTCAAAGGTGTGCTTTTGTAGTACCAGAGGTATTCGTACCTGGGCTACCAAATCCGCTTATTGTGGGAGGCGGAGTAGCCATTTTACCGCAGACATGGAAAACTTTTCATCAAAATCCGCCAAGAATGTTTCGAGCTGTTTTTCCGTTGATATCTCTCTGATGGAGATCCGCGCCAAGGAGAAGAAACATATTGCTCCTGGCCTGTTGGTGTCTTCATATTGGGTGATTGTGAGGGACAAGATAGACTGATGAAGAAACTGGCGGTTTAGACGGGGTGCTGAAAGAATGCATCTTACTTCCACTGCTAGTGATTGATTTCTGACGGTTTAAATGAGGTGTAAGACCCGAACCCGTAAATGGTTGATGAAGGGGGATAAGCTTATCTGCAGGTGATGCATTGGCTTTAGCGTTGGGTGCCTCCTTTGCAGACTTTACTTCAACCTGCTGAGACTTTGGTTTTAATCCCAACAGCCCAAGTTGTCGGTTGGTCAGATTTAGTTGGTCATTAGGGCTATTAGACGTTGATGCAGGTGTAACAGCTTTTGTTCTCCATAACGATATAGCTTTGAGAAGAGCAAATACGGATCCGATCAAAACCAGAGCCATGACAGCTTGCACCACTTTCAAAAAGATATCTGCAGACAAAAATATGGATATCAATAGACAATTTATAAAATAACCTAAGGAAAGAAAACCCATTGTAAATGAACTTTACTTACAAGCAACATCTTGAGTAACATATCTGAGCTTGGAACTGTCAACAATGTCATTTTCCCTAAATTGTTCACATGAAATGACTACATCAGCACTCAATGCAAGAAAACTGAGTAAACAGAAAAGCTAACAATCTCGATTATTCGTTAAGCAAATGAACAGGTGATATGATCTCACATATCTCTAGACTGCCATTACGGCGTTGTTTACAGTGTTTATTTTAACAGCTTGAGCTTATCCTTATAAGCAGAGTCTACAAATCAGCATATTAAAACAGCTTATTTAACCCTAAGGATAAACTTGTTATTCTGAGTGCACCCGAAACAATCAGTTTAAAATAACTAACCTCAAGCACCCCGATGAAAACAACTTAATTCACTTTTCTTCATCTGTTTATGTAAATAAATAAACAGAATAAGTAGATTAGTTGTTTAAACAAAAAGAAGTATTCATATAGCATATGCTTCGGTTTCAGATAACTCTAGAGTCTGGACTCTGGACTACCATCGTAGGTGTTTAGAATGGCTTTTTTTAAAACAGTTTACAATCATCCTTATAACCAGAAGCTATCAACTTACTTGAAACAGCTTATTCCACACCAAGGGTAAACTTGTAAGTTTTAACTTATAACCACCACGTATAATAATACTGAAATACGTGAATCTCAAATTTCTGATCAGAAATAACTTACTTCACTCTAATAGAAAGCAAATAAGCCATATGCACTTTTCTGAATCAAAACACCATCCTAATACCTGATTCACTTTTCTTTACCCAGCCGCATTAGTAATAAACAGAAAAAGCATATAGGCTGTGTTTGGCGACAAGCTTTTTGAACGCTTAGGAACGATAGCATCTAGAATTCAATGCTTATTTGGCAACGAACGCTTAGCTCTTACTTTTTAAAAACTCCTTTTCAAACACTAATAAAGAAAGCGTCGTCATTTTACACTTTATGATTAAAGCTCAAGCTATGCTACCAAATGCATTTATATAACAAACAACTACTGACTAACTGCTACTGTTTGCAACAGCTACTTCTAGTTTTGCCAAACACATCTATAACATGTTTAAACATAAAAGGCTAAACCGACTTCTACATCGTAACATCCTTTCCATAACTTACATCCTAATTCACTATATACCGATAACTCCTATTCCTAATTCTTAATTCACTTGTCTTTACCAAACCGTACACATAATAAACACAATAAACATACAGGCTATGTTTGGCGATAAGCTTTTGAGAGCATTTAGGATATGAAGCTTGTTTGGCACGAGTGTTTGGCTTTTGGATTTTGTTTAAGCACCTTTTCAAACGCTTTATAATAAAACGTATAGCATTTAGCTTTACGTCATCTTACAATTTATAATTAAAGCTGCTACATCTATGCTACCAAACGCATTTATAAACAAACAACTACCGCTTCTAGCTACTTCTAGTTTTGCCAAACATAGCTATAACCTATCTAAACACAAAACGCTAAACCGATTATTTCAACTTCTACAGTGCAACATCCTTTCCAAATAACTTACATCCTAATTCACTTATACTCGTAACTCCTAACATCACACAAATAACCGAATATAATTCGCATCCGAATCCGAAACTAATTATTCACCTAATTCACCTAAACCTAACAATAAACCGTTAATTCACCTTCTAAACCGATAACTCGCCACATTACGCGAACAAAAGTATCCGAAAACTACACTAATCATCTCAACAAAAATAAAAGCTATTCAATCACATTTACTTCAAATTCATAATAATATACAAAATTAAATGAAATACAAGTGATGATTATACCTGAGAATGAATGAGATTAAAGAAACAGTTGAAGCGGATAATAAGGTGAGAATGAAGAAGATAGTTAGTTTTGAAGGACGGAGGCTGTTGGTAGTTAGGGCAGCTGATACAGCTGGATTTTGATACACTGTAAACTTTGTAACTGGTTTAGATGATGTTGTTGTTGTTACGTTCGCCATTGGTGATGAAAATGATTTTCTGTTGATTTTTGTGATTTTAGGGTTTATGTTATTCCGCCATTGATGAAGTGATGAAGGTTTTTTTGAATAGTGAGTGAATAGGGCACGTTTTAATTTTCGAATTTAGCCAAGGGGATGCTAGCACTTTTTTACTTCTAGTGAGGTGAGAGTAAAATGTAAAAAGTAAAATTTTGGTTTCTACTTTTGATTCTAGGCATTTTTATTTAAGCAATCTCTCGCAATGTCGCCGGTTCAATCGGTTGAACCGAGAACCATCTTGAAATTAGTGAGTGATAATAATGCACTTTTTTATTTCTAATAAGGTGAGTAAAAAGTAAAAGTAAAATTTTGGTTTCTACTTTTGAGTCTATGCATTTTTATCTTCATTTAGTGTTTAAGCAATTTCGTAAATGGTCTTAGCTTGGTTCCTGAGTATTAGGCTTCTCATGTGTAATTTAATCAAGTAAGACAAATCATCGTTAGTTGGTTCGGAGTATTAAATTCGATATCAAGTTCCGGTGTGAAAATAATTATATGTTTGATATGATTTAAGTGAGATAATGTAAAGAGAGAAAGAGTAATGAGAAGTAGAGTATGTGTGATCATGTGTCGTTCATCGAAGTGAACAATTCCATTTATAATACCTCGCCCATGCTACGCGACACGGGGATTGTGGATACAAGGTTGTCGTTTTGGTGAAGCTCGAGAACCGCTGCTGGCACAAGCCTTTGCTTTCAGGGCTCAGGTTGTCGTAACGTGCTCAGTGACCATTGTGGACCAGAAACTGTTACATTCGTACCTCATCGTACAATTGTTGTCAACGTTTGTCTACAAAGTTCCGGAGAAAACAATTCTTCCTTCGCCATTGCATCTGGACCTAATGTAACCTTCGTTACCTTAGCTTATCCAGAAGACCATTCTAGTGTCAAGTATTTATTCTCTAACCATCCACGAGAAATGTTCAATTAGGGGTGATTAACTCCTTCATAACATCCGAAAGACATGATACCTCATCATCTAGTTTTCAAAAAGTTGGATTTATTGGCATGTTACCATGTTAGGGATCTATCGTATATGCATGATAAAGTAAATCGATTACACAACATATATGTTTTGAGACTGTTTTTTTTTTTTCCTTCTTTTTTTCTATTTTTTTTTTTAATGAAAAGCAAAAACTACTTCATAGTACTAGTGAGAATGCATAGAACACTTAGAAACAGAAATAAAAATAATCTAACAAAATACCTAAATAAAAATAAAACTACATGTAAACTTCGGTATTTAAAAAGTATCAAACTATCATTTTATTATTTTATCATGTGAAAACCTAGTAACTTGCCACAACTCAACAAGTTACAAGGTCTCACTTGTCATTAGAATCAAGATATATATGAATCATAAACATAGGTTTCCTAGTTCGGATACTCGGTATCATTCGTCAATGTTGTTAAGTCAATATAAAAGAGAACTTTCGGCGATTACATTAATGTTTATATATGATACCATCCCTCTTAATAAAATGTAAAGAACATGTTATTTTTTGCTAACCACGAGAAAATACACTATTCACATCCCATTCGACAATCACTCGCATACTATTCGTTCAACGCTCCAAATTGTCTATGCTTTTCAATGAGGCTTTAGGCAAAGACACGATGGTACATTGCTCCATTAGTCCCATCAACTAAGTCCATATTCCAATATACCTTTATCTCCATGTCCAAATAAATTTTAGGAAGTGTTTGGTTTGTAAAAAAGAATCACTATGGGCATGTGAATGATCATGGATTTACACACTCATCATCCTTGGTGGGTATGAGATATGTTTAATTTTATGAGTTTCATTTCTAATTTTAGAAACTAACCTATCAAACAAACAATTATATTGAGAATAAAAGTCATTCCCTTATTCGTACCCTCATACCATACATTCGCTATACTAGCAAACATTCGCTAAGGCTAGTATAGTGTTGCCACCATATTACCTTTCACTCACTTTCACCAAAGCATCACTTATTCACATCATCACCATTTTCTCTAAGTCACCACTTCCACCTAATCATTACGTTATCACTATTTCTCGACCGAAACCCGATAACTATCAATAATCACTCACCATTCATATATACCTCACTTAAACATACAGACACAAACACTCCTTGCACATTGAGCCTCCAACATAAAAATTCCTTGAAATAAAACTTTACTGCAAACTCACCATTATCTTACACGTGTCACTATCAACTAAATATAACCCGATTTCAACAAATTATGTATTTCCTTGACCCTTATGCATTAAGTAACACGCATTGGTGAAGACTATAAAAACCAACTAGATATGTAACTATCACCAGCGTGTAATATCAAAGTATGTTAACTTCAAAAGAATATGCCATGTCCCATGTATCGAATGTCGATGTGAGAACGCTACCACTTGTCAACATGGACAAAACTAGTGGTCCAAGAGACTTCACAAAATGTCAATCTCAAATTAATAATCATGTTTGCAAGTACTTTTGAGTTTTGAAAGGAAAACGAAGAAAAGATGAAATAATTGAAACAATTTTATGATATTTTACTTGAAGGGTTTGGAATTTGGATTGATAGTGTTCAAATAAGCGTGAATGCTACCACTTTAAATACGACCAACTCTAATATTTTGTATTTTCAAAGACGTTGTCATGTCCACACTTTTATGACATAACAATGATAAAGCATAAGCAAACTTAGTTTATGGTGCTGATAGCTTCACCTTTCACCATCACTTTATAGTTTACTAGCTACATGTTAGTTTTATGGATATAAATTAGTAGACGTGAGTTAGGATCGAACTCGAGACTACGGGATTGCACACTTTACGTATGAGAATTTAAAGTTAATAATTAAATATAAATGTTATATTTATTTATTGATTAAACGAAATAACTAACGAACGTTAAATAATTAATGAATGGATTAACGCTTAAATGTATTTGGAAAAGGATTAAATTGCAAAAGTTGGGAAGGTTCGGAATCCCTTCGGATGTCCTTAACCGATCGGCCAATGGGAAGGAAACCCAACCCAATTGCAATTCAACTTGTTCACCAAGTTACTTGAGTATATATATAAAACCTAGGGTGTTTGTAAAATCATCTCTTGTGCTCATTGCTAAACCCTAAAAACGTTTTGTGTGTGTTTTCTTTGCTACAAACCGATCGGCAACTCTATAGGGGATCGATCATCACTTTTCCATTAAACAAAGTTATTTGTTTTATCAAAACTAGCATTACTTTAATTCGGTTTAGTACGTGTGTACAAGAACGTAGTAATAACACACTATTGTTATTATTCTTGGATTGAATTACAAAACGGTATGGGGTAATTCATATAATCCTAATTAAATCAAATTAGGGTTCTTCCAATTCTAGTTGTGGATTTGATTCTTGTTAAATTTAGAATCAAGAAAAGGTACGATATTCTTTTATGTTAATTAATTGTTCATTAATAAATCATATACGCCCGCTTGATTACTTTGATGTTTTGTGGTTATTTATTTGATTGTCATGTTATATAATTCCAACAGTGGCATCACGAGTCATTGGTTTTAATGAGTAATTAATTACATAACGCGTAATAAAACAAATACTTGTATGTTGTTTGATATATTTATCTAGGGTTTATGTTTTATTTTGTTTGGTCGATTTTAGTTAATTGGGCGTACTTATTTTTTTTGGTCGACACATACATAAATTTTAGGGTTTTGAAAATTGTTTGTTAACCTTATCGAAACCTATAATTAATATATTAGTTACGTGATTAATTCATGAATAATTTGTTATGTGTCATGGAATTTTGATATGCGATCTTGTGACTATTTGTATAATTGTTATGATGTATCCATGATTATACATGCATGTTAGTCATGGATGAGTTACTTTGATATTATTTAATTGTTAAGATATATTTATTTATTTATAAATCTTGAATTGGGAAGACTCAATTATATATTAATGAATCATTATGTGCTAATTGGTATATTTTAATTATGGGTTTACTTAATCGATTCATCGACGTATGTGGCTCACTTTCTATCACCGGAGTGAAAGCCCTAATTAATATATACATTAATTTAACCTAGATATTGATTATTAATAGGTTTTATCGAATAAGTCAGATGCGCTACTTGCTTACACGTATAAATTGTTTATTATGTGCATTGTTTTTAGTAGTTTATTTTTATTTGTTACTTGTTTGTTTATTATGTATGACAGCTTTTAAGCAAAGGGTAATTTTGAATAGAAAATAATACTGGACTAAACAATGGCGAAATTTGATTTGTTTTGGAAGAGTTAAGTTTTCAATACTTTAATTGATTGGTGACTTTGGTACAAATGGTCCGAACAGCTCACCCACTAGAATGAACTATAAAGGGTTAATAAAGAAGCGCGCACAGTCGCTTTGAAAGGATGTCTTAGGTTATGCTTTTGCTTACACGGTCCTCTCGCTCGTAAGTTCGAATGGAGCTACTTAGTAAGCCATAAAATGTGCAAACTCATCTTAAGGGCGAATAGTTTTAATTCCTTGCGCCACTTGGTGGTAATTACCCAAACACTAAGTTTTACACTTATGCAAAAGTACGGTATAATGGACGATAATTAACACTAAATTCCTTGATTGGTGAACCAAATACCTCAGTCAAGACTTTGATAATTTGATCTTTATGAATTGGTAATAAAAAGTTTTTTATTAAATTTATGCTACAAGATGAATGCATGACATCTTTGTACATATTTGATTTGACCACATAAAATCAAAACTAGTACCCTTTTAAATTAAGTTGTATGCCATCTAATTAAAAGGAACACTTGAAGTTGCAATTTACATCATGACAATACTTGGCTAGATTGTGATGGAGAGGTAAATCTCTATGTAAAGTCGACCACATGGACATATTTGCGCTTCTTTAAGTTAGACACTTAAGTTGAGTAGGAAGTGAGACACGGACTCAATGGCATAAGATGGGATGAAACATGTTTATATTTGCAATAGCGTTGGAAAATATAAATCTCATAATGATCTAGGAGTTGGAAATTGTTTGCCAATTAATGTTCGACAGATTACCTTATTATGTGCTTTCGTTACTAGCAGATCAACTGATGTAATGAATCCATGATAATTTGGATCCTAGTTTTCGAGAAAATTATATTGTTATATGTTTATATTACCGTTGGGTATATTTTATTTTCTTGAAAAGTTGTATTATCGAAATTACTAATACTTGAACTTTTTTCTGTAGAAATGGCTCAAAACAACGATAACACTAACATCGCTCTAAATTCGCGTTCAAAAACTTTTTGATCGAGAAAAGTTGATTCGCTCTAAGAATTTCAATGATTGGCACCGCTCTTTGAGAATTGTCGTAGAGTTGTTGACCGGTTGAAATATCTTTATGAACCTTGCCCCGCCGAACCAACCGGTCCTACTGACTACTCAAGTTGAAAAGGACGAGTGAAAACTAGAGTATAAGCGTCATAATGATGTGGCTTGTATTATGTTGGGAACGATGGAATCTGCTCTTCAAAAGCAGTTCAACATTATTTCCCATATAATATGCTCAATGAACTTCGAACTATGTTTGAGAAACCACCGCACGAGATTTATGACTTGACCGACGCATTACACAAATGTAGGCGTGGGAGAGGGTAAACCCGTAAGTGCTCATGTATTGGAAATGAAAGGATACATAGATCAACTAAAGGCACTTGGCAAAACATGTGATGATGACATACGTGAATCGATTAATAGATCCTTAACAAGGATTTTAATGGTTTTGTCGAAACTTCAATATGCACTGCGCGTGGGAAGACAATTATCGACCTACACGCATTGCTAATTGACTATGAGAAAGGGTTGCCTCAAAAGGTTCCTACCTCTGGTGTACTTGCTATCGTGGTGGAAGGATTAATAAGCCAAAACCGCGTGCGAACAACAAGAAGGGGAAGGGTAAGGGAAAGGTTGACAAAGGCAAACAAGGTTATGGCCTATCAACCTCAACCCAAGAAGAACCTACTCTAGGAAGGATAATCCTAAAGGATCAAGCATGCCACTATTGCAAGTCAGTTGGGCATTGGAGAGAAATTGTGCTCTCTATCTTGATGAATTATGGGCAAACAAGATGAAGTACGACGGTCTTGGCGCCGGTCCTTTGTGTAATTTATTTGTCATTTAATTATTTACTCTAAATCATAAAATTCCTAGGTATATGATCTTGGTTGTGGTATTCACATTTGTAATACACTCTGTGGGTTTAGAGTGGAGAGGAAGCTTGCCTATGGGGAGCAATATCTTGCGTGGGAAATGGCATACGCATTTGCTGAAGCCATAGGAACGTTTAGTTTAGTATTGCCTTCGGGTTTAGTAATGTTATTGAACAATTGTCATTACGCACCTTCTATAATTAGAGGTGTTGTTTCCTTTTCAGTTTTGTTGGATGATGGTTTTACTCATACTATTTCACGTAATGGAATTGATGTTTCTTTAAATGGTGTATTTTATTTTAAAGCAATTACTGTGAATGGTGTGTTTGAAATTGATGTGATTGGAAATGAATCTAACAATAATAATAATTCGATGTTTAGCATTAACAAGAAGATAAAGTTAGACTTGAATTCTTCTTATCTTTGGCATTGTAGACTTGCTCATATAGGCAAGGCTCGCATGCATAAGTCGCAACAAGAAGGGCTTTTGTAAAATATCAATGATGAATCATTTGATAAATGTGAGTCATGCATATCTCGGAAGATGACGAAGAAACCTTTTCATAGCAATATGGAGAGGGCTTCGATCTACTTGGTCTTATTCATCTGATGTGTGTGGACCACTTAGACATGTGTCAAAGAAAGGTGCTAGCTACTTCTTAACCTTTACCGATGATTTTAGCGTTATGGTTATGTTTATTTACTTAAGCATAAACATGAGGTGTTTGAAACATTTAAGGTTTTCAAAGTCAAGTAGAACCGCAATTGGGAAAGAAGATTAAAGCTCTTCGATCCGATAGAGGAGGCGAGTATCTAAGCCAAGAGTTTAAAGATTACTTAGCTGAGAATGGAATTGTCCAAAATCTCACTTCTCCATATACTCCACAACAAAATGGTGTATCTGAGATAAGAAATCGTACATTGTTGGACATGATACGATCTATGTTTAATCTTACCACTCTACCTTTATCCTTTTGGGATTATGCTTTGGAATCAGTTGTTCGCATTCTTAATATGGTTCCCACAAAGAAGGTTGATAAGACACCATATGAAATATGGCATGGTAAAGCTCCTAACATGTCTTATTTAAAGGTATGGGGTTGCGAGGCGTATGTTAGACGTGACTCAGCAGATAAAATCCAACAAAGATCTGTAAAGTGTATCTTCGTAGGATACCCTAAGGAAACTATGGGTTACTACTTTTACTATCCAACTGAAAATAAAGTAAATGTTGCTAGGTATGGAGATTTTCTTGAAAGAGATCTCGTATCTCAAGAATTCAGTGGGAGAGTTTATGATCCGGAAGATGATCAAGAAGATGCATTACCTTCCGAAAACACTAACGTATTCCGGTAGAACCTAATAGTCCGGGTCCTCCACCGAGTTGAAGTGATTCCCGTTCAGATCCGTAAGGAATACGCTGCACCGAACGTCTATGTTTAAACGTAGAGGTTGAGGAAACTATGTTAGGAGATCTTGGAGAGCCTACTAGTTATAAAGCTACCATGGCAAGTCCTGATAAGGAAAAATGGCAGGTTGCAATGAATGGGGAAATGCAATCCATGAGAGAAAATGAAGTCTTGGTAGAGGTTGACTTACCTCCAAACGCCACGGTGGTTGGAAGTAAGTGGCTCTATAAAATTAAGACTGACATGGATGGCAATATACACGTCTATAAAGCTCGTCTATTTGCGCAAGGTTTTACTCAAACTTATGGCATTGATTACGAGGAAACCTTTTCTCCTGTAGCGGACATTAGAGCTATTAGAATTCTCATAGCTATAGCAGCATACTATGACTATGAGATATGGAAAATTGATGTCAAAACCGCCTTCTTGAATGGTCTCTTAGATGAAGACATCTATATGAAGCAACCTGAGGGGTTCGTGAATCCACAATTTCTAAACCGTGTATGCAAACTTCAAAGGTCCATTTATGGATTGAAGCAAGCATCAAGGCAATGGAATAAAAGATTTGATGAAGAAATCAAAAGGTATGGATTTATTCAAAATCTTGATGAGCCATGTGTATATCACAAAGTTAGTGGGAGTGATGTAATTTTCCTAATTCTTTATGTCGATGACATATTAATTATGGGAAAAGACATTTCGAGTTTGCAAAATGTTAAGGCATATCTTGGGAAGTGTTTTTCCATGAAGGATTTAGGAGAAGCTGCATACATTCTGGGAATCAAGATCTACCGAGATAGGTCAAAGCGGTTAATTGGTTTAAGTCAAAGCGCTTACATTGATAAAATATTGAAGAGATTCAATATGCAAAATTCCAAGAAAGGATATTTGCCGATGGATGTAAAGCATGGCTTATGTAGCGAGATGTGTGCTTCAACACTGCCGAGGTGGCACGCATGCGAAAGTTCCTTATGCTTGGTGTAGGATCTATTATGTATGTTGTGAGATGCACAAGGCCGATGTAGCGTTCACTTAAAACATGACCATCGATATCAGCGAATCCGGTGAACTTCTTTGGATTGTCATTAAACATATTCAAGTATCTCGTGAATACGAAGATATGTTTTAGTGTATGGAGGAAATCCGATACGAACTTGGTGTTCTGATTCTTGTGATGCGCCCCGCAATGTGATAAAGATGATACGAAGTCTCAGACGGGTTATGTCTTTGTCATCAATGGAGGAGCGTTGACTGGAAGAGCAAGAAAGCAGTACGATTGCGATGTCTGCGACAAAAGTCGAATACATAGTTGCTCGGAAGTCGCAATGGAGGTTGTTTGGATTAGGAAATTCATTTCGTGGCTTGGTGTTATGCCTTCAATTGAATCACCTATTGATATGTATTGTGACAATTCGCATTTGCAATCATATTTGCCAATGAACTCGAGTCATGAAGGGCACCGGACATTTCTCTGAAGTATCACTATGTTCGGGAACAAGTCCGCGAAGGTGAAATAAATCTCTCGAAAGTTCACATGATGATAACTTAATTGATCCATTCACTAAGGCTTTAACTAAAGACAAGCTTTATTGGACTTTCAAATGGAATTGGACTTCGTTTAGCTAATAGTTTCATGCATAAGCGTGATTAGTATTTGAATAAAGGATATTGTAAAACATTTATTATTTTGATGAAATAAAGTTTGGATTATGTTTATTTTCATTTATAATATTGTTGTCCTATATATATTTGCATGTTTAATCCGTGAGTAACTAAGTTATTCTAAATGTCCGTTGTCGATTAATGATATGGGAGTATCATTAAAATAAGACAAATCTGAGAGATGTGGTAGAATATACTTGAAAGCATATTGATGAGAATGCATACCAATTTCAGATGATATTCAATGAATTGAATATAGGACTTATCCCAACTACATAATTTACTTTGTGGATATTGTTATAAGTAAATTGTGAATAGTTATCCTCAGACTTGAGATACCGGATAAGTGTCATGAATGTAGTGCATTTCTTTGGAGCAACTTAACGCTATAATGTGAATCGGTAGTCATAAGGGTTGTTTTCGTAAATGTTACAAGTTTATGGGTTATTCTTGTAGTCAAAATAGAGTTTGTTCCTTCAAATTTATTTGAGTTTAATCTTCTTGGGCCCTCGTTGGGTTGACAAGATGTTTGTGCGGCCGCACCCAAATCTCCCTAAATATGTTTAAATTATTCGGTAATCTTGGTCAATCACTTACAACGAAGAAATGAATAGTTTTATAAAGAATGACTTAATTCCATATCTTTATTTAACGTGGTATTAGAAACAAAAGGATAATAATAATGAGAATTTATTAAAGGTTTTCCGTGAGCCTTACTCGAGTTGTACTAGAGGCATCAAGTGTTGCTAGACGCTAACCGATGTGATCACTCTATTAAGATATATCCAAGTGGAGTCTGTTAGTTTTATGGATATAAATTAGTAGACGTGAGTTATGATCGAACTCGAGACTACGGGATTGCACACTTTACGTATGAGAATTTAAAGTTAATAATTAAATATAAATGTTATATTTATTTATTGATTAAACGAAATAACTAACGAACGTTAAGTAATTAATGTAATGGACTAACGGGCGTTAAATGTATTTGGAAAAGGATTAAATTGCAAAAGTTGGGAAGGTTCCGGAATCCCTTTGGGATGTCCTTAACCGATCGGCCAAGGGGAAGGAAACCCAACCCAATTGCAATTCAACTTGTTCACCAAGTTACTTGAGTATATATACAAAACCTAGGGTGTTTGTAAAATCATCTCTTGTGCTCATTGCTAAACCCTAAAAACTTTTGTGTGTGTTTTCTTTGCTACAAACCGATCGGCAACTCTATAGGGGATCGATCATCACTTTTCCATTAAACAAAGTTATTTGTTTTATCAAAACTAGCATTACTTTAATTCGGTTTAGTACGTGTGTACAAGAACGTAGTAATAACGTACTATTGTTATTATTCTTGGATTGAATTACAAAACGGTAATGGGTAATTCATATAATCCTAATTAAATCAAATTAGGGTTCTTCCAATTGCTAGTTTGTGGATTTGATTCTTGTTCGGCTAGAATCAAGAAAAGGTACGCATATTCTTTTATGTTAATTAATTGTTCATTAATAAATCCTATACGCTTCCGCTTGATTACTTTGATGTTTTGTGGTTATTTATTTGATTGTCATGTTATATAATTCCAACACTACCGGCCCGTCCGCTGGGCGGCTAGCTTCAAAAATTATTCAAGATAAAATTAGTAACGTAGTTTTTAGGATATCGTTAAACTTAATATAATGTTCACAATAAAAATAAGTTTTTGCGAGTTATAATCGTAAAAAGAAAAAAGATACATATCTATTATAGTTGGGCATACTGGAAACGAACAAAGATACTAATAAACTGCGAAGAACCTCTTTATACACAACATGTGTTGTAGCATTTGTGTAGTTACCATCTTGACACAACACCTTAAGACCTTTTTTACTCTTTTTTTTTAAACGGCCACATAAAGTTGTATATGTAAGAACATCAACGTTCTAAATTAGGTCCAATCTTTGCCAAAGTTTGACCTTTACTTTTGTTTATTGTCATGGCAGAAGTAACACATTGGGAACTCTCTTCTATTAAGCTGAAAAGACATTTTAGTATCGGACTGGGATATTATCATCCGAGAAATAGCACAACATTGCCCAATTTTACCTCATGATATAATCTTTGCCTCGATGTTATTTGTTCCATTCTCAAAAGTTGTAACATGATTATGTTACACAATTCACCTATTTAATCAATGTTGCACAAACATATTAATAGAAGCACCGATCTTCAAAACTAACTTTAAATAAAACACAAAAACTTTAATTAAACACATAGGCCAAATGTAATGATTATAATGTGTCATGATACCCATGCTCATATGTGACTCAATAAGCAATAAGAAAATTACACTTAATAAGCATTTTAGAATTGCTTATTGAATGCTATAATACATGTGTAATGCACAAGTCGTATTAAATCATCCATTTAATGTAAACCAAAAAATATTATCAAATTTTGATTGTGACTTTATACAATATAACTTTATATGTAGTTTTGTTCAAGTTAGTTAATTTTACTAACATAAGACTATAAGGGCAAAAACAAATAGGTTCAAGAGAGCTTGAGTCTATTATATGAAGCGAAAATAACAGTCGAGTATAAAGAGGTTCTTCGCAGTTTGAGTCTATTATAGGTTCAAGAGAGTTTGTAACAGTTGCAACACATGTTGTATCAAATTCTAATGTCATCAGAAGTGCAAAAAATAAATTAACACAAAAGATACATCAATTGAGAATGTTTTAATAGTTAGCATGCAACAATAAACTATTTAATCATCATACCCAATTTTACATATGAACATCTATTGTGTGATTATTCGCCTTGGAATCCAATCCATGACAGTTAAATTCCCAACGTGATTTTTAACACTTGGCCAAAATCAGCTTTCTAAACCGGGTTCAGCCGGGCCTGCGGCTCGAGTTTTGGGCATGTGGTGACCTCTTGTACCATTTGACTTTGACTTCCTCCCGTTGTCGATTCTCAACATATTTGCACCTCTCTCAAACCACTAAGAAACGCACCATGCATCGTTGTCGATCTTGTTTATTCATTGCTTCACCAAGAAAGAAAACTCCCCATTTCCGATACTCTCAGCAAGTATATCATAATCATTACCGGATACACCAATTCCAATATAAGAATAAGACCCGTGAGAGAACTGATCTTGGCTCCACCGAGTACAAATCGCCTGAAGCGGTTCAGGCACAACAATACCATTTGGATTAGAATTCCTGTAACATATTGGATTTCACAAACACATCAACCCATGATGATAGAGGGGCGTACACTATGAGTTTTAGAGAGAGAAAGTTTAGAGGTTTAGGGAACTTAGTGAGAGAAAGTAAAGTCTTATTATGAGCTCCAACCTCTACCTGGGAGGTAGAGGGTATTTATAGTATCATACATAAACGCCACCTACGGGTGTGGATCGGGCATACAGGTGGGTAAAGACCCGTCTGTCCTCCACGGTGTTGCTAAACTAAATACTACCTAACATTAAATAACTACAACTACGAGCTTTTAACGATTACATACACTTGAGGTGACCGACATTTTAATAATCGGATTTACTAAGTCCTAACAATCTCCCCAAGGAGGTCACCTCAAATTACATTGAATACAAATAGATATTACATTAAGATTGTTCTTGGATTCTTGTTAAAGTTCTTTACTCTGTAGCCCGTAGTCTTTGATTCTTCATGTTTTGCATGTTTGGTTAAACCGAGTGGATGTCTTTAACTGATCCACGTGATAATGAGTTTTGAGCCAGCTTTGAGATCATCAGCAACCATAAATTTCTGACTCTTCGTTTGTAGTGTTGACATTTTGTGATATTGTGACTTTTGGACCGACATGCTCACATTCTGGATCAAGATATCTTCTCATCAGAGTAGCGGAAGCTTTAGATGATTCATGATATTTGCAGCAGCGTAGCAGAAGCATGGAGTGAAAATATCAGAGTCGTTGATGCACTTATCATGATTTCTTCGATTAAGTGTGGATGCTGTGAGCATGCGGATATGAATTGACTTCTCAATATCGATCACCGCAACCGTCAAATGTACCGCAAACAACAGTTAGTTAATAAAACACACGAAAGTGTCTTTGACCACTTCGTTGAATCGAGGTACACGCCCACGGTTCCCGTTGATCAAGACAAGTATTGCTGTGATCGGGAATAATTCAAGAATCTCCTTGACGGGGTTTCGCGAATCGCTCTAGCTGTTCTCAAACCGAACGCCTCAAAGAAGACAACACGGAGTGAGTGAATCGATGAATTGAGATTCACCGATTGATGAAAAGAGATTTGAAAACAATCGTGTCTTCGCTTTCAATAAAATGGTTTTGCAATACAACGAATGTTCTAAGGAAAGTCGATTATCAATCATAAATACCTTTTATTTTTGAAATATTAATACACAATCAATGTGCTAGAGAAAAGAATTTTAAGCACAACGACCGGTTTTCAAAGGTATCCGTCAATCCATAACTTTGAACCGTGATTGATTCATAATTTTGAATCGCCCCATTGTTTTTGTTCGGTTGTCACATGGTTGATCTATTGGATAGACCTCACATGCCACCTACCAAGAGCTTGTTTGATGTTGGCTCTAGAAGGCTTTCCATCTTCATTGTGAATAAGTTTGCATATCACTCGGATGTTCGCAACAACACAAGGATAATGCGTGGGACTCTTAAATATATTCTCTCTTTCCACATTATGTGAAACAGAGAGTCTTCATTGACAAATGTCCTAATGAGATTTATTAGATGATCTCGTGGCTCTAGACTCAATAGCACATTTGGTTCCTATGCCGGAGACTAGGGAGAGGTCTCCTTCTTCAATATCAACCATCTCTAAGAGAAAGTCGATAGATAAAGTAGGTTCCCCTTGAGAATGAAACAAGTACATTTAAGAGAAACTTGAGTAGCTTGGGAAGTTGTAGTGCAGTGTGTCACTGGGTCCATGATGTCTTGTCTTCAATACCAGTGTTACCTTGATAACCACCAGTAGCATATGTATTCTACCCGGTTTACGCCTAAGGTTGAATTAATGGAGGGCTATTTCTTTTCACCCTTTTCTCATTCAATTCTTTTTCATTCTTCAACCCTTCAAGGTTTACCGAGACTTCATAACTAGAACCTTGTTGGGTTTATTCCAAAGATTAGCTTCGACCTCGATCCGCACTCTTCTCGCTTTCTCACTTTTCTCCTTTTTCATCATACCTAAGGACTTCTACACTATCTAGTGGATTGTTGATAATTCTTTTTCGTACAGATATTTTCCGAAGAAATACAAAGGTATGTATTTCCCGGGTCGTTTTCCCAACGAGGGATGAATGGAATTTCCAACTCACGTCGCGATTATCGGGATTAGAATGGGAAAAGGGGATAATTTGATGTTTTCTAAACTACGGGGCAAGGGAAGCATAAAAAGGAAATTACACTACGGGGAATCCTAAATACGCGAATAAAACTAAAATGCAATAAATGAAACGTAAATAAATGCAACTAAGTCTAATCTAAATCCTAAATATGATCTAAAATTATTTTTACTCTAAAATGCAATTTGAAAACTATTTATGAATTAAAACTAATTTTTAGGATTTTTCCGGATTTTTTAGAATTAAAAACTAATTTTAACTTTTAAAACTAAATTAAAATACTAAAATTATGAAAATTAAGGGAAAAATATGAAACTATTTTTATAAATTCTAAAATATCCTAAGAGAATTTTCAAAACTATTTTTTATTTTTCCGATTATTTTTCTATTTTCTACTAATTTAAAACTATTTAAATCTAATTAATATTGTGAAAATACCAAATAAAAGGGAAAAATAGGAAAACTATTTTTATGCTTTTATATTTTTCTTAAACGGGAAAATTGAAAATTATTTTTTGAACTTTTCTTAATTATTTGCAATAAAAGCTATTTAAAAGTGACTAAAAATTATGAAAAACTCAGGAAAATTCTAAAATGTTATTCTAGTTCTGTGAAAAATATAAAATATGATGCTTATGTGTAAGATATGAGAGCTGCAATATAAACTGCTACCAAATAAGCACTTGAAAATAAGCAAACTAGCACAATAAGCCACCAAACTTCTACAGAAGCTATATTATACTAAAATTAACTATTATCAACTAATTATAGCTACCCCTAACCTCTAATAAGCAGTTTACCAAGATTAAGCTAGCTGATTATTTCTACCCAAACAGCTACTGACCCTCCTGTTTGAGCTTATCCACAGGCTTATCAGAGAAGCTATAGTGAAAACCAGATATGTGGTCTTCAAGACCACCAAGCAAACTACAATTGGACCAAATTTGAGACCCTAATGAGCTGTAAAGAACCTTGTGCAAAGGCTGCAAGGTCTGCAAAAAACTGGTTTTGACATGTTTTGACTAATGAAGCAGTTATGGTAGTTTGACATTTTTGAGATTTAAATGCAAATTAAGGACTGATGTGGATGAAATGAGAGGTAATAAGCACAAATTAAGCTAAACTTATAGATACTAATCTTATCCTAAGCTATCATACTAACTGATCCTTAACAGTTTTTAGGCAATACCAAGTTTAAAGTTATCTTGACTTTTTATGCAAACAAGTGTAAAACTGAGACTAGATATCACTAACTTATCACTAATCAATACTACAGCATCTATCCTTAACCTCTAACAAACACTAGAGCATAGTTTAAAAGCCTAATCCAAACACCCTTTTAACAGTTCTAATAAGCACTCTAATCCTATATCCACTTATGCAGAGATTATAACAGCTAAATTACTAAGATCAGAGAGCATCAAATAACATCAAATCAAGCATTATTCAGCAAGCCACATGATCATTTACCAAAAACAGTTTTGAAACTAAAGATCATCAAAAACTTACTTTAAGGTCCAGCTAAATTTGGGCAGAGTAATAGTACAAACCCAATAAAAACACCAAATCAAAACCCAATTCAAGCAATATTTCACCCCAATTCCATCTCTGAACCAATTTAGAGTATGACAGTTGACTTTCGTTGACTGAACCTTTTTGTGTATGCAAGTGATTGAAATGGAACAAGTAAACAACAAATAAGCTCACAACAGCTTATATGAAGCTGAGTGAGCTTATTTCAATCTTAAAAACACCTTTATTCAACATTAAAAACTGAAAATGCAAGATAAAAAGGGAAACTTGAAATTTTATTAAAATTGAAATAAGAGTACAATAAACTTTGAGATTACATAAAAACTTAAAAGGAAATTACTAAATAAGAATACTGAAAAACATAAGCTTAATTGAATTTAAAGAAAATTAATGCACCAATTCAATGTGAGCTCAAGGGGTCCTTTTATAGCCTGAATTCAGTCTTGGGATTCCTCTTGGAAGAGCCTAGAAGGCTTATCCACAGCCACAAATCATCTCTGAGTCACTTCCTCCAATCATAGAGCTCCAATTCACCAAATGAGGTGTTTTACCAATGAGGTAGCTCCAATTAGCCACGTGAAGCTTATCCCGACATGTCGCCTACTCGAATGATCCAAAAAGATGCTAGTACGATGTTGGGTGATTGGGAGTGGGTAAACGTAGCGTTTGGATTTGGGAAGACAGTCTCGTAGAGTGCGTTTGGCTTTGTTTATTATATTTTGAGTGAGTGTTGACCGGGTCGTGGGTGTTGACTTGGGTAAATAGCGGGTAAAGTGGGTATACTGATTGGATAGTATTAAAGGGTTGGGTGGGTTGTGAGTTTGGGCGGGTAGAGGTTTGTTGGATTGGGCCGTGGCTTGAATATTGGATTGGACTAACTTTGTAACCTTTTAACACATCAAGGACCCAATGTGTATAAGATGAAACTTCAGGGACCACACATGTAAATTCTGAAAATATCTTTGAAGGATCATTTTTGTCACACTTAAATAGATCAAGGCTGAATTTGCAACTTTTGATTCTTCAAGGGTCATTCTTGCCAAAAGCAGAAACTTGAGGGGCCATTTTTGCCAATTCTTCAAACTTGATTATATCTTCCAAAAATCATCCTCGGAGAATAAAATCTTCATAAATGCACGATTTTGATCTTCCGGCTCAGCTTAAGCTCTCTTAATCTCTCGTGCTCGGATTTACGTCTGATTTGGTTCCTTTTTGTGTGTTTTTACATATCCGTACCTGCACAAGCACAAACTCAAGAAAACCACATATATTAGCAATAAACGGCTCTTTCTTGGTTATTTTGGGTTTTATTAGATAAAGAAATGATATGTGTTTTTGCACATATCAATTGTCCCTGGGTAGATCCCTTCGGCTCTCGCGGGATCGTGGGAACGAATACCTAACCTAACCATCCTTATATCACCATACATAAAGTAAATTTGGTCGGTTTTTTTGGTATTGTTCATCTGCCATTGGAACCAATTGAAAACCATTTGAAAAATCAATCCAGATACTTGTGATATATTATCAAAGCATTTTGTACCGAATTGTTTTTGATATTTCAGAAAATGAGCTCCCCCTCAACATGTGCATCGTATATTTGAAATCATTTTGGCACATGGAGGCAAGAGGAAGAATTTAATTCATTGATTAGCATTTTCTAAAAAAATATCTACATCACCTTCCCGATCAAGATTCATATTTTTCATACTTAGTTAAAGATATTTTTGGGAAAGAATGTGGTTTTCACAAAGTTGCTCCCCCTCAATATGTGCATCGAGATTCGAAAGTGTTTTCCACATATAAGGGAAAACCTGCACATTTAAACAAATCAATCACATTTCAATCCTTTTTGGTTTGACATAGATGCTCCCCCTCAACATGTGCATGAAAAAATTGAAATCGTTTGGCACATGTTGGGAGGAGAGCTTGTAAATCACTATAAAACCATTTATCGAATTATCAGTTTAAATCCAATTTAAATAACAAATTCTCCCCCCATCACAATTTTCAAATCATTTGAGATTTGTGATCTCTATAGAATTAAATTGTTTTTGAAAGCTTTTGAGGAGAATTGTGACTTTCTTGTGAAAACATGCTTGAGTATCTTTTGAAAACATGACATAAACCTTGGTATGAACCAATTGTACAAATAACCTTTTGATATACATGAAATCATTCTCCCCCTCAATCAATGACATAAGTTGTTGATTGAGAGATAGAGATTTTGACAAATGTCAAGTCCAGATGATTTTCAAAAAATAGAGTCCGAGTTATTTTTATTAGTTTTCAGTTAGATAACAAATATTTTTCAAAAGAATTTATAGAAGGAAAAATATTTATGAAGGAAACATTTGTCTTTTTAGTGACAAACATTTGTTTTTAGAATCAGAGCATGAGATTTGAAAAATAAGATAAAGTATGGCTCTGTTCTTTCTTTAAAAACGGGTATAGTTTGAAACGACTATAAGCCTTATGTTTTTCTTTCTCTATTTTTTTTTTTTTTTTTTTTTTTTTAAATATGTACATTTGAACTTTATCTAAAGACCCGTGTCACTCTTTGAATGACAACACAAAGACCGTAGATGAAATCGAATAAAGGAAAAGATGAGAAAATATTTTTAGCTTTTTCAAAGATTTTCGATTTTATGGATTTTGATATTATATATATATATATATATATATATATATATATATATATATATATATATATATATATATATATATATATATATATACACATATATATATAAGAGGCATGCCACGTCATAATGCCACTTGGCATTCCATAATGCCATGTCATATTTTCATGTCATCAATCAATACAAGTTAATGCCACTAAGCAAGGATTAAAGCAAATAAATTTCGGAATAATTAGTTTAAAAAATGACAATAGTGAGGTTCGAACCTGAGTCTTTTAGATGGTATGCAAATGTCTCAACCAATGGAGCCACTCCATTTGTTGTGACCAATAGCCCAAAACTAAATTTATATCTTATAATAATATGTCAGTGATCTTTTATACAATTCCACATTTTATTCATTAACCCTAATATAATGTATTTACCTTTTTAGGGTTTTAACAATGGCGACATCTCTGCTTACACTTCCTTCAGATCAGTTAGCAGTTGAGGCCTTGCAGAGTGTTTTCAAAGCAACACTTGAACTATTTGTTGCCTACAAGGATCAAGTAGCAGGTATTATTATGGTACATGTAAGTCTATTATCATTTGCTTTTTATATGTAAGTCTATTATCATATCTATTATCAATAATGGAAGGTAATAAGCCGACTCTCCAATACAATGGTAAGTCTATTGTTGTTAGCAAAACAATATAAAAAAATCCATATTGTCTTCATTAGGGTTTTATTTATCTCATCACGCTTTTTGCCGTAGTAATGGAAGTTGAAATCGACATGTTGGATAACACGATCATTTATGAATCATTAGAGACGAGTGTCAAGAAAACCTTTTGAGGTATGGTTGTGTTTTCGATTCTATATAACACCAACCCTCTTGAAAGGATTTGAAAATTCTAATTGGAAGGTAATGCCTTTGTTTTTTTTATATATTTAATTGGTAATCGAATCGGCATATTCAACCCTTTGAACCGGTGGTAATCTGCATTGAAAAGTTAAAGTAGGATATACTCACCGAGATAAAATCGGTTTTATCTCGACACTCTCTTTATGTTATATTTTCAGTGGAATTATTTCATGCTCTTCACATTGCTTGAACAACATACATGTTTGGAATCAGAATAAAAGTGAACCATCCAAGCAATGCGGTGGGGTGAAACTGAATAGGCATCATCCCGTTCTTAAAGGTAATAAAGATCTCTGTTATGCTTACGTAATAAACAAACGTTTTAATTTTTTTTTTTTTTTTTTACATGTTACATAGGATGTGTTAGAACAATCGGAGAAGTACCAACGAACCATCATGAGCCATCATCTTCATATGGACTCGGTTTCATGCACTATAATCGAGGTCAGTATCAATTAACTATTTGTAATTAATCAATTAATGCATACAATCTCTGTAAGTATTTATCTCGATAATTTAGATAATAGTTGTAGTTGTCATTTTTTGAATAGGGACTGTGAGCGAGATCCAGCAGGGGGCCATGATCTCTCACCCAACGGTACTTGAATACAAGCATGTCCAGACTTTCTCATATTCATCTTTACAAACGGTGCAAGAGGGATGCTATCTGAATCTGTAAACCTCTCCATCATATCAAGTAGATTATGACCTGATTTCATCCGTCTCACCTGTAATATATATCTTATAATCACTCGCAGTTCAATTGATGATAATCTGCAACCAAAAATACATACAAAGATATTAAGGGACTCCCACTGTTCCACAACTACAGTCAATATGTACAAATATTAATTAGACAATCAACTGGTGAGTTGTTAAAAAAACATGCAAACATGAGTGTGACTTAACCACACTATATTTAGAGGTGGTAGTTTAGACACATTTACTTTTGAACGGATTCGGGATGTGTTTTATCTCTAAGGGTCGAGAATGTCAAATGGGTAAAACCATTTCGACTTATCTGCTTCTCGAAATCTAATTTACACTAACGGTTGGGCAAAAACTTGACCGCCAAATATTATATAAATGGGAGATATTTCACTTGTGATGAACCATGTGACATTCATGCACATGTGAATAAAAAAAAGTAGAAGTGATCTTCACCCATAACTCTTTTATTGTGGTTTTTGTTTGATCCTTCACCTATATATGTGTTTGTTTGTTCTTATGGTCGTAGGCGTTCCTGAGGACACACAAAATAACCGTGTAAGGTCACGCACAAACAATGAACGTGTACATGTATTTCTAATAGTATGCATATACAGTAATTATACAATGCGTTTTGATTAAGATATAATGATTGGAGTTTTAAACGGAGGTTTCAAGGTCTGCAGATGAAGTCAAGTACACCGATTATGAGTTCAAGCTCATGTGGTTCGTGGGTGGTTTAAATAAATGCATATACCTCACATTGGAAAACAAGATCGAGTTGGTTTCAAGGCAACCTAGGTTTGGAGTAAACTTGGGATTGTATGTGGATTGCCTCAACACGTTTTGTATACCAGACGCCAAGCACAATTGGGCACGATATGCGTTTCTTCACAAGTATATTTTGACCTCCTCTCTAACTTGATTAATGTACAGTACCCTATAATTCTAAATACATTGATATTCAACAATGAGATCGCTTCTTTTTGACTCAAGAACACTTGCTATGTCTTCCGGATATTGTTTTTTTTACGTTTCAACTTCGTAAAAATTGTTAGTGTCTACTAATTATTGAATAGAGGTTGTTGTTAAGTCTACTAATTATTGATTATTAATCATATGAAGTGATTCTGACCAAGCCTTTTGGAAATGATAAACGAGAGAGAACTTAAAAGGGAGAGGAGAAAGCAGTGCAACCGAGAAGTTGTTGTAAGGTAGATAATTGAGGAAACGGGTATTAACATAGTTTGGATGATTTGAAAATGAAAATTAAAAAACACATTTGAACGAAATTACCTTTTTAGAGTATTCCAGCACGACGGCGGGTGTGATGTTTTGGGCATATGATTGATGGATTAAAAAACCATGATTCCATGATCAAAATTAGGGTTCGATTATGGATCTGATTTTGATAGCGTATGTTTGAATTAGGACCAATTATGTTGAAGGAAGAATATTTGTTCAAGAATTGTTTAGAAACTGATGGTGTTTAATGATGTGAGATAAAATAGGATGATCAGACGGTTCTTTGGGGAATGAAATGCCAGGTGTCATTTTCTTAGGATTTTGAAAGGAGATGGGATTCAAACAAACCATCCTTTATATAGAGTAGGGATTGGAAAAAACTTGAACAAGGACTTTGATGTTTAGCGAGCTCGTGATTTTTGCATACACAAAGCTTTTTATTTAACATTGCATTGCAACTCTAGATAATTCACAATTTTATCGCCATTCAAATGAATGAAAAAGTTTATTTGATATTATACTTAATAGCCTTTACTTATAAGCTAATTTTATAGCTTAATAGTTATATATTTCCGTGCATGCATAAAGCAATGATATAAAAGCATACTTAGGGGCGCTTATTTTTTCTCTTACCTAAAGAATACCATATAATATTAGTATTACAATATTTTTTAGATAGGGCTCATAAAAATCTCTTATTTGGTTTATATCCACAAGGCTTAAATTATCATGTCCTTCCAATTAAGAGGCTTATATAGAAGTGGAACCCACATGGACCCTTAGCTAAGGAAAAAAAAACACAACCTTAATGTGTTTTGATATAAATATAAGTCACAATACAATAAAACCTCTATAAATTAATACTCGATAAATTAATAATCTCGATAAAATTAATAATTTGTCCGGTCCCAACTTGGAACCAGTACAAATTTAGATACCAATCGATAAAATAATAAAATAATAATTTTTTTTAAACCCTAGTGTATATACATTGGTACTAACGAAATTATCTATACTACTTATAAAGCATTTAGCACACTCTCTCATAATTTTTTTTAAGATATCATTAATGTGTTTTTTAAGCATTACAATTTTTAATGAATAATGTACAAAATACATAGCTTTTACTAATTTATCTTCCACAACATTTTAATGCTTCATTTATTATTTCTTTTTTTAATTAGTATAGTTTTGATGCAAAAATACACATATAAATGAATATGATTTTAAAATGCATGCAAAACTACAATGTTCCAAAACTATTATTATATCGTAAGAGTGTTTCGAGAACCAATATAAATAAATATTTAATTATTTTAAATAAAATTAACTACAAAAGTAAAAAATGAACTTTTGTAAAAATCGGGACAATTTTTTTTTAAAAAAGAATGCAAAGATGTAAAACCACAAGTGATAATGTATTT
Organism: Chrysanthemum lavandulifolium; assembly: GCA_022545495.1. Taxonomy (NCBI): domain Eukaryota; kingdom Viridiplantae; phylum Streptophyta; class Magnoliopsida; order Asterales; family Asteraceae; genus Chrysanthemum; species Chrysanthemum lavandulifolium. The sequence continues at coordinate 102,329,023 of CM040245.1, forward strand.
GATTTTATACATATTACACATATCTATACTACTTATAAAGCATTTAACACACTCTCTCCTAATTTTTTTTTAAGATGTCATTAATGTGTTTTTTAAATATTACAATTTTTAATGCATAATGTACACAATACATAATTTTTTTACTAATTTATCTTCCACAATATTTTAATGCTTCATTTGTTATTTCTTTTTGAATTAGTATAGTTTTAATGCAAAAATGCACGTATAAATGAATATGATGTTAAAATGCATGCAAAACTACAAAGTTCCAAAACTATTATTATATCGTAAGAGTGTTTCGAGAACCAATCTAAATAAATTTTGAATTATTTTAAATAAAATTAACCACAAAAGTAAAAAACGGTTTTTTGTAAAAATCGGGACAATTTTTTGAAGACAAAATATGCAAAGATGTAAATCCACAAGTGATAATTTATTTCATTTTATATATATTACACATATCTATATCTATACTACTTATAATGTATTTAGCGCCCTCTCTCCTAATTTTTTTTTAAGATGTCATTAATGTGTTTTTTAAGCATTACAATTTTTAATGCATAATGTACATAATACATAGCTTTTACTAATTTATCTTCCACAACATTTTAATGCTTAATTTATTATTTCTTTTTAAATTAGTATAGTTTTAATGCAAAAATGCACATATAAATGAATATGATGTTAAAATGCATACAAAACTACAAAGTTCCAAAACTATTATTATATCGTAAGAGTGTTTCGAGAATCAATCTAAATAAATTTTGAATTATTTTAAATAAAATTAACCACAAAAGTAAAAAACGGTTTTTTATAAAAATTGGGACAATTTTTTGAAGACAAATGATGCAAATGTGCAAAGTGCTAAGTGCTAATTCAATGATTAATATATTAGTATGTTAATTATTATACTATCATGGATAACTCTAAATGATTGCTTAAACATGTAAGTTTTCTTTACATTATAAGCATTCTTTTATTTATATCTTCTATCTATGTGAGACAAGTGTAATAAACAATATTAATGATACAAACATTTTTATAAATATATACTTTACAAGATATATACATTATAAGCACTATTTTATTTAGACTAAAATACACCGTTGGTCCCTAAACTTGTAGCTGAGGATCGCGATGGGACGAACCACGCACTTTTCATCGCCACCGGTACAAACAGTACCCATTAAATGCCAGATTGGTCCCTTGACCAGAATTGGGACAGTCAAACCGAGGGTATTATAGACCATTCACTTTTTTGACCCAAGCTAGAACCCAGGGACCAATTGTGAGTATGGATATTAGCCGTTTCTTCCCTAATACGCTGCATTTAATTTCGAGGGAACAAATACACCCACCCAACAAACAACTTTGCCAATCACATAAAACCACATTATCCGAAAAGATAAACGCAAATCGAAATCAAGAATATAAATCCTCATTTCGAGGCGAAAAGACCAACCCAACTTCCAACAAAACCATGTCGATCGATCGTTTTACCAACATGCGGATGAAGTGATCACTAACATTTTGAATCGGTTGCCTTTGTTAGAAGCGGTGAGAACCTCTAGTTTAGCGAAACCGGAGGTCTAAGTGGACTTTGCTCACCGATGTCATACTTGATGAGGATTTCTTTTATTATTTAACATACGAGTTTGATGGTAGGCTTGTTACTAGATTCTTAAATCGGCTTATGGGTCCAATAAGAAAGTTTGTCTTTCTTTGTAGAGCCAAGATCAATTATTGGAATAGACAACTTTCATTATGAACACATTCATGAGTGGCTCTTGTTTTTGGTCGACAATGGAGTTGAGGAGTCGATTATTACAACCGGTATGGTGACCCGCCACGTCCCGACCCAACTTTACTCTCGCAGTGAGTTGAAACATCCGGTACTTCATGTTTGTGCTATGGCTACTTTGGAATATTTTCATGGCTATCCAAATCTCGAGCCTAGAATTGATTCATGTCAATTTTCTAAGCGGTACAGTTTGGGACTTTATTCTTGGTTGTCCTCACTTGAGTCTCTTAAAATGAATCGTCCTAGTACTAACGAGATGAGACTATGGGATATTGCAAAACTTGGGAATTTGAAGAAGTTACATTTGTCATTAGGTCGTTATAATGTTGTGACCACAATCACAACATCCGATATCTTTCACTTGACAAGACTTCAAAATCTTGAGACCCTTACATTGGATTTTGGTGATTGCACGGTAAGAACAATTTCGGTTTACAACTTATAATGTTATAGAGATGTGTATGATAATGAAATTTAATCAGTAAAACTTCTTGTAGTTGATACATGAAGCTAATCCTAGGATGAAGGTGCCCTTTGTTTCCTGATTAACCTTAAGTCGTCCGATGTCGATTTTGGGAATAGTGTTATGGTAGCGTTCACCATTGGAATGATTCGGTCATCTCCGAATTTGAAAATCTTGGATACGAGTAAGTGTAATGATGTAATGAATATGTATCAAATAAAACATTCCTAAATTGCCATGTTTGTGTATCTCAACACTATTTGATTTTTCAGTCGCAAACACGCTTAGTGATCTACCTTTGCCCAATTTTTCCTTGTTGTAGATAGAAACACATTCACCATGGGCGCTTCAGACGGTGGTGTTTGAGCTTTTCCCGGATCGAGCATGAAATAACTTTAATAAAGTGTATACTTGCGTGTTCCCGGTCGCTAAAGACAATCAATATCGAGGAAAGCGATAGGAGTCATGATGGGAATGAAAATACCGGGAACAAGCGGGAGTTGGCTAGGAAGTCGTTGAAACTCCCGAGCTTCCCCACGGCCGTTGTAGATTTCTTTGATTGGTTGTAGTTTAAGTTTGGGTTGAAAACCCTTGGACAATTAATGTTTCAAAATAGTTTTACTAATTTTGTACAAGATTTGTTATATGGTTTGCTTAAAATTAGATTGTTCATATGTTGTTGTTTGTGCGTATTCTAGGTGATGAAAGTTTGACATTCGAAAGTCAAACTTTCATTTAGCATTTTATTTGATTCAAGCAAGTAAAGCGCATTTCCAGTTTACTTTAGTTAGTCAATACTTGAAAATGTTGAATGGGTTAACTGTGAACGAGAGTTGTAATGTCAGAAGGATTGAAAACCTTTGGAACATTAAGTGCAAAAGTCATAATGGTATTTGAAGTTTGATGATGACGATGGCTGTTGGAATGTTCAATAATATATACAATGGTATTTGACTTTGTTAAGTCAATATTGCAAAACCATTACTAAAATATTTGTTTTGAAGTGAATTGATAATTTGACATGTTTTAGAAGTTTGACTTAACAAAGTCAAACTTCTAATGGTTTTACGGAAGTTGGCAACTTGAGGGACCAATTGTGTATCCTAAAGTGAATATTGGGCGGGAGTTTTAAGTGTGACAAATTGACAACGGCAACCAACACAAATTCAGGGACCGAGTGTGAAATAAAGGAAACTATTAAACCCTTCACCGTCTCTTACCAGAGACGATATTAACTAGTGCACAACTAACGAGATACTCATCTACCACTTTTTCCACACACACACAACTTTCCAATGGCAGATTTCCCTATTTTAAACAAACTCATGGAGGTGGCTGATTCGCCAAATCTTAATGATCGGATGGTCGTCTGGTTTGAAGATGAGGTTGCCGAGAAGGGATTCTAAGGAAGCTACTTCTTCAGTGCTGCCAGCATCTAAAGACAGGAATCATCAACCGTAGGGAGCTGATACAAGAGAATCAAGCTCTGGGACCTCGTGGAATCGCGCTTGACTGTGTGGATGCGCTGAACAAAATCCAGTCTAGGCAGACAAACCAACTTGCCCAACTCATACAGATAGTTGGTCAAACAGATGAAGGTATTCGGTTCAACCAAGAGTATGTTAAGAAAATGGCTGAACATAATGCCTGAATTTTTGGTTTTCCATGGGGTAGATAAAGGCGTCTTTTAGGTGATAGTTTTGCTAAAAATGGTATGTAAATTAGATTTGATGTAGTTGGTTATGATGTTTAACAGAATTTATTAATGATAAAATATCATTTGGGTTATGTGTTGTTTAATCTGTTGTATTGTGATATGGGTTGTATTTTAGTGTTATTAGTATAAGCAAAACCAAACAGGCCCTTGTATCAGCAAAACCAAACAGGCCCTTGTATCAGCAAAACTTTAATCAGTAGAACCAAACACCCCCTTGTATCAGCAACAGCAAAGGCAATGGTTTAAAAAGATGTGGTGAAAATACAAAATCCTTGGCACTAAATCATAATGTATCAAATAAAACATCCGGTTGTATCAGCTAAACCAAACGGCCCTTTTATCGAAAAAAGTCACATAAAGAAACCAAACACCCCGTGTCGGAAAAATTAGGCGGTGGTTTCAAAACACGGGTTCAAAAGGCAAACGCTTTAGCAAGAAACAACAATGTATTGACAATTGTGTATTGTAACATCTTGAATTTTGACTTACCAAAGTCAAACAAACTTATGAAAACCAACAAATTGTAACTTGGGTAAGTCAAACCTATTAAGATATGCAAAACGATTTCAAACACAATGATTAAATAAGATCACAAAATTTTATTCATCGATTTCAATAACTACAAATGTTTACTATCATCTAAACATACACTTAGCTAGACCCACAACTCTCCCTATCATCGTTTTCCTTCTTTCCTTCCTTTCCTTAAGATATTTAAACAAAATTTCCGGTTTGTAATCCTTTCTCCCAAATCGTTAAACTTTGATAACAAGATGTCATCCTCTTCCTTCTCCTTCTTAACACCCAAACGCTTTTCATTTGCGCGATCTGCTTTCCTCAACGAACTCAACAAACCCTTCCCTTATCGTTTTGTGCCATTATTGTTTTTCTTTTGCTTTGGGAAGAATGTGTGTTGATTGTATTTTAGGGTTCACTCTTGCTCGTTCATACATATATGGTTGAAGGTTGGGTTACATTTAACTAGCTTGGGTCAAAAAGTGAATGGTCTATAATACCCTCGGTTTGTTGTCCAATTATGGTCAAGGGACCAATCTGGCATTTAATGGGTCTTGTTTGGACCGGTAGCGATGAAAAGTCGTGGTTCGTCCCATCGCGATCCTCACTACAAGTTTAGGGACCAACGGTGTATTTTAGTCTTTATTTATATATATTTTTTCATCCGCAAATTTATCGTCACATAAAATGTTTGATTATAAAGCATGGTTCATTGAAAATATTTATTTCAGGGTACTCGCCGCCGCATCGCGCGAGTACCCTGTAAGTAAATTAATAATTACTAAAACATTTCACAATTTATTCAATGTCTTTAACCTCGTAACATTCATTAGTATACATTAATTAATTTCTTTAATGCATTGAATTTATAAAATCTTAATTGAAACTTGTTATTCTAATTTATTTTTCATCTTTAACTAATGCTAATTAGACTTGGAAATTTAAAGGTTATATGTAAAACCTTTTTAAATTAATAAATTATTAATTTATTGATATAATAATATATCGCTAAATTAATGAAATATCTTGGTCCTAACATCATTAATTTATAGAGGTTTTACTATATGTTTAAATTTCAATTATTTGTGCATACAACTTGTATATTATCTTACTAGTTATAATAATTGCTCACGCGCAAATTTTTATATATTGTATTTTTTTAAGAATCGACTACTAATTTATTTATTTTATATAGATTTGTAAATTGTTGATATATAAATCTTATAATTAATTTAATCATATTAGTTAGGGGTAGTTTGTTTTTTTTTGTTTTTTTGCTTTTTTTTTTTCATGTGTTGATGTAGGACAATAGATGGGAAGCAGTATTTTAATCTTAAATTTACACATAGGTTGGAAGGTGTATGTATGTGCGGGTGATTTTTATATTTCTTTACATTAAACGCAAATATTTTTAAAATCACTTCCGCTTTTTACTAGGTTATTTTCTTTATACTTTTGACACTTAAACTTTTATGTTTATTTTTCTTTTCTTAACTATATATAAGATTTTTTTTTAATATTGTTAAATCCGGAATATTTGAGTTTTTTTAGTAAATATTTTAAAATAAAAATAATAATAAATAAAAAAATATTACTTAATAAAGGAAGGTTGAGTTTTTCGAAATGCAAAAGACCCACTTGGGGTTTTGTTTTATTATATAAAAGATTTCAATAATACAATTGATTAAAAAATGTAAATTATTTTGGTATAGTAAAGCATGTTCGGGTGCATATCTGAAGTCGTTAAATAAGACTTTTACGTAACATTATATAAAATATTTTTACTTATATAGTCCGTACACGCGAGTTTTTACATAAAATTTTCATTATTTATTAATATCGATTAATATTATTTTATACATTTTGTTGAAAGAAATATTTGACTTTGTTCAACTGTCATGATATTGAGGTTAACATTACGTACATTTAACTATTGATATGTTTTTAACGTCATGTGTGTATAATAACATGTAATGACACTTAAAAAATATTTTTTGGATATCCTATTTCAAATTTAAAGAGTATTACATTCGTCGTTGTTATATGTACAATGTCGTATATTTATTTTCATCTTACAGTAACTCGTGGAGTCGTGCATTCATTTTGATATTTATATTATTGTTAATAGTCGTATTAATTTTTAAACAGTGTACCCACATGTTAAACTTATAAAAAAAATATGAGTTATTATTAAACGTGGATAATAAAAAAAAAATACTTTTTCAAACATCCTTATATAGTCTAATAAAAAGGAATCACATGAGTTGTTCGTATATATATAATATCATGTATTCATTTACATATCACAATAACTCGTGCCTTCGTCTTGATATTTATAATTCCGTTGATATATATTATTTTAATATATAAAGATAATAATGTTTATGAAAAATTGTTTTTATTTTGCCTTTAAAAAAGTATTAAAAAAACATATAAATTGATAAGTTTACTTAAGAATATATAATTTGTTTAAAATTTAACAACTAAAAAGTTTATTAATTACATTTTTTTTTTTTTTTTTACGAATTGAAACAAGTGTTTCTATACATATTATTTTGGTAGATGAAGTTTAAAATGAATTTAACAAAATTGTTTCAATTTTAATTTTCTATTAGCGAATATGATGTGTCACACAAAGAATGAACACCTTCTCATACTTTTGGTCCCTCGACTTGGGGTATCTACTTCGTTTAGTGACTGATGTTTTTGAAGTAAAGGTATCTTTATGATTTATTTGTTGGCGAAAAGGTGGGAGCTTGATGTTCCTTTTTGCACTAACATATCGGAGTGGTTGTCTTGGATTGATTCGATTCCCATCGATAACAAAGCGAGAACGTTTCTTGATGGTGTTGGTGGGACGCTTACGTGTTATGGAGTTTTCGGAATAGACTAGTTTTTTTCTAATAATCCTCTCAAAAAGTCCTTACTTTGGGATAGTATTGTTTCTGTTTCTTACTTATGGATTTCATCTAGAAATCCTAAGCTTTATATTAGTTGGGTAGGTTGGTTGAGGAATCCTTTACTTTTCATAACTTTCTTGTAATGTGCTTATAGTTTTTGCTAGTTTTATAAAATCTCCGCCGTTCAAAAAAAAAATAAAAACATTATTTTGTTGCGAAAATAACGTTGCAAACAAACCAGTTGGTATGACTTTATACAGAGTAAAACAGTTGATAAGTTAATCCTTGAATCATCTACATAATGCATAAGCATCTCTTCGATGAGAAAAGTTGTCAATAAAAGACCTGCCATGATGTGAGCATACCTTGATATCTCATCTTAAGAAATACAACACTTCTGCACACATTTCATTTCTTTATAGACAAAATCATGAATAATTTAGTGTAACTCAGCGTGCTTAGTTATTGTCGAGTATGTTTTACATGGATTATCTTGTATCACAATTCACAAATATGCCCACCTTTAATAATAGTTGTCGTAACATAGTAACTTAGACTAGTAAGGTTCATAATTCGTAACCTTATGACCTTTTCTAATATGAAAACATATACTCTAAAGTTTGGTATTAAAGGTTTTATTCCTATCTGTAAACTTAATAATACAAAATGAGAAAAAAGATTAACATAACATTTGAATTATTCAGTACCCTTTCATCAAAGTAACTAGTCAAAATCTTTGAATCCCTTGTATTTAGCTAAATAGATTCAAGTTTTTATCCACTAAAACCATATACGATACAATTAATCAAATGCTTTAATTTGTCCTTACTAATTGAAGTCATTCTCATTTAAAAAATCATGAATTTTATGATAGTACAAAAAGTCAGAATTTAATCCAGAAGTTTTAGAAAACAAAGAATCGTATCAATGGCATAAATTGGATTCACTATCAATGATCCAAATCTATATAGGTGCCGCTTATTTTGAGACCTTATTATTGAGGGCATATTCGCTCTCACTTAAGTAGCATCTTTTGAGAGTTTTTGATCTCATTTAACTTTTTGCATTTAAATTGACTAGGCGACTATCCGTGCACATTATTGTAATTTTATAACGACAAACATTTATAGATGGGATATTGTTGTTAAGTGTTCTGTATAACGTGTATCATACAACATATAATGTAGACTGTAGAGTTGTCATGCATTATAATTTCAAAAAGTTGTTAAATAGTTAAAAGCACTGAAATATAACGCCACTAAATGAGATTGTGCAAAAGGCATAAAGTCAATTACTTAGGGGGTGCTTGGTTGTGGGTAATGGGGGGTGCTTGGTTGGGGGTAATGGGGGTGGGGAATGAGAAAAGTAATGATTAAACATGTCTGGTTAGGACTTGGGAATGCAATCATTGTTTAGTATTGGGTAATGGGGCATTACCTAGTAAATTGGGAGGTATGGTAATGATTACCCACCACCACCACCAGCTGCCACAACCAGCAGTAGCCACCACCACCACCATTAGCATCCACCACCACCACCACCAGCCATCACCACCACCACCAGCAGCCACCACCACTACCAGTAGCAGACACCACCACCACCAGCAACTACCACCACCAGCCACCACCACCACCACCAGCAACCACCACCACCACCAGCAGCCACCACCACCACTAGCAGCCACCACCACCACCACTAGCCGCCAACACTTTGGAGGTTAATGTGTTTTTCTTAAACCAAACACTATCAAAGATAATGACAATCTCCATTCCATTCATTTGCATTCCCTTTGCCTTTCGCTTTCCCATTCCTCATTTTGAACCAAGCGCACCCTTAATATATGTCTTGAATAAGAACGTACCGCTAAAAACACTATCTCAAACTATGCATAGCTATTTAACAAACGAAGTTGAAATGATCATAGCATATTCCAAAAAAATAATGTAAAATACAAAAGCATACTTCATGTCAAACGAAGATTTTCATATTACGACTTACATTTTTCATAATTGTAAACGACATCTACGCTAAGAAAATAGTCGTTGAAAATTTGGCCTCAAATTTTATTGGCTCAAGGGTATCACATTGTCATTGTAAACGTTTAGTAGACCATAAGTTATTAATTTAACCTCAAAACCAGACTAAACGTCATTGGCACATATAATAGTTGCTTGAAAACCACTTAGGGGTGACCTAATGGTAAGGAGCTTAAGTAACTATTGAGACATCTCAAGCTCAATTTCTGCTAGGTGAAAACAACTTTAAATGACCACGCCAATCTTCTTGCAAAGATGAGGGCTTAAACGGTTTAAATCTATACATCGGTGGGCTAAAATCTCGTAAATTAGTCAGTCAAAAGATCAGAAACCATGGTTACAAAAGAAAAAATAGTTGCTCGAAACTAGGTCATTGAGAAGGGTTAGTCGACAGGGATGAAATCAGAACCAAATATGATTGGGTGCACAATGTTTTTTGAACCGTAATACAGAAACACCATTAATATTTCTTTTTCAAAAATTAACATTACATAAAAAAAAAAAATCAATAAAGTTCCCGAGAGTACTCATAGTCCGTGTTTCCCCGCTAATATGAACGATGAACTGATAAATCAGTATATACCAAAAAAAAAAAAAAAAAAAAAAAGAAACGTTGAAAAAGCAATCTCGTAAATAACACCCGACCCCAAGGACAAACTCGTAAATCCAACCCCAACGAATACCTAATCACAAAAGGAGGCTGACCTATAATGCAATCCACCTCATTTAAAACCACAGCCGTCAGATGAAACCAATCCAACGGCTAAGAAAAAACCCTAACTCCTTTCCTCAGTTATAAAATCACTCTTTGCACCTCACTTCCCCTATTCTTCATTTTCCTTCAAATCTCATCTCTCTCTCTTTGCCGTTAATTCTCTAAGGTCCGTTTCTTATAATCTTCATCTTTTATATACTAAATCAAAGCTTATATAGCTTGTATGTATGCATAACTGCTTAGATCTGTTTGTTTTGATGCTATATTGATCTGTTTTTAGGCTAAATTTTGATTATATGTTGTAATAATGATTATGTTGTTGTTTAATCTGTTTAGTTTTGTAACGATTTAGCTGTTAATCTGTTATTAGGTTTAGTTTTGTGTATATGTTGATAACAGTGGTTTAGTTTATAGATTTAGCTTGATTTTGTAGCGGTTAGTTAAATTTTGCATTAGTTAAGAGCCATCAGTGTTGAATATATGTTGTTAGGTGAGTTTTGTGTATATATGTTGCTGTATGATGATAATAGCTTTATAAAACAGATGAACTTATAAGTTTAGCTTGTTTTTGTAGCCGTTTGTTAAGTTTTGCATGATTTATAAGCTATCAGCGTTTATTGACCTGCTGTTAGGTTTAGTTTTGTATATATTGATGTATGATGATAATGACAGTTTTGTTTGTATATACTGCTTGATTTTGTAACGATTTAGCTATGTTATGTTAGATAAAACTGTTTTTAGGTGTAGTTTGTTAATAAATTTTATGGTTAGATAAATCTGTTATTAGGTGTAGTTTGTGTAAATGTTATGCATAAAATTACAAATAACCGTTTTGGTTGTATATTTAGCTTGATTTTGTTTTGATTAGCTTTGTTATGCTCTATGAAAGTTTTTGTATGTTGAATATGTAGATTTGTTATTTATAAAGCTAGTCAGTATGATAATAAGCTTATATATGTTTTTGGAATATGAAGGTTGTTAGTTATTTATGAGTTTGTTTACGGTTAGCTTATTTTGTTTGTGTAATGAGGTTTATGCTTACTTAGATCTGTTCTGTTGAAAGCTACTATGTAGATATGTATATATATTGATCTATCATCTGTTATGAGCTATTTAGCTGTGCAAATTAGATAAATGTTATCGATTAGCGAAGTATTGATGTTTAAATATATAACGCTGGAAGTTAGCTTTGATGTTATATTGTATTAATAGTATTTGTTTTTGTGCATAATGTAAGCTTAGAAGTTTTTATTTATGACTGATGTTAAGTGTTTGTTTGATATTACAGATGGGTAAGGAAAAGATTCATATCAGTATCGTCGTCATTGGACATGTCGACTCCGGCAAGTCTACAACCACTGGTCACTTGATCTACAAGTTGGGAGGTATTGACAAGCGTGTGATCGAGCGTTTCGAGAAGGAAGCTGCTGAGATGAACAAAAGGTCCTTCAAGTACGCATGGGTGTTGGACAAACTTAAGGCAGAGCGTGAACGTGGTATTACCATCGATATTGCTTTGTGGAAATTTGAAACCACCAAGTACTACTGCACAGTTATTGATGCTCCTGGACATAGGGATTTCATCAAGAATATGATTACTGGAACTTCACAGGCTGATTGTGCTGTCTTGATTATCGACTCGACCACTGGTGGTTTTGAAGCTGGTATTTCCAAGGATGGTCAGACCCGTGAGCACGCACTTCTTGCTTTCACCCTTGGTGTCAAGCAAATGATTTGCTGTTGTAACAAGGTGAGGATAATTGAATTTGATTGTATATTGTTTTGAACTTTTAACTGATGCGAATGTTTGTTTAATTCATGATCTGTTTCTAACTGTTTTTTGTTTAAATTGTTTGTAGATGGATGCTACCACTCCCAAGTACTCCAAGTCAAGGTACGAGGAAATCGTGAAGGAAGTTTCATCTTACTTGAAGAAGGTTGGATACAACCCAGACAAAATCGCCTTCGTGCCCATCTCTGGTTTTGAAGGTGACAACATGATTGAGCGATCCACCAACCTTGACTGGTACAAGGGACCTACTCTCCTTGAAGCCCTTGACCAGATCAACGAGCCCAAGAGACCAACAGACAAGCCCCTCCGTCTTCCACTTCAAGACGTTTACAAGATTGGTGGTATTGGAACTGTGCCAGTGGGACGTGTTGAGACTGGTATCATCAAGCCTGGTATGGTTGTTACTTTTGGTCCAACTGGTTTGACCACTGAAGTCAAGTCAGTTGAGATGCACCATGAAGCTCTAACTGAAGCTCTTCCTGGTGACAACGTTGGGTTCAATGTGAAGAATGTTGCTGTCAAGGATCTCAAGCGTGGGTTTGTTGCATCGAACTCCAAGGATGACCCTGCCAAGGAGGCGGCCAACTTCACCTCCCAGGTCATCATCATGAACCACCCTGGTCAGATTGGTAATGGTTATGCTCCGGTCCTTGATTGTCACACCTGCCACATTGCTGTTAAGTTTGCTGAGATCCTGACCAAGATTGACAGGCGATCTGGTAAGGAGATTGAGAAGGAGCCCAAGTTCTTGAAGAATGGTGATGCTGGTATGGTGAAGATGATTCCAACCAAGCCCATGGTTGTTGAGACCTTTGCTGAATACCCACCTCTTGGAAGGTTTGCTGTGAGGGACATGAGGCAGACTGTTGCTGTCGGTGTTATCAAGTCTGTTGAGAAGAAGGACCCAACTGGAGCTAAGGTGACCAAGGCTGCCGTCAAGAAGGGTGCCAAGTGAGGTGTTTGTGATTTGGATCATGGAGTTTATTTTCTGTCTTCTCATTTACTTTACTAGTTTTGAACTTTATATTTTGTTGAAGAGTTTTGGTTATTGATCCTCTTATGGATCACAGACTTTTGTTGTGGTGAAATCTATAGTTACTGCAATGAGCTTGGTAGTTTGATGGTGAACAATTGATATCTGTTATCCAATATTTTAGTCATTTTCTGGATATGATTTGTGCTTGTGTTGTTTGGTCATATGGTTACTTACTGTGGTCTGTTTCCAGTGCTTTTTACATATGCTCATCTAATTGCTGGTTATGTGGTTGAAACACTGTTTTTTTTAAAACGTTTTTGCTATTGAAATTTAGCAATGTAAAATATATCCTGCAATTAATCTACCACTGGCTTCTCATTTACTTTACTAGTTTTGAACTTTATATTTTGTTGAAGAGTTTTTGTTATTGATCCTCTTATGGATCACAGACTTTTGTTGTGGTGAAATCTATAGTTACTGCAATGAGCTTGGTAGTTTGATGGTGAACAATTGATATCTGTTATCCAATATTTTAGTCATTTTCTGGATATGATTTGTGCTTGTGTTGTTTGGTCATATGGTTACTTACTGTGGTCTGTTTCCAGTGCTTTTTACATATGCTCATCTAATTGCTGGTTATGTGGTTGAAACACTGTTTTTTTTAAAACGTTTTTGCTATCGAAATTTAGCAATGTAAAATATATCCTGCAATTAATCTACCACTGGCTTCTCATTTACTTTACTAGTTTTGAACTTTATATTTTGTTGAAGAGTTTTTGTTATTGATCCTCTTATGGATCACAGACTTTTGTTGTGGTGAAATCTATAGTTACTGCAATGAGCTTGGTAGTTTGATGGTGAACAATTGATATCTGTTAATCCAATATTTTAGTCATTTTCTGGATATGATTTGTGCTTGTGTTGTTTGGTCATATGGTTACTTACTGTGGTCTGTTTCCAGTGCTTTTTACATATGCTCATCTAATTGCTGGTTATGTGGTTGAAGCACTGTTTTTTTTAAAACGTTTTTGCTATTGAAATTTAGCAATGTAAAATATATCCTGCAATTAATCTACCACTGGCTTGATAATACCAAGTGTTTTGGGTTTAGAACTTGTGCAACTACTGTTAAACAATCTTTCTCACATTAATTAGGATTCAGACCTAATTTCAAAGCAAGTGCTGTGCTTTCTTCAATACCAAGTGTTGATTTTGATAAATCTGTAGTTCTCAACTTTAAGCAAAGTCTACTAAAGGATTAACAAGGTAATCATCTCGGTTGTCCATATTAAGTTTTGAGTTATCAATCTTAAACAAGCTTTAGTTTAGAGCATAAAATACACTTTTGATCAAGCTCAGGTTGTCTCAACTTTTTTTGAGTAAAAGTTTTTGTAGAATAACTTTTAAGTATCTCAAGCAAAACATCACTTTTGCTCATGTTCAGTTGAGTCAGTTTTTTTGAGTAAAAGTTTTTGTAAACTTCAAGTGTAAGTATCTTAAGCAAAACATCACAATAACATCTAAAGTGTGCTATCATTTGGGATCTTCTCAATCTTCAAAATTAGTTTCCGTAGTATATTATTTGTGAAAATTACGTATAGGGCCTCTGCAGGTGGTACTTGTCCGAGGTCCTCTTTTATTCATATATCCAATTAGGCCAAGCACTTCGCTTTAATTTTGTGCAGAAGTCCTTGAAGGACACGTGTCAGCACCCCGTTAAATAAACGTGATAAATTAAAATAAAAAAAAAAACAAAAAAAACCAATTCGCCTCAAAAGTGAAGCGAAATATGACACCACGGGCCCCATACTGTCAGTCGAAGACCAAAAAGCTGTTTTTTCAACCAAATCGCCTCAAATTTGAAGCGAAGTTCTCTCTCCACTTAAATTTTTTGTTTTTGATGTGATGCTATAATTGTTCTAATCTGGGTTTGTGTTATTTTTGTTAAATTTACAGTCTATAGCATCTTTCGTCCATCCATTTGCTAATATCGCCTCTTTGTAGCGAGTTTAGTGTAAGAGGCATTTCCTGAGCTAGATTTGTCTTTGCCATCATATCTATTAATCTGCTAGTACTCCTAAATGCAAAGTTTGGCTATAGCTTAGCTAGTTGTCTATTTTAAAAAAAAAAATGATAATATCGGGATGCTAACACTTAGCTGCATATTGGTAAAGAAAAGTCATTCGTTACAAAAGAACCACACCTAATTGACTCATATTTTTAGAAAGCAATAATATGATTTTCTTGTTTAATACACTTGAACAATCTGGAATACAACATTATATGAAAAGTTGCAATTATAAATCTATTTCCAAAACGTAGGTGATTTTTTTTAGTTATTATTTTTTAAATTTTTTCTTAAGCTTAATGGAACAAATAAACAGTTGATCCTTTTACAGAAATACATGAGTTATCGGCTATATTTTATTTCTAACTAAACCACCTAGAGTCCTAGAGGTTTTTGGCAAAATTGCAGTGAAGGTGACAATTCCGTTCTTCCATCCTTAGGTTACAGCCATAGATTTCTTTTTGTGTTTTAACTTTTAAGAGTATTCGGTTCTCAGTTTCTGAAAAAGATTTTAAATGGATGAGTATACTTTTGCAGTGCCTTTTGAACAATTATAGCATCACATCAAAAACAAAAAATTTAAGTGGAGAGAGAACTTCGCTTCAAATTTGAGGCGATTTGGTTGAAAAAACAACTTTTTGGTCTTCGACTGCAGTATGGGGCCCGTGGTGTCATATTTCGCTTCACTTTTGAGGCGAATTGGATTTTTTGTTTTCTTTTTTTTTATTTCACGCTTATTTAATCGAGGTACGACACGTGTCGTTCAGGATTACGCACAAAATTGAAGCGAAGTGCTTGGCCTAATTGGATATATGAATAAAAGAGGACCTCTGCAGGACAAGTACCACCTGCAGAGGCCCTATACGTAATTTTCACATATTATTTTGTTCTTGCCAGCTAAAAAGAGTTCTCCACTAAACTTACCTAGGAAGCTGAAAAAGGTTAAATGGGGTTTGACAAAAGTATATATAATCAATAGAAGCACTTTTGACTAGGATCTTTGCTTTTCAAATTTCTATAAGTTTAAGTCTAGTTTTTTATTCAATCTGGTTTTAATAAGAGAGGTGATATGCACACCACTAAAAGTGTGCACATCACCAATTATGCATAGCGATGTTGTACTGTGTGCATCATTTGTGCGATTTAGTGGTGAAAGAATCAAAAAATGTGTTGTGCATAGCAACACTTTTTAATAAGCTCCTTTTCGTTAGCAGTTTAGCTTATTTTGCTAGTGTTTACGCTTTATACATTTATTGAATTCCTTCGCTTTTAAACAAAATCCATTTCTCGTTATTTTGTTCATAACTAGTGTTATTAACACAATGCTATTCAGTGTGGAAACGTAGGGGGGGTGAATACGTTACCGCTTAAAAACTTTAGATCTTTAGTATCAAATCGCTTATGAAGCTTGTTATAATATGAAAGTACCAATTATTGTTTGTGACTAATATAAAGCATGGTAAACCAAGTTGTCACACAATCATGAACATCAAACCACATCACAAACAATAGTATAGTGCAAGTATAAAAGTAAAGAGATAAAGAAAGGAAAGTGCAAACCGAACACGAGGATTTATAGTGGTTCGGTCACGGATCTCCTTTCCGCCTACTCCACTCCCCGAGTACCCAACTCGAGAGTTACTTCACTAAATCAACAAGCTCCCTTCTCGCGGAGAAAACCTTACAATCGTCGCTACACTTTTTCGGTACAAAGCTAAATACCGGGTTCTAGTTCGAGGTAGAACCAACCTAACGTCGCTTATACAATATTTCCGACACTAAGCTAGATGTCGAGTTCTTTTACAAGGGTACAACCACTCCCAATATGTTTTATGGCCCAACATAATAAACCTTGTGTTTTATGGCACAAACACATAAACCATCTAATCTAGTTTGGTGAAAGTGTTGTTATGATGCAATGATGTTTACACTAATGATCCATGACACAAATGTCTAATGGATATGAATAACTACTTCTAAATGAACTTCCATTGATAGGAAGCCTTCATGATGAAGATCACAAGTTCCCTAAACTTCTTGTGATAGATCTTCAACTTGTGGTGAGTGGGGATGGCTAGATCTCCAAGATTTCCTTGGTTGATCAAAGAGTATGCTTACAACAAAGATGAATGTTAGAAGCATTATGATCATGATCATTAGGGTGTTTAATGTGTGTTACTACATTGTTAATGATTGATCTAAATGTATGCAAGAAGGTGGAGAAGATGTGCTTTGAAGTGGTGAAGAAATGGGAAAACAATGGGCTTCTATTTATAGCCAAAAGTGGACAGGAGCGTCCACGGACCAAGGATCCCTTTAAAGGGGTCCGTCCTTTATGCAATTTGGTACCGTGGGTGCCTGACATAAAATCTAAAAAATCTTTCTTCAAATCTTTCCAAGATATTACCAAATCTTACTAAGATCACATTTGATATATTGAGTGTCAATCTAACCAATATATTCAAGAGATCTTCCAAGGATTTCAAAGATGATGCATGCCATGATGTAACATGTATTTCCATTTTTAGATTAAAAAGTTTATCAAAGTAAACTTGTAAAATGTATTATGTAACTAGTTAATAAAATGTCTAGTTACTTTTTGAAATACTTGTGAATGCAAAATGTAAAATGAGGTTCAAAATAGAATGGTTAACCTATTAAAATACTTAGTGACTCTAAAAGTATTTTAAACATTCTAAATGATTTGTTAATGGGTTTGATCATAATGCCACATAACAAACATGTACGAACCGTGTTGTAACATACGAGGACTTGAGACATCGAGAGGTGTTGAATGTATGTTGAGACAAATGTAATTACAAGTAACTTGTACATTTTACGTTATGTATTACAAGTTACATGTTTGTCATCAATCAAAACAAACGAGACCGTAATAGATTAAATATCGTAATATTTGCACTAACAATCTCCCCTTTTGATGATGACAAATATATGTAAACGTAATAGAAAGTAAAATGTAAAGGTTACTTGTATCCTTACTACCTTTACATTACCTTCTCCGTTTACACTCTTCTCCCCTTTGTCGAAACAAAAAGGCGTGTCCTTGAGTTTAACTTTATTTCTCCCCAAAAGGCGAGCTTGCATCATCCCTAGTGAAGTTAAATCGTCCACTTCAATCCGTCCCTTGTTTGGTAGCGGATCCATGGATCAAATAAAGAGGCTTAACCTACATCAAGGTTAGTTTTATGCAACAAAATTATGAGAAATATATGAAAAGAAAATGCATAGCAATGTTAGCCTATTTTCTCCACTTTTATCGAAGCACAAATGCTTGTTGAAAAGTGAGAATGATGCTAAATGCGTGCATGCTCCCCCTGACGGTTGCTCCCCTTGTTTGAGGCGTCGTGGTATGATTAAAACCTACAAAACAAATATTAGTGCAAAACTATATTCGTCATTGGACGAGTAAGTGATATACAACAAAGTGTGTATAAGATGCATTCAAATAAATTCTTGACGGAAGCTCCCTTGCTCTAGGCGTCAAGATGAACCTTCAAAATAAATATTAGTATAATAGAAGCTTTGTCTTTAGACAAATATGTCATATACAACCAAGTGTATAGACGATGCAATATGAGTGCTTAAAGGATATTCCTCCTTGTTCTAGGGTGTCAAGAAGCACCTAAAATAAGAAAAATAATTGATGCAAACTTCATCCTTAGATGAGTAAATTATATACAATCGAGTGTATATGATGATGAACCTACAATGAAAAACATTAGTGCAATATATTTCATCTTTTTCACAAAGAAAAATAAGATGTATATATGTGATAAATGATATAATCAAAGATCTCATGAAGTGTAGTCTCCTAATTACAATCATAAGAAAAGTGAGAATATAATATGATAAAAACCTACAAAATAGTTCCTAGAAAGAAGATATGAAGTCTTCCACCGGGTGTGCCACTAGTGGTGCTAGTGTTGGTGTCGGTTTACTAGTAGGATTCATGTGGTGATGGTAGATGACTCGAGATTTACAAAAGTAAGTTTTCGCTAATCCATGGTGGTGATGATTAGTGAAAGTGGTGATGGAAGGTGGTGGTGATTAGGTAGGAAGCTATTAAGGAGTTAGAAACTCGTATGTATAGCAAATATAAAAATATAGACACATGCAATCCTTTCGTCATGTCAAGTGACCAAAGCTAAGAGAAAAAAAATGAATGGACATTGCATTTCAATGATGCATAAGGGTTATGATTTGAATGATTTATTGATGCTAACAACCTATTGTTTTGAGCAAGTTGTCATATGCTTCAACCCAAGAGTAATCAATAATGCGTTCTATCTAAGAATATTATAATGAAGATACCAAAAGATATATAAAAGTGATGAAGATAAATTCGTTCATTGATTGACACGAATTATAAAATGACCTATTCTAGGTGACAATGGGAAAGGTAGTATTAGCATGGTTTTGACCGACATGGATGATTATCACTTTGAAAAGAAGTGAAGACAATATGGAAAATACTAATAATGAGTACCTATATGAGGATGAGAATGACATCATATGAGTGAGAGTTGGATGGACCAACGTGTTGGAGATGGTTGTTTTGATTAATATATCGTTTGCACCGACAAGGACATGCATGATAAGCGAGAAAAGGATAAGATCCTATGATGGTGTTCTAGATAGTGAAGTTGTAAGGTGCTAGTTTAAGGAAAATCCTATATGTGGAGATGAAGACGTTTTGTAAAACACATGATGCGTTTTCACTTGATGAGGTATTGGTGCGATATAAAAAAGGTTGAACTAGTTGTGGTTTCATGAACCGGTTTTAGCTAAGTGGTGTTTACCTATGTGTTGGTATTGTAGAGTCTAAGAGACATAAAATTTGATAAAAGACAATTATGTGAATGAATTTCTCTCCCCCTTAATTGGTGGACATCCAACATAATGTGTAATGTATCAAATAAGGAATGACAACAAAGTGTTTAGGAGGTTATTCGGGTTAACGAAAGAGATGAGCTTAGTGATGTTTTTTCGGATGATGGTTAGCATACAATGAACTTCATCCTTAAAGTCACGTACCTCTTCTCGATTAATACGAGATGATCGTATGATGAGGCATGTGGTTTCCTAATAGGAAGTGAAGAGGATTAGAGTATTGTTATAACTAAATAATGATGGAGGTGATTTTGGAAAGCGGAAGCAAAATGAGATTTGGAAAGAGGTCGGTTGAAAGACAAAATGCAAAGCCAACCCTCTAGAACTTAATTCTATATGCTTTTAAACTATATGCAAGTGTAGGGGTCCCATAAAGCATAGTACTAATCTACGTAGCAATAAAGGGATTATGCAAAATGAGCATATAAAAGTTAGAACCAAGTGAGATAACAAATAATTTGTTATCAACCTACAAAACAAATTTGTTAGTGACAAAAGATGTTAACATGATAGAAATCAAGTGATAACATATTATATAAGCAAAACAACACATTGCACTTAGTAGACAAGAAATCACCGCACAAGATAGCATCAAAACAATCATATTATGCAAGAATACGACTTTATTCAAGACATTTCATTATGAGATTGTTTTGTCGTTAGACTTAGCCACTTAAGCATACTTGGATATACAATAATCTATGTGATTAATTTGTAAGATAAAAGCTTCTAAAAGTTTGTCATACCAAAAGCACTTTGATGATTATATGTGCACACGTAGCAAACAAATAGTGTGACAAGAAGCAAAAGAAACAAAATGAAAGATTCATGCAAGCCATGTTTAAGACATAACAATTTGGAGCATGT
The DNA here is from genome assembly GCA_022545495.1 of Chrysanthemum lavandulifolium. Classification (NCBI taxonomy): domain Eukaryota; kingdom Viridiplantae; phylum Streptophyta; class Magnoliopsida; order Asterales; family Asteraceae; genus Chrysanthemum; species Chrysanthemum lavandulifolium. Next base: position 102,349,785 of record CM040245.1, read on the forward strand.
ATCATTTGGATCGTACTACACATAGATGTAATGAATGCCAACTAATAGCTTTCAAACACAAATATATCATATCAAAATTATCACGTATCAAAATGGCATATTATGAGTTCATAATTAACATGTTAATCATGCTAAAAATAATTCAAAAGTAAGTATCATGCAAATAAAGTTTAGGTTTAAACGTTTAGTAGCATGAAACAAGAATACAAGCATTATGAAGATAAAACCGTACTAAGGTTTACACATTTGACTAGTTATCAAACACTAAGATAATGTCAAATCAACTTATCGTATTAAACAAGAACATGTAATCAACACATGTAAGTGCAATGCAAGTGGTTTTACTAAGGTTTACACATTTGACTAGTTATCAAACACTAAGATAATGTCAAATCAACTTATCGTATCAAACAAGAACATGTAATCAACACATGTAAGTGCAATGCAAGTGGTTTTAAAAGAAAAGTCATATATACTACTTGTTTGATTAGTATTCCTAAGGCGAGGCAAACTATCAATGTTTTAACACTTACTTTAGGCAAGTATAGGAATACAGATTTTTCAAGTTGGAGAATGAATATGAGACTATTACTAGCGGTGCTCAATTAAGGCTAAACACGACCATTTTTACGGGTGATTCCACATACCCAACTTCTCTCCAGGAAGCAATTCAACCGTTAGGTCAAATTGAGTTTCTAGTGCAATAGGTTCTCCAATAGTCATTCTCATGTTAGAAAGATGGGAACTCCTACTTTTGCATATTAAAGTGCATAAAGATGATAGTTTACCAATACTTGGCTTAATGTGACTTAACTAATATGCAATATAACTAAGGTGATGAAGACGTCATGTTATACACATGAATTTTAACAATGGTGTGTTTGATAAACAATGTGTTTTAATCTTGTGTTTAGAATCTAAAGTTGTTCAAATTACACACTAATTGTATGATCTAATGGATGACATCTTTTATGTTGAGTTGAAGTGTGTAATTTAAATGTGAATTGATCATCTAAGACTAGAGAATATGTTAAACTAAGAACGTTCTCAAGAAAGCTCTTTGGTATTTTATTTAACAATAATCTAAGTGAGGTTACCAACTTCAATAGATCTTGTGTATGCTCTAAAGATGTGTAGTTTTAACCTTGGATGTGCACTCGGTTTGAGCAAGGTTAGGTTATGATGTACGCTTGAAAGGAAATAGATACAAATAGTATCTTTCAACAAATGAGATTATCCCATGGGATAAAGTTATCATGCTTATGAAAACAAGTATGACAAGATGAATTGGATATGCTAGTTCATAGAACTTGTAGATGTTTGTTTCAAGATCATTTAGCCAATGAGGTGTAATGAAATCTCTTGTAACACAACTATTTATGTCGCAAGAATGATGCATAGGATATACAATATCCTTTTAACAAGATGAAATCTTAACGCATGAATCTTAGTCATAATGTTCTTCAAAACATCATGTTTTCCTAAATGAAGATATGAAGCCAAAGTGTTTGAATCGGATAGTCCCATCTAAATAAACTTGGTCTCAAGATTATATTCACTAGATGATGACAAGAGGAATTCACTCGAGTTTCTTATGTATACTCCTCAAAAGTCATTGTTGCTTGGGGTGTATGATGTTGGCTTTGAGATTGCATTTTAACATATGTTGTTAAAATGTTGATTTGAGGTTTAACGAAATTTATGCGAAGTTTAACGACAAAGTATTACTAATACTTTGATAATTTGTGAAGGTAGTACTACTTATACCTAGTGGAAATTGACAACAATTACCAAGAGCACCATGCTTATTTGATAGTTGAGGTTCTAGCCATAATGAATTATCTAAGTCCTTATATGTTGGAAAGGATGTTTGAGTTTGTTCAAACGTGCATTTGATTCAATACAAGTGTTGGACACAAGGGCTTTTGAGCAATACACTCAACGAATTCAAATGATGGTAAGGATGGTGGATTGGTTGATCTAGGTGGTAGGTCTTCTAGTGTCTAAATAAGGATGTGGTGATGTAGGGGTTTGTTGTGCTATGGGAGTACTTAGGTTGAATATTTGTCCATAGATGTTGAACAAAAAATACGGATACTAATTCTTATGGTTCATTGGTTGCTACAACTAGTGGGTGAAGTGCTTGAAGTTTTGGTTATGTTTATGAAGCTTAGGGGCTGAGGTATAGGTTCACCTTGAAAGGGCACGTTTGATTTAAAGTATACTCTTGGAAGTTCATGAGCAATACGGTTAATGGTGCCAAAAGATGGAAGAGGATAGTAGGTGTCAAAGAGGATAAGTGGCACCGTGGGTTGTTTGTTTTGGATAAGTGTTTCAACATGTGTTGTTAAAATACTTGGGTGTTGATTTTTCGGATATGACTTTTAATGACTACAATCGTAAGTCGCATATACTTGAATATTTCGGATGAAATACTTAAGTTGTCAATCCTAATTTGTTGAGATTATAAAGCTTAGATTGAACTCAAGGATAACAAGACTTGATAATATGTATTTAACATATGTGTGAGTTATGACTCGATGTAAATACTTATCGTCTTGAAGGATGACACATTATTTTCATGTTAACCAGGTGAGGCAATACATGTAGATACAAAACAATATCTATAGTCATATGTTAGACTTGTGTATGATATCTTTGCAAATAATGAGTCCAGTTTATTAGTCTCGGTAAGTCATCTAAGTCATCCGCAAACGGGTGAGGAGATGTTGGTGGTGTTGCACAAAGTTTGATAGGAACAAGCTTTGGAGACTTTGGTAGTGAAGTTGTTTTGGATGATGGTGGGTGATTTTGGTGGTGGAGTTGGAGTACTCAAGTTTAGAAAGTTCACATCTTGAATGGGTGATGAGATGTTGAGAGGTAATGAGTCCGAGGATGAAGAGCTCAAGTTAATGAAGCAACAAGATCGAATGCTAATCCTAGTGGTTTTCTTAAGTGGCTTATTTGAGGTTAAGGATTTAGTCATTTTGATTTTGCTTTAAGAAATGCTAAGCTTGAGGAAAAGTAATGATGAAGGTGTGAAAATGATCATCTTGAATGTGTTGATTTATGGAACTAAGGATTCATGGATTTGATGTTAATCCATACAAAGATGGTAGTTTCTAATGAGATGGAAGTGTCTAAAATCATGTCAAACATCCTAAGTTAATCCATTGAGGATGTGTTGAGTGAGGTATGAAAGATATGCATTAACAACTATCCTAGAAACGAAGTTTGGTAAATTAGATTGCGGGATTTAGTAAAATTCAATAACTTACCGTAGGATTCACGGCACCATTTCTTTACAGTAGGAACCCTTAAATTGGTGCCGCTGGTCCGCCTGTCATGTGTATGGCGGTACCAAAATACATAACGAGACGGTACCAACATTTTGGTGCCGTCGATCCGTGGACACCGAAAAGTTCACAGACCCATTTTTAGGTGTCGGGAGTTTTCCGAAACACGAAATTTTGCTTAAAACATGTGACATTAATTACTTCTAGTTAGGAAAAGTCGATAACACATATACAAATATAGTGGAGCATAGACTTTGACCAGGGCTAACGATTTTCACATAAAAGTGAAAATGGGTAAAATTTGATAACACACTTGTGCTATCCACCTGCATAAACCGGTTAGCATACAACATTGTTTTAAGTCATATTATCATCCTACAAAGTAAAAACAAATAAATTACATCATACAACATTGTTTTTGTCCTTGTACCAAACACTCTCTTAACACCTTCATTTTTCAAAGTACTTGACTAATTTACTTAGTACTCATTGCTAAGTGAGTTATGACATTTCATAAGTTATGCGAGATGTTAGTAACCTATGCAAACGAAGTGATCTAATTCTACAAGCGATGGTAAAATAATTTTCCAACTTAGTGCACAAAATCTAGCAAATAACCTATTGTGCATAAACAAGAAATCGTCAAACAAGCGAATAAATAACATGGCAAGATTGACACTTATATTATGCAAACAAACAAGTGTAAACAACAATTTGAAAATAAGCAAGCAACATATATGCAAACAACATAAACAAGTGGTCATTTAGCATAGCATAACAAGAAAGACACTTTTCGTCATTTTGCGTTTAAATATGACGATGTATACCAAGCTTGATTAGTTTCCTTTAAACATATTACCAAATTATTTAGTTTCAAAGGAAGTTGTATCAAAGTTCTAAGAATACCAACTTAAATTGCTTGATTCAAAATTTGAGTTTTTATGTTAAAGCGAAACTCAATATTTTAGACATACTGTAGTATTTGGTCTATTTCACTTATTTAAAATTAGACTCAGGCCATGAGAGTATTTTTAAATGAAAGTAGACTCAATTCCCTTTAAAATGATAGGTGGCTCGACTCAAACGGACTTACGGTTAATTAGTTATGATTTTTGAAGTTGCCCAAAAAGCTGCATCAGACAGACGGATTCCACGGAACCAAATAAAGGGATCCGCCTTTATAAGATTTGGTGCCGTGGTCCTCGAGAGATGATTCACCAAAACTAGTATTTGACATAGAGAAAACGTGTGCGACTTACTAGATTTCATAGTAAACATATAATACACATATTTAACAACATATCTACTTATGTAACTTATCTTAAACATTTACGGAGGTGATTTTTCAACTAGATTTATAGTTATCCCAAACACTCCTTTAAAATCATATTTCTTCGTAAATTTTCTATGAGCACACAATACAATACTTACTAGTTCTTTCAACAAACTTTTTATTTTACTTTTCAAGAAAACCTTCAAGCTTGTATACAAAGTTACATTTAACAACAAAATTTCTAAGTATAACAAGCAAAGCATTTTTCATATTATTTTTCGCTTCAATGGTAATTTGATACATGGATCGTACTCTATTTTAAAACCATTTGTTTTGAAAATACGAGCTACGTGGCTCGATACCAATTGTGGAAACGTAAAGGGGGGTGAATACGTTACCGTTTAAAAACTTTAGATCTTTAGTATCAAATCGCTTATGAAGCTTGTTATAATATGAAAGTACCAATTATTGTTTGTGACTAATATAAAGCATGGTAAACCAAGTTGTCACACAATCATGAACATCAAACCACATCACAAACAATAGTATAGTGCAAGTATAAAAGTAAAGAGATAAAGAAAGGAAAGTGCAAACCGAACACGAGGATTTATAGTGGTTCGGTCACGGATCTCCTTTCCGCCTACTCCACTCCCGAGTACCCAACTCGAGAGTTACTTCACTAAATCAACAAGCTCCCTTCTCGCGGAGAAAACCTTACAATCGTCGCTACACTTTTTCGGTACAAAGCTAAATACCGGGTTCTAGTTCGAGGTAGAACCAACCTAACGTCGCTTATACAATATTTCCGACACTAAGCTAGATGTCGAGTTCTTTTACAAGGGTACAACCACTCCCAATATGTTTTATGGCCCAACATAATAAACCTTGTGTTTTATGGCACAAACACATAAACCATCTAATCTAGTTTGGTGAAAGTGTTGTTATGATGCAATGATGTTTACACTAATGATCCATGACACAAATGTCTAATGGATATGAATAACTACTTCTAAATGAACTTCCATTGATAGGAAGCCTTCATGATGAAGATCACAAGTTCCCTAAACTTCTTGTGATAGATCTTCAACTTGTGGTGAGTGGGGATGGCTAGATCTCCAAGATTTCCTTGGTTGATCAAAGAGTATGCTTACAACAAAGATGAATGTTAGAAGCATTATGATCATGATCATTAGGGTGTTTAATGTGTGTTACTACATTGTTAATGATTGATCTAAATGTATGCAAGAAGGTGGAGAAGATGTGCTTTGAAGTGGTGAAGAAATGGGAAAACAATGGGCTTCTATTTATAGCCAAAAGTGGACAGGAGCGTCCACGGACCAAGGATCCCTTTAAAGGGGTCCGTCCTTTATGCAATTTGGTACCGTGGGTGCGACATAAAATCTAAAAATCTTTCTTCAAATCTTTCCAAGATATTACCAAATCTTACTAAGATCACATTTGATATATTGAGTGTCAATCTAACCAATATATTCAAGAGATCTTCCAAGGATTTCAAAGATGATGCATGCCATGATGTAACATGTATTTCCATTTTTAGATTAAAATGTTTATCAAAGTAAACTTGTAAAATGTATTATGTAACTAGTTAATAAAATGTCTAGTTACCTTTTGAAATACTTGTGAATGCAAAATGTAAAATGAGGTTCTAAATAGAATGGTTAACCTATTAAAATACTTAGTGACTCTAAACGTATTTTAAACATTCTATATGATTTGTTAATGGGTTTGATCATAATGCCACATAACAAACATGTACGAAACCGTGTTGTAACATACGAGGACTTGAGACATCGAGAGGTGTTGAATGTATGTTGAGACAAATGTAATTACAAGTAACTTGTACATTTTACGTTATGTATTACAAGTTACATGTTTGTCATCAATCAAAACAAACGAGAGGCGTAATAGATTAAATATCGTAATATTTGCACTAACAATTGCAGTGTAGGAGCCATATGGCGTGCCATTGCTTTGTTCTTTTTACCAATGACGACGCCAAAGAGCATCCGCACCGGCGCAATTCACATGTTGTTCGTCTCATTGCCCGTGAAACCACAAGTATTTTTTATTTTTTTATTTTTTATTTTGAGTGAGTGCGTTTTTTGTGTGTGGTTGTTAGTGTGTTATGGGACCCACATTCACCAACATAAGTTATTGCTGCGAGGGTGTTTTAACTATTGTGTTTTTATTGAGTGAACGCTGACGTGACACACCAATAACAATTATAAGTGCAATAATGCACCTAGCTATCTAAAGACAAATAGCCCTAAAAAACTTTCAATTAAAAAAAAAAACAAAAACAAATTTGTTTTACATTCTATTTACCCATACTTTACACATACCTTAACTAACATTCATTACCTAAGGCTGGTTCCAGTAAGGGACTCAATCCTCCCATTTTCTCTCGCCACGCCTTTCTTTCAAATGACCTTCGTGCGATTGGTTAAAAGAAAGCGACCTTTAATAAAATTAATTAGAAAGTGGAAGTTTTGTTTTTATGTGTGTATTTCATCGATCTAATACTCGACCATGATAAGCAATTTGGGTTAGTCGATCGACTAGCCACACAAGATTGATCGACTGCAAATCGATCTCACAAGTCGATCGCTTTCTATTACTAGAGCCAGCCTAAAACCATTAGAAATAAAAAACTAGCAAAAATTATATGCGAGTACAAAATTAAATACAGTATTATATTTAGATTGATTGTAATAGGACCAAATGGTTCGCTCCCCTTTGCAATTTCAGACTTGTCCCCCATCTACGGAGACCAAACAACAAGCGTCCCCCTAGACTATTTCATTTGTTTGGTCTGTCACTGGATCGAAAAAATGAAAAGGTTTGTGTGTGTGCTTTTTGTTTTAATATATTTCTGTAGAGTATGTTTTTTTGACTGTGATCCTTTTATTACGACTATTATTACGACTATTTAGTCTAAAAGAGAAAGCTGAATCGACTCTGACGTAACGGGGTCCCTTGGTGCGGTCTTATTACAGAACAGACTTGTTCATCACCAGCCACCGTATCTTCAACCTCCACCGTGGTCACCACCTCCACATTCCATTTCTAACTATTCTACTCTTAACTCAGTCACCACCCACATCACCAAAATGAACATCACATCAAAATCCATACAATATCTCAACAAACTCACCCAAAACCCTAATAATTACCAACCCATCTCCCTATTTTCATCCTACACAAAAGAGTCAACAAAGAACACTAACCCTTCAAAACCATAAACCCATCCCATCTCAACCACTTAATCTCACACCTTCCCCCCAGGTTCACTCCAGACGACTTGCACAACTTAATCTCCACCCAAACAGACCCATTACTCTCTTTACATTTATTTAACCACGCATCCAAACACCCCAGGTTCACCCATTCCGTCTCCACTTACCACATCACCTTAAAAAACTAGGTTTGTCCAAAATGTACCCCGAATTCGATACCCTTGTTGACAAAATACTAAATCTTCGCGCCTTTGGGTCCGAATCTCTTTTAATACTGTCATTTATTATTATACTGAGGCTAGGATGTTGTCTAAGGCTGTTAATGTTTATAAACATATGAGAGATTTAGGTAGTGTGAGAGCGGAATGTAGGCCGTCGATAAGGACGTTTAATTTGTTATTTACGGCGTTTTTGAGTCAACGGAGTGATAGTTATGTGAATCATGTGTATATGGATACGATGAGTATGTTGTTTAGGCAAATGGTGGATGATGGGATTGAGCCGGATGTTTTTGCGTTGAATTGTATGATTAAAGGCTACGTGTTGTCGTTACATGTGAATGACGCGTTAAGGTTGTATCATCAGATGGGTGTGGTTTATGAATGTGTGCGAATAGTTTTACGTTTGATTATTTGATACATGGGTTGTGTGCAAGGAGGACGTGTAATGCTAGGAAGATATGTGGGGAGATGAAGAGGAGAGGGTTTGTGCCGAGTAGTAAGTCGTTTAGTTCGCTTGTGTGTGCGTTTGTGATTGAGGGGAGGTTGATGAGGCGGTGAGGTGGTTGTGGGAGATGGTGGAGTGTGGACGGGTGGGGATTATGTTATGTATTGGACTGTGGTTGATGAGTTTTGTAGACGGAAGAGGTGTGGAGATGCGGTGAGGTTGATTAGGAGTTGGAAGAGAAAGCGAGTGTTGGATAGAGGTGTTTATATGAAACTTGAGTGTGAACTTGGTCAAATACGGAAAGTTGTTTGATAGATATGGATCAGCAAGTAGGTATGATCGTCTTGTTATTTGACTATTATGATTCATGAATAACTTGTAGAGTATTATGCAGGGATTAAAAATGGTACTACTTAGTTATATTTCTTGATTTTGTAATGAGAAACCTACTGTTTTCTGTACGTCATGGTATGAGTGTATGGCCAATTCTCTTACATAGGTCACTTTAGTAACTTCCGATAACTTGCATATAATTTTTTACCCGTCATGGGCTTGTTCGTACTATGGTGGGTTTTTAGTATCATCATATCTGACATGTTTATTTGACTCTCTTCTCCCCAAAGAGGATTTGTAAAAGAGACAATAAAAGAGTTGTATTTGGTTGGCGTTTTGAATTCTCATATTGTACTATATAGCAGGCTATGCACAACATAAACTTGTCTGGATGATATCATTTCACTAGTAAAATTATGTCATAATTTGGATTAGTATCTGATATGTGGTCTTTGTACCAAGTTGGTTCTTAATCCAAACACTATACTTCCTGAAAACTATAATGGTTCTAACTGTCCTTTTACGTTGTTGCAGTTGAGTCACATTGAAAAAAGGTGTTTAACTCTCGTTGATTCGGTGAACACAAGGCTTGATCAAACATACCAGGAGAAGAAGCTATTGCAGATGACAGTTGCAGCTTGTCATAGTTTGCAGGTATCTTATTGCTAATTACTTATTTTATTGAGCATGAAAAAAGTATATGGCGAAAGAGATTGCATGATCTGACGTGATCTTTTGGCATCATATACAAGGTGCAATGTCTTATAAATTATAAGAAAAAAAAAAGAGGAAAAGTCATGGTTTCATTATGGGATATTTTTGCCACTCCTGTTTATCCTGTAGCATACTGGCACCTATTTCATATTCTCGACACATGTTTTTAGGCATAGATATGCTCATGGTGTTGCCCCCTTGTTTCTGGAGAAAAAGTCACAGTCTTCTACTTACAAACTCCATGTACTTGAATTTATATACAAATGCTCGAAAAATATTCCTGAGGTTTGGAAAAAGTAATGGCTAAACTCTCTTTTGACAAAGTAATAAGTAATAACCACTCTCTGCTTTTCTATATAAGACTAGTATACACTATTGTTACAGTCATGCTTTTCTAGTTTTCTTGAGGATTCTTCAAACACGCATGAAAAGCCTGGCTCATTGAAAGTCAAACGTCATATGGGCTAGGGAAAGATAGGTTTTCTTTCTTGGACTGTATTTTCTCTTTGAATCTGACAAATATTTCTCTATCTGACAGAAAAGCAATATTGACAAGCATTTGAGTGGAAGACTCAAGTTCATAGAGTCTTTCTGCATAAGAACCAAGATGCTGTGACCAAGGGCTGGAAACATTGAATTCAAGATCTCTATTAAATGGTTCTTTTCTGCATCATGTTTTCTGACTTTATGTTGCTAGTTCTGTGTATACTTTTAGGAACTTCAGTTGAACTCACATATAAGCTTTGACACTTCCTGAGTTTTCCTTTTAGGCCTGCCTGGTTGAGCCAGATGTTTGTACTTTGATTGTAAAATTCAATAAAGAAGGTTGGTTAAGCCCCTTAGCCAGGTCATAATGAAATTCTGGAATTAGTAGTAAAGCTTATATCCATAATATTATTTTTCTGATGTGATAAAAGATTAAATATTTTGATAGTCCAAAGGCCAAAGCCTGTTACTACTTACTAATTCGTGGGGAAGAGTTTACATTGTTTTCGAATTTAGGACTACCTGTAATCAAGACCAAGGTCTGGCCAGAACTGAGTTTCACCTTACAATTTAACACCGCCCAACCTGGTTGGATTGGAGCGGACTGTGTGCCATGTTTGCCTTGTAATGACTTTCTGCAATGTTCAACTTATTTGATGGTGTTTTGCAGTGATGAATTTGAAATCCGGTCTTTTTTTTCTTTTGGAAAAGCTCGTCTATGAAACACTTTTTACCAGTTATAAACTTTTTCTTGCTATTTTCGAATATTTCTACTTACTTTCTTTACAAACATTCACAAAACCACAGTACCTAACAAACACAAGCATCTTCTTTTCTTATGGCTGAACACGGCCAAAAATGTTTGCGCAAAAAATCCGAACAACTACAACCAACCATCAAAAGTATCTAAACCCATAATACCACCATAATACTTTAGTAATGCACTCTAATATTTTTCATTCAAAATAACAACATACTTTTAACATTCTGTTTTGGCTCTTTGCTATCCGAGAGTAGTAATATAATGAAACAGTGCTTAAAATGGCAGATCAAAAGGAACTATAATTTTGCTAAATAAAAATATTGCCCTGTCACAAAACTACGCTTGCAAGATCATCAACAACAGAAACAAAAAAAAAAAAGAAAAGAAATGGGGATTAAAGAAAATGCATACAAGTCTAACGTTATACATAAACTGGTCGTAACTTGTGAAGTCTCTAAACCGTTTGTAAACTCTCTCCTATCAAAGTATAGCAATCGCCAATACGGTTGCATAACTATCAAGTATTGTCATCCAGAAATGTGTCTGCTGAGAAAATTTCCAAAATGACCTGTTAAAGACATTGTGCACTTGAAGAGATTAGGAACTATCAAAAGAGTAGTATAGATTTAACTGCAAGATCAAGGTAGCATTCACAGACAATGCAAAGGTGTAGCGGCGGCAATTCCAACCCGATTATGTGAGAACAGATCAATTTGGGCTTTATTTTATTGTTAATGAGTCAAACGGGTATTTTGAAAGTTGACTATGAGGGAAAGACGAAAATATGTTATCGGTCAACACAACCACAGACCACTCCCCTCACTGCCCCCATAACTTTGATACCAATAGAAAGGTATTTCAAAATACCTCAATAGGCAGATCATAAATCTTTATCATCCTCTAGGTCTGCATTAGCTGCCGCTGCTGCCTTCTCTGTTTCTTCCAAAACAAATGTTTTCAATGACTCAACATCCTTTGTACCTATAAAATGTTCCACCAGATATACAATCAAGGTTATGAATTTCTGATAATAAATGCACAATGCCAACAATATAAATAAGATAATGCAAAAGATCTGGAAGACTATTAATGCAAAAGATCTGGAAGACTATGAAGATATAACTAGGAAGACCCGAAACCAGGAGACTTTGTTCTTATTAAATGTAAAACCAGTAAAAAGTTTTACTTCCGAGCACTCAATATAGTTCATAAAGTAGATTCCCAATGAACGATAAGATGACATACGACGATCATACAATTAATGTATACTTTAATGAGATTCATATATCAGCGTTCTTTACTTAAGTATCAAGCACCAAATGAGAAATGTAATACTGAATTGTTAAGGACAGTGTTGTCACTTGTTAACCATCTGTTGTTCTGTATCTAACTTGAATAACAATCTTATGATACATTAATAAATCTTTTGTTTGAATATACCAGTTGAATATTGTTACTTTTAAATGTCATCCCTATTGAATAAAGAGACACTTATTTTTGAAATATAAGAAAACAGGATAAGATGGTTACCATTACCAAAGTCGAAACGATTGTGACTTTGTACTAAACACAACGTTGTATATTATAATTATAAAAGCATGCCTTTTGCACATCGTAGCCATTATAACTATCTAAACGTCAATATACTGGCCTTATTTTTCTAACTTGCTCTACACGTCATGCAAATTCATCTATTCTTAATGCTGGAACAGAATTACCGACATACTTTTACTTGTTTGGGGTTGTGCAGCTGATCTTACTTAATGGTGCAATCAATGAAAAATTAGATGATTATTAGCTAGTCAAAAGCAAAACTACTTTAGGCAGAGATCACACAGATACCACGAGCAAGAGAAGGCACATACTCCCACTGTCCAATAATAATGCAACAATTTCTGTTTTAGGCAACAATTTCATTTGTCGAAAAGATGCATATCCAAATTTATTACTATTAGTCCATTGACAATCATTACAAGATGTGTGCGATTGTTTGTAGTCCACAAGTTACTGTCTCATTAAAGGATAATTTGGATTTTGATTATTACTCGAAAATATTTATATATTATTTATCAAGTCAAAATGTGAATTTCTAACATAGGTGTATCCATTAATAATTGCACCAAGCGACTACTAAAAGCAACTAAGGCTATTAACCAATCCGATTCGTGAAAGGAAAAAACCAAGAAAGCAGATCAGCAATATGCAGCTGCGGAATTAATTCATGTTTCTACGTCAGCTGTTAGCCATTATGTCAAAATCCTCAAATTAGACGAATTGGTTATTCAAATTAACGAGATCTTTACAGAGAAAAATCATTTCAGACAAATGACTATAACTACAAACGCTGACTGATTCTTTCCATGACGTTCATTCAATGAGGTTTTAAAAGCTTCTGTAACACACAGCCGATACCTAATTGCATATTTTAGATGTAACAGAACTTCCATATAAATTTTTATTAACCTGTCGACTTTATTCTCACATCTAAATTATCCAAAACTATAAACGCAATGCAAAGTCTTGTAGCAAAGATTAAAGGAAAAACATACCCGATATCTAGCAACTTCTTCACCGTTATAGAAAAGCTTGAACGTGGGGTGCGATCCAATCTTAACTTTAGAACAAAGAGGCTTATTAGTACCACAATCCACTTCACCAACCTCTATCTCATCCTCCCTTCCATTGTCTTTCCAAAATCGTCCCATAACGAACCCAACTTCTTACTGTAATCTCAATACAATTTAAAATCTCAAATCTCATAACCAAACAGATTGATAGTGTATAGAAAATAGCAACTCACCAATGCTTACACCAAGGCACACAGAACTTGACAAACCAAGCAGTATCTTTCTCTTTACCTATATAAATAAATAAGCAAACAGAAGTAGTAAAGATTGTTTAAAACTGGCGGATCCATAAATCTGTCAAACGGTAGTTTTAATTAAACTTTAAAAGATTACACGGATGATCCTCTGCCTCCATGTGCCACATAACCTAACTCTCGTTCTCCTGTGGGACTAATCTAAGAACCTTTCACTTGAATTGCCAAGCCTAACGCCCTTGACGTGCTTATCGTTACAGCACATAAAGCAGTTTTCAAAACTATGAAAATTTAATCAAATTGATTATGATTATTTTGAAAAAAAATTTTGATTCTTTTAATCAGCTTATCTTATCGGCTTATCGAAATTTAGAATATCCGATAAGCACATTTTCTCAGCTTATCGGATTATCGAATATATTGCAAATTGATTATAACTAGTTTGTTAAAATTAAATAATTACATTTAATCATAAATTGATAATATAATACATGAGAATAGTTAATAATAATCTGAGATATTAGAGTATAAATCATAGTTTACCTTGTCGAAGAAGGTAGCTTCAGTTAGAGTAATAACTTCAGCATTTGTATCGTGAACCAGAATTGATAGAATAATTAGTGATGAGATTATTAAGAGTGTAGCAGTTATTCGATGATCGCTTTTCATATTATCTATCAGATAGATCAGCTTCTTCGATGCTTGCTTTTCCTCAGGTTTTGCTTCCGCGATTTGTTTCCGCTTTATAAACTAATCTCTATTTCTCTTTTTCTTTTTCCTTCCCTGCGTTTTACCCAAAATAACACTCGTCGTCCCTATTCGATTTTAATATTTTTCAAACTATTTTAATTGGTACTACCTATTTTAGAAAACAAGGATCATCCATGTAACAAAGATAGGAACTATCCGTGAAGTAAAAAACAATAGATTATTACACAAATGATCCATATTTTTTAAAAATAGGGACCAGCGATGCAATTAATTTGAAAAATAGGATTTTCTATGTAATTAAAATTTAATAGGGACAACGAGTGTAATTTTAGGTAAACCACATGATGAATCATGTAATTTTTATTTTTTGACAAAAATTTTATAAAAACACATATATAATTTTAAATAAATCATACAATATCCATTTGCACTCAAACATTTGACTCTCGATGAACAAGACCATGATTAACATAAATTGGGATATCAGTTAACGCCCAACTAGCTATGCTATGCACTACTTTATTACCCGAGCGACTGACAAACGCCCATGTGCATTCTTTGAAATACATACGTAATATTAACTATGTCATGCCATAAGCTAGAAATCGCATCAAGTTTTTAAGATTCATTTATGTCTAAATCTCGATTCAAGACTTATAGTTACATTAGTTGAGCTACAAATATGGAACTTGAATTAGCTTATGAGCTAAATGAGTTTATACATTGTTAAACTTTTTCGAGTGACCTTTCACATTTTCTATAACCCGAAAGTTTATAAAATTATCGACCGGCTAGAAAGTATATATTGTGGTGAAGTCTTCTATAAGTAGAAGTATCGGAACATGGACTTTCGTTGATAAGAATTTCTTACAAAAGTGACAACATTTCAAATGAGGAAATCATCTTAGACTAGGCATAATCCTAACAAATCAAAACCGCTTAATAACATCAATTCAACCACATCATTTCATTTTACTCTCACTAATACCCCGTAATCCACATTTACCACAATATGTATTTATATAGATATATAATACACGCAAACATACACTCTCATTCTCTTTGGTCCGCCACCACCATGTCTTAACTAACACCACTCACATCCTCATGTGTGAGAGAAGAGGTGTAAGGCATATGACGATGTGAACAACAATATTAAATAATACAACATCATGATTGAGGCATGAATCACAATGCCTTTAAATGTAAATTCATCTTATCATTACTACTATTTAGAGGATACAACAATCAAATCAAGTATGAAACTTGAATCTAACGAATCTAATATGTTTCCATAATGGAGATGGATGAGGTTTGTGTGTTTTGATGATTCTAAATTAGCAAATTAATCCCCTTTATATAGGCACATGGTGACCCTTCAAAACAGTCATAATACCCTTTCAAATGGCCTTAGAGACACTTCTTTTCGTAATAGTCACAATGGTCCACCAAAAGGTGCTACCAATGACACTTTAGCGACAACCTAGAAAACCGTCGCTCACTCCCCACGCAAAAGAAGAGGTGCAAGGCACATGGCACATGGCACATGAATAGGCCTCACGCTCCATCACTCACTCCCTACGTCTAGCTTTACATGTTTGCATATATTGATTAGTAAACATTCCAAACCCTTTGAGATAGAAGATACTAAGTGAGGTGGTATAACCAAAATGGTTAAAAAAAAAAAAAACCATTTTACACATTTGTATTAGAAATCGCTACCATTATTGAGTAGATATGTGTTTTATGTGGTTGTCATTAGGGAGACGATGAGTTGGTAGTTTATACCAATTTTGGGAAGATGATGTGAGGTGATCTCATCCAACAGCAACTTCAATCAGTCCCATGAAAACTTTTATAAACATAAACGGTTGTATCTAGTATCACCTGGGCGTATATATCTGCTGACTGCTACTACCACTCTTGCAGATATCTTATTAACAATTATCATCATCACAATATGCATAAACAGAAATACAAAACTTTAAAAATTTAAAGCCACAACATGAAAGCAATTCCTGGAATAGATTCTACACCCTCCGAACACCAGCGTTTACAAAAGAAATAACAAACCAACCAATTCTTTCTAACCCCAATAACAAACTTTGTACACATCGTTGATCGTGAAAAGAAGAAAATTTGCAAGTAAAAGCAACGAGGCAACCAAAAGGTACATATACCTGTTTGACCTCTTCGTCCCCATAAAACTAAAGCCAAGAATGATTTGCCGGCCAGCTTGAAGAAGCCATCAAAGCCCCGTTGAATACCACAAACATCACTTCATGGCAACTGCCCTTTGCGACGTCTGGTTGGATGACATGGTTATCCACTGCTGACCTAAAGAACCTCCATCACCTCTATCAGAAGAATGCAAACGATACCCTGATCCCTGATAGTTATCTCCATTATCATACCTGCCCTCATCAAGATATGAGCGAGTACTGAGAGAATTTACCAAATTGCCCCTTGGTGTTTCTTTGCGGGGGTCCAAACTCTCAGCAGATTCTGAGCGTACACGTTTAACACCGGTTTGATTCACAGACACAGATGAAGCTGTTGTGTTTTTATCTTCATCTGCACGGTTTCCAGAATTAACTTCTGTCTTCTTTGCAAAACGACCACCAGAACCCCTCACTCTTCTCATAGCATGCTGATGTCGGGATTCGTGAAGGTAAGGCTGTAACATTAGAAAGAAAAAATAAAAATAACACGTTAGGTTATCACAAGTGACAGAGTCTATGTATAAAGATCATGAAAATTAACATAAATGACCTTTCTGTCTTTTATGAGCTTCTTTTCAAGCTCAGCTTTAGCACGGGATTGTCTTCGCCTCAATATAGCATTGTATTGTTTGGCATTCACATAGACAGGCTCCTGTGCCATTTCAAGGGGTAAAGGCATTCTTGCTTGGTGCATCTCAAGGAACTGAGGATGAACCTACATAACACGCCATAGATTGGTGAAACTATATATCTCTTTGTATAAACACATACATAAGTTCAAAGATATTTGAGATCACATATCTTACCATAGGCTGACCATAAGCTGTCATCATTCCACCATAATATGGATCACAGTATGGGTTTGGAGCACAGGCCTGCACCAATTAACACAACAATCAGAAGCTTTGAAGATAGATAAGCATGCAGTCCCAGACTCGCAGTCATGAATCTTAACAAAGTAAGGTAATATACAAAAATAAGCTTACAATTGAGTGGCCAACAAGTTCATGTTGTGAAGCCTGCCCAAGGGTTTCTCCATTACTTGCAAGCATGTTTGGTACTCCCTGCTGAATATCTTTCTGCTGTTTTCCGTGGCTATCTGATCCCAATAGGTGAAGTTCATAATAATACTAGTAGTATACTCATAGGAATTGCTTTAGCAATCAGAACAATAAGAAACTAGTATACTTATAGTGGACTTGCTTTATATGAAATTTCGATAAGAAAGAAGGAAATTACTCAATAAAGTTCCATAAAAATAAAGCTTTTGACACGTACAAGCTGAAGATGAAAGAAAACCTTAAAGATGGAGAGTCTAAAGAACTACATGAAGTTAATGAATAGGTAAACAAGTATGCATCAAAATTCCAAAATTAAGAACCGCATTAGTCAGTGTGTCAAATGAGTCTGGAACATGTACAGAAATATTATTATAAAAGAATCAGACATCTTAAAACCAGATGTGCTGACAAAGGTTGGAGTCTGGTGCAGATACATAGAAACCACAGGCTGTGTTGTTCAAAGCTAATCACTAAGATGGTTTCAGAAAACTGGTGCCACTTCTTGATTCAAAATCACATGTAATTATTCTCTGTTTTGGCACACTATGGTTTCGATAATAATCTTCTTTTTTCAGCACACTTCTCTGCCAAAAAGACGCTTCTATGTAGAAACCACCATCATTCCCATCAAAATTAACTTATTACTATTTTGTTCAAAAGCTAGAAAAGATCCCAAAAAATCAAACCATGAAGTTTGCTCAAGTTACAACATCCATACATAAAGTATCATAACAATTACATGGCACACACACACACTCTCCAGTTCAAATTTTGATATCAACAACATTCATTTTAGATTCCACATTCATTGTCACTTTCAAAGTAATACTCTCAAGAGTAAATAAAAGCAAATTAATTTCAAACCAATCAATAGTTCAAAGAAATCTATATCCCACAAGAAGTAAAGAGGGACAAAAAAACACGAGGAATGCGTCAGAAAGGTCATTTTAAAAATAAGAGCTTTGCTCAACTAGAAGAAACCTTTTAACTTATATCAATAGGTCTTGAGTAACTTATTTCAATAGTTTGTAGCTAGTGTTGTTATCGTTTTGTGGCATGTCACAAACGATCTAGTGGTCGTTCAAGCGTTTGCTTGAGGTTAATGTGGTTTTCAGCCACAGTCCATTATGCTTAACTCTTCTGTGATTAATATACTTTACCGCGGTAACCCTTTACCCAAAAAAACTTTATTTCAAGAGTAAATACTGCCAGTAAACTCGTCAACACAAAGTAAATAAATAAATAGATGAACCCTGAAATTGAGTCATGATAAACAACTCAGATTTCTGTACGAGCCAACTTAAGATTCGTGAAGATGCTCATGATAAACAACTCAGATTTCTGTACTAGAAAAGAAGCCAACTTAAGATTCGGTGAAGATAGGGCGCTTATTAAAGCTTAATTCTGGAATCAATGAGAAACTAGTAATTCTAAAGGGAATGGAAAAGATGTCAAAATCATAGAAGTTTAGCACATCAAAGTCTACAAGACAGTGGACAACAAAGAAACATGTAAAACTTGTCGAGTTTAAGAGTTTGCAGGAAAAAGAAAAGATGAGGACTCCATAGAATGCAGCAACCGGACAAAGGTTTTCACAGCAAGATCTACATTCACAATTATTATCAACCAGTAGCGGGTTCATAATACCAAACAGAACCACTGTCTGTCCACATTCACCCACTTTACACTGCATATAATGCAAATTTATATAAATTGCAGATTGCCACTTAAATCCACTAGGTAAATCCAGCATTGAACAACTCTAGGTGAAAGTGGAAATTTTAATAATTGTACTTCTATAGATAATTATGCTATTTCTGATCAAAAGTTGAGCCAAGACAAGAGAACCTGGTAGACTCAATCACTCAAAAAGCATCAGAATAACAAAAACATTGCTCCCTCCCTTTAGCCTCGAAAGAATGTTAACAAACTACCATCAAGGATGGGTTAGACTCTATTTGCCAGTTATCATTATATTTCTTGAGATAATAAAACTGTATAATTGCACCATGTATATAACTTGAAAGTGATTCAATAAATCAGACATGTGAATTCTTCCATCAACCGACAAAGAGATCTCATTAACCAAAGCATGTGAAAATCTCAATGGTCTTGCATCTATTAATAACATAATTATAAGTCAATTTGATGGACTGCAAACACTAGGAAAGTAGGTCGGAAGTACCTGCAGCTTGAGTGTCTTTGCTAACTTCATCCTCTTCCTCGCACAACTTCATCGGACTCAGATTCCCTGTCCAGTGATTGCTCTGCTGAAGATGAATCAGACGAGTTTGCCTGTATGGCCATAGAGAACACTGATCTTCGAACTGCTGTTTCAGCAACGTCTACCTGCAGTAAATAACCAAACAATCAAAAACGTCTACAAACATAAAAAAAATTCAAACAAACAACAGATCACAAAGACAGTTCTTTTACCATGTTTCCATACAAGGGTAACAATTAAAAGACAGCTTAATTCGTCACCCAAAATGGTAAATATTGGATACACCAACAATTGTTAAGCTACGACTTATTTAACGGCCAAAGCCAATAAAGATGTTCACTTTTCTAACCATAAAACCTAAAGAAACACTTCCATACACTAAGCGACTACACAATAAACACCAATTCAACACAACCCAAAACTAAACCCAGTCACATAAACAATCAAACCATTAAAAGATCCAAACTTTATTATACTCATGCATGAACATAAATCAATGACCAAATAACCTCTCATGCACAAAACCCATGAATAAAAACCAATAAAGTTTCCATCTTTATACCAAATTAACACCAATCACTACAATACAAACCTTAAGAACCATCAAAAGCAACAATTGTTAACCTCAAATTCGAACTAAACAATCAAAATCCCCAAATCGAATAACAATTATTGGAATCTAATTATGAATAAGATCATATTGGGAATCAAAAGAAATTACTACATGCATATGCGAATAATTCAGTAATTAAATTGGGGAAAGAAAAAGGTACCAGTAAATTAGGGCGGAGAAAATTCAGTCGTTGTTGTTGTAATAATAATGAATCTGTAAAATTTTGTTTATAAAAATAAATTTATAAAAATAAAAGATGTGTGTGTGTTGTGTGATTTGAAAAGTGGGTGGGATAGTGAGAGAAACTCAGAAACGAAGCCCCACGACTTTTTTTATATCGACGCGTGTAATGCATCCCGGATTTTCTTTTTCTTTTTTTTTAATCCGCCCTACAATTATTTATTTTATTTTATTTTACTTCCCTATATTTACTTAACAATCGCTTATATACGCTACTAAAAGTAAAATAAAATAATGACTTTTATTCATTTTTATTCAATTCATTAAGCCAGCGTGTAATAAAATAATATTATTTAATATAATATTAGACTAATAAAGATAGATCGAACAAAATTGAAAGACGCTAAGGCATAAAAAAAGCTCAATAATTTTAAAAATTGTTATTACACTTACTAAAAGAGACTTTTATTCATAGATCATTAAGCCGTGAGACTAAGAAAGATAGATGTGCCTAAGGCATAAGCAAATTGTACACGCTAAGAGAAGAGGAGAGATGTTCGCAATGACTACCACAAGAAAGCCTCCTCTATCTCTAAAGGCTCACACCTCGTCTTGGCTTAGGCTTGCAACTTCACTTACTTTATGGCCATCGACAAAACCGACCGAACCGAAACCGAAAATGAAAAAACTCAAATCGAGAACCGAACCGAAAATATATATCAAACCGAAATCGAATCGAATAACTCGGTTCGGTCGGTTTCGAGTTCAGTAAAAAACCGACAAAACCGAATCGACCGAAACCGAACCGAAACCAACAAAAACCGAAATAAATATTCAAAACCGAAACCGAACAAAAAAAAGTCGGTTCGGTTCGAATCGGTCCGGTTTCGGTCGGTTTTCGGGTGGATTTGCTCAGCCCTAATTTACTACTCTTTGAATCTCATAATTATTGTCTTTAACACAAAGTTTTTAAAAAGTTAGAACTTTAAACTCATCAATCAATAAATATCATATCCATTCATTAAACGCTATTATTTTCGTTTTAATATTATTGTCCATATTTATATTTCGATTGTTCCAAAGTAATTGTCGACTTCCAAAATATATATGAAAATTTGATCGAGATACCATATTACCGTTACTTGAAATTCTTATTATAAACTTTCAATAAAGAAATAATTAATTACTCAAGGGTAAAACTATCATGTTACAAACAATATAAAAGAGCAAACAATAATAATTATGTTTTTTTAAACTGTATTTTTTCAATGAACAATTATTTTAAAATAAAATAAGTATTTGATTGGTTGAAACAAAAAGGACAATTATTTTAAAATATCTTAAACTACAGTGAATGCTAATAATTTTGAAACAAATCAAGTACAATTATTGTCGTTCTTATGTTTTTTTTTTTTTTTTTTTTTTTAGGTTGTGTTTAGTTAATTTATATTACCTCCGTATTGTTTTAACCTTTTAAGTAAAGTTGTAAAAGAATCGACGAATACAAGCAATGTCTTGTTCATATTCATTCGTTATTTTAATCGAAAAATGAATGGAGACGAACACTTAAACGGACGAATTATCTTGTTCGTGTTCGTTCATTACCGATGAGGTTGTTCGTATTCATTTATGTTTGTTCATTACGAGATAAGAGATTAAACAATCGAACATAAATGAACGATCAAGACAAACAAAACAATATACAAAATATTGTTTTGAGTATACCAATTTTGAAAGTATATGATAAAATATATGATATACGACCATAAACAAATAAACGAACTTAAACAAACATTAACGAACGATAATCGACGTTCACGAACTACATGAAAGAACGAGACTTTTGTTCACGTTTGTTCATTTAACTAAACGAACATAAAACTGTTCACGTATTCGTTCATTTAATAAACAAACATTTTTCTGCACAGCGCTGAAATGTTCATCGAACTTTCGGTTCGTTACAACCCTACTTTTTAAGTGTTCAAAATAAGAAAAACTTCGTTTACGATAGATGTGTTTATTGCATAGCAAAATGTCATGTTTACCCTTAAATGTAATAATTAACTTTAAAATCTTGAAAGATTTAACGAGGGTAAATCGTTAAAACATAAGCAAAACATTTTTTATGAAACAAACTAAATAACGTGGATACTTACAATGAGACGGAAGAAGTAAATGTTTTTGTTAATTAGCGTAAGAGTAGAATGAGTTTAGCAAGCTTGAGCTTGGCATGGCTCAAGCTCAAGTCAAAGGTATCAAGGCTAAGTTCAAGCTTCATATGATAACTTGACCAAAATATGAAGTTGGGCTTGACTCAAGAATGATTTAATACATGATTTGAAGACGATATGATTTTGTATACAATTTAATTTTGTGTCCGATTTCGTCAATTCATTTGGGTGGGATAAAATAATTTGGGTCTTTTCAGTGATTGTGTTCACCTGTACATATATCATAAGTATTAAGCTTGATCATCAGTTAAAAATTGTGAAAAATTGTAAAAAAATTTAGTACTTGGTTTTTACTACAATTTATTGTAAGATATCGAATCTTTCAATCACAATCAAGTTTTTGTTGTGACTCCTTGCTTTTGGAAACTGTATTTATGTTTTAGAAATGTCAACCAATGATAATTATTTATTGATGACTATGTAATAAAATATTGTTAACCACATCACTTAAAATGTTGTTAGCAAAACTCAAACAACTCGACAAGTGCTCCATCCAACATATATAAGTTTAAAGTCAACTCATTATATTTTTGATTTTGCAATGATAGAGCTCAATAAAATTCGATTTAAATGAGCTCGGCCAAACTCAATCTTGCTTGATAAAAACTTAACTTTAGTTGGCTTTGCTATCAAGATATAGCATTATATGGACTCTTCTTTCATAATTCATCCATAAATTCCCATCCTAAAAAATTCTATTTGGTAAAATGCAATTCGTCGGGTTTAATTAAAGATGCATCTTGTCTTTCTTCAGTTAGCCTTCTTACACCTATTCAGTTTCCACCCTTAAATTAGTCTATCAATTATCAACGCTTGATTACATATTTTGCACGTAAGAAGGTTTACTACATAAACATTTTTAAGGATAAAACTAGTATAAAATAATAGTTTATTCTACATCCACAACTCCATACTTATCCGACTATTTTAATGGTTAATTGTACTAGTAATATTAAAAAATGGGTTAATGGAGTATTATAGTACACTTAATTAGTAGTTAGTTTATTCTACATCCACAACTCCATACTTATCCAACTTTTATTTATTCAATATTAAAATGGGTTAATGGATATTATAGTACACTTAATTAGTAGTTAGCCACATAAAGCACATGAAAAGATGTCAAAATCCTAACACTTAGCCACTACTTATTTCTTTAAAGAGTTCGTCATTATGAGATTCTCTCGCTGTTTAATTTTAATTACATTGAATAGTCTAAGTATTAGGATGAACACAATGTTAACCTGGGCTTATCCGCGTATATCGCCTTTCTCTCGACGACGACCTATTGTCGCATGGTGCATGAATTTTATTTTTTTTTTTTTATTATTTTTTTAATTCAAATATTTTTAAAACAAAATTAAACTTCATTAATAAAATACTTAACATTACAACAATAATTAAAACTTAAACTAATAAAACGTAGACGTTATAATACTTATTAAAAGCGCAACTTAATAATCTAAGTTCAGAACGTTCTTCGATTCACGCTTGTTGTTCAAGCTCACATAGTTGTCGTCTTTGACATATTTGTTTCGAGGGTGTGTTGTAGAAAATTAAATCTTGCGTCCGGTTTGATTGTGCCGCCAATGCAATTTCACGACGTTGGAGCTCAAGTTTCTCCTTTGAACTCCTCGACTCGCTTTGCCTTGCCTCGCAAGCTCCATCTCTTTTGCTTCAACTTTATATATTCCTCTTCCATATTCTTGTTTTTTCCTTACTTGAACTTTTGAACTTGAAAAGTTCTTGGCCATAGTAGTAACAAATGATGTTGGTGGCTCGTGTGCTTTCTTCTTTGCGCCACGACCTTTTGGTCGTGATTCTCGAGTCTCTTCTTCTTGTAATCATCCACGCCTTAGGGATTAAAAGGACCTTTGTTGACCCAGAGGTGGTTTATGAAGTCTTGATTTCTTCCACTAGTCGTGGTGAAAGCGCACATCTTAAGAGTTTTCAAGCGAATGCCTCTCAAACTTTCCAACACTCCTTCAATGTAAACTCATGCTTGTGAAGCACACGATATTCGTTACAAGCCTTTTCATAGTCGTCTTCGTCATTCTCACCGCTTCCGTGATTATTCTTGATATTATCCATAATTGCACAAAAGAAACCAACCCTAGAACGAATCCTACCCTTCCATTTGGTCGTTATGGAGTCGTAGGTTCTTGTTGAACCAGTTTCATTTTCAAAGTACGCTATCACCTCATCCCAAAACCCACTCCGGTTGATAGCGTTCCCTCTTTCCAAATTTTCCGACACATGTATCCAAGCTCTACAAAGCGCGACCTCTTCCGCTTTTGTCCATGGTTTGACCTTTTCGGTTGCAACATTCTTGCCCTTCTCCATTGTAGCCCATTTTGAACCCTTATTTGATTTGATGGGTGAAGTCTCTTCGACATCGTCTTCAATACGAATAAAACCGTGCCCCGAACCTTGTCCCATCGAAGCATCTTGAGTCGGGTATTCTTGAGACGTGTAGCATTGAGGAGGAGGGAATTCCATAAAATGTTCAAAATCCATATCAAGATTAACACCATGAAGCGGTGAAAACGATTGATTAGGTTGGGAAGATTGGGAGAAATCCATGTTAGGATGATATGACGACCCGCTTGGTGCTTGGTTTTGATTGATACTCGGACGACCCGGTGGGAAATATGGACGATTGACGTAAAATGGGTTTTGATTGTGGTAGTCGTGTTTCATAATCAAAACCGGGTGCTCGAAAACGAATACCCCGATTTTGTGGTGGTATTACACCGGTTAATTTAAACGGTGGATCCGTGAGAAATTCAAGTTCGGGAATTTTGGGAAGTCGGGATAGTCGGTTTTTGAGTTGGGAGTTTTTCTTTGTGACATGATGAATATTGATGAGAAGTTGTTTGAATTGTGTGTTTAAAAATGTGTTTGAGGTTGATATTTATAATGTAAAAGTGGTAAAGTTTTTTTTTTTTTTTTTTTTTTTTTTTTCACAACGGTTGGATTTTGGCTTGTGATACTCGGTTGTCTCCTCAACCGATTTATGCCCTTCTCTCCCTCAACCGACCACGACCCTCCTCTCCACAATGGCTCAACCGACCCCCCGACCATTGTATCCGGCCTTAAGGTGTTTAGCTTTAACCCATTATAATTAGTATTAGGGATGTGATTTCACACTCTATAAAGTGATTGAGACATTATAATTAATTATGTTTGAATATTTATACTCTTATATGAGTGAAAATGTAAAAATAACGTGAGGGTAAAATGCCTAAACACAATTAATTAAGTGTCTCAATCACTTTATAAAGTGTGCAAATCATCTCTAAATATTAAGGTGTTTAGCTTTAACCAATTCTTATTACATCTTTTATTATTTTCTCTCTATTAAGACGCAATTTGTTGCTAGAAATATTTTCTTTTATATTTAACAATGCAAAACAAACATTGAGTCTCATAATATAAAACTTGCTTTGTGGTTGCTCATTTCTTTATACGTTTAATTGATGACAGTAAGGAGGATGTCGATATTGGTGGACATAGCAATTCCCATTGATGAGACACTGTTGTGAATTTTAAAGCGACCAAATTAGTTTAGGCCATTAATATTTTATTTTTAAATGTAAACATCTGTTTAATGATTAGTATTCATTAAATACAGTAGCAAACATTCAACAAAAATAACAAAAAGGATCCATGTGATTTACTTATGCTTACAAAAGTAGCCTCTAAAAAATTGCAAACAAAGCCCTTACCGTTTACTCTTGATTAGAGAAACAATCCCTTTATTAAATCTAATGAGTGTTTATATAACAAAAAATAACAGAATTGTCCCTCCAGTTTATGTGCGTTGCTAAAAAAGTCTCTCCCGTTACTTGCGGCTACATAAATAGTCATTAGGTTAAACCTTTTGGTGCACAGAGAACAAGTGTCTGCAAGCATACTAGAATGCATCTTTGCACATATAATAAGCTTGTTCACACAACTACAAAAGTCTTGCCTGTGTGAAAGTGGCCATTATTAAAATGCAATCCATTTATAATTGTGTTTGTCTGACCATGAAGAAAGTAAACCCCCAACATGCTAGTCAAGACCATGCATCCCGCCAGGTCTCGGGCTAATGAGAAGTCCGAAACATCTAGAAGGGTTACACGACCTTAGCAATATTACAGACATTAAACTCTAAAAGAAACTAAGAACTGCTGAAAAGTTTGATTACACCACCAATAATGCAACATTAGTCGTAAAACGGGTAAACTGCAATTGTATTAAATGATCATTTTGGTATGCATCATCTTTTAATAATCACGTGCCTTCTAGATGAAGATCTAGCATGAACTAATCTCTTGTAAGAGTATTTCATTCGAAACAGTGAGTAACTAATACCTTGATATACCGGAGAAAATAATAATAGATCCCGTAAATCAACCATTGATTGTAAATAAGTCAAGCATTTTGAAAGCCACACACATAAAACAGACTTATTGAGGTTGTATATGGAGAACATAAAGTAGAGAAACAGTATTTTGCATCAAAAGAATCTCACATACACACATAAGACATAACCTTATGAGCAGTCTAGTAATCCAACTTAGAGAGTACTTATATATATAGATTGACAGGAAAAATCGGAATTCATTAATCTGCCAACAGATCCTTGATTTTGCTGTAAACATGACACACAGATAATCACTTTCAATATGCAATCTCAAACATCCCCTGACAAGCTCCTTTGACTCAATTGTTGTCGGAAACTTTTAAATTTGCAAGTGTTCTGTTTAATTTTGGAACATTCTTGCTACTTAAAACTTGTGAATTGTGATCATGCTATACTTGAATATAACTGCGTGGATGTTTCATCGACAGAAGTTATGTTTCTGCGTTCATTAAAGAAGTTGTGAGATTCCATTGAACCATTGGAAACTTGCTACTGAGTATCAAGTATTTGATGTCTTGTTTGGTAAATTAGCTTACGAGTTGATTGAAATGGCCTACTGAGTTTGAACAGTTTTCATCAGCAGAAGTGCCACGGAAAGAAAACCCGTACACCCCACAAAAAAAAAGTTTATTGCGCGACTGAATGATTTTAAGGGGAAAATATTTTGGACCATTTCTCCATTTGTGCGTGTCATCCTTGCGCAGGGGCCATGCTAATCTTCTCTCTATCATTCCAATTTTATTGGATGTCGCCGAAGGTAAAAATACAGTGTGCTGCTATAACACCTTATCTTTA
Source organism: Chrysanthemum lavandulifolium (assembly GCA_022545495.1). Taxonomy (NCBI): domain Eukaryota; kingdom Viridiplantae; phylum Streptophyta; class Magnoliopsida; order Asterales; family Asteraceae; genus Chrysanthemum; species Chrysanthemum lavandulifolium. The sequence continues at coordinate 102,377,842 of CM040245.1, forward strand.
TATCTCTTAACTCGTAATGTGAACGTCTTGAAAAACAATTTCACATTTTCCTTGGTCGCATGTCGAAAGTGTGTAAAAACCACATAATAGTTTCAGTGCCTAGACTTGGAACACTTGGTGAACGGGACCAACTTGTTCAGTTACAATGCATTATCCTGATATCCTCCACAATCTATGGGGGAATGGGACCAACTTGTATGATACTTGGCTAGTAAATAACAAGGATCAATTGGGTCGAACTAAGAACATTCCCAGCGCAATGAGCTGTCCTATCATTAAAAAAGGACATGCTCTCGACTTCAAAGTTGACCATGATTGAATATGAAGAAAATACAAAAAGATTGTGGGTGTACGTTTTCAGACGAGTCAGTAGGCTAGATGAGCCTGTATCGCCCAAAATCATTATACTTTTGACGTCTAAGTCTTTCTTTTTATAATTCTCAATATGATTTATTAATCATTTCTTGTTATACAGATAGCTAAGAGAGAGTGAAATAATTTTATACTAGAATTGGAGGGGTGAGCCAGGCCAAGGCAATAGTGCAACACCAAGGCGACTCGCAAAGACCCCAACAGCAAGCTATTGTGGTGGGTCTTTCCGCCAAAAAATAAGATTAATATCGAGTGAGCCGGTGGCTCACATATCAGATATTAAACTGATAAGAACAGATACTACACTTGATCTTAGCCAAAAGGCCGAGAAAGGTATGCCTTGAACCTCCTTGGGCCTTGGTTTTTATAGCACTATCTTCTTACTTAGTTACTTTGTTTTGGCGATGTGGGATGCATACCAGTTAACCTTTGGTTCTCTTGTCTGACTGCTTATTTAGATCTATTTAAGAAAAGAAACATTACGTTGCTTGATAGATCTTTAGTACATTTGATTATAGGTGTGCTGTACGCTTTCGACCCGTTGCCAAATAAATGATAAGCTTTTAAGCAGTTTGACCCACTGTCTGTTGAAGTCATAGTGAAAGAACGCATGAATTTTCAGTCACGAATTTGGAGTGTTAAGAGTTGCGATAATGTGAATCAAAGATTGAGCAATGCTATATTGGAGAGAAGATGACGTAGTTTAATGAGAAAAGATACCAAGGTCAGAAGGCCTTCAAGGGTAAAACCTTTTCTGCGCACAGAGAGCAAGTGCCTGCAAGCATACTGGAATGCATCTTTGCATATAGAATAACTAACCACTAATTTTGTGTTCACACAACTACAAAAGTCTTGGACCATTCTTGGACCAAGTCCAATAGGTGACAAATGGTATGATACATAACTAACCACTAATTTGGTAACCAGTTATGAATCAAAACGCAATCCATTTAGAAGTGTGTTTGTCTGAGCATGATGAAAGTAAACCCCCAAGGACCATCATGTTAGTCACGACCATGCATCCCGCCAGGTATCGGGCTAATGAGAACCAGTGAAGCGTAAACGCCCGAGGACCATCATTTAGAAGGTTTACTTGGCCTTAACAATATTACAGCCATTAAACTCTAAAAGAAACTAAGAACCACTGAAAAGTTAGATTAGATTAGCCATAATGAACTAGCTAAACTGCAACTTTATGTAAAATGATCTCTTTGGTGTGCATCCTCTTTTATAAATCACGTGCCTTCTAGATGAAGATCTAGCATGAACTAATCTCTTGTAAGAGTATTTCAACCGAAACAGTGAGTAACTAATACCTTGATATTTCCAGAGAAAATAACAATAGAAAGTTAGTAACTAATACCTTGATAAGTCAAGCATTTTGAAAGGCACACACATAAAACAAACTTATTGAGGTTGTACATGGAGAACAAAAGGTAGAGAAACAGTATTTTGCATCAAAAATCTCTCGTACACACATTAGACATAACCTTATGAGCAGTCTTGTAATCCAACATAAAGAGTACTTTTATAGATTGACAGGACAGTCGGAATTCATTAATTTACCAACTGATCCTTGATTTTGTTGTAAACCTGACAAGTTCCTTTGACTCATTTGTTTTGAGAAACTTTTAAATTTGCAAGTGTTTTGTTTATTAAAGAAGCTGTGACTGAAGTTTCATCGACAAATTTACATAGATAAATTGCGTGGATGTTTCATCGGCTGAAGTTATGTTTCTGCGTTCATTAAAGAAGCTGTGAGATTCCACTTAACCATTGAAAACTTGTTTTATAGATAGCTAAAAGAGCACGCAAAATAAATTTATACTAGAATTGGAGGGGTGAGCCAGGCCAAGGCAATAGTGCAACACCAAGGCGACTCACAAAGACCCCAATAGCAAGCTATTGTGGTGGGTCTTTCCACATAAAAAATAAGATTAATATCGAGTGAACCAATGGCTCACATATCAGATATTAAACTGATAAGAACAGATACTACACTTGATCTTAGCCAAAAGGCCGAGAAAGGTATGCCTTGAAACTCCTTGGGCCTTGGTTTTTATAGCACTGTCCTCTTACTTAGTTACTTTGGTTTGGCGATGTGGGATGCGTGCCACTCTTCTTGAAACAAGCTACTCAGGCCGGACGTTAATAAGATTTTGAAGGTCCTATACCTGGAGTCTCTTTATATCATTATCAGTCACCTACTGGTTACTCGCGAGTTTGATAAGTATAGAGAGACCAACTGAGCCAGACCTGCATCCGAAGAGACCCAACCAACACTTCCCATTAATAGTTCATTATTGTTCACCTTTAACTAATAAATTTTACTGCATTATCATTTTTAAGAAGATATTAGTAATTAATGTTAGAGAAACATTTTTTTATAATCATATGCTAATTGATCCAAATCTGATTTATACCACCTCATGGTAAATGGTTTAAGTACACTCATCTTCTTCTTGTTCTTGTATAAAGTCGGCTTCTGGAACCAAGGGATGTTTGGTTCTTTTTTTGGTACTGCATCTTCAAAACAACCACTTAAAATGAAGTTATGAAAGTAATATATAATATGAAAATATTAATTTCACTATTTTTTTTTAACAAAAGGAACTACTGATTTGAGTATCAAGTTATGAAGTTTGGTTACAAAGAATTATCAAATAGTTGATAGAAGAATTGCATACTGATTGCAGCAATTTGTGTAACAGATTAAAAGGATGTCGAGCTTCAGGGGCGGAGCCAGAAAAAATCTCGAGGGGGGGCAAAATTTTTTTACGTCAATAAGAATAAAAAAAAAATTAAAGAAAAAAAGATTGTCGTCGGCGAACTTTAAAGGTACCATAGCAATGGTCGGGCGAACTTCAAGGTTGTCGTCAGCAAACTTTAAAGGTACGGGGAAAAAAATAAATTAGAAAAGTTTGTGCAGTGGTCGAGCTTGTCCTATCAATAAAAAGGATATGTTCCTGAATAAGCCTCGAACCTGCCATTGACATAACGATGAAATATATTACTTGTAGAAAATAAAAAGTGGGTGTTCTATTGAGAAGGTCCAATGGCTAAATGAGTCTCGAATAGCCCAAGCTCGTTATCCTTCCACTGTCGGGAGCGAGAGGTAGTCGCACTCGAATCCAGCCTAACGACCGCCCCTTCTTTAGGGAAAACTCAGCCTAACGCACAGCTTTTTGTTCCTGAATAAGCCTCCGAACCTGCCATTGACATAACCATGAAATATATTACTTGTAGAAAATAAAAAAGTGGGTGTTCTATTGAGAAGGTCCAGTCGGCTAAATGAGTCTGAATAGCCCAAGCTCGTTATCCTTCCACTGTCGGGAGCGAGAGGTAGTCGCAGCTCTGAATCCAGCCTAACGCACTGCCCCCTTCTTTAGGGAAAACTCAGCCTAACGCACAGCTTTTTGTGGTCTATATAAACATGTTGTAATATCCTTCATAAGGCGATGTGGGAACACTTACTAATACTCATAGAACTATCTTGGTTGGCTCATAAGTTTGTAATTTGATTGATGTCAAACTTCTGACAATTTAAAATGCTATAATCTACAAAGGGATCAATATATTTAAATGAATCTCTGTGTGCTGAAATTATGTTATGACGTTTTATTATTCTTTAAGGAATACAAATGATGCATTAGTATTTACTTGATAGATACATTTAGGATTCTATGAGAATACTTCGTATTATGCTCATATAACAGGTCTATATGAATAATCTTCACACACGATTCTAATGCAACAACTGATTATAAAAACTCATTGTCTTCCACTTCAAAGTTAAAGTAAGAATATGGTCATACTCGAAACTTGATACACATAGAAACAAAGTTAGAATTCATATAAACTTTTCAAATGGACACACCAAGGCCGGTTGACTTTGCCGACACTTATGGGTCCATGCGAAAACTTAGTATTGCTCCTAAAGCGAAAGAACCATATGCAATGTCTTATATAACCTAGTAGCATTTCTTCTCCTTAACCTATGTGGGACTCTAAACGTGCATATATTTCTCTTAATATTTATGAGTTGTTCATTCAAAAGCATTTGTCTTATCTTTAATACTGAAAGAACTTTGTTGCGAGTACAAAGTAATTTACACAACTTTTTTCTTGATCATGGTTAAAATAACACATAAAATCTGGATATATAAAAATGAAAATACTGTTATAACCATGTATGCTTATAATAGGTCTAAAAGAAAAACCGTTACAAGAGACTATAAGGCAATGACGTGTTTCTATTCAAAAACTTGTTACACATAAATTAAATAGACCAGGATTCGATCATGAAGACTTTCTGTAAAGATTGCCAAGGTCTGTTGACTTAACCAACATTTAAAATTCTATGTGAAAACTTCGTGTTATGCTTATAACACGTCTATAAGGATAAGTGTCACACAGAATTATAATGCAACGACTGATGATAAAGATCCATTGTCTTCCACTCAAGGTTGAAATAAAGATTTCCTAAAAATTATTATTATTACAACAACATACGGGGGGTTTCAAAAAAATACGTGGTCATAGTCAAAAACTTGATACACATAAAAAATTTAGAATTGATATAAACTTTCCGAATAGATATCCAATGTCAGTTGACTTTGCGACGCTAAACATCCTATGCGAAAACCTAGTAGCATTTCTTCTCCTTAACCTATGTGGGACTCTAAACGTGCATATATTTCTCTTAATATTTTTCTTATCTTTAATACTGAAAGAACTTTGTTGCGAGTACAAATTATAGCCACAACTTAAGGTACTTTTAGACAACTTTTTACTTAATAAAAGTTCAAAACAACGCATAAATTCTGAATACAAAAATGAAAACGGATGAGTCATTGGTTGTTTTTATAATGATAAGTTATATATAATCTATATAAGTTTATGAAAACAAACTCAGTGTCTTGTAAGGTGAGTGAGTTTGTTTATCATTTAGTGAACTTGTGGTCATATTCAGTAAGTTCTATGTGCTTATTAGTTCAACATCTATTTTAACTAACATTACGTTGCTTGATAAATTTTTAGTAGTTTGTTTTATTCCCACTAGTATATTAATCATTGCCGCAACTAGCAACTTATCTTATTTATCAATTTAACAATTGAGATCAAGAAAGAAGCGTATCCATTTTCATAAGATTGGGATAGTGTGATACCACTACAATGAACTAGTTTGTTTCACATGTGTTGCGATTTATACCAAGTATTAATTTTGTGACAACTTTTTGAAATGTTCAAAGGGATCCTTTTTTTCAACTATATTTTTAACCCGTTTACTTCTATTTGGTAACCCGTTGCATTCTAATACACTTCAACGTTTTACCCGTTTTATTTTAGCTAACTCTATTTTTTACTCGTTTGATACGTCTTACTTTTTATTCACTACAACTCGCAAAAGGGTTGGTTCGACTGGTTACTTAAATTCATAACACTTATTCAGAATGATCAAATTCACATTAGGTTGTATAGTTGATGTATATGAGATCTTCTTACATACTACTATATCAAGAACTAAGCGTTGTAATTTATTTCATATCAAGCATTGATATGTATTTGAACAGGTTACATTTTATTAGATGTTATTCACAGCAACTTCTAATGTAAAGGAAAAGCAAAAGAATTGGAAACGGAAAATAAAAGGATAAGTAAAGAGAGTGTTAGTTGTAAAGTTATTGAGATGGAGAAAAGAAACCAAAACTTATGTTCTTGACTTTATGAAACAGGAAAATAACTTGTTTAAATTTCTTGTATGGCCTTAGTTGTTAGTAAAGGGCATATTAGTCTTTACAAAAAAATATATTAACGTTCTCTTTTCCTTCCTTCCAAAAAATGAGGTGGAGATTTTTTAAGAAGAGTTCCTCTTATTTACCCTTCAATTCCTTTTCCTTTCCTAAAAATAAACTCTACAACACCAAAAACATTCAATTTTTCTTTTCTTTCCTCTCAAATTGTACCAAAAACATTCATAGACTTATCGGTAAGTACCTGACCAAGGTATTAAAAGATCCAAGATATGGAAACCCGCTCTAATGGCAATTTGTTAGAGAAGAGTTACAGGGGCAAAGAAGGGCAAGTTGCTACTTGCTTTAGCCCCGTATACACAATAAAGTAGCTCCAACAAAACTGATGATCATATCTTGTAAATGATGAACTTAACAAAAATAAATAAATAAATAAATAAATAAAAAGAAGAAGAAGAAAAGGCTACAAACAACACATTTTAATTTTTACAACTTACAAAAGCAGCCAAATGCGGAAACTTCGTATTATGCTTATAACAGGTTATAAAGAACAATCATAGCACATAATTATAATGAAACGACTGATGATAAAAAGGTAATTGTCTTCTGCCTTAAAGTCATAGTGAATTTATCCGAAAAATTAATATTATACAATCAATGTTTATACTCGGGCTTAGAAAAGTCCTATTTGAAAACTTGTTACACATAAAAAAAAGGTTTATATAAAACAGAATGCCAAGGTTGGTTGCCTTAAAAAAAGTGGGATTCATATAAAGTTTCCGAAGAGGCAAGCCAATTGGGCTGTCATAGCCCATATTGTAGCCTATCCGAAAACTTAGTATTTGTCCTAATACGTTTGATCCATGTGCAATGTGGTATATAACCCAATAGCATTTCTTCTCTTTAACCTATGTTTTTTCATTTTAAAGCCTTCTTTTATATAAAACGGAATGACAAGCTCGGTTGACTTAAAAAAAGTAGGATTCATATAAAGTTTCCGAATAGACTGCCCAAGTTGAGTTAATATATCTCGACTGGACTGTCAAATCGAAAACTTCGTATTTGTCCTACGACATTTTATTTATATGAAATGTGGTATATAACCCAATAGAATTTCTTCTCTTTAACCTATGTGGGATTCATTCTATACGTGCAAGTATTTCTCTTAATAGTTAAAGCCTTTCTTAATACAAAACAGAATGATAAGCTCGGTTGACTTATAAAAAGTAGGATTCATATAAAGTTTCCGAATAGACTGCCCAAGTTGAGTTGATACACCTCGACTTGCGTGTCCAATCGAAAACTTCGTATTTCTCCTACGACATTTCATTTATATGCAATGTGGTATATAATCCAATGTTCTTCTCTTTAACCTATGTGGGATTCATTCTATACGTGCATGTATTTCTCTCAATAGTCTTGTTCATTTTAAAGCATTTTTTTATCTTGAATACTGAAAGAGCTTTGTTGCAAGTACAAGTTATAGCACAACTTGAGGCACATTTAGACAATTGTGTCTCCTAATAAAGGTTAAAAAACACATAATAATATGTAGATTTAAAAATGAAAATCGACACTGAGTCATTGGTTTTCATAATGATAACTTCTGTATAATCTATATAAGTTTACGAAAACAAACTCAAATTCTTCGAAGCTGAGTGAGTTTGTTTGTGATATAATGAGTTCATGGTCATATATAGTAAGTTCTATGTGCTTATTTGTTTTAGATCTATAAAAAAAAAATTACATTTAGTGATAGATCTTTAGTACAGTTGATTAGAGGTGTGTTGTACGCTTTCGACCCTTTGCCAAACAAGTGATAAGCTTTCAACCATTTTGACCCACTGCCTGTTGAAGTCAAGGTGAAAAAATGCAGGAATTTTCAGACACGAATTTGGAGTATTAAGAGTTGTGACATAGTGAATCATAGATTATGAGTATTTTGCCATGAGCCCATGATGTGCAGGAAAATGTTTTAATGACTTGCAAAAAAAATTCTAAACTACATATTTAGTTAGTAAAGTCATACTTAGTTTCAAAACATGGATTATGACGATGTTTTTCCTTTAAGAAATGCACGACATCATTGGTTATGTGTTGAACTTGTAATTTAGAGCTTATATCCTCGTATTGTATTGCTATATTTATTAAACATAGATCAGCATGAGGATGAACCGCACTATTGCACTAAGTTTCAAAACAAACATACTACTACTTTTTAATTTGTTTATAAGGGGCATTTTTTTAGTTGATTTGTTGAGGACATCCAAAAAAGCTTAGGACTGCCCTGATACGCATAAGAATTGCAGTGAGAGAGGCAGCTGAGCTAATGTAAAGAGATGATGTCTGTGCTGGTCTAGATGAGTCTCTTTATAAAATGTCATGAGATAATCAGGGTTTAATACAAGATTCAGTCGTGACTCGTGAACCATTGATGTGGGACTGCTTTGAATCAGTTTGACTAAGAGGTTGGGCAAATCGGTTGATGAGTTTAGATAATTAAGCTGACATATTTGTGATGTTTAAGGCGCCTCGGTATGGTCTCAATCTGCAACACATCAAGTGAGTGGTGAACTTTGGATGTTTTGTACATGTTTGCCAAGATATACAATGGCAACTTTCAAAATTCAAATGTATCCTACCGATAGGAAGACTTGATCTCGACGCCTATAACTATTGAAAAATTTAGATATTTACACGCTTATAATCGTGTTCATGTTTCTCTGCAACTACAAGAGCAAAACTTCAGCTGACTTTCTTATATTACACAGAGCTTATATAAGTAGTTAGATTTTCCACGTGTATAAGTGTGAACATCTTGAAAAACAGTTTCACGTTTTCCTTGGTCGCATATCAAAAGGTGTGTAAAAACCACATAATAGTTTCAGTGCCTAGACTTGGAACACTTGGTGAAATTGATATAGCCCTGTGTAGTCTGTTCACAGATATTTTGTATAATATCTAATGTCACTGAGATATAGGTACTGGGCATCAATGTTTTGAAACCACAGTTGGATGCTTACCATATGAAAAGGATTTGTTATGTCGAATTTCACAATCATAATAACAACAATAGAACTAGGTCTTCATATCTAAGACATGTTTTTTGTGCAGGGGTAGCATGCTGTTTATGTTGAGTATATAATACATGAATACAATAAAACCATGTAGACACCACAGAGTACACAGCGGAAGACTTAAGATCATAACAAATAAATAATTAACTGAATTAAAAGCATAACATACCTCTTGCGAAGGTTAGATCTCTTGAACAAAACAGAAGAAGTGGTTTAAAGAGTTGTCCCTTACCGTTTTACAACTCAAACCAATTAGGTGTAAGAATAGTGTCTTACTACCACAATTTTGTACACACGAATTAACCAACGAATCAAGCAATTGCTAGATCTAACACAAGTCCTTGTTTTATGAAAAAACAAAACCAAAACACCCTAAGGAGGGGGGTTCGGCCGAATATGAGCAAGAGAGGAAGAAGAGAGATCTAGGTTAATTCAATGCACAAAGTAATGAAAACCCTAAACCCTAGCCTTTGTATATATAGTGAATGGAAACTTTGGGAACAAGTTAGGTTTTAGGGTTGTGAACCCCCCTTGAGGCGGCCATGGAGTGCCCCAAAGAAAACCATATCTTTCCATTTTCAAATATTCACCATATATTCTCCATTTACATTTAACGGTCGTTAGTCATTTTCGTTAAATACTTAACGATCGTTAAACGGACTTTATGTGCAATAATTAATCGTAAACATTAACATTAATTATTTAACTTTAATTCTCATTCGCTAATGTGTGCAATCCCGTGGTCACGAGTTCGAATCCGATAGCACGTATTTATAAATATATACATTTCCAACAAATTCCCACTGATATGTTTACAAACGTGAAATGACATTGGTTAACGCTCTAGCAACACGCCAATGCCCCTGTGACAACTCGTGTATGGTTTTCTCGAGAAAACCAAGTTTCGATGATTCATCATCATATTCATCCTTTGTTTCTAATACCATGTTAATAAGAATATGGATCTTACTCATTTCTTAATTAACTATTCTGCTTCTCGCTTTATGTGATTGATCAAGATTACCAATTTTTCCGAACATATTTCGAAGACCTTGGGCATGGCCATGCAAACATGTTAACAACCCTCACGAGGGCCCAAGAGTATTATACTTCAAAATAAATTTGAAGGAAACAAATCCCATTTTGACTACAAGCATGATTCATAAATTTCGCAACATTTCTAAAAACAACCCTTATAACTACCAGTTATGTATAGCGTTAGATTGCTTCACAAAAATGCACTACATCCATGACATATCTCTGGTATCTCAAGTCAGAGGATAAATATCCATGATATACTTAATGACAAAGATCCATAAAGTATCATCATGTAGGTGGGATAAGTCATATACTCAATTCATTGAATATCATCTGAAATTAGTCATGCTACGCATCAATATACTTTCAAGTATATTCTAACTAATACTCAGATTTGTCTTAATTCAATATCATTCCCATGTTATTGATTGACAATGGACTATCTAGAATAACTTAAGTTATTCAAGGATTTAAACATGCAAATATAGGATAACATCATAATAAATGAACAATAAACATAACAAAATACTTTATTTCATTTCAATAATAATGTTTACAATATCCTTTTATCTAAAATACTTAGTCACAGATGGGCATGAAACTACTAGCTAAACGAAGTCCAAACTTATCGACAAATGATTAAGTTTTCACCGTGTAAGGCCTTCGTTAAAGGATCCGCTAGGTTATCATCCGTGTGAACTTTGAGCAACTCAATTTAACCTATCTCGACTTGTTCTCGAACATAGTGATATTGTCTAGGATAGTGTCTGGTTCCCTTCATGACTCTGTGTTCATGGACAAAAGTAATTGCGCAGAATTGTCACAATATACTTTAATAGGATTTTCAATCGACCGATGACACCAAGCCCTAAACAAATTCCTTATCCAAACAACTTCCATGAGCGCCTCGCGCCGCTATGTACTCACTTTCAGTGAGACACATCGCAAGTGTTGTCTGCTTCTTGCTCTTCCAATCCACAACACCTCCATTGATGACAAATATGTAACCCGTCGAGACTTCGTGATCATCTTTGTCACACTTCCAGATGCATCGCAAGAACTCTGTAATGCACGATTCGCTCGATTTCCCAAACACTATGAACATATATCTTGTAGCCCTAAGGTACTTGAGAATATGTTTAACAAGATCGATGAATTTCACCCGGATTCATTGATACCAATCGTCAAGTTTTGAGCAAACGCCACATCGTGCCTTGTGCATCGTACACATACATGATAGATCCTACAACCAAGCATAAGGAACTTTCTTCATCGCGCCACCTCTAGTGTTGAAGCACACCTGGTCGCTCAAACCATGATTTACTTGCATTGGCAAAATCCTTCTTGAATTTTGCATATTGAATCTCTTCAATATTTTGTTAATGTAAGCACTTTGGCTTAAACCAATTAGCCGCCTTGATCTATCCCTGTAGATCTTGATTCCAAGTATGTATGTTGCTTCCCCTAAGTCCTTCATCGAAAAACATTTACCAAGATAGGCTTTCACCTTATTCAGACTTGGTATATGATTTCCTATGATTAATATGTCATCGACATACATAACAAGGAAAGTAACATGACTCCCACTAGCTTTGTGATATACACATGGCTCATCAAGATTCTGTGAAGGATATTGGATTTCACAAACACATCATAACATAGTAATATTAGGCGTATGGTTTAAGAGTTTAGACAAAGAAAGTAGAAGGTGGGAGCCTTTCTAGAGAGAGAAAGTAAACAAAGAAAGAAAGGTTAGATTGAGTGAAAGGTCCAACCCTCTACCTTGGAAGATAGAGGGTATTTATAGTTACATACTACACGCCCTCCTTCGGATCGTGGATCGTGCATACAGATGGGTAAAGACCCATCCGTCCTCCACGGTGTTACACTCTAAACTAAATAACTAATAAATAACGAATAATGTCTACGAGCTAACATATGCTAGACTAGAGTTGGGGTGACCGACTCTTCACTATGGATTTTCCAATTCCTAACAATCTCCCCCTAAGGGAGGTCACCCCATGATTTACATTTTGAATCCTAGCATTATATCTTTGACTTTATTCTCGAGCTCGTAGACTTCAATTCTTCAATGTCCGCAGTCTTTGTGCTTTTGTAGCGATTCTTCAAAGTCCGCATATTTTTGTACTTTCAGTGGATGTCTTAAACTGATCCACATCTTTGATGATCTTCGAGCTTTCATTGAGATCATCAGCCACAGTAAATCTTTGAATCACCCTTTATTGTGTTGCCATCATGTGATGTTGTGACTTTTGGACCGACATGCTCACACTTTAGGATCATGACATCTTTCCATCGAGTAGCGGAAGCTTTATCGGTTCAAGATATTTGCGCAGCAGAAAGCGTAGCATAGTATAAAAATATCGAGCCGTGTTATGTAGATATGCACAAGTCATGATTTCTTCAATTGTGTGGATGCTTTGAGCATGCGGCTTTGGATTGACTCCTCAATTCGATCACCGCAACCGTCCAAATGTACCGCAAACAACATTTAGTTAATAAAACACACGAAAGTGTCTTTGATCACTTTCGTTGAATTGAGGTACACGCCCACGGTTCCTCGTTGATCAAGACAAGTATCGCCTGTGATCGTATAGGATTTCTAAGAATCTCCTTGATGTGGTTTCGCAATTGCTCTAGCCGTTCTCAAACCGAACGCCTCAAAGAAGACAACACGGAGTGAGTGAACCAAATAATTGAGATTCACCGATTGATGAAAAATGATTTGAAAACAATCGCGTATTGTTTAGAAGAAAGAGTTTTGCAATACGACAAAGGTTTTATGAGAAAGATCAATTTTCAATCATAAATACTTTTTATGTTTGAAAAGAATACACATTCAATGTGCTAGATAAAAGAAGAGATTCGCACATCGAACGGTTTTTCCAAAAGTATTTTTTCAATCAGAGATACTTTTTGTGTTTGAAAACATAAATACACATTCGATGTGCTAGAGAAAAGAAGATTTGCACATCGAACGGTTTTCCAAAAGTATTCATCAATTCCATTCTGGACCAAGGTTGATTCAAGATTGAATCTCCCATCGCTTCTATCCAGCTTGTCACAAGTTTGATCTTTAGAAAGATCTCACATGTCACCCACCAAGAGCTTGTTTGATGTTGGCTCTGAAGGATTTCCATCTTCATAGTGAATATTTTACATATCACTCGGATGTTCCGCAATACCACAAGGATAATGCGTAGGACTCTCAATATATACTTACTTTCCACATTGTGTGAAACAAAGAAGTCATCATTAATTTTGTGTCCTAATGAGATATTGTGGATGATCTCGTGGCTCTAGACTCAATCGTGCATATTTGGTTCCTATCTTTGGAGACTAGGAGAGGGTCTCCTTCTTCAATATCAACAATCTCAAAGAGAAAGTCGATAGATTATGTAGGTTCCCGTGAGAATGAAACAAGCCCTTTAAGAGGAACTTGAGTAGCTTGGGAAGTTTTAGTGCAATGCGCCACGGGTCCATGACGCCTTGTCTTCAATACCGGTGTTACCTTAGTAACCACCAAGAGTATATGTATTGAACCCGGTTTCGCCCTAAGGTTGAATTAATGGAGGCTATTTCTTTTCACCTTTTTCACATTCAATTTTTTCATTCTTCAACCCTTCAAGTGCTTACCGAGACTTCATTACTAGAACCTTGTTGGGTTTATTCCAAGACTAGCTCTGCCTCATCCGCACTCTTCCCATTTCTCATTTTCTCCATTTTTCATCATACCTAAGGACTCTACACTTTCTAGTGGATCGTCCCTGGGTAGATCTCTCCGGCACTGGCGGATCGTGGGAACTAATACCTAACCTCATCATCCTTATAACTCCATGCATAAAATAAAATGGTCGGTCTTATGGTACAGTTCATTATTCCTCGAAACCAATTGAAAAATCATTTGGAAAATCCAATCAAGGTACTTGTGATACGAGATCAAAGCATTTTGTACCTTAATAGTTTTGATCATTTAGAAATGCTCCCCCTCAACATGTGCATATGATCTTGAAATTGTTTAGCACATGGAGGCAAGAGTTATTTGGAAAATATTTCTTGATCACAATTTCCGTAGAAAAAGCCATTTGATTTTCTTGGTAAATTCTCCCCCTCAATATGTGTGTAGGATATTTGAAATCATTTTATCACATAGAGGAAAGAGTTAATTTGAAGTACATCCACGATTACATCCACGATCACAAAATCCATAAGAAACCATTTAAAACTCAATCAAGGTATATTATGTTAAAACATAAAAGCTTTTGTACCTCGATAGTTTTATTTTCATTTAAAATGCTCCCTCAATATGTGCTTCGAGATTCGAAAGCGTTTAGCACATATAAGAGAGCAGCCTGCACAATTGAATCAAAACGATCACCTTTATCAAATTTCATTATTAAATCACAAATTCATAAAACGATCACCTTTTATAAAATTTCGTAATTAAATCACATCCCCCTCAATATGTGCTTCGAGATTCGAAAGCGTTTAGCACATATAAGAGAGCAGCCTGCACAATTGAATCAAAACGATCACCTTTTATCAAATTTCATTATTAAATCATAAATTCATAAAACGATCACCTTTTATAAAATTTCATAATTAAATCACAAATTCTCCCCCGATAAAAAAATATCAAACCCTTTGAGATTTTGGATCCCAAGTGATTTAATAAGGTTTAGAAAACATGGGAGAAAATGTACATGTTTTAAAAACTCATATTGTTTTTGGATAAATGCTCCCCTTCAACATGTGCATTATGTATATTGAAATCGTTTGGCACATGAAGGCAGGAGTGCCTTTGAAGGACTAAAACCAATTCCATTAAAACAGATTTGAGATTTAAATCACGATTTCTCCCCTGATCAAAACTTTCAAACCAATTGAGATTTGTGATCCCAATAAAATCATTTAGAAAAGTTTGGGGAAAGACGTGGCAAGATTTAATTTTGAAAAATGACAGATAAGGACCAATTTAAGACATTAAAGATTGTTAGTGTCAGGTATGATTGTTTTAAGAGATCTTTAAGTAAAATAAATAATTTCACAATCAAACAAGAATAGAAAAAATTTCATTTTGACAGATCTTTGAGTTTTAAAGGAAATCATACCATGACATAACATTAAATCTTTAGATCACCACATTTTAACGTAAAACCGGAACTTTTATGAAGAAATATCGTTTGAAAATATTTTATTTTAAATCACTCTCTCCTCAATCGATGACCAAGTCGATAATTGAGTGACATAGGTTTTGATAAATGAAGTCCATGATTTTCAAAATTAAGTCCAATTAATTTTCAAAACAATATTATCCATTTTCAAAACAATATTTTCAAAATTGTTTAAAAATGGTATCCGCACAAAGATACGTTAGGTGGTTGAGAAGCTTATGTTGTTCTTTGTAGGGCTTGGAAGAAAACCGTCATCAAGCAGTGAGACTTTACGTTGCATTTTAATGCCAATCGAGGTCAAATTAAGTTCGCTTTTTCATTTGTCGATGAAGAAAACCATCTCACGATGCAATGAGACCTCTTACGTTGCATTTTTTCATGCCAACTCTCCATAGAAGTCCAATTAAGCTCCGCTTCTTCATTTGTCAACCCAAGATATAGTTACCCTTTCCTTTCGGCATCCAATCATCTTCATTTGTGGGATCCGGATCGGGAACATTCTTATCTATACTACATTATAAAGTATTTGGGACTTTTTATTAAAGGAAGTCTTAAAATTTTAAGACATAAAACATTACTATAAAAGGAAAAGTAGAAAATTAATGTAAAATCTGAAAATTTAAGTCTCATTAAAACCATATGTAACCGCCCTCCAGTATTGATACATTTTAATAGAATTGTTTATAAGAAAAGCTCACTATAGTTAAACCACCAATTTAATGCTAAAATTTGAAAAATAAAAATATTTACCATTTACCACTATTTATAATTTAGACCATCTACTTTTAAAAAACATTTATCTACTATTTTATAATAAGGAAGTTTAAAATAAAAAACATTTGCTCGCCACAAAAATAGTCACCGTGTACCCGCCGCCGCATTGCGCGGGTACCCTTCTAGTATACCAATATACCTGCATATGTTAGTGAATACACATACAAATATATGGTGGTCGACATCACCCAAACAGCAATCGACTAATAAAAGAGAATCCAACATATCAATCAATTCATATATGGCATGGGAATAATGTGTTTATCAAACTTAAATCATCTAATCCTAACAATCATATCCTAGGCACCTAGTCCTTCAACGTAGGTTAACATCATTTTTAATTAAGCATATAGGATAATTAAGAAAGCCCGTTAGATGATATAGATTTGAAAACATTCTCCCTCTCAATCAATGAATCATTGTCTGAAAAGTTTAAAAGCGCTGAAGTCATTGAAGTCATTGATTGAGTTTTCAATTTAATAAAAACTCTGAAACTGATTGTTTTGAAAGCAACTCATTTACCACCATTTTGTTAAAACAAATATTTTTCAGGAGAATTTTTAGACGGAAAAACATTTGTGTAGGAACAGCAGTCCTTCGACATATTTTCCTCATTTTGTTTTTAGGATAAGTGCACGAAATATTTGAAAATCGTTTAAGTGTAGCACTTTCCTTTCTTTAAAAGAGTGGGTTGCTATCTGAAATAATAGTAAGCCATAGTTGTTTTTAAAATTTTTTTTTAACTATAAATACCCCTTCCATCCATGGAAGGGGTAGAGCTTTTCTTTAATCTAACATTCCATATTTTGTGAATTTTTTTTTAATTTTTTTTAAAGACATGTTTAGAAAAGAATATTTATACCTTCTGTTCGAACTTCATCTAAAGTCCCGTGCCATTATTGAATGACATTTCTAAGACCATAGATGTTATCGATACCAGAAGACATGTCTTGAGAAAACAATATTTTTGGTCTTTTTCAAAATTTTCTGATTTTTATGGCTTTTTGTTGATTTTATAATTTTCTATTTTCTTTTGTTGGTTTTATATTTTGTATTTGGTTTTGAAAATATTTACAAAGATAGAGAAATAGTTTAAGAAGATGATGATACGAGTATCGAGATAAGGAAATCATTCGCACTTTGTAGAAGATAGAAGTCATCATCTCTTAAACTTTCACCACCAAAGCTTTTGAGGCTCTTGAATCGTCGTCGAACTTGAGCCTTCGAGAAGTGAGACTTTGGTAGCATCCCCCAAACCGACAAACTAAGAACAAAGACCATTTCTCAAAGAAGTAGAAGTGAACAAAACGGTCTCATTGAATGAAGCTCAAGACCTCAAGAACATGAGAACACCAAAGTAACAAGTTTAAACATTGATCGTCTCGGTGGATATCAAATCCGAATAAGCGATGAAGTCCGATCACATGAACTGTTGTCGTCCCCGATGTACACATTACTCTTCGAGATTGACCACTTGTCATATTCGGGGAATAATACATCAACATCTTCATTTTACCAAATGCATTCCGTTATCTTCCATATAACCAATCAACCCATAATGTACACAAGTACCCAACCGTAGTAGACAACAACATCACACTAATCGGTTGAATCACCGATCTCCTCTCGGATGTCAACTCTAGAATAACCGATTAAGCTCGATCATGTGAATATGTTTTCCGACCACGATGTACACATATATCTCCCCGATCGTTACGATCACATCGAATCATCATTACATTGTGTACATGAAGCACTAACCGAAGCACTTTATCATAAATCATATAGAAGATGTCGATATGCAATATCATCTCACGAACCAAATATTCTTTTCACATTTCTTCTAACTAAACGTCAAGTAACACATACCAAAAGTCTCCGAGACCATTTAATACACCAAAGGCTACGAGATAAACACCGAGTTTCTCTACGGTTATGACCATTGTCTTTCGGGATAACTTCAATCGGTAGAAGTGTTAAGTTCATCATGTGTACTCGTTGTGCTTTTAGATATATGTCTCCTTCCCCTTCTTGGTTTTGATACCTCAGATTCAACAAAACATAATATACCCAAAACTCGAAATCTTGTGAGAAGAACTCAAATAGCCCAAATGAATCCTGTGAGAATCAACTGCAACAGAAACTATCCCTGACTATCTTTACCAACCCATATGTGGAAAAATTGAAGTGACCAGTGATGAAGCAAACCCGATATACCAAACTTGAAACTGAAGTAGAATTTTCCACATTTGTATCTTAAGCTTGCACTTAAAGATGGAAGAACGGTGTCAAGAATTTATGCTTCAAGCAAATTTCTAAGTATTCACTACTCAAGCAAAGTATGAGACATTAACACGTCTTGCGATTATCCACACCGTCATATGCGTGTGACATCGAGTAAAACAAAGTAACTCCTAATAGTGATAGTTAACTGGTCTTCAACCATCCACCTCGATCGATGGTAACTAGATAACCCAAGACTTCAACTCAAATTCTTAAGCCCGAGCAAGTTATCAAATAAGAATGCGCTTTGTGAATGTCAACTTCAACCTCAAATAAGTGATAAATGAGTAACTTCAAGTAATCAACTTGTGTCAAATGTCCAACACGTGAATAAACATACAATCGGATGAACATTGACCCACCGAATGAACCGAGCAAATGATTCCTCAACATCAATGCATTCTTCCTTAAGGTATACATGTAGAAGTCGATCCGAAGATTTACCAAAAAATGTCTTCTAGCGGATGAGGTAGTCATTTTCCTTAATGTTCATGTGGTTGATTTATAGCGTGCACAATGAGAGGAACAATAATCCGTGTATCTTTGGCAAAGGAATACCAAAGAGCGGATCATTATTCATGAACAATAATCCGTGAAGATTTGGCAAAGGAATACCAAAGAGCGGATCATTATTCAGTAGTGCAACTACAATATCATGATAGTCATTATCAACGCCTTGTGAAGTAACCGGAGATAAGGTTTCTTGAGAATTCGAGAAGTACTTTAGATGGTGAACCAGTTGAGTCAAGAGAAACCGGAGCATGAGCTTCGTGTCGGATGATCAACATTCGCTCGGAGGTTGGAAGTACTCATCAAACATATCTTTGAAAAACAATGAATCCAGCTTATCCTTAGTAAGTGAAGCATTAGGCGTTGGAGGAGAGTCATCAAAATCAAACAATGAATCATTGCTAAAGAATATTAGCAAGTCTAATTGGGATTAAATTTGGCTTTTCAATCTCCCCAATTAGTGCTCTCCCTAAACCGACGAAGATTTTCAAGTGTTCTTCTCGGCCGGATTAAGAAGAAGTCTTTAGATCATCAAATGCAATTGCCTTTAGCCTTCTAACATGTAGCGTAAAATGTAGAATGATCAAGACTCGACCTTCTTCAAGATTGTCCGAATGGGGAAATAGACGGTTAACATCTTCTTCACACCAAAGGCATTCCCGTTAACTTGTAAATAGCAAATCCCATTAATTTAAAATCCCTCCCAATCAAACAAGAACAGAAAGATGTTCATCAAGGAAATCAGCAATCAGCCCGCAACGAACACACGAAATGGTAACACCAAGCAAACAATCACATCAAACAAGAATAAAAGGTTGTTTGGAATCATCATGTTGATGTGCCCGTGAAGCATTAACCGAAAGAACTTTGTCGTTAAACTCATATCAGCTGGTGAATATGTCAACCAACGGATCTAAGAAGAAACTACACGTGAAGATGATCCGATAAGAAGAAGCTCGGTTCTTACATGAGTTAGGAGCCGTTTGACCAGATATTCTCAAATATCAATCAACCATGCAAAAAAAATTCACACTTCTTCTCCCCCTCAAGAATTGCATACGGAGATGCCATTCTTGATTAAACAAGTGATTATCATCCAAATGTATTCTATACACACTTCTCCCCCGCAAAATTAGCATATGATGTCGCCATCTTCATTATATTGAGCAAGTGGAATAAGAGAACAATCAACAGTAGTCCGGTTCACTTGATGACTAAAAGCACATGGAAAAAGTATGAAGCATGTTGATGAGAATGGTCATAAATAAGAAGATTTCTCTTCTTTCGAAGATAATGCGCACTGAAGCGTACACATTTCTTTTCTTTAGAGTACGAGGCATGAACTAATGTGTTCATACGTCATAATGATG
The DNA here is from genome assembly GCA_022545495.1 of Chrysanthemum lavandulifolium. Lineage (NCBI taxonomy): Eukaryota > Viridiplantae > Streptophyta > Magnoliopsida > Asterales > Asteraceae > Chrysanthemum > Chrysanthemum lavandulifolium. The sequence continues at coordinate 102,398,214 of CM040245.1, forward strand.
AAGTACGAGGCCTGAACTGATGTGAACAGACGTCATAGCCGAAAGAATATCAAGATTGAGTTACTTGAACCCGTGAGTTATGAGATATCAATCCATTTGTAATCCATACTTTAAGCCAGTCCATGTAGTGAAGGATTGAAGTATCTGCAACAGAGTAAGGACTACCTGCACTAATATTACAAACTTGATTGCATATATTTTGGTTAGTGACATTAGTATCCAAACCCTTTGGGGTTTCACAGGCAACCTTGATTTTGTCATCGGTAAACAGCTTTCCGGTAGGTATCCACCTAAGTCCAGCATCCTTAAACATTCTACCAGACGACATCCAATTATGGCAAGGTCTATGATTGTTGATATTCTTATGCAAATTGGAAGACTTATCATTATTCCTAGACTCCAAAGATTTAGCAGTTTGGATCCATCTAGACGAAGTTTTAGGTTTGTTTTGCATCATAACATGTTGGACCTTAGCCATGTAGGTAGTCTTAGTGGATTGTACCTTGGCATGTGAATTAGGAAAATGTTTCGTATGTGGAAAAGACTCAGAATTTATAGTTTTTTTTTCTACATGCTTAGCATTCTTATGCACATAACTACTCTTAGATGCACGCCAATCCCTAGTCTTTTGAGTGTTCCTAGGTAGTGGTTTACAACTACTAGCAGTGCCTTGAAATCTCGTAGAATTCCTCACCCTAGGTCTTGCACCTAAAATTCCGTCTTTTCGAATCTGTGCCTTTTTCCTAGCTTTTTCTAGATAATAGTTCTTCCACAAGTAATTCATATCATATGAATTTTGGGTTTTAATGCTTGGTTTTGACACTGTTTTCGAACTAATCCTAGAGGTGCTGGGAGTAGAAGTAGTTGCATATTGAGGTTTAGAGGAACTAGAAGCATAATTCTTAGGCAACTCAGGTGAAGTGACTGGTTTTGACAAAACTTGTTTCTCATCAACTTGGGAGGCAAACCGTGTTTTTGAAAATTTTGGTCTTTTCGATATAAACGCAGTAGGCTGCCTAACAATGGACCGGTTTCTAATGGGATGAGAAACTGGTTTCCCCAAGGTTGATGGTTTTGTAAACTTAGTGTTCACACTTTTCCCTACAGTTTTCCTAAGCTCATTTTTTTGCTATCAAAGAGTTTGTTTGCTCCATTGACTTAGTTCTAGCTTCTTTGACAGAGTCACTTAGTTCTATGTGATGCTTTCTCAAAGACTCATTTTCCTTTAGTAATTTGGCCACACAAACCGCTAATTCATCATTTCTCATTTGAATATCATCAATAGTATTAACATCAGAATTACTTGTAACCAAATTACTTTTCACATGCATATTAGAAATATGTTTCTTCAAATTGTTGATAGTTGACTCTTTGTCTTGAAGCTGAGCTTTCAAAGTGTTAATTTCAAAAAGTTCACGGAATTCAGGAAGTTCCGGATTTTTACATGGTTTGTTAAGTTGAAAACTTTCTTCTTTACTCTGTATCGCAATTTCAAGTGAAATGCAATGTTTTTCAAGTTTTGAGAATTTGTTTGAAAGTTCATCAAAAGCCTTTTTGTCAACCATATCATTTGTTTTGAAATTATTAGACTCACCTCAACCAAGGAACATTTATCGAATCATGTTCAGATTAAGATCAAGATGTTTAGGTACATTAGCGATGCACTATGTTGAACAGTTATGGTACCTCATCACATGACACCGCTCAATTTCTAGTCCGATATCCGCATCCACATCATGTGTAACAAGAGTCACCGGACCGGGTCGTGTCAATCTTATCTATCTCGAGCCTATGTATTCAAAGTGTCAACCGATCCATCATCCGGTGCTTTACCCGACTCATCATTATTTGTTGTCTCGACATTCGCATTCAAGAACACCCGATTCTTCAATGGATACATTACCCAACATATCACAACAATCTCTCAACTACACCGGACACTCATCCACTTTTTCATCTGTCTCGAGTAACTTCCTCAATATACTTCTCCACATTATCCATGAGATGGATACGTGTCTCTATGAACACGCTAATTTCCATTCCAATGTGTTTCTTGAAAGACACTTCACCATGTGTTGATCATAATGTGATGTAAATTCCCATCGATGATCGACTAAAATTGTTTGTGGATCACCAAGTGCAACACTCGAACTATCCTTTTGAACCTTTTCTTTATCAAGTTGTTGTTCCAATTGTTCTAAGTTCAACAATAAGTTTCTAGTCAGTGTAGGTAAATCCTGAGGGAAGATGGCACTACATGTTCGATCCCTAATTGTGTACAAAAGCTGAACGAGGTGAGAGTGAAGTAACTGATAAGGTTCAATGTTACTTTCAATTATCATGGCATTTTGTAGCCTAAACTGGTGCAATTCTCTCTCTTTAGATTCTGAACACGGAGATCTCACATCCTCATTGCTTAATTCAATCATCTTTAATCGATCAGTGTAGCATACATTATCATTGTTGTCCATGATCATACAGCTTTAAGCACTTTTGAAATCACCTGGTCAAGAGAGTAAGACATGATGTGGTAGAATGCACGGATTTTACAAGTCTATGATTTAAACCGAGAAATAGAATCTTTCGCGGGATTTTACTAAAATCAAGACCAAACCATTAAGCAATGACCAATGGAATGTGTTAAGATGACTGATGGATCGACACAATGATATACAATTGAGTGTTAGGACATATGATTGTTTGTAGGATTAGCAGAGATGTTGTTTGGTTGAGATTTGGATTGGTTTATGCCCGTTTTTACTAAGAAATTTAGGTCTAAAAACATAAAAACCTTAATAATTTCTGTTCGGAGCGGATTTAGGCCTCAAAGATTGACCTGAATCAACTTTAGTTTATTCGGCGTGCCATTCTCCTCGTTCTCACGGTCGCTTTGATGGGTAGAACAAAACGGAGTTACGGTTCAAAAGTTATGGCCGTTTGAAGTTTTATCGGAAAAGTCAACAAAACGCTATGAAGACAAGTCGCTAAGTCACCAAGTCGCTAAACACAAGTCGCTATGAACCAAGTCGCTAAACACAAGTCGCTAACGAACTAAGTCGCTACACAGTCAAGTCGCTAAAGAGCAACTCGCTAAGGTCCAAGTCGCTAACACCAAGTCGCTAAGAATACTAAGTACAAGTCGCTAACAAAATTGAAAGCAAGTCGCTAACTTCACCAAGTCGCTAGCCGTAGTGGAGAATCCACTAAGTTGTACTTTTTGTCGGCTTGTCTCAATAGACAATTCGCTAGGACCAAATCGCTAACAATTAACACTACAACTCGCTACCTTTTACTGAAGCAAGTCGCTACGACGAAAAACACTACGAGAACCAAGTCGCTAGCAAGAAAAACATCAAAAACACACTTTTTAATCCAAAACAAGCTCAACCACAAAGTGATTCAAGCTTACCAAATCAAAACCCAAGCACTTACAATGGTTCTAAACACAAAAGTACACCCAAAATTCAAACTTTAACACTAGAAATGATCCATATGATGCAAAAACCACTAAACTTTTTCCAACTCAAAAACCATCTAAAACCACTAGAAATCCAAGGATATGAAAGAGAGATGATCAAACCATGGCTCTTGATACCAATTGAAGGATATTGGATTTCACAAACACATCATAACATAGTAATATTAGGCGTATGGTTTAAGAGTTTAGAGAGAGAAAGTAGAAGGTGGGAGCCTTTCTGGAGAGAGAAAGTAAACAAAGAAAGAAAGGTTAGATTGAGTGAAGGTCCAACCTCTACCTGGGAGGTAGAGGTATTTATAGTAACATACTACACGTCCTCCTTTGACCGTGGATCGTGCATACAATGGGTAAAGACCCGTCCGTCCTCCACGGTGTTGCTCTAAACTAACTAACTAATAAATAACGTAATGTCTACGAGCTAACATATACTAGACTAGAGTTGGGGTGACCGACTCTTCACTATAGATTTTCCAATTCCTAACATTCCGAGTAAATCCAAAACTTTTGATTTCTCCATCAAATCTTTTATTCCATTGCCTTGATGCTTGCTTCAGTCCATAAATGGACCTTTTAAGCTTGCATACACGGTTCGGAAATAATGGATTCACAAACCCCTCAGGCTGTGCCATATAGATGTCTTCATCTAGACGACCATTCAGAAAGGCGGTTTTGACATCCATCTACCAAATCTCATAGTCATAGTGTGCAGCTATAGCTATGAGAATCCTAATAGCTCTTATGTCCGCTACAGGAGAGAATGTCCCCTCGTAATCAATGCCATAGGTTTGAGTAAAACCTTTAGCCACTAGATGAGCCTTGTAGGTATGTACATTGTCATCCATGTCAGTTTTCTTTTTGAAGATCCACTTACTTCCAACGACTTTAGCATTGGGAGGAAGGTCACCTTCGATACAAACATCATTATCTTTCATGGATTGCATTTCCCCATTCATAGCAATCGCCATTTATCCTTTTCGTGATCACCATGGCGCCTTTATAGTTGGCGTGTTCATTAAGATCCCCAACCATATTTTCCTCCACCTCACGTTAAGACATAGACGGTCAGTGCACGTGTAGTCCTTTCGCACCTCACGAATGGGAACAACTTCGTGAGGAGCGCCTAAGCTTTCGTGCTCTTCTTGAAGTTGGCTAGTATTTTCGAAGGTGTTGTATCTTCTTGATCATATTCCGGATCATATACTCTCCCATCGAGTTCTTGAGATATGAGATTCCTTTCAAGGAAATCTCCATACCTAGCCACGATGACTTTGTTCTCACCGGTAGTAAAAGTAGTAACCCATAGTTTCTTAGGGTATCCTACAAAGATACACTTAACAGATCCGGTTGGAGCTTATCCGGTGAGTCACGTTTAACAAACGCCTCACATCCCTGCACCTTTAAGTAAGAAAAGTTGGGAGCTTTTTCTGCTCATATTTCATATGGATTTTTAACAACCTTCTTTGTTGGAACCATATTCAAAATGCGAATAGCAGCTTTCAAGGGCATAATCCCAAAAGTAAAAGGAAGAGTCGAAGTTCAAACATTGATCGTACCATGTCAAGTAAAGTACGATTTCTCTTTCGATACACCATTTTGTTGTGGAGTATAAGGAGATGTGAGTTGTCGGATAATTCCAAACTCGCCTAAGTAATCTTTGAACTCTTGACTTATATACTCACTCACCTCTATCGGATCGAAGAGCTTTAATCTTCTTACCGAGTTGTAATTCTACTTCACTTTTGAAAACCTTAAATGTTTCAAAGACTTCATGTTTATGTTTAAGTAAATAAACATAACCATAACGACCGAAATCATCCGTAAAGGTTAAGAAGTAGGTAGCACCACGCTTTGACACATGTCTAAGTGGACCACACACATCATGTGTATCAATCCAAGTAGATCGAAGCCCTTTCCACTTGTGGTGAAAAAGGTTTCCTTGTCATCTTCCCAGCTATGGAAGACTAGCATTTGTCAAATGATTTATCATTGACCATTTGTAAAAGCCCATCGTGTTGCAGCTTTTCCATGCGTTTCTTGCCTATATGGGCAAGGCGACAATGCCAAAGATAAGAAGAGTCACAGTTCAACTTGCTCTTCTTATTGCTAATGCTATACAACGAATTATTTTCATTGGATACACAACCATCCATATCAATTTCAAACACACCAAGCATAGGAATTACATTAAAGTAAAAACATTATTTAAAGAAACCGAAATTCCATAACGGTAAAAGTGTGCACAAAACCAATATCTTTAACAAAGAAACTAAATAACACCCATAACAATGGAGGTGTATAATGACAATTATTTAGTTCCAAAATTAAGCCCAAGGCAACACTAAATCAAAAGTCCCTATGGCTTCGGCTAACCCAGACGCTTTCCATTGCCAACGACAAGTATCTCTCCACAAGTTAGCTTCCTCGCTCCTCTAAGTCCCTGCGATGTATTACGGATGTGAGTATCACATCCCGTATCATATATCCGTGAATTTTGCTTATGAGGAAAAGAAAATAATTCATCTCAAGGACGTGGTCTGGAGATGATTTGCCAACCTCCCGCTTGCGCCTATGAACCTTTTCAATCAATTCATATAGTTCAAATTTAGTGGCTTCTCAAACATACGTTTGAGTTCATCTAGCATGCTCATAGGCGTATAGTGCTCAAATTGTTTTGCAATTGAGCGACATCCCGAAAGCATTAGACACGCCACATCATTGTGCTTCTCATATTCAACACGATATGCCTCTTGTTCAAGAGCAAGAGTCAGACGAGGAGCATTAGGCGAGGTGTAGTCAAAATATCAAGTCTTTTGGCAACACGAAGGATGATCCCGAGTGCACGATGCCAATCATTGAAATTAGGGCGGTCGGTTTGTCTCTTCCAATCATATCTTTGAAAGCAGAACTCATTAAGCTCATAGTGTTTTGAGGTTGATGAGCCATCTACAGAAAAAATTCAAAAAACCATAATTAGTATTTTGATAATTTTCCTTTTCAATAAACAATTAAATACCCAAGGTTCATATTCATATAACCAATTAATTATTATTGAAAACTAGGATCCAAATTTTCATAATTTCATCACGTCAGTTGATCTGCTAGTAATGAACCTTATACAAAGTGGTAGAGCTTTTGCTCAATTGCCAATTTCAATTGCAATTTCTAGATTTATGGGATTTACATATAGCCAATTTCAATTGCCATGTAAACATGTTTTATCCCATCTTATGCCTTGAGTAGCCGCCTCACCGCCAAACTCAATTAAGTTGTCCAACTTAAGAAAGCGCAAAATCGTCCATTCCGTTCTCACGACACGTGGACATTTTACCTTTGATTACGATTTAAGTCACGCTCTCACGAAAATAAAAGGTAATCTTAGGTGTTTCCGTCACTGGATGGCATATAACTCAAATTAAAGGGTAATAATTTTGATGTCAATCAAATATGTACAAAGATGTCATGCATTCATCTTCGTAGCATAGTTTTTATTAAAACATTTATATCCTTGTTTTAATGATTTAAGCTTTTCATCATCAAACTTTAATCGAGGTATTGGATAACCAATTAAAGAATCACCTTAATTACCACTATATCCTACTAATGTATGAGTCATAAGACCCAAGTTATTCGGATAATTACCACAAAAGTGGCGCGTAGAGATTAAAGTAATTCACCCTTAAGATTTTATGCACACATATAAGAATACTTGGTAGCTCCATTAAGACGCACAAACGAGCGGAGAATCAGGTCAGCGCGAAGCATATTAAAAACCCTCATCTTTATTTAATGCGTACCCTCCTTGTACCCATCACACAGTTTGTCATTAATGGGTGAGCCGTTCTAACTATTTTGTCCAAAAAATCAATCAATTAAACGATTATAATTACTATGCTTAAAAATACATGTTTCACCATTGTTTAGGTCAGTTTATTTTTCTTGTAAAAATACCCTTGTTACACATAACAAACAAGCAAGTATTTAAAAAATAAACAAATAAACAATGAATGCATAATAATAAGTCATGCATATCAAATAGCCACATGCAAACCTTTTTTATAGATCATATTAATAATCAATTCTAGATCTGTCAATATGTATATATTTAATTAAGACTTTCACCCGTTTTCATCTATGTACAAGGTGAGCCACATGCATTGATTCATCGATTGCGTAAGTCAAAATTAAACACATACCACATAGCACATAATTGATTAAATAATATGATCGAGGTCTTCCCAAATTTAGATCTATCATAATTTTAGTGTATCCAAGTAAAACATACAATAAAAGCGAGATCCATGATAAAACATGCATGTAATTATCATGGACATAAATTACACTTAACAATTAATGCAATTAATCAGAGTTACGCAATACACATAGAATTGCATTCATCCTAGGGTTTCTAATCCAATTAAAACTTAAGTTTACAAAACCCTAATTAGGGCACCAAAAAAACGCCCCCCCTTAAAAATTAGGGTTTAGGTTTTGCAAATCCTAGATCTACGCATGCAAATAATAACACAATCATGTTTATTTTATTTATGTGTTTCAGTAATTAATTACTTGTTATACAAGGCTCGTGATGCCACTGTTGAGTATATAATACATGAATACAATAAAACCATGTAGACACCACAGAGTACACAGCGGAAGACTTAAGATCATAACAAATAAATAATTAACTGAATTAAAAGCGTAACATACCTCTTGCGAATGTCAGATCTCTTGAATAAAATAGAAGAAGTGGTTTAAAGAGCTGTCCCTTACCGTTTTACAACTCAAACCAATTTGGTGTAAGAATAGTGTCTTACTACCACAGTTTTGCTAGATCTAACACAAGTCCTTGTTTTATGAAAAAACAAAACCAAAACACCCTAAGGAGGGGGGTTCGGCCGAATATGAGCAAGAGAGGAAGAGGAGAGATCTAGGGTTAATTCAATGCACAAAGTAATGAAAAACCCTAAACCCTAGCCTTTGTATATATAGTGAATGGAAACTTTGGGAACAAGTTAGGTTTTAGGGTTGTGAACCCCCCCCCTTTGGGCGGCCATGGAGTGCCCCAAAAGAAAAACCATATCTTTTCCATTTTCAAATATTCACCATATATTCTCTCCATTTACATTTAACGGTCGTTAGTCATTTTCGTTAAATACTTAACGATCGTTAAACGGACTTTATGTGCAATAATTAATCGTAAACATTAACATTAATTATTTAACTTTAATTCTCATTCGCTAATGTGTGCAATCCCGTGGTCACGAGTTCGAATCGGACATTTACGTATTTATAAATATATACATTTCCAACAGCCCCACTGGATATGTTTACAAAACGTGAAATGACATTGGTTAACGCCTAGCAACACGCCAATGCCCCCTAGATAACTCGTGTATGGTTTTCGGAGAAACCAAGTTTCGATGATGAAAATATTACGGTAAAAATAATAAAAAGTGGGTGTTCTATTGAGAGGTCCAACCGGTGAATGAGTCCGAATAGCCCAAGCTCGTTATCCTTCCACCGTCGGGAGCGAGGGTAGTCGCAGCCTCGTGAAACCAAATTTAACAAAGAATCTCCACAAAATGATGGGTTAGTCTGCAACTAAGACCTTTCCAAACGAGACAACCTTGTCCTAACAAGAGAAAAGGATATGTTCTGAATAAGCTTCCCAACCCGCTATTGACAAAATGATGAAAAGTATTACGTGTAAAATAATAAAAGTGGGTGTTCTATTGAGAGGTCCAATCGGCTAAATGAGTCTGAATAGCCCAAGCTCGTTATCCTTCCACGTCGGGAGCGAGGGTAGTCGCAGCCTTGTGAAACCACCCTAACGCAGTGCCCCCTCTTTAGGGGACCATGTGACTCGAGCCTTCGCTCAGCCACATGACCCAACTCTCAACTTGAATGGCAAGCAAGATAATGCTATCTCGAGACCCAACCACTCTGTGAAACCAAATTAACAAAGAATCTCCACAAAATGACGGGTTAGGCGCAACTAAGACCTTTCCAAACGAGACAACCTTGTCCTATCAAGAGAAAAGGATATGTTCTGAATAAGCTTCCCAACCCGCTATTGACAAAATGATGAAAATATTACGGTAAAAAATAATAAAAAGTGAGTGTTCTATTGAGAGGGTCCAATGGCTAAATGAGTCCGAATAGCCCAAGCTCGTTATCCTTCCACCGTCGGGAGCGAGGGTAGTCGCAGCCTGTGAAACCAACCTAACACGGTGCCTCTTCTTTAGGGACCATGCGACTCGAGCCTTCGCTCGTGCCACATGACCCAAACTCTCAACTTGGAATGGGCAAGCAAGATAATGCTATCTCGCACCCAACCGAACTAAAGCGATGGGTTAGTCGCAACTAAGACCTTTCCAAACGAGACAACCTTGTCCTATCAAGAGAAAAGGATATGTTCCGAATAAGCTTCCCAACCCGCTATTGACAAAATGATGAAAATATTACGTGTAAAAAATAATAAAAGTGAGTGTTCTATTGAGAGGGTCCATCGGCTAAATGAGTCCGAATAGCCCAAGCTCGTTATCCTTCCACCGTCGGGAGCGAGGGTAGTCGCAGCCTGTGAAACCGCCCAACACGGTGCCCCTTCTTTTAGGGACCATGTGACTCGAGCCTTCGCCAGCCACATGACCCAAACTCTCAACTTGAATGGGCAAGCAAGATAATGCTATCTCGCACCCAACCGAACTAAACTGATGGGTTAGCTGCAACTAAGACCTTTCCAAACGAGACAACCTTGTCCTATCAAGAGAAAAGGATATGTTCTGAATAAGCTTCCCAACCGCTATTGACAAAATGATGAAAAATATTACGGTAAAAATAATAAAAGAGAGTGTTCTATTGAGAGGGTCCAACGGCTAAATGAGTCTAAATAGCCTAAGCTCGTTATACTTCCACTCGCCGGGAGCGAGGGTAGTCGCAGCTGTGAAACCAACCTAACGCAGGTCTCCCTTCTTAGAGACCATGTGACTCGAGCCTTCGCTCAGCCACATGACCCAAACTCTCAACTTGGAATAGGCAAGCAAGATAATACTATCTCGCACTCCAACCGAACTAAATCGACTCACAGTCCACCACATTAATACCCCACTGGTTACAGTGCAAGCGCTACCAAGCCCGGTGGCAAACAAATTTTCCGTGGTCTATATAAACATGTTGTAATATCCTTCATTAGGCGATGTGGGAACAATTACTAATACTCATAGAACTATCTTGGTTGGCTCATAAGTTTTAATTTGATCGATGTCAAACTTCCGTGTTTTGATGTTTTATTATTCTTTAAGGAATACAAATGATACATTGGTATTTACTTTATAGATACATTTGTTTTGGTATATGTTATGACAACACTCAAGCTATATGCTTCATCCATACGGACCATGCAACGCAAGTTCTTTAAGACATCTATAACAATCAAGAAAAGTTAGGACACCGATTTTGGTTTCATATCGTAGTTTTAACGATCATATTGTATTATTGTATAATCAACCACCCATCAAACCTATAGATTAGTTTCAACAAATTCTCATAGGGCTTGTAATACGTGTTTAGCAATTTCTCGAAACAAATAGTCTTGGTTGGATTGAAGCTTGATCATTTCAAAGATCTTGCTTTTACTCATCTCACTTTCACCTATAACACCAAAATGATTTCAATGATCTTGCTTTTACCCAATCCATGTGATGATCTCAGACGTTCCGTATGCAAATAAAACGATACATTATAATGAATTTCATTGTTGTATAACGAAAAGATAAAACAAATTGTTTTGTTGGCGCTATTGTGTCGCTCCAACATTTGTTTAACATTGGTTTTGACAATACGGTGCTATAACTAAGCGCGAGGTATATATCTTAGTCAATATCGTCGACGTGCTTAAAAAAGTTTAGTTCCAATAGCAACTCGCATAAACGACAATAGCCACACAAACATAGAAAGTAATGTTGCTATAGCAAGTTTTACAAAAAATAGTGCAACTTTAAGAAAAAACGAAAGAGACCTGCAATATATCCATGCAATTTGATCATAGCAACTATAGTTAATTAGTTTTCGTTATGCTTCCTATGTGCTTATGGCTAACGGTTTCCTTTTAATACCAAAAATTACCACTTCGGCACTTCCCCTTAAGCTGTTTGAAATACTCATAAATACTACCAGATCGATTCATCACAAATGGTCTCCAACTTTATGGTTTGCATCTAGTGCAACATGAAACATAGATCAAGTCATGTCCTTTTAAAAGCAACTGGTCAATCCAGTTACCATTTAAATCACAATTTGGTATGGAAATGAGTATATGACACTCATATAAAATGTTATTTAGTATTTATATTTATTTAAAATTTCCACACAAGGTTATAACAAGATCACCCATTTCTCCTAGGTGCAAACAACCTTAAGTGGCCACGCCAACTTTCCGAAAAGGAAGGTTTTACCTAATTTGAGTCTGCATGGATGGGTTCAAACCATGTGGATTAGTCGGTAAAAAGTCGAAAATCATGGTTAAATATATATATATATATATATATATATATATATATATATATATATAAAGATCACCCATTACACGGGTTATAATGCAACGACTTATAATAAAGATATATTTGCTTCGCCTAAAATTTAAGTAATGATATCCGAAAAATTTATTATTTCTACCATCCGCGTTTATACACGGGTTTAAAGCTATATGTTCTATTAAAAACTTGTTACACATAATAATATTAAAATTAAATAATAAAAATAATAATAATAAATTATTATTATTATTATTATTATTATTATTATTATTATTATTATTATTATTATTATTATTTTTATAAAAACCCCACTTCATTAGAAAATCATAGGAATTACAAGAAATTAGTGGGAGCCGAGAAACTAACCTGCCCCCACACCTCTAAAGAATAAAGAAACAAACCCTACTAAAAATATAGTTGGCACCACGCGCACCAATATCTTGAGTGACCGAGAACTTTCGGATTCGCTTAAACAAGTTCACCGCCTCCTTCTCGAGTTCGCCAAACGAAGAGAAAGAGAAGGGGATGAACCCATGCTATTTACAATATTAAGTAGTAATATACTATTGTATTTATTATTTAAAATTACCATGTATGCTTATAACAGGTCTTGCCCGTTACAATATATTATATATAATGCAACAAAGTATTTCTATTCGAAAACTTGTTACACATAAATAGACCGGATTCATGTAAACTTTAGGAAAAGAATGCCAATGTGAAAACTTCGTATTATGCTTATAACAAGTCTATAAGGATAATCGTCACACGCAATTATAATGCAACGACTGGTGATAAAGATTCATCGTCATCCACTTCAAAGTTGAAGTAAGGATATCCGAAAGTTATTATTTTTACAATCAACGTTCTTATGCGAGTTTTAAAAAATACGTATACTCCAAAACTTTATACAAGTAGAAAAAGTTAGAATTCATATAAACTTTTCTAATACACTTCAACTTTTTACCCGTTTAATTTTAGTTAACTTTATTTTTTACTCGTCTGATATGTCGTACTTTTTATTCACTACACCTCACAAAAGGGTTGGTTCGACAACTTACTTAAATTCACTACACTTAAATGTAATGATCCAATTCACATTAGGTTGTATACTTGATGCATACGAGATCTTCTTTCAAGAACTTTATGAAAACTTCAGATTGTGCTTATAATATGTTATATGAACACCATAACTCAAACTTATAATGAAACGATTGATGATAAAGATTAATTGTCTTATGTTTTAGAGTCAAAGTGAAGTTATAAATTAATTTTAGTAAGTGTTTATACCGGGTTTAGAAAAGTCATATTAGAAAAGTTGTTACACGTAAAAACAAGTTGTTAACTAAAAAAGTATGATTCACATAAAGTTTCCAATTAGACCGCCAAAGTGGGTTAACATAGCCCATTTTAGGAGCCCGTTTGAAAACTTCGTATTGGTCCTAAAATAGCGGACTCATAAGCAATGTGGTATATAACCCAATAGCATTCGTTCTCTTTAACCTATGTGGGATTCATTCTATATGTGCAAGTATTTCTTAATAGTTCGATTGTTTATTTTAAAGCATTTGGTTTATCTTGAATACTGAAAGAGCTTTATTGCAAGTACAAATTAAGGCCACAACTTAAGGCACTTTTAGACAACTGTGTTTCTTAATAAAGGTTAAGAAACCACATAATAAAATCTAGATATAAAATTGAAAATGGACACCGAGTCATTGGTTTTCATAATGATAAGTTCTTTACAATCTATATAAGTTTACGACAACAAACTCAAATTCTTCTAAGTTGAGTGAGTTTGTTTGTGGTATAATGAGTTCATGGTCATATATACGTAGTAATTTCTATGTGCTTATTTGTTTTAGATCTAACTAAAAAAAACATGATGTTGCTTGATAGATCTTTAGTACAGTTGATTAGAGGTGTGTTGTACGCTTTTGACCAGTTGCCAAATAAGTGATAAGCTTTCAACCAGTTTGACCCACTGCCTGTTGAAGTCAAAGTGAAAAAACGCATGAATTTTTAGACACAAATTTGGAGTATTAAGAGTTGTGACTATGTATTTCGATGAGAAAAGAAACCGATGTTAGAAGTTGAGATTCATAATATATTAACTCATTTTGTTCTTAAATTCTTCTTTAAAATCAAAGTATATTTATGATTGTCTTATATATTTGTGCTTATGAAATACCGCATGAATACATATTCACATCTGTGCCCATCATATGAGATAAATTTCTTTCCACACCATTCTTTGTTCTTTCGTTCTTATGCATCCATCAACGTTAGTTTATAATATGAATAGCTGTAATAAAATTTTATCATGGAAACAAAACAGTACAAGGCCTTCAAGGGTAAAACCTTTTTGTGCACAGAGAACAAGTGTCTGCAAGCATACTAGAATGCATCTTTGCATAAATAATAAGCTTGTTCTCACAACTACAAAAGTCTTGATTGAGTAAAAGTGACCATTCTTGTTCCAAGTCCGTATGTGACAAATGGTATGATACATAACTAACGACTAATTTTGTAACCAGTTATGAACCAAATGCAATCCATTTAGAAGTGTGTTTGTCTGAGCATAATGAAAGTAAACTCCCGAGGACCATCATGTTAGTCAAGACCATGCATCCCGCCGTGTCTCGGGCTTGTTCGATGATAGTTAAAGCCAAGCCTAAAGGCTTGGGGTCCATTAAGTTTAGGGTTTTGTTAGCTTATTCTCTAAATCATGTTCTATTATAAATAGACATGAAGTCTCATTATGTAATCACACAAAAACACAATCAATAATATCTCTATTTATAGAGCTAATGAGAGGTCCAAACATCTAGAACGGTTACACGACCATAGCAATATTACATGTTTACGTGTTTTATGCAAAAACTTGCATCTCCACAGGATCGATATATGATCAAACAAAACAACATGGAATCATCAATCAAGAAACACGATAAGAGAACACGAGAGATTGGGGTTGAACCCTTATATATTAAATTAAATGGGTTAACTTGTTTGTTACAGAATCCTACCCTATAAATACTTACTGAAGCGGCACCATTGAACAATGGAGGTACCGTTTCAACAAAAGTAATCGATACACCTTAATCTAAACGCTATAACCTTTCAATCTAACCGTTTTAACCCTATCTACCTAAAACTAAACGACCCAGCCCAACTAATATGGGTTTACAGACTTTTACATTAAACATAATACATAATTTACACTAAACTTATTCTAATTACAATCTATAACACTAATCTTTCAACTTTAACTATTGTTTTGTAATTATTTTTCCAACATATTCCCCCTAATAACAAAATAGATAGTTTCTTGCTTCTCCTTGTTCAATCTTTCTTGTTCCTTAAATACCTTCTTGCTCTTGCTTTCTTCAAACCTTGATTTCTCCATGACTTTTGGTTTTGTTGCAGAGTTGTCATCCTTCATCCTTCTTGCTTTCTTACTTGCTTACTTGTGATTGTATGATAGGTTCTCACTTGCTTTGAAACACAACAGTTTCCCTTAAAACTTTGAAACACAATGGTTTCTCTTAAAAAACTATGAAACACAACGGTTTCTCTTAAAACCGTGAAACACAACGGTTTCTCTTAAAAGCTCGATACCAATGTTTCACACGTTGTTTGTGGGGTTTCCGTGATCGAATGATCAAACATAATTCATGCCATCATTCAAACAACGAATCGATAAAAGAAAAACAAAGAAGATGGGTGAACCTCGTTATCCGATATTATAAATGAATGGGTTTCTTTGATTACAGACTTTGATACCTATTTATACAAGATGAAACGGTGTACCGTTTCATATAAACGACACAACCTAAAACTAAACGTTACAATCCTTAAAACCTAAACTAAATAACCGTTTACTAAACCTAATTACCTTTGTTTTTCTATCTAATGGGTTTGTTGGCTTGTTGGCCCAAACCAGAAAAACTTGCAGGCTTTATTTTGGTGTCCAAGACATTAAACAGATCCAACAGTTCCTCCCTAATTTCCAGATGCCAAAATCTTCTTGTTCCTTGATGCCTTCTTAAATCTTGATGTCTTCTATGTCTTCTTAGGGTGTAGTCACGTGATCGTCCTGATCATAATTGTGACTATTTGGGCATGTTTCTTTAGCCCTCTACTACGAAATTTGTAGAAATCTTGTGAACATAAATTTTTTCGATGTCACTTGATCTTTCTTGATCAACTTATGTGACTTATGGGTAGGTTTACTCCTAGCCCTCATCCACGTAATTTGTAGTCTTGGTACCCTGGTTTTGTTCCTTCTTTCAATTTTCTTCATAAGAACACAAACTATGTTTTTTTTTCCTTTGGCATCTTGGTTGGTTTGATTCTTGAGTGATGATAGATACATGAATTGTTGTTGTTTCTTGATCCCCTTCGGCTCTTATACAAATGTTGCACAGGTTGTTTGTGGGGTTTCTAGGATCGAATGATCAAACATAATTGAGGCCATCATTCAAACAAAGAATCGATAAAAGAAAAAACAAATAAGATGGGTGAACCCTCATTATCTGATATTATAAATGAATGGCTTTCTTTGATTAC
Organism: Chrysanthemum lavandulifolium; assembly: GCA_022545495.1. NCBI lineage: Eukaryota > Viridiplantae > Streptophyta > Magnoliopsida > Asterales > Asteraceae > Chrysanthemum > Chrysanthemum lavandulifolium. The sequence goes on from CM040245.1 coordinate 102,414,798, forward strand.
AAACTTTTGATACCTGTTTATACAAGATGAAACGGTGTACTGTTTCATATAAATGACACAACCTAAAACTAAACGTTACAATCCTTAAAACCTAAACTAAATAACCGTTTACTAAACCTAACTACATTTGTTTTTCTGTCTAATGGGTTTGTTGGCCTGTTGGCCCAAACTAGAAAAACTTGCAGGCTTTATTTTGGCGTCCAAGACATTAAACAACTCTAGATGAAGATCTGGCATGGCTAATTTCTTGTAAGAGTATTTCAACCAAAACAGTTAGTAACTAATACCTTGATATACCATAGAAAATAATAATAGAAACGGTAATCAACCATTGATTGTCAATAAGTCAAGCATTTTGCATTCCATAACATCTATTTTGCAGACAATCTTATTTTGTTTGATCGTAGAGATGTCCATTTGACTTATATTATCAAAGAGGCGTTGGAAGAGTTTAAAGTAGTTTCGGGGTTGGTTCCTAGTGTTCTAAAAAGCACAATTTTCTTTTGTAATGTGCATGATCATATTAAGAATTCCATTTTGAATCTCATGCCATTGGAAGAAGGTACGCTTCCTATTAAGTATCTAGGAGTTCCTCTTATTTCGTCTAGGCTCCTTCATAAGGATTGCAAAATTCTTGTGGAACGGGGTTAAAAAACGGATAGGAGATTGGAAGAACAAGTGGTTATCTTTTGCGGGAAGGCTTCAATTAGTCAGTTATGTTCTTTCGCCTATGCATATGTATTGGGCTTCCGTGTTTATTTTGCCGGCTAGCATTATTCAAGACATTGAACAATTGATGTGCGGTTTTTTGTGGTGTCAAGGTACTTTGAAACCGGGTAGAGCCAAAGTTTCTTGGGATGATTTATGTCTTCCTAAAGTTGAAGGGGGTCTTGGCGTTAGAAAATTGGAGAAAGTTAATGTGGCTATTATGTCAAATCATGTTTGGAAAATTTTGTCTCACAAGGAAACTTTGTGGGTTCGATGGATTCATTCATACAAATTAAAGAACATGAGCTTTTGGGATGTTTGTGCTGCATCAAACATTAGTTGGGGTTGGCGTAAGCTATTGAGTATACGTAATCTTATACGCCCTCATTTTTGGTACAAGTTAGGAAACGGGCAGACGACTTCTGCTTGGTTTGAAAAATGGGACGAACATAGCCTGTTAATAAACCATGTATCGAATAGATCAATAAGTAGTGCGGGTTTTAGTCTCCAAAGTAAACTAGTTGATGTCGTAAGTAATAACTCTTGGGCGTGGCCTCATACTTGGTATACCAGGTATGCTTCTTTGAATTATGCTACAGTTCCAACCCTTTGCATGACAGTGAGGATGTGCTATATTGGAGGACGCATGATGGCGTGTTGAAACAGTTCTCTAGTCATGAAGTATGGGAAATCTATTAGAGAGCGTGGTGATCCCATCAGTTGGTATCACTTGGTTTGGTCTAAATTCAATATCCCTCGTCACTCGATTCATCTATGGCTCGTTATGAGGAGACGTCTTAAAACCCAAGATAGATTAAAGCAATGGGATGTCGGCATACATGTCGACTTAAACCTGCTCCAATGCCCATTGTGTAAAGGGCAACGTGATTCTCATGTTCATTTGTTTTTCAAATGCCCTTTCTCGACTAAGGTGTGGTCTATAGTTTTAAAGGAGGTTGATCTTCCAATTATTTCTCCCTTATGGGATGACGTGATGGACTGGCTTCTTCCTATTTCTAAATGTAATTCGGTAACAAGTATTGTGGGGCGTTTGTTACTTGCATCTACCTCTTATTTTATCTGGCATGAACGAAATGGTCGTATTCATAGTAAACCTGCGAAGAAACCGGAGGAGGTATCAAATATCATTCTGGACACGGTGAGATTGAAGATTGCATCGATCAAGTTCAAGGAAAGTGCTCAAGTGGTCAAGCTCAAGCATATATGGAAAATTGCGGTTAGAGATACAAATTCCTATTTAATCTTCATGTAATCATATGAGCTTTTAGGTGTTTTTATCTTGGTTGTCATGGATCGAGGGTGTTTGGTCCATGTAGTTTTTGTTCTAAGAGTAGTTCATTGCTACTCTTCGTGTTCTTAAACTCATTTTATCTTAATATATTCACCGGGGTATTATCCCTTTACCCAAAAAAAGTCAAGCATTTTGAAAGCCACACACACACAAAACAGACTTGTTTAGGTTGTATATGGAGAACATAAAGTAGAGAAACAGTATTTTGCATCAAAAGAATCTCTCACATACACACATAAGACATAACCTTATGAACAGTCTTGTAATCCAACTTAGAGAGTACATATATATATAGATTGATAGGACAAATCGGAATTCATTAATCTGCCAACAGATCCTTGATTTTGGTGAACATGACACACAGATAATCACTTTCAATATGCAATCTCAAACATCCCCTAACAAGTTCCTTTGACTCAATTGTTGTCAGAAACTTTTAAATTTTCAAGTGTTTTGTTTAATTTTGGAATATTCTTGCTACTTAAAACTTGTGACCATGGATGTTTCATCAACTGAAGTTATGTATCTGCGTTCATTAAAGAAGCTGTGAGATTCCATTGAACCATTGAAACTTGTTACTGAGTATCAAGTATTTGATGTCTTGTTTGGTAAATTAGCTTACGAGTTGATTGAAATGGCCTACTGAGTTTGAACAGTTTTCATCAGCAGAAGTGCCCCGGAAAGAAAAACCCGTAAACCCCAAAAAAAAAGCTTATCGCGCGACTGAACTATTTTAAGGGGAAAACATTTTGGACCATTTCTCGATTTGTGCGTGTCATCCTTGCGCAGGGGCCATGCTAATCTTCTCTCTATCATTCCAATTTTATTGGATGTCCCGAAGGTAAAAATACAATGTGCTGCTATAACACCTTATCTTTATATCTTTTAACTCCTAATGTGAACGTCTTGAAAAAACAATTTCACATTTTCCTTGGTCGCATATCGAAAGGTGTGTAAAAACCACATAATAGTTTCAGTGCCTACACTTGGAACACTTGGTGAACGGGACCAACTTGTTCAGTTACAATGCATTATCCTGATATCCTCCACAATATATGGGGGAATAGGACCAACTTGTATGATACTAGGGCTAGTAAATAACAAGGATCAATTGGGTCGAACTAAGAACATTCCCAGCGCAATGAGCTGTCCTATCATTCAAAAAGGACATGCTCTCGACTTCAAAGTTGACCATGATTGAATTACATATGAAGAAAATACAAAAAGATAGTGGGTGTACGTTTTAAGACGAGTCAGTAGGCTAGATGAGCCTGTATCGTCCAAACTCATTATACTTTTGACGTCTAAGTCTTTCTTTTTATAATTCTGAATATGATTTATTAATCATTTCTTGTTATCCAGATAGCTAAGAGAGTGAAATAATTTTATACTAGAATTGGAGGGTGAGCCAGGCCGAGGCAATAGTGCAACACCAAGGCGACTACAGAAAGACCCCAACAGCAAGCTATTGTGGTGGGTCTTTCGGGCCAAAAATAAGATTAATATCGAGTGAGCCGATGGCTCACATATCAGATATTAAACTGATAAGAACAGATACTACACTTGATCTTAGCCAAAAGGCCGAGAAAGGTATGCCTTGAACCTCCTTGGGCCTTGGTTTTTATAGCACTATCTTCTTACTTAGTTACATTGGTTTGGCGATGTGGGATGCATACCAGTTAACCTTTGGTTCTCTTGTCTGACTGCTTATTTAGATCTATTTAAGAAAAGAAACATTACGTTGCTTGATAGATCTTTAGTACATTTGATTATAGGTGTGCTGTACGCTTTCGACCCGTTGCCAAATAAATGATAAGCTTTTAAGCAGTTTGACCCACTGTCTGTTGAAGTCATAGTGAAAGAACGCATGAATTTTCAGTCACGAATTTGGAGTGTTAAGAGTTGCGATAATGTGAATCAAAGATTGAGCAATGCTATATTGAGAGAAGATGACGTAGTTTAATGAGAAAAGATACCAAGGTCAGAAGGCCTTCAAGGGTAAAACCTTTTCATGCACAGAGAACAAGTGCCTGCAAGCATACTGGAATGCATCTTTGCATATAGAATAACTAACCACTAATTTTGTGTTCACACAACTACAAAAGTCTTGGACCATTCTTGGACCAAGTCCACTAGGTGACAAATGGTATGATGCATAACTAACCACTAATTTTGTAACCAGTTATGAATCAAAACGCAATCCATTTAGAAGTGTGTTTGTCTGAGCATGATGAAAGTAAACCCCCAAGGACCATCATGTTAGTCAAGACCATGCATCCCGCCAGGTCTCGGGCTAATGAGAACCAGTGAAGCGTAAACGCCCGAGGACCATCATTTAGAAGGTTTACATGGCCTTAACAATATTACAGCCATTAAACTCTAAAAGAAACTAAGAACCACTGAAAAGTTTGATTAGATCAGCAATATTGAAAGGCTAAACTGCAATTGTATGTAAAATGATCTCTTTGGTGTGCATCCTCTTTTATAAATCGCGTGCCTTCTAGATGAAGATCAAGCATGAACTAATCTCTTGTAAGAGTATTTCAACCGAAACCGTGAGTAACTAATACCTTGATATTTCCAGAGAAAATAACTCTAGAAAGTTTTTAACTAATACCTTGATAAGTCAAGCAATTTTAAAAGCACACACATAAAACAGACTTATTGAGGTTGTACATGGAGAACATAAGGTAGAGAAACAGTATTTTGCATCAAAAAAATCTCTCATACACACATAAGACATAACCTTATGAGCAGTCTTGTAATCCAACTTAAAGAGTACTTTTATAGATTGACAGGACAGTCTGAATTCATTAATTTACCAACTGATCCTTGATTTTGTTGTAAACCTGACACACAGATGATCACTTTCAATATGCAAGCAATCCGAAACATCCCCTAACAAGTTCCTTTGACTCATTTGTTTTGAGAAACTTTTAAATTTGCAAGTGTTTTGTTTATTAAAGAAGTTGTGACTGAAGTTTCATCGACAAATTTACATAGATAAATTGCCTGGATGTTTCATCGACTGAAGTTATGTTTCTGCGTTCATTAAAGAAGTTGTGAGATTCCACCATTGGAAACTTTTATATAGATAGCTAAAAGAGCACGTAAAATAAATTTTACTAGAATTGGAGGGTGAGCCAAGCCAAGGCAATAGTGCAAAACCAAGGCGACATAAAGACCCCAATAGCAAGCTATTGTGGTGGGTTTTCCCCATGAAAATAAGATTAATATCGAGTGAGCGGTGGCTCACATATCAGATATTAAACTGATAAGAACAGATACTACACTTGATCTTAGCCAAAAGGCCGAGAAAGGTATGCCTTGAATCTCCTTGGGCCTTGGTTTTTATAGCACTATCTTCTTACTTAGTTACTATGGTTTGGCGATGTGGGATGCATACCAGTTAACCTTTGGTTCTCTAGTCTGACTTTATACATGTTAGCCTTGTGCACTGCTCCTTTGCTAATTAAGCTAGGCTTTGCCATGATCAATGTCAATTGCACTATAGTTTAGATATATCAATTTATAGTATTTGTCCATTCCTAGTCATTACTCGAGGATTTCTGTATTTACACATATCTTTCATAAAAACTTAACTAAGAACACTTTAAATTTTGAAAAGACGAGCCCGAGTTTTAAATCTCCAATACCATTACTCTTTGCTCCTTCTGCTTCACTAAGATTTATTATCCCGTATTAATTACAAAAACTGGAAAAAAATTTAGCATTTTGCAACTGCTCTTGGCTCCTCAGCAGTTTTATATAATTTATAAACCTATATACACAGCAACTAAATAGGTCGTAACAGTCAATCGAGAAGTGGATCATAATAATGTAAATATGTAATGTTCGTTTAATATCATATAAACACAAACTTGCAGCTAAGAATTCTAATAACCTTAACCAGAGAAGGTTTATTACATTATTACTTCCACTAGAACCACATCAGCATAAAAGAAAAGGTTCACTCAACGTTGTGCAATGTTATATACAAAATAGCCATAAGGTGCCAATCTTCTTCAAACAACACTTCCCATAAATAGTTCATTATTGTTCACATGTAACTAATAAATATTACCGCATTATTGATTTTAAGAAAATAGTAGTAATTAATGTTAGAGAAACAAAATGATAGTTATCTAACTATGTAAAACAAGACAATTACGACCCTGTTTTATCTATATTTCTTGTCTGCTTTTCTGCATTTAGATAGAACCTGGTTATTTTTTTACAATCATGACTTATATTTCTTGTCGAATGATAACTGATCCAAATCTGATTTATACCACCTCATGGTAAATTGTTTAAGTGCACCAATCTTCTTCTTGTTCTTGTATAAAGTCGGCTTCTGGAACCAAGGGCATTTTGGTTCTTTTTTTTGGTACTGCATCTTCAAAACAATCACTTAAAATAAAGTTATGAAAGTAATATATAAAATGAAAACAGAAATCCACTTAAAAAAAAAAAGACTTTTAAGAAAATATTGATTTCACTATATATTTTTTTTTAAAACAAAAGTAACTACTGTTTTAGTATAAAGTCATGAAAGTTTGGTTACAAAGAATTATCGTATCGTTGATAGAAGAATTGCAGCAATTTGTGTAACAGATAAAAAAGATGTCGAGCTGGTTAGATATATTATTTGGCTAAAGTTTCAAAACTTTCTATAGAAGGATCAACTCTAGTAATTTTCTTCATAGACAGTTTGGTTTTGTCTTTAAGGATTAAACCTAAGAACAACCTCCACAAAATGATGGGTGTACAAAGAGCATTTAGGACCAACATGTCTGGTCTTTAGCCAAGCATGGATTAGCTGAGCTCAACTAAAGACCTTTCCAAACGCGACGACCTTGCCCTATCAATAAAAAAGGATATGTTCCTGAATAAGCCTCCCAACCTGCTATTGACATAATGATGAAAAATATTACGTGTACAAATTAAAAAAGTGGGTGTTCTATTGGGAAGCCTCCCAACCTGCTATTGACATAATGATGAAAAATATTACGTGTACAAATTAAAAAAGTGGGTGTTCTATTGAGAAGGTCTAGTTGGCTAAATGAGTCTGAAAAGCCCAAGCTTGTTATCCTTCCACTGTCAGGAGCGAGGGGTAGTCGCAGCTCTGTGATTGCAGCAATTATCGTATCGTTGATAGAAGAATTGCATACTGATTGCAGCAATTTGTGTAACAGATAAAAAAGATGTCGAGCTGGTTAGATATATTATTTGGCTAAAGTTTCAAAACTTTCTATAGAAGGATCAACTCTAGTAATTTTCTTCATAGACAGTTTGGTTTTGTCTTTAAGGATTAAACCTAAGAACAACCTCCACAAAATGATGGGTGTACAAAGAGCATTTAGGACCAACATGTCTGGTCTTTAGCCAAGCATGGATTAGCTGAGCTCCAACTAAAGACCTTTCGAAACGCGACGACCTTGCCCTATCAATAAAAAAGGATATGTTCCTGAATAAGCCTCCCAACCTGCTATTGACATAATGATGAAAAATATTACGTGTACAAATTAAAAAAGTGGGTGTTCTATTGGGAAGCCTCCTACCTGCTATTGACATAATGATGAAAAATATTACGTGTACAAATTAAAAAAGTGGGTGTTCTATTGAGAAGGTCTAGTTGGCTAAATGAGTCTGAAAAGCCCAAGCTTGTTATCCTTCCACTGTCAGGAGCGAGGGGTAGTCGCAGCTCTGTGAAACCAGCCTAACGCAGTGCCCCCCCTTCTTTAGGGACCATGTGACTCGAGCCTTCGCCCAGGCCACATGATCCACTCTCAACTTGGAATGGGCAAGCCAGATATTGCTATCTCAGACCCAACCGAACTAAACCGACTCACAGTTCAGCCCACATTAATACCCCCACTTGGGTTACAGGCAAGCGCTACCAAGCCCGGTGGCAGACGGCTTCTTTGTGGTCTATATAAACATGCTGTAATATCCTTCATTAGGCGATGTGGGAACAATTACTAATACTCATAGAACTATCTTGGTTGGCTCATAAGTTTTTAATTTGATTGATGTCAAACTTCTGGTATTTTATAATGTTATAATCTACAAAGGGATCAATATATTTAAATGAATCTCTGTCTACTGAAATTATGTTTTGATGTTTTATTATTCTTTTAAGGAATATAAATGATACATTAGTATTATGGACTATACAACGCAAGTTCTTTAAGACATCTATAAGAATAAAAAAAAAATTAGGACACTGATTTTGGTTTCATATCGTAGTTTTAACGATCATATTGTATTATTGTATGATCAAGCACCCATCAAACCTATAGATTAGTTTCAACAAATTCTTATAGGGCTTGTAATACGCATTTAGCAATTTCTCGAAACAAATAGTCTTGGTTGGATTGGAGCTAGATCATTTCAAGATCTTGCTTTTACTCACCTCACTTTCACCCATCACACCAATTAAAATGATTTCAATGATCTTGCTTTTACCTACTCCATGTGATGATCTGTACCTTCCATATGCAAATAAAATGATACATTATAATGAATTTCATTGATTATAATGAATTTCATTGTTGCATAACGAAAAGATAAAACAAATTGCTTTGTTGGTGCTATTGTGTCGCTCCAACATTTGTTTTGACAAATACTGTGCTACAACTAATCACAAGGTATATATCTTAGTCAATACTGCCGACGTACTTATAAAAAGTTTAGTTCCAATAGCAACTCGTACAAAAACAATAGCCACACAAACATAGAAAGTAATGCTGGTATAGCAAAAAAGAGTGCAACTTTAAGAAAAAAGGAAAGAGACCTGCTATATATCCATGCCGACCATGCAATTTGATCATAGCAACAATAGTTAATTAGTTTTCTTTATACTTCGTATGTGCTTATGGCTAACCGTTTCCTTTTAATACCAAAATTTACCACTTCCCGTCTCTTTAAAATACTCAGAAATACTACCAAATCGATTCATCACACATGGTCTCCATCTTTATGGTTTGCATCTAGTGCAACATGAAATATAGATCAAGTAATGCCCTTTTAAAATCAACTGGTCAATCCAGTTACCATTTAAATCACAAGTTGGTATGCAAATGAGTATATGACACTCATATGAAATGTTATTTAGTATTCTATATTTATTTAAAATTCTCTCACAAAGTTATAACAAGAACACCCGTTACACGGGGTTATAATGCAACGACTTATGATAAAGATTTATTGGCTTCCGCTTTAAGGTTTAAGTAAGGATAACCGAAAAATTATTATTCCACCATCCGCGTTTATGCATTGGTTTAAAACTATATGTTCTATTGGAAAACTTGTTATACATGCATAAAAAAACAACAATTATGTTAAACTTTGTCAAAATCCCAAGGTCGGTTGACTTTACCAACAAGTCTAAGCGAAAATTCTCACACATGCTATTTATAATATCAAGTAGTGATATACTATTTATTATTTAAAATTATCATCTATGCTTATATGAAATTGCCCCAAAAGAAAAACCGTTACAAGAGATTAAAATGCTATGGCATGCTTCTATTCGATAACTTGTTACACTTAAATAGACGGATTCATATAAGCTTTCCGTAAAGAATGCCAAGGTCGGTTGACTTAACAAACATTTAGGATTCTATGTGAAAACTTCGTATTATGCTTATAACAGGTCTATACGTATAATTATCACACAAGATTATAATGCAACAACTGATGATAAAAAATCATTGTCTTCCACTTCAAAATTAAAATAAAGATATCTGAAAGTTATTATTTTTACAACAAACGTTCTTACGCGGGTTTTAATAAATACGAGGTTATACTCGAAAACTTGATACAAGTAGAAAAAGTTAGAATTCATACAAATTTTTTGGAATGAATCTCTGTTGAAATAAGGCAATCTTATGAAAGTCTGAGGACTGTTTGGTAATTATTTAAGCCCAAGTTTTCTAATGTTTAAGTTTGTGTCTGTTTTGGTTAGTTTGTATTGTGCAGGGGTTGATATGAAACTTCTCAGGCTATATAAGCTCTCATCTCTCTAGGGTTTCATTCATTCTCTCTCACACTTGGTTTCATCTCTCTGGTTTCTCTGGCAATCTTGGTGCAGTTGATATTGTTTCTGGTTTCATTGTTTCACTGGGTTATTGTTTAGTTTTAGTTAAGATCCTCTTGATCTTAACAATTTAGTTTAGTGTGTGAGTTTTGTATGATAGTACCTTATAGAGGGACTATCTCTTTTCCTTTGTATTGTTTGCTTGCATCCGTGTTGGGGACAAGCTATCTGTGTATATTGTTATAATAAAAGATTAAGGCAAATCGCATAAAAGTCTCATCTTATGTCCAATTTCAATTAAAGGTAATATTCTTTTTTTTCTCAATTTAAGGTACCGACTTTTTTTTGGGCGATTTAGGTTTTTCTAACTTCCGTTAACTATTTCGTTAGTAAATTACATGTTTGGTCCTTGAGTTTGTATAGGCATTTCATGTTTGGTCTATTTTCGTCCGTTTTCACGCTTGCAAACGCTGTTCGCTTTTATACGTTTTCGTCCGTTTTAGTCGTTTCGTCCGTTTGTATGCTTTTTTGCGTTTGCCCTGCTTTTACGTTTTTCGTCCGCTTTTGCACTACGTCTGCTTTTGCACGTTTCTACCACAACCAATCACCATCGCCACTAACCACCACCACCCAACACCACCAATCACCACAAAAAAAATTAAATTTTTTTTGATTTTTCAAAATTTTCAATATTTTCTAATAAAATATTTAAAAAAATTTTGAAAATTTTTCGAAATAAAATTTTTTCAAATTTTTTTCTAAACATTCTTTTCCAAATTTTTTCAAAAAATATTTGAAAAAGTTATTTTGAAAAAATTTGGAAAAAATATTTCAAAAAGTTTTGAAAAAAATTGGGAAAAAATATTTCAAATTTTGAAAAAATTTGGAAAAAAATATTGAAAAATTTTTTGAAAAATTTGGAAAAAAATATTTCAAAAGTTTTTTGAAAAAATTTGGAAAAAATATTTGAAAAAATGGACTGAAACGTGTAAAAATAGACGAAACGTGTAAAGCGGACGAAAATGTGCAAAAGCAATTTGAAACATGCAAAAGCAGTTAACGGACCAAACATGAAATGCATATACAAACTCAAGGACCAAACATGTAATTTACTAACGAAATAGTTAACGGAAGTTAGAAAAAACCTAAACGGCCCAAAAAAAGTCGTCTACACTTAAATTGAGAAAAAAAAAACAAGACCTTTAATTGAAATTGGACATAAGATGAGTACCTTTTTATGCGATTTGCCCAAAGATTAATATCACCAAGGGGTGGTTGGTTGGGTGATTACACCTTGTGTTCTTGTTGTTTTGATACCATTTTTACATGGTATCAGAGCCCTAGGTTCTGATTACGGTTTGATTTGGGGATCTTGATTTGAATCGATCGATTCAAGTATGTGGTTCTTGGATCTGGTTACGGTTGTGGTTAATTGGAGTTCTTGAGGTTTAATTGAAGAATTAGGGTTTTTTCTTGAAACCTTAATTTTTGGGGGTTTTGATTCTCGTGGTTAATTTGAGCAATTGCTGGTGGATTGCGGTGATTCTTGAGACCAATTGTTGATTTCTTGAATCAATTGTTGGTTTCTTGGTTCGATTGGTAAAAATCCTAATTGCTAATTTAGGGGTTTTTCCTTTACTGGGAATTGTGTGGTTCTTGGGCTAAGTTCTTGGTATTTTTCCGCTGCTGGTATTCTTATAGCACTGTAAGTATAATCTCTTCTCTTAGATATTTCTGAGTTGAGTATAGTGGGCGTAAACGGACTGGTTAACATCTTGATCTGCCACCAAGAGTGGTACGAATACCTGCTCTGACCAATCACAGTCTACAAGCTTGACTTAGGAAGTAACTGGGTGTGTGTTGGGTTTAGGATAGTTGTTTTTGGTGTCTAGGTCGAAGGAGGATAGGTTTTGGTTTATTGGAAGTTGTGATTGGGTTCTTGGCTGTGGCTAGAGTTTAGGGTTTTTTCTTGGTTTTCTTGTTTGGTCTGTGTGTTTATTTCTTTTTCTTGCATCATGGCTATTATGATTAGTAGTTTGGATCAGAGTAATCCTCTGCATCTTCATCCTAATGATTCTAATTGTGCATCTATTTTTACTGTGAAGTTATCTGGTGTTGAGAACTATAGGGTTTTGTCTAGTGCTATTAAATTGGCTATGCAAATTAAAAATAAAATGGGATTTCTTGATGGTACTTGTGTTAGAACTGCTTATGATGCTAGTCCTTTGTTAGAGGCACAATGGGATAGATGTAACGTTGTTGTGTTAAATTGGTTGTTGAGTTCTTTATCTCAAGGTGTGTATCTTGGTCATGTTTTTCCGATTCTCTGCGCATCATTTGGAAAGATTTAAAGGATACATATGATAGAATTGATGGTTCTGTGGTGTTTAATTTGATGCAAAAGATCAATTCCTTTAAACAAGGAGGTTTGCCTGTATCTTAATATTTTCATAAATTGAACTCTTTGTGGAAGGAATTTGATACTTTAACTAAACTTCCTAATTGTGTTTGTGAGGCTAGAATAGAGTTAGTTGATCATGCTAAACTGTTAAAACTTATGCAATTTCTGATGGGTCTGGATGACATTTACCAACCTATTAGAAGCTCTATTCTAACTAGGGAAGTTCTTCCTGAGGTTATAGATGCTTTTGTGATTGTTTCTTGAGAAGAATCCCATAGGGGGATTCCTTCTACTTCTGCTAAAACTGAAAAACCACAAATATATGCTTTTGTTTCTAGGCCTAATGGTAATAACAGGAACAATTTTAATAATAATAGGCCTGGGAACAATAATAATAATAGAGGGAATTATGACAATTTGTTGTGTAAAAATGGTGGTTTAAAAGGGCATACTGTTGAAAGATGTTTTGAGCTGATTGGTTATCCTCCTGGTTTTAAAAAGAATCCTAATTTGAAACCTTCAACTGTTTTTAATAATGATAGAGATTGTGATAAGTCTGTTGTGGTTAATCAAAGTGAGTTTTTTGCTTTCATGTTTCTAAAGAAGTTTGGCATAATAGACTAGGACATCCTGCTAACCAGGTTTTAAAAATGCTTAATCAATCTTTAAATCTGACTAATGTTGATCATGAAGGTCCTTGTGAGGTTTATCATAAGGCAAAACTAACAAGGGATTCTTTTCCTTTAAGTGAAAACAAATCTTTGGTTTTTGGACAATTAATTCATCTTGATGTCTGGGGTCCTTATAAAGTGGTTAGCAGAGAAGGTTTTAGATATTTCTTGACTGTTGTGGATGACTATAGTAGGTATGTCTGGTGTATATGCTTAAAATTAAAGATGAAGTTTTTTCCATGTTTGTGAGTTTTTATAATCTGGTGCTTACTCAGTTTAATAAAAAGATTAAAATCATAAGGTCTGATAATGGCACTGAGTTTTTGAATAATAGAATGTCGGATTTTTTAAATACCATGGGTATTATACATCAGACAACTTGTGCATATACACCTCAGCAGAATGGTATAACTGAAAGGAAACATAGACATCGGCTAAATGTTGCTAGAAGTCTTATGTTTCAGGGGGAATTCCTCTTGTTTATTGGCCTGATTGTGTTCTTACTGCTACTTATTTGATTAACATGCTTCCTTCCTCTGTTTTAAAGGGTAAGTCACCCTTTTCTCTGGTCTATAATAGGGAACCTAACTTGTCTCATCTTAGGAGTTTTGGATGTCTGTGTTTTGCTGCTATTGTAAAAGTATCTGATAAGTTTTCTGAAAAATCTGAAAAATGTGTTTTAATTGGATATGCTACAGGAAAGAAAGCTTATAAGCTTCTAAGTCTTGAAAACAGAAGTATTTTTTTATTCAAGAGATTTTAAGTTCTATGAAACTATTTTTCCATATAAAATGAATCAGAATATTGATGTCAAAGAAGACTTAGAGGTGTCAAACTTAAACTTTTTTGATTTTATTGATTCTGAATATGTGTCAAAAACCAAAACTCCTGTCCCTACTCCCAATGATGATAATGTGATAAGGAAGCATCACTTGTTGGTAGAGATGGTAGGATCCATCAACCAGATGATGTGGCAAACAGTGATCAGGATGTAAATGTAGAACAGATACATCATTCTGATAGTTTGCTACCATCTGGAGATGATGTGAATTCTGCAACTCCTTTAGATGAAAATATAAATTCTGAGGGAAATGTTGTTCCAAGTCTATTTGATGAGAATAGGTTTCAAAATAATTTGCAAAATCAAGTTGAGGAAGGGTCTGTTAGTCATAGGAGATATTCTAGATCTTCTAAGTTTCCTGAAAGATTGAATGATTATGTGTTAGACACTAAGGTTAAATATGGTTTGAATAAGTATGTTAATCATGCTGTTTTGAGTGCTGAGAATTGTTGTTTTGTGTCTAATCTAAATAAGACCATTGAGCCTAGTAGTTATAATGAAGCCAATAAAGATCCTAAGTGGGTTAATGCTATGAATGAAGAAATATATGCTTTACATGAAAATGATACTTGGGAAGAAACTGAGCTGCCTGTGGGTAGCAAATGGGTTTGGAAAATTAAGTATAAGTCCACTGGTGAGGTTGAAAGGTATAAGGCTAGGCTTGTTGCTCATGGTTATGGTCAGAAAGAGGGAATTGATTATGAGGAAACTTTTAGTCCTGTTGTGAGAATGGGCACTGTTGGAATCACTCCTAAACCTTAATCAAGTGTTAGTAATTCATATGTAATAGTTAGCTTAATTATGACCTTTATGTTTGTTACTAGCTTAAGCTTATGTAGAAGGCCCGTGAACTTAGGCCCAAGCCCATAGGAGAAAGGAAGGGACTAGGAAGTGTTGCCCTAGCTTCCCTCCTATAAATACTATGTAATAACCCTCACTTGAGGGTTGGTTGTTCATTTTATTCATTCACCTTTACGCATAACCTTTCACATAGTATTTCGTGTGTGTGTTTAACGTGTTCAACCAATCTCTTCTCTTCTACTCTTTCTATTGATGCTTGTGTTGTAAACCTAGTGACCTAACAGTGGTATCAATCGCCAAATAGTTGGGTGAACATATTGTTCTTGAAGTGGCATTGATGAAGATTCACCAGACTTCTTCGTGCATTTGGGCTCGTTATCCTTATCCTGATCTTTGTCTTTGTCGTCTCTTGAACGTTTAGGCCTTCTGACTTCTTCTGCGTATCTTTGACACGAGTTGGTATTCGGCAATGCTTCAAACAATTTAGCTTCGTGGGAGGCAAACGTTGCGAGCGTTTAGACATTTGAGCTACTAGTCGGTTCACCAATTCATCATTTGAAAAAATTGTGGGTTCAACTGGATTGATGTTCACATTCATTGGAGTTGATTTCATGGTTTGCTTGGCTAGATGCAAGAGATTTGGATAAAGTTGTGCGGTATACATCTCCTTTGTCGGTTTAGGAACGACCTCCATGAGGAACTTGTGAGAGTATCCTTGGATCATCTCGTCCATTTTCCCTGAAGATCATCTTTCATGAGCTTACGGACATATTCCCTTTCAACTTGCATCTTGTCGTTCTCATCATGAAGATATCGAATCGATCGTGAAGAAATTCATCTTCCCGTAGAGTATGTCTTTCTTTCGACACCTTGACAACTTTAATGATTCGCGTCTTAGCTTGAGAGATCCAAGATGCGGTTGGCTTCTTCACCGATCCGGATGTGGATCTTGTTGTTCTTTTGATGGTGGTGGTGAGGTGAGAAGATGTGTCGATGAAGATGAGATGTGAGGAGATTCGGGATCCTTAGGAGGTTCGTAAGTTTTCTCCTTAGACCGCACGGAATTGTCAAGAAGAAACTTTTCATAATCAACATCTTCATCATTTCCGGACTTAGCTTCTTCACCGACTTTATCTTTCTCGGACTTCTCGATGTCGGTTCCTCAATGTCAAACTTAATAGACTCCTCTTGTTGCTTTTGTTGTTGCTCAAGAGTGGTGGCACCAGTTCCTTATCGAGTTGATTAACCGCATCGGGATCCGGTGTAGGTTGAACTTCACCACTTGACCTCGGGGCCACCCATTTGATCTTTGGCAAATTCCTCCATAGCGTGTTGGAGTCTAACAAATTTGAACTTCCTCCTGTAATCGGTTTCCGGTGGCTCTTCTTCCGAGCTTTCCTCTTCATAAGGCACAAGTCTTGAGTCTTCCCTTTTCCTTGGATACCGGTGGATGGGAGGTTTTGCTACTAAAGGAGGTGCTTGGTTGCAGATTCGAGTAGAAGACCCTTCATCGATTGTGTATCTTGAGCTTTCGTCCACTAGCTTTCTTTGTGGTTCAAGCTTTGGAATGGGAATAGGACCAGCTTCATGAAGAACAATCCTTTACGAGGAGGATTCCTCTTGGGAACTTCCTCGACTCTCGCTTATAGCACTTCTGCACTTCTCTTTCGGTTTTCTTGTAGGAGTACCGAAGATTTTCATCAAGAAAGCCAACTTTGTTCTCTTTCACGCCTACTAGATACCTTTTGTAGAGTATAGTTGTTTGAGTTCATCCGAGAAGGAGATCCGACAACACGACACCTTGTTTCTTGGTGGTTGACTCCTTAAATCATTGTTAGAGTGGGTTCGGACAACACGTCAAGATTGTCATTGATTCTTTTGGGGATATCGAATTGAGTCCCAGAGCTCTTTGGATCAACGTTTTGTGTATCGATATAAGGAATCTTTGAGCCAAGTTTTTAAGGAATGTCATCATGTCATCCCATATCGAGCTTCAATTTCGATGTGTTTCATGTTGACCGAGCCCAAAAGATTTGCGTTCTACAAGCTTGGGATGCTCATGGTCTTGTCACGACCGAAATGATTTTGTGATGATGATATAAAGGGTTCTCAAGGTCGAGGAATGTTCTTGGATCCTCATGAGAATGCTTGATGATTACCCTCAAGCTTCGTCATACCCAATATCAATCAAGAATTGCAAGGCGTCTCTTGGTGAGGTGCAGCAGAATTCGATTGGTATGATGTCGTATGAGGAGAAGCGCCCGTAAGTCCGCGGAGTGATGGTGATTTGCTTGTGATTGGCGTCACCGTCACATCATTTTGACCTTTGACCATCGCATTGTATTCCAGTGAATTGTATGTAGATCTCGGAACGGTGGCGAGTTGGTGAGCATGTTCGATAGGGATGGTTCTTGAATATCCACCGCAATGAGACAAGAAGATTACGAGCGGTGAGAGTTTCAAAGTCAACTCGAGATTGTTCTTTCCAATCTTCATTGGATAGCCATGCGGAAGATATCAAATGGTGAGAACATTTGGTGCATCCACATTCATTTGAGCTTCCATGTCGTGATCTGAAACACATTTAGCCAAAAGAACCAACATATCGAAAGACATAATGTTAGTCAACAGATGGTTTTAAAGTCTATTTATTGAATGTGCAATGTCAATGATTGTTACGAGTCCAAAGTCACTTGTTTATTCAATAGTCCAATGACGTCGTGATAAGTTTCGTGAGTTAGTTAACTTTTAAGTTTTAAAGTTTATGTTATCACTTATTTTCACAACATATCAAACGTTTAAGCTTATTAGTGACATTATTGGTTTCGTGACGTTATGATTCATTTATTTACAAGTATGCACGCGTAACAATTCATAATGAAGGTTTGATCAAGGCTTAGGCGTAGAAATGGTAGCTTATGCGTAAATAGGAGAGGTATATGCGTGTCGCAAGCTTATCGTGGGATCTTTGTCTTCAGCGTAAGGAATATTACGCATATGAATAGGGGACCTTATGCGTAAAGCTTACGCGTGGCGTATATTAAACCTACGCGTAAGGCTTACTCGTAAGAGTAGACCTTATGGGCAGAGGTCATTGTTTACGCATATCCTTCACGGGATACGCGTAGTCCCTTTGTAGAACCTCGGCGTGAACGCTACGCGTAAGATTTCTCTACGATAACCTTCACGCGTAAGGTGATCCTTATGCGAGATTGCTAATGACCTTGATTCGAATTTTACGTGTAGCGGACACGAAATAAAGTCATCATAGCAACAATATTAACATATACATCCATTCTAAAACAGATTATGGCAAGAAAACTCATCATACAGTTTACGCGTAAGATTACTTACGCGTAGTCTTAAACCCTAGTTTTAAGATTTACGCTTAAGAAATTTAACCATGGAAATAGCATCAAACTTATTCTGGTGGTTCTTAGATGTCATGTGAGTGTTATGGCCAAGTTTTAACATCCAACTCTCAATGAATCAAAAATACCCAAATGTGAAGAACATAAACCCTAATATCTAATTATCAAGCAATTAGTGTTTCTAGGTTAATTCTAAACACAGATATGATCAATTCACTATACTAAAAACATCTCACAACAATCTTTTTGACCAAAACCATTCACATTTGAAAATACCCAAACCCACGCATAAACCCTAGTTTTTGAAAGTCAATCAATTCGTGTTTCTGGGTGTATTTTGAGGATAAAAGTGATATCATAGATGTTATAAGAATGTTTTGACACTATTACTTAGACCCCAAACACACAATCATGATTGAGTGTTCATACGCTTATGCGTAGACCACTAAAATCAATATATCTCAAGATTTAACCGTTGGATTTATGAAAAATTCAAAACCATTGTTTAAAAACTTGTTCTAAACACAGAATAACTTACAGATTGATGATCAGAAACACGGATTTGAAGAACGAATTTTGTGCGTAGGATGATATAGGTTTTTGTAATAAATGTGAAGTGATAATGTTAGGTGGAGGTGTTTTATTAAAATGACTTTAAGCTTTTGGCAGTTTTAGTCCCTCCACTTTTTCCATTTTCATCCAAAGCCTTTTAACTTCCATTTTGGTTACCAAACGAAGAATATTTGGAAATCATTTTGACGACACTCCCCCTCGACTTAAGAAACAATGAAGGGTTATAAATTTTAGTCCGAAGAGTGTCAGAAACCAGAAATGTGACCACCAATATTAAAGAAAACAACCAAGATAGTATAACATGCAAGTACAGTGTTATTTTGAAACAGTTAAGTATTAAATTTTCTCCCCCTCAACACTTGATCGAAAAAATACTGAATTTTGAAAGATTTGAGTGTTGACGGAAGAAATGTACTTGCCATGTTTGAAGAAATATAGATATTAGAATATTTTTGTTGTTTTATCGATTTTCTATTTTTGTATTTTGGTTTTGAAAATATTTACAAAAGAGATTTTGGTGTTTGATTGGTTTTAAGATTTTAAGAGTTCATCCAGTTCCTCTTGAGTCAAACACCGCATACCAATCTGGTGGACCAACTCATTAAACCTAGGAGGCAAGGCTTTGGTGAGTAGATATGCCAATTGGTATTGCAGCCACTAAGTATAATTCAACCCACTCATTCCACGTGGTCCTTGATGAAATGATAGTGAAGATTGATGTGCTTTGATTTGAATCTTTGAATCGAGTTGCGAGATCGCAATGGCACTCCGATTGTCGCAAATACATCGGGATTACTCAAATACGTAACCATAGTCTTTGAGTTGTGTTCTCATCCAAATGAATTGAGCATAACACGCCGACATGGCTACATATTCGCCGGTTGATGACGATGTACAATCTGCTTCTTCGATTGCCGGACACGGTTTATCACCAAGAAATTGTAGTGCTCTCAAGTACTTTTCCGTGAGTCTAAGCATCCTGCATGGTCGTCGTCAAAAGCGATTAGTTCAAAACTAGAATCCCGGATACGGATCCCCAGTTAATGGTTCCCTTAATGTATCGGAGGATTCTTTTAGCCTCGAGAGGTGGGTTTCGGTTGGTCGCGACGATAGCGGAGCATAGATAAGCGGCAAAGACAATATCAGTGCGCTAGTCGTTAGATACATGAGAGACCCAATAATACTTTGATTTGGTAGGGTCTACTAATTTCCATGTAAATCGTCTAGCTTCTTGGTATAAGTCATTGGTGTGGCATAAGTGTCAGGTGTTTTCATTCCAAATTTGTTTAACAATTCAAGGGCATATTTGGTGACTCAAGAAAATACCACGGGTGATTGATGAACTTGCGGTCCTAGAAAGAACGTAAGTTCACCCATCATGGACATTTCAAAATTTTTCTTCATTAGTTTTGCAAAAGCGATTGAGAACTTTTATGTGTAGACCCAAAATGATGTCATCCACGTAAATTTGAACAATTAAGATATGTGCCCGTGTTATTGTATAAAAAGAGTAGGTTCGACCGAACCTTTGGTGAAATTATTAGCAATGAGGAAAGATGATAGCTTATCGTACCATGCCCGAGGAGCTTGTTTGAGACCATAAAGAGCTTTGTTCGGTTTGTAGACATGGTTCGGGAGCTCGGGATCAACGAATCCTTACGGTTGGTGACATAAACCGTTTCTTTCGGTTGTCCATTGAGAAGCGCAGTTTGACATCCATCCGAAAGACCGTCATATTCATATGAGCATGACGCGAGAAATATCCGAACGACCTCAAGGCGAGCAACCGGAGCAAAAGATTCTTCAAAGTCTATTCCTCTTCCCGACGATAACCCTTAGCAACTAGGCGTGACTTGTTTGGATTACGTTCCCTTGACATCAATTTGTTTTCCAAATCCATTTGAGACCAATAGCGTAGACCCTGTTGGTCTTTCAACCGATTCCCATACTTCAAGACGTTTGAATTGGTTGAGTTCTTCTTGCATGGATTCAATCCAGTTGTCTTTTGTCATTGCGTCTTTAATGTTTTTAGGCTCGATTAGCGACGGTGAGTGAATGTTCACCATCTCGTGTGAAGACGTTGTCTCGTAACGTTGGTTGATTCGGGTTGCCAATAATATTTGCCAGATGATGGTCTTTTGTCCATCGATGTGTAGAGGGTTGATGTTGGTATACATTTTACAGATTCTGAGGATTCAAATGGTTTGTTGTTGATTCCACTCCTTACCCAGCTAAGGTCAAGAGGTTCCAGAATGTAGTACATTGGAGCATGCGAAATTACTGCAAGAAAAATTCCGTGTGAAGAAGATGACGAAATCCAAGTTGAAGCGAATCAAGAATGAAGCATTTCAACTTCTCAAAGACAGCTCGGAAAGTGCTATTGAAGTTGAGTATCACCTCGATAATATAGCACGAGCCATGTCTAACAACATGGATTGGCTCAACCCGTAGCAAAAACTGTCACACCCCAAATTACTGTTTTGCGTGAATGGAATACCTTGGGGATGATCGTCATAGCATCAAAGTTCTGATTATATCGAGCGACCTAAAGTGTCGTTTGAAAATATCGTTTGATTCATTAGAATAATCGAGTTTACAAAATGTAGTTCCCAGTAGAAATCAATTTGTGCGGAAATAAGTTTGTTACAAGCCAAGCGTTGTTTTAAAATGCATAAATCCCATGTGTGACGTCGTCACCACGACTCTATGATATGTCCATATGCATGCCATGAAGTGAATGCCTTAGATACACGAGATAAAACATGCTAAAAGTGTCAACACAATGGTTGAGTGAGTTCATAGAGTTTGGTTAACAAGTAAAGCTTTTAAAGAGCGTTCATGCAACAAAGGCAAAGTTTTGGTCATATAGATTAGTCCACAAAGCAAAGGCATCGTAAATCCACTCGGTTCAAGTTCCGCCCATACAAAACTTGCAACACGTGTGTTTACAACCCATTGCTAAAAATAGTATGCCAATCATGTATGCATGTATCATAGTAGTTAAAAGTATAAATGTCACCACAAGGGTCTTCCAACAACTCGTGTTGGGATGTTCCATAAAATGGCCTTCCAACATATAAATATTGGGATGTTTGTAAATTAATAGCCTTCCAACAACTTAATTTGGAGCCACTAATTCTTGTATGTTTGTAAATTAATAGCCTTCCAACAACTTAATTTGGAGCCACTAATTCTTGTATGTTTGTAAATTAATAGCCTTCCAACAACTTAATTTGGAGCCACTAATTCTTGTATGTTTGTTCCAAATATGCATATGAAATCAAGTATAACCCAATCAAGTATATAACGTAATCAAGTCTAAAGTATAAGTAATGTTGTTTGGCAAAAGAGTTTAAATGTTTGGATAAATAAGCATATATCTACCCCAAATAGTTTATAGGAATTTAAATGAGTAAAAGCGGGTATGAACTCATAGTAACATGTAAGAGTTTAAAGTACTTGTGAAAGTAAATGAAAATAGTTTGAGCATGTATCTCCCCCAAAAGTTTGTAAACAATTAATAGAAAGTGGGGCTATGAAAACTCACCTGTTGCAATGATTATGATGACAAAAGTGAGTACACTGAAATGTAGCGTGATCTCGAAACTGACCTATTATGAATGATATGATATGTAATAAGTCATGATGTAATGTTTATGCATGCAACTCCATATGTTATTTATACCACTTGTGAATTTTGAAAATAATGTTTATCGTCAAAAAATACTTTTTGACATCTTGACCATTCTTAAATTACTTTACAAGTATTTACGTCAAAATGTCATCCTACAATAGTCATTTAATGATTTATTGTGAAATTATAACTTTTAGTAAGTAAAATAATGTCGTTGGAAATTTCATGAAAGTGACTAAAATGGCCTCGAAAAGCTAGTCGTAAAATGGTGTCGTCGAGCGTTAGGAAAGCGAACTCAACGGTTTTGGAAAGCTTGTATCATAATCTCAAAGTTTTGGCATTTAAGTTTTTATCCTAGAGGTCTCGTTCATAAAGAAAAATATAGGTTAAGTAGGGTGATTTTGTCCAAAATGTAGTTTAAAAGTGAATTTCGGCAAAGTTTAAGCAACCGTAGTTAATTCATTACAACTCCGCTATACAAACGGTTGGTCATTTTGGAAAATATGCTTGGTGATCTCAATTTTATTAGAAGACATCTCGTTACAAAAGTTCTACATCAACGTTAAAAATAGCCTTCAATATGGTCGTTTTGTTTACCGTAACACTTGTCAAATAAAAATAATATAGTTTTCTTAACTAATAAAGTTACGGCAATGTTGTGAAAACGTGTATATTTTAGTCGTTACAAATCCGTTTTCTACGTATTATCGTCCTTAGCTTCGTATCAAAGTATACTAATATATTTTTGATAAGTCGAAATAATTTATAAAGCTTAAGACTCGTTTTGACTCGTACAAAACAAAAATAGCTTCTTTGAAATTTTCGGAAATATATATTTCGTCGTCAAACTTGAAAATTCATAACTTCTTCGTTATAGCTCCGTTTAATCCGTTCAAGCGCCACGGATTCGTTTTAAAGTATATTTTCTAAATATCTAGGCCAAAATTTTATGTCTACTGTCGTTTTCCAGAATTACAAAATAAGATCAGACCACTTTTTATACTTGTCGAAAAGAGTTTTCTCGTACTAAACCTATTCCAATCCCTTCAAAACAACTCCAAAGCTATTCTAATCCTACCATACACCTTCTTAGGGTGTCATGGGTTCCTAAACATCATCAAGACTAATATATAACAAGGGATAAATTATAGGATGACTTATATATATATAACTCTAAAACAATGTAAAAATGGTATAAATATCCATAAGTCTTGCATGCTTTGCTCAAAATGATGAAATAGACATGAAAAGAATATGTAAGATGAAAAATGAACATGAGATGCTTACTAGTGATATGATGAGGTGACTAGAACAAAGGATTAAACCTAAACACCCTAGGTTTTTATTTCAAAACCTAAACAAAGAGTGTTACTAGATTGTTAAAACTTGATCAAGAAAATTTTGATGATCCTCCTTGGTATAACAATGGTGGCGGTTTTAGAGAAGAAGAAAGAGAAGAAAAACTTGATTTGAGACTTGAATTATTTGTGTGAAGTGTATAAGAAAGTCTTTGGAGTATAGATCTATATGTAAGAAAAATCTACCAACAATGAGTGAGGTCCCCCTTGGCGGATTTTAGGGGAGTGTTTCACAAATATTATTATATTTTTTTTTATTATGTATTATGTATAAAATGTGTAAGTAAAATGTAAGTATATTAGAGATAATTGGTAACTTGTGTATACATTTGTGAAATTAAGGTAGTTTTAGCTAAAATAAATTTTAATGGACCAAAGTAAAATATATTGAGATCATAAAATTGTAAAAATACATTTCTTGTAAAATTTGAGTGATATAATAATTATCGTGTAGTTTTTAAGAAAAGCGTCGTAATAATATAAATTTAACGATTTATATACAAAATAAATTTAAAACACTAGGTAAACTCAAAATATTATTTTATAAACTAAAAGTAAGTATAAAAATATGTCGGGATAGTTTTGGAAGTATCGGATTAAATGTTCAAAATAATAACTTACGCGATAACGTTTATTTAATATGAAATTATCGCGTTTAATGTGAAATGCAAAACCCATGCATGACTAGTATGATGAATGTAGAGTTTGAGAAATGACCAAAAATTGAGAATTGTGACATTCTTCCCATGTCAGAGGAATCACGTCCTCGTGATTCAATCGATGATACTATGGTTCGAACCTCGACAAGGGTTCTAAAAGTTTATGCTTGTGTATGGTCTATATGATTATGTCAATGCTCATGCATATGAGTTACTCGTCCCACAAGGTACGTTCCCGTGCTATCGTGAGCAATTCCCGTCCTAAATACATGCTTTCTTATGATTAGGCTCGATGAGACAAGCTTTCCCATTCTCAAGCAAAATTTTAAAAGACTTTTGGTAACCGATTTTTACTTAATCCCACAACTCATCAAACAAGAAGCGTCATACGATTAGGCTAAATCGGTTTAGGTAACGACTTGTTTCTAGCTCGATCTTTGCAACTCATCAAACAAGAAGCTGTCGCTCGGATCAAGCTGAAACAAGTGGTTTGAAGAAAATCTTTTGAAAATTTGGCTTGATTACGGAATTGCTTACACATATGAGACTACTACTCCCTTCATTGCATGATTCTTCCGAATTAGACATAGGTGATCGGGCTATGTATAATTTAGGAGTAACTATGCAATGCTTGGACTAATCGACTCATATGATGTTTGGTGTTGAGTCATAAGTCCGCATGTATAAAGAATGTGCACTTATAATGATATGATGAGATGCTATGATGATGTGGTTATAGTCTAGGGTCAATGATGCAACCTAGTTCTCTATAACCGATTCTCGATACCAATCTGTCACACCCCAAATTACATTTTGCGTGGAATGGAATACCTTGGGGATGACCGTCATAGCATCAAAGTATGGATTATATCGAGCGACCTAAAGTGTCGTTTGAAAATATCGTTTGATTCATTAGAATAATCGAGTTTACAAAATGTAGTTCCCAATAGAAATCAATTTGTGCGGAAATAAGTTTGTTACAAAACAGCGTTGTTTTAAAATGCATAAATCCCATGTGTGACGCGTCGTCACCACGACTCTATGATATGTCCATATGCATGCCATGAAGTGAATGCCTTAGATACCTGAGATAAAACATGCTAAAAGTGTCAACACAATGGTTGAGTGAGTTCATAGAGTTTGGTTAACAAGTAAAGCTTTTAAAGAGCGTTCATGCAACAAAGGCAAAGTTTTTGGTCATATAGAATAGTCCACAAAGCAAAGGCATCGTAAATCCACTCAGTTCCAAGTTCCGCCCATACAAAACTTGCAACTTGTGTGTTTACAACCCACTGCTAAAAATAGTATGCCAATCATGTATGCATGTATCATAGTAGTTAAAAGTATAAATGTCACCACAAGGGTCTTCCAACACTCGTGTTGGGATGTATCCATAAAAATGGCCTTCCAACATATAAATATTGGGATGTTTGTAAATTAATAGCCTTCCAACAACTTAATTTGGAGCCACTAATTCTTGTATGTTTGTAAATTAATAGCCTTCCAACAACTTAATTTGGAGCCACTAATTCTTGTATGTTTGTAAATTAATAGCCTTCCAACAACTTAATTTGGAGCCACTAATTCTTGTATGTTTGTAAATTAATAGCCTTCCAACAACTTAATTTGGAGCCACTAATTCTTGTATGTTTGTTCCAAATATGCATATGAAATCAAGTATAACCCAATCAAGTATATAACGCAATCAAGTCTAAAGTATAAGTAATGTTGTTTGGCAAAAGAGTTTAAATGTTTGGATAAATAAGCATATATCTACTTCAAATAGTTTATAGGAATTTAAATGAGTAAAAGCGGGATATGAACTCACAATAACATGTAAGAGTTTAAAGTACTTGTGAAAGTAAATGAAAATAGTTTGAGCATGTATCTCCCCAAAGTTTGTAAACAATTAATAAAAGTGGGGCTATGAAACTCACTTGTTGCAATGATTACCTGACAAAAGTGAGTGAAATGTAGCGTGATCTTGAACCGACCTATTATGAATGATATGATATGTAATAAGTCATGATGTACAATGTTATGCATGCAACTCCATATGATATTTATACCACTTGTGAATTTTGAAAATAATGTTTATCGTCAAAATATGTTTATGACATCTTGACCATTTATAAAATACTTTACAAGTATTTATGTTGAAATGTCATCCTACAATAGTCATTTAATGATTTATTGTGAAATTATAACTTTTCGTAAGTAAAATAATGTCGTTGGAAATTTCATGAAAGTGACTAAAATGGCCTCGAAAAGCTAGTCGTAAAATGGTGTACGTCGAACGTTAGGAAACGAACTCAACGGTTTTGGAAAGCTTGTATCATAATCTCAAAGTTTTGGCATTTAAGTTTTTATCCTAGAGGTCTCGTTCATAAAGAAAAATATAGGTTAAGTAGGGTGATTTTGTCCAAAATGTAGTTTAAAAGTGAATTTCGGCAAAGTTTAAGCAACCGTAGTTAATTCATTACAACTCCGCTATACAAACGGTTGGTCATTTTGGAAAATATGCTTGGTGATCTCAATTTTATTAGAAGACATCTCGTTACAAAAAGTTCTACGTCAACGTTAAAAATAGCCTTCAATATGGTCGTTTTGTTTACCGTAACACTTGTCTAATGAAAATAATATAGTTTTTCTTAACTAATAAAGTTACGGCAATTTTGTGAAAGCGTGTATATTTTAGTCGTTACAAATCCGTTTTCTACGTATTATCGTCCTTAGCTTCGTATCAAAGTATACTAATATATTTTTGATAAGTCGAAATAATTTATAAAGCTTAAGACTCGTTTTGACTCGTACAAAACAAAAATAGCTTCTTTGAAATTTTCCGGAAATATATATTTCGTCGTCAAACTTGAAAAATTCATAACTTCTTCGTTATAGCTCCGTTTTAATCCGTTCAAGCGGCCACGGATTCGTTTTAAAGTATATTTTCTAAATATCTAGGCCAAAATTTTATGTCTACTGTCGTTTTCCGAATTACAAAATAAGATCAGACCCTTTTTATACTTGTCGAAAAGAGTTTTCTCGTACTAAACCTATTCCAATCCCTTCAAAACAACTCCAAAGCTATTCTAATCCTACCATACACCTTCTTAGGGTGTCATGGGTTCCTAAACATCATCAAGACTAATATATAACAAGGGATAAATTATAGGATGACTTATATATGTATAACTCTAAAAACAATGTAAAATGGTATAAATATCCATAAGTCTTGCATGCTTTGCTCAAAAATGATGAAATAGACATGAAATGATAATGAAAGATGAAAAATGAACATGATATGCTTACTAGTGATATGATGAGGTGACTAGAACAAAGGATTAAACCTAAACACCCTAGGTTTTATTTCAAAACCTAAACAAAGAGTGTTACTAGATTGTTAAAACTTGATCAAGAAAAATTTTGATGATTTCCTTGGTATAACTTTGGTGGCGGTTTTAGAGAGAAGAAGAAGAGAAAAACTTGATTTGAGACTTGAATTATTTGTGTGAAGTGTATGAAAGTAATTTACATGAGTATAGATCTATATGTAAGAAAAATCTACCAACATTAATGAGGAGTTGATGGCGGATTTAGGGAAGTGTTTCACAAATATAATTTTTTTTTTTTTTTTATTATGTATTATGTATAAAATGTGTAAGTAAAATGTACATATAGTAAAGATAACTTGGTAACTTGTGTATACATTTGTGAAATTAAGGTAGTTTTAGCTAAAATAAATTTTAATGGACCAAAGTAAAATATATTGAGTCATAAAAATTGTAAAAATACATTTCTTGTAAAATTTGAGTGATATAATAATTATCGTGTAGTTTTTAAGAAAAGCGTCGTAATAATATAAATTTAACGATTTATATACAAAATAAACTTAAAACACTAGGTAAACTCAAAATATTATTTTATAAACTAAATGTAAGTATAAAAATATGTCGGGATAATTTTTGGAAGTATCGGATTAAATGTTCAAAATAATAACTTACGCGATAACGTTTATTTAATATGAAATTTCTGCGTTTAATGTGAAATGCAAAACCCATGCATGACTAGTATGATGAATGTAGAGTTTGAGAAATGACCAAAATTGAGAATTGTGACATTCTTCCCATGTCGGAGGAATCACGTCCTCGTGATTCAATCGATGATACTATGGTTCGAACCTCGACAAGGGTTCTAAAGTTTATGCTTGTGTATGGTCTATATGATTATGTCAATGCTCATGCATATGAGTTACTCGTCCCACAAGGTGCGTTCTCGTGCTATCATGAGCAATTCCGTCCTAAATACATGCTTTCTTATGATTAGGCTCGATGAGACAAGCTTTCCCATTCTCAAGCAAAATTTTTAAAAGACTTTTGGTAACCGATTTTACTTAATCCCACAACTCATCAAACAAGAAGCGTCATACGATTAGGCTAAATCGGTTTAGGTAACGACTTGTTTCTAGCTCGATCTTTGCAACTCATCAAACAAGAAGCGTCGCTCGGATCAAGCTGAAACAAGTGGTTTGAAGAAAATCTTTTGAAAATTTGGCTTGATTACGGAATTGCTTACACATATGAGACTACTACTCCCTTCATTGCATGATTCTTCTTGAATTAGACATAGGTGATCAGGCTATGTATAATTTAGGAGTAACTATGCAATGCTTGGACTAATCGACTCATATGATGTTTGGAGTTGAGTCATAAGTCCGCATGTATAAAGAATGTGCACTTATAATGATATGATGAGATGCTATGATGATGTGGTTATAGTCTAGGGTCAATGATGCAACCTAGTTCTCTATAACCGATTCTCGATACCAATCATCACACCCCAAATTACATTTTGCGGTGGAATGGAATACCTTGGGGATGACCGTCATAGCATCAAAGTTATGAGTTATATCGAGCGACCTAAAGTGTCGTTTTGAAAATATCGTTTGATTCATTAGAATAATCGAGTTTACAAAATGTAGTTCCCAAGTAGAAATCAATTTGTGCGGAAATAAGTTTGTTACAAGCCAGCGTTGTTTTAAAATGCATAAATCCCATGTGTGACGTCAATGTACGACTCTATGATATGTCCATATGCATGCCATGAAGTGAATGCCTTAGATACCTGAGATAAAACATGCTAAAAGTGTCAACACAATGGTTGAGTGAGTTCATAGAGTTTGGTTAACAAGTAAAGCTTTTAAAGAGCGTTCATGCAACAAAGGCAAAGTTTTTGGTCATATAGATTAGTCCACAAAGCAAAGGCATCGTAAATCCACTCAGTTCCAAGTTCCGCCCATACAAAACTTGCAACCTGTGTGTTTACAACCCACTGCTAAAAATAGTATGCCAATCATGTATGCATGTATCATAGTAGTTAAAAGTATAAATGTCACCACAAGGGTCTTCCAACACTCGTGTTGGGATGTATCCATAAAATGGCCTTCAACATATAAATATTGGGATGTTTGTAAATTAATAGCCTTCCAACAACTTAATTTGGAGCCACTAATTCTTGTATGTTTGTAAATTAATAGCCTTCCAACAACTTAATTTGGAGCCACTAATTCTTGTATGTTTGTAAATTAATAGCCTTCCAACAACTTAATTTGGAGCCACTAATTCTTGTATGTTTGTAAATTAATAGCCTTCCAACAACTTAATTTGGAGCCACTAATTCTTGTATGTTTGTTCCAAATATGCATATGAAATCAAGTATAACCCAATCAAGTATATAACGAATCAAGTCTAAAGTATAAGTAATGTTGTTTGGCAAAAGAGTTTAAATGTTTGGATAAATAAGCATATATCTACCCAAATAGTTTATAGGAATTTAAATGAGTAAAAGCGGGTATGAACTCACGGTAATATGTAAGAGTTTAAAGTACTTGTGAAAGTAAATGAAAATAGTTTGAGCATGTATCTCCCAAAAGTTTGTAAACAATTAATAAAAGTGGGGCTATGAAAACTCATGTTGCAATGATTACCTGACAAAATGAGAATGAAATGTAGCGTGATCTTGACCTATGATGAATGATATGATATGTGAATCATGATACAATGTTGTGCATGCAACTCCATATGATATCCATACCACTTGTGAATTTTGGAAATAATGTTTATCGTGAAAAATATGTTTATGACATCTTGACCATTTATAAAATACTTTACAAGTATTTATGTTGAAATGTCATCCTACGATAGTCATTTAATGATTTATTGTGAAATTATAACTTTTCGTAAGTAAAATAATGTCGTTGGAAATTTCATGAAAGTGACTAAAATGGCCTTGAAAAGCTAGTCGTAAAATGGTGTACGTCGAGCGTTAGGAAAGCGAACTCAACGGTTTTGGAAAGCTTGTATCATAATCTCAAAGTTTTGGCATTTAAGTTTTTATCCTAGAGGTCTCGTTCATAAAGAAAAATATAGGTTAAGTAGGGTGATTTTGTCCAAAATGTAGTTTAAAAGTGAATTTCGGCAAAGTTTAAGCAACCGTAGTTAATTCATTACAACTCCGCTATACAAGCGGTTGGTCATTTTGGAAAATATGCTTGGTGATCTCAATTTTATTAGAAGACATCTCGTTACAAAAGTTCTACGTCAACGTTAAAATAGCCTTCAATATGGTCGTTTTGTTTACCGTAACACTTGTCAAATAAAAATAATATAGTTTTCTTAACTAATAAAGTTACGGCAATTTTGTGAAAGGCGTGTATATTTTAGTCGTTACAAATCCGTTTTCTACGTATTATCGTCCTTAGCCCGTATCAAAGTATACTAATATATTTTTGATAAGTCGAAATAATTTATAAAGCTTAAGACTCGTTTTTGACTCGTACAAAACAAAAATAGCTTTTGAAATTTTCGGAAATATATATTTCGTCGTCAAACTTGAAAAATTCATAACTTCTTCGTTATAGCTCCGTTTTAATCCGTTCAAGCGCCACGGATTCGTTTTAAAGTATATTTTCTAAATATCTAGGCCAAAATTTTATGTCTACTGTCGTTTTTCCAGAATTACAAAATAAGATCAGACCACTTTTAGACTTGTCGAAAAGAGTTTTCTCGTACTAAACCTATTCCAATCCCTTCAAAACAACTCCAAAGCTATTCTAATCCTACCATACACCTTCTTAGGGTGTCATGGGTTCCTAAACATCATCAAGACTAATATATAACAAGGGATAAATTATAGGATGACTTATATATATAAAACTCTAAAACAATGTAAAAATGGTATAAATATCCATAAGTCTTGCATGCTTTGCTCAAAAATGATGAAATAGACATGAAATGAATATGAAAGATGAAAAATGAACATGAGATGCTTACTAGTGATATGATGAGGTGACTAGAACAAAGGATTAAACCTAAACACCCTAGGTTTTATTTCAAAACCTTAATTAAAAGTGTTACTAGATTAAAACTTGATCTTGACAAGAAACTTTGATGATCCTCCTTGGTATAACTTTGGTGGCGGTTTTGAGAGAGAAGAAACAAGAAGAGAAAACTTGATTGAGACTTGAATTATTTGTGTGAAGTGTGATGAAGTAAAGTCTTTGGAGTATAGATCTATATGTAAGAAAAATCTACCAACTTAATGAGTCAGTTGATGGCGGTGGGGGGAGTGTTTCTAAATATAATTTTTTTTTATTATTATTATGTATAAAATGAATGTAAGTAAAATGTAAGTATATAAGTAGAGATAATTGGTAACTTGTGTATACATTTGTGAAATTAAGGTAGTTTTAGCTAAAATAAATTTTAATGGTCAAAGTAAAATATAGAGTCATAAAATTGTAAAAATACATTTCTTGCAAAATTTGAGTGATATAATAATTATCGTGTAGTTTTTAAGAAAAGCGTCGTAATAATATAAATTTAACGATTTATATACAAAATAAATTTAAAACACTGGGTAAACTCAAAATATTATTTTTACAACTAAAAGTAAGTATAAAAATATGTCGGGATAATTTTTGGAAGTATTGGATTAAATGTTCAAAATAATAACTTACGCGATAACGTTTATTTAATATGAAATTTACGCGTTTAATGTGAAATGCAAAACCCATGCATGACTAGTATGATGAATGTAGAGTTTGAGAAATGACCAAAAATTGAGAATTGTGACATTCTTCCCATGTCAGAGGAATCACGTCCTCGTGATTCAATCGATGATACTATGGTTCGAACCTCGACAAGGGTTCTAAAAGTTTATGCTTGTGTACGGTCTATATGATTATGTCAATGCTCATGCATATGAGTTACTCGTCCCACAAGGTGCGTTCCGTGCTATCGTGAGCAATTCCGTCCTAAATACATGCTTTCTTATGATTAGGCTCGATGAGACAAGCTTTCCCATTCTCAAGCAAAATTTTAAAAGACTTTTGGTAACCGATTTTACTTAATCCCACAACTCATCAAACAAGAAGCGTCATACGATTAGGCTAAATCGGTTTAGGTAACGACTTGTTTCTAGCTCGATCTTTGCAACTCATCAAACAAGAACTGTCGCTCGGATCAAGCTGAAACAAGTGGTTTGAAGAAAATCTTTTGAAAATTTGGCTTGATTACGGAATTGCTTACACATATGAGACTACTACTCCTTCATTGCATGATTCTTCACGAATTAGACATAGGTGATCGGGCTATGTATAATTTAGGAGTAACTATGCAATGCTTGGACTAATCGACTCATATGATGTTTGGTGTTGAGTCATAAGTCCGCATGTATAAAGAATGTGCACTTATAATGATATGATGAGATGCTATGATGATGTGGTTATAGTCTAGGGTCAATGATGCAACCTAGTTCTCTATAACCGATTCTCGATACCAATCATCACACCCCAAATTACATTTTGCGGTGAATGGAATACCTTGGGGATGGCGTCATAGCATCAAAGTTATGTTATATCGAGCGACCTAAAGTGTCGTTTGAAAATATCGTTTGATTCATTAGAATAATCGAGTTTACAAAATGTAGTTCCCAGTAGAAATCAATTTGTGCGGAAATAAGTTTGTTACAAGCCAGCGTTGTTTTAAAATGCATAAATCCCTGTGTGCGTCGTCACCACGACTCTATGATATGTCCATATGCATGCCATGAAGTGAATGCCTTAGATACGAGATAAAACATGCTAAAAGTGTCAACACAATGGTTGAGTGAGTTCATAGAGTTTGGTTAACAAGTAAAGCTTTTAAAGAGCGTTCATGCAACAAAGGCAAAGTTTTTGGTCATATAGATTAGTCACAAAGCAAAGGCATCGTAAATCCACTCGGTTCAAGTTCCGCCCATACAAAACTTGCAACCGTGTGTTTACAACCCATTGCTAAAAATAGTATGCCAATCATGTATGCGTGTATCATAGTAGTTAAAAGTATAAATGTCACCACAAGGGTCTTCCAACACTCGTGTTGGGATGTATCCATAAAATGGCCTTCAACATATAAATATTGGGATGTTTGTAAATTAATAGCCTTCCAACAACTTAATTTGGAGCCACTAATTCTTGTATGTTTGTAAATTAATAGCCTTCCAACAACTTAATTTGGAGCCACTAATTCTTGTATGTTTGTAAATTAATAGCCTTCCAACAACTTAATTTGGAGCCACTAATTCTTGTATGTTTGTAAATTAATAGCCTTCCAACAACTTAATTTGGAGCCACTAATTCTTGTATGTTTGTTCCAAATATGCATATGAAATCAAGTATAACCCAATCAAGTATATAAGCAATCAAGTCTAAAGTATAAGTAGCGTTGTTTGGCAAAAGAGTTTAAATGTTTGGATAAATAAGCATATATCTCGCCCCAAATAGTTTATAGGAATTTAAATGAGTAAAAGCGGGTATGAACTCACGTAATATGTAAGAGTTTAAAGTACTTGTGAAAGTAAATGAAAATAGTTTGAGCATGTATCTCCCCAAAAGTTTGTAAACAATTAATAGAAAGTGGGGCTATGAAAACTCACTTGGTTCAATGATTATGCTGACAAAATGAGTATGAAATGTAGCGTGATCTCGCGACCGACCTATTATGAATGATATGATATGTAATAATCGTGATACAATGTTGTGCATGCAACTCCATATGATATCCATACCACTTGTGAATTTTGGAAATAATGTTTATCGTCAAAATACTGTTTATGACATCTCGTCATTTATAAAATACTTTACAAGTATTTATGTTGAAATGATATCCTACGATAGTCATTTAATGATTTATTGTGAAATTATAACTTTTCGCCGTAAAATAATGTCGTTGGAAATTTTCATGAAAGTGACTAAAATGGCCTCGAAAAGCTAGTCGTAAAATGGTGTCGTCGAGCGTTAGGAAACGAACTCAACGGTTTTGGAAAGCTTGTATCATAATCTCAAAGTTTTGGCATTTAAGTTTTTATCCTAGAGGTCTCGTTCATAAAGAAAAATATAGGTTAAGTAGGGTGATTTTGTCCAAAATGTAGTTTAAAAGTGAATTTCGGCAAAGTTTAAGCAACCGTAGTTAATTCATTACAACTCCGCTATACAAGCGGTTGGTCATTTTGGAAAATATGCTTGGTGATCTCAATTTTATTAGAAGATATCTCGTTACAAAAGTTCTACGTCAACGTTAAAAATAGCCTTCAATATGGTCGTTTTGTTTACCGTAACACTTGTCAAATAAAAATAATATAGTTTTCTTAACTAATAAAGTTACGGCAATTTTGTGAAAGCGTGTATATTTTAGTCGTTACAAATCCGTTTTCACGTATTATCGTCCTTAGCTTCGTATCAAAGTATACTAATATATTTTGATAAGTCGAAATAATTTATAAAGCTTAAGACTCGTTTTGACTCGTACAAAACAAAAATAGTTTCTTTGAAATTTTCGGAAATATATATTTCGTCGTCAAACTTGAAAAATTCATAACTTCTTCGTTATAGCTCGTTTTAATCCGTTCAAGCGCCACGGATTCGTTTTAAAGTATATTTTCTAAATATCTAGGCCAAAATTTTATGTCTACTGTCGTTTTCCAGAATTACAAAATAAGATCAGACCACTTTTTAGACTTGTCGAAAAGAGTTTTCTCGTACTAAACCTATTCCAATCCCTTCAAAACAACTCCAAAGCTATTCTAATCCTACCATACACCTTCTTAGGGTGTCATGGGTTCCTAAACATCATCAAGACTAATATATAACAAGGGATAAATTATAGGATGACTTATATATATATAACTCTAAAAACAATGTAAAATGGTATAAATATCCATAAGTCTTGCATGCTTTGCTCAAAAATGATGAAATAGACATGAAATGAATATGAAAGATGAAAAATGAACATGAGATGCTTACTAGTGATATGATGAGGTGACTAGAACAAAGGATTAAACCTAAACACCCTAGGTTTTATTTCAAAACCTAAACAAAGAGTGTTACTAGATTGTTAAAACTTGATCAAGAAAACTTTGATGATCCTCCTTGGTATAACAATGGTGGCGGTTTTAGAGAAGAAGGACAAGAGAAAAACTTGATTTGAGACTTGAATTATTTGTGTGAAGTGTATGAAGTTAAAGTCTTTGGAGTATAGATCTATATGTGTAAGAAAAATCTACCAACTTAATGAGGAGTTGATGGCGGATTTTAGGGAGTGTTTCACAAATATATTATTTTTTTTTTTTATTATGTATTATGTATAAAATGTGTAAGTAAAATGTAAGTATATTAGAGATAATTGGTAACTTGTGTATACATTTGTGAAATTAAGGTAGTTTTAGCTAAAATAAATTTTAATGGACCAAAGTAAAGTATATTGAGTCATAAAATTGTAAAATACATTTCTTGTAAAATTTGAGTGATATAATAATTATCGTGTAGTTTTTAAGAAAAGCGTCGTAATAATATAAATTTAACGATTTATATACAAAATAAATTTAAAACACTAGGTAAACTCAAAATATTATTTTTATAAACTAAATGTAAGTATAAAAATATGTCGGGATAGTTTTTGGAAGTATCGGATTAAATGTTCAAAATAATAACTTACGCGATAACGTTTATTTAATATGAAATTTACGCGTTTAATGTGAAATGCAAAACCCATGCATGACTAGTATGATGAATGTAGAGTTTGAGAAATGACCAAAATTGAGAATTGTGACACCATATACTCTAAGCGCATAGCCATCGAGGAAAGAGCTAACCACATGTTCTCCAACAATGTGGCGGTATGACCGTGATGCATATGGGATTCACCATTGGCGAACGCAGAAGAATCTACTACGAGTTGCCGAGTTGAAGTCTCAACATGAAGTGTTCGATTACTAAGAGTATCGTTGCCATCAAACATGTTGATCTTTCGTCTAAATGGGACTACACTTTCCTCAAGAATATTGTGGTCAAAGGCAAGGCGAAAGGGATTATGCATTCTCTGAAGCGGACTTTGAGAATTTGTCTATCAACGACATTGAAGACATGTACCTTGCCAAAGTATGTGGTCGCATGAGACAATTTTCAAGCTCAAGTACAACGTGAATTCATTATGTCCTTGCTTATCTTCATCGAAGCATAGTCATCAAAGAACGTGTAGAAGATCTCCGACTGCGGTTGAATCATATCGGACCCATGTTAACTTCACTCCACCTCGGCTAGATCTTCCCGACATTAACCGACTTTCACAACACACACTCATCACCAACCATTCGGAGTGGTTTACATTAGTGAAACATACCGCAACTGCTTGATGGCGTGTAAAGATCTTCACAAGTTTGGGGATCACACATTGAAGAAGGTTAGGGACGGATTGGCTTATAGGTTGAAGCATATTCATGAAGGCATTGGATCACAAAAGCGATGGAATTCCAAGGAAAGACGGGATGTGAGGAGGATCATCGAAAGATTGATGAAAGGTTGTATCAGCGGGACGATTCGGAACTCTAGAGAGCTTTGTAGGCGGTCGTCCCGGATTGCTCTCGCCGGCTATCAACGCCCGATTCGCATTCCGAAACATTGATGGACTTCGGTACCCTTGAACTACTTCTATTTCATAATATTTTGGATGTGTGATTATTTATGACAATGGCTTGTGCACACATTTGTGTACAACCCGTTCTTGTCAAGAAAGGACCCGATGGTACGATTGCCACAATCCTTATAAAAGGGCGAAAGCTTCTTACTTTTGAGTA
Source organism: Chrysanthemum lavandulifolium (assembly GCA_022545495.1). Taxonomy (NCBI): domain Eukaryota; kingdom Viridiplantae; phylum Streptophyta; class Magnoliopsida; order Asterales; family Asteraceae; genus Chrysanthemum; species Chrysanthemum lavandulifolium. The sequence continues at coordinate 102,452,335 of CM040245.1, forward strand.
AAACCTATCAAACCTTTCATCTTTCAAGGTTTTGCTCAAAGAACAAGTACTCCCGTATGATTTTCAAAACCTCAACCGCTTATATCACTTGTTGAGGGGAGTATTTGAATTAAAACTTTGTTCACAAATTGTTCACAATGGTCATCTTCCGCAACACTCGAAATGGTCATATTTATTCTCAACTTTTCAAAAATAACATTTTATATGCCATTTTTGGGGAGAAAATTATGTGATAAGAAATATGTTGTGTAAATGAAAATGAATCTTTGTGCTATAGACTTAACCAACGAATTGACGGTATTTAGCGTTAGTAACTCGAAAAGACTTGTCCGGGACGGGTAATAATTTCAAGCTAGTTCGCTAGTAATGTAAACGTGTCTTGCAAAGGACTTGTCCGAGTAGAAAGTACCATTCGAGAAACTCTTGGTAGACATGAACTCGACGGGTCCGACAACCTTTCGAGGCTTGTCTACACCTTCAAGGTAGTTATTAGAGCTAGTTGTCACCTAAAAGTCGACAATGTAACTCTTTAACTATGCAACGTAACCGTGTCTCGGGGATTGTCTATCTTGAGTTGATCAATTCATAAAGTCGCGCTCTTTCCTCACTGTCTGATTTCGTAAAAACTCTTAAGCACATATGGAGGAGTATTTTCGCAAAGATCAAACTCTTTACGTGGTACAAAATGTTTTACAATCATAACCGCAGTGAGAGATTTTCTTGAAAATTGGTTTTATGGCAACATAGGTTAGTCATGGAGTTATAAGGTGACTAAGGTTAGGAATAACTGTCTCTATGATCCGCCAGAGCCGGAGGGATCTACCCAAGGACATCACAAATAGTTAGTACTTAGAAGTCATTAGGTACGATTATAAAAGGAGAAAATGAGAATCGGAGAAAGAAGGAGTTGAAGAATTAAAAGAAATGCAAAGAAAAGGGTGAAAAGAAATAGCCCTCCAAATTATTCAACTTAGGGCGACACCGGTTCAATTCATATACTCTTGGTTGTCACTTAGTGGCCGGTATTGAAGATTAAAAGTCGTCATGGACCAAGTGACGCATGCACTAAACCTTCTTAGCCACTCAAGTTTCTCTCAAAAGAAGCTTGTTTCATTCTCAGGGAACCTACGTAAACTATTGGCTTTCTCTTAGAGATCGGTATTGAAGAAGGAGACCCTCTCCTAGTCTCCGCTCAGAAAACCAAAACGCACTATTGAGTCTAGAGCCACGAGATTCATCAAAAGATCTCTTAGGTACACTTGACATTTCATCACTTGATGTTCAAAAATAAGAACATCGGTGGTACGTTATCGAGTCCTTCACGAGATCTTAGCAACTGTCGAGAACATTTATGAGAGGTTTACATCGTGATCCTCGGTGATTGGATGGAAACTCTGCCGGGTCAACATCAAACACCGACAAAGCAGTCACTTGTTACTCCCGTGGATTACGCTTAGTGTGTCTCAAACGGTCTACGATCGAGAGGTGATGCTTGGTGTACCTCAACGACTCATCCGAATGTAGGTGTACCGGTACATCGTGTTATCTCACTTGTGGGACTCAGTTCGAGAACGGCTTTTGTGAGAATTAGAGTTGTGTTTTCACACTATGTTGTTAACACTCTCGAAGTTCAAACTTGTAAGTGCGGAATCCGCTTATTACTAACCGTTTTCATGTTTTCTTATGGAAGCCGGAGCGGAATGATCGTGCAGATTCTTCACATGCTCATGCCAACATCATCACTAATGGAAGTTCTATCTAAAGCAACACAAAAGTCGAGAATGATTCTTTGTCAAGCCAAAGAATCTACAAAGTTAAAGACTTAAAGAACCTCATTAGTACTGAAATCCAACGTCAAAGAGTGTGTGAGCATGTTGAAGAATGACGTGGAGACCTTTGAGCAATGAAGGCACTGAAGCGAGACTTGATGCGATAACAACCACATACTATCACTACCTTCACAAAGAACAATGATCAAAGAACAAAGTTAAAGATGATGTCAAAGCAAAACTGTTTAAAGAAAACAATTTCTACACCTGGGAAGATTGTTCGAATCAAGGCAATTCTTCTCACAAGAAAGAAGAATGTCGAAGACGTCAAAGCTACTATTACATCAAAGCCTTCACTGTTCATATTCATTCATCACCAACACTTAGGGGAGATTGTTGGAATCACTCCTAAACCTTAATCAAGTGTTAGTAATTCATATGTAATAGTTAGCTTAATTATGGCCTTTATGTTTGTTACTAGCTTAAGCTTATGTAGAAGGCCCATGAGCTTAGGCCCAAGCCCATAAGAGAAAGGAAGGGACTAGGAAGTGTTGCCCTAACTTTCCTCCTATAAATACTATGTAATAACCCTCACTGAGGGTTGGTTGTTCATTTTATTCAGTCACCTTACGCATAACCTTTCACATAGTATTTCGTGTGTGTGTTTAACGTGTTCAACCAATCTCTTCTCTTCTACTTTCTATTGATGCTTGTGTTGTAAACCTAGTGACCCTATGATGGACCTTGTTAGATGTTTGTTGAGTATTGCTGTTAAGTATGATTGGTGTATACATCAAATGGATGTTAATAATGCATTTCTTTATGGTGATCTTAATGAGGAAGTATACATGCTTCCTCCCCAGTTATACTACTAAAGGTCACAATAAAGTATGCGAGTTGAAAAAGTCTTTGTATGGGCTTAAACAAGCTCCTAGACAATGGAATCATAAATTGTCTGAAGCTTTGTTTGAAGCTAAATTTGTTCATCTAAAATGATCACTCATTCTTTATTAAAAGAAATGGTAATACAATTGTATTTCTTTTAGTATATGTAGATGATTTGATTATTCCGGCAATAATGTTGAAGAAGTTGAAAAGTGAAAGCAGTTTTAAAACTAAGTTCAAAATAAAAGACTTGGGTGAGTTAAAGTTTTTATAGGAATTGAAGTTTGAAGACTAAAGCGGTCTTTGCTTAAATCGAGGAAATATTGTCTTGAATTGTTAAATGATTATGGATTACTTGCATGTAGACTGTTATGACTCCTTTACACGAAAATTATGTCTTGGCTCATAAAGAAAGTGATTCTAATAAGCTATCAAAGAATATTACTTGGTTATCGAAATTGGTAGGAAAGCTTATTTACTTAACTATGACCAGACCTGATATTTCATATGTTGTTCAATGCTTGAGTCAGTACATGCATGCTCCTCTGCAGTCTTATATGAGTCTTGGTTTAAGGGTTTTGAAATACTTGAAACTTGCTCCTGGTAATGGTATTGCATTTAATAAATGTGAGGATAAGTTTGGTATAATTGCTTATTCCGATTCGATTGGGCAAAATGTCGAGTTACTAGAAGATCTGTTTTAGGTTATTGTGTTTTGTAATGGAAATCTTGTTTCTTGGAAAAGCAAGAAACAAGCTACTTTGTCTAAATCTTCTTCTGAGGCGAGAATATAGAAGTATGGCTTGATGAAATTGTGAAGTCATGTGGATTTTAAAAGTGTTGGAGGATTTGGGAGCGGGTTATTACCGTTAGTTTATCTTTGTGATAATAGGTCCGCAATTGATTGTCGCTAACCCGATCATGCATGAAAAACTAAGCATTTTGATATTGATGTTCATCTTGTTAGAGAAAAAGTTGCATCTGGTTTGATCAAAGCTGTGCATGTTGACTCTAAAAGTCAAGCTAGCGACATTTTAACTAAGGGTCTTGGATCGATTGCAACATGGTTTTATGGTAAAGAAACTGGGAATGATAAACTTGTTTCTTTCATGAGATTGAGGAAGGGTGTTGAAATAAGGCAATCTTATGAAAGTCTGAGGACTGTTTGGTAATTATTTAAGCCTAAGTTTTCTAATGTTTAAGTTTGTGTCTGTTTTGGTTAGTTTGTATTGTGCAGGGGTTGATATGAAACTTCTCATGCTATATAAGCTCTCATCTCTCTAGGGTTTCATTCATTTTCTCTCACACTTGGTTTCATCTCTCTGGTTTCTCTGGCAATCTTGGTGTAGTTGACACTGTTTCTGGTTTCATTGTTTCACTGGATTATTGTTTAGTTTCAGTTAAGATCCTCTTGATCTTAACAATTTGGTTTAGTGTGTGAGTTTTGTATGATAGCACCTTATAGAGGACTATCTCTTTTCCTTTGTATTGTTTGCTTGCATCCGTGTTGGGGACAAGCTATCATGTCTATGTTGGGATTTAATACTCATAACAATTATATAAAATCAAATAACATCATCAAAGCATCAAATGAGTAAATAGGAATAATACATGTAGATTAATTAACCGAATAAGAAAATGCGTGACGTTTTAGCAATTCAAGAATCAAACGGTAATTAGAACAAGAACCAAAACCCAAAACCCTAACTTTAGGGTTTATACAATTCGACCCACCAAGAAGTCGACCACCAAGATTCACAAGTACAAGCGTACTTGTTCTTCGTTCTTGTACACACGCACTATTAGCGATTTGATGTGAAAAGCTAGTTTCTTGAATCACAAATAAAACCAAACACTTATTTCTTTAGCTTAAAAAATCGATCCCTTGAGGGGGGGGTTGTTCGATTGGCCAAGCAAAGAGAGGAGAGGAGAAGAGAAATTAGGTTTATTGGTGATCCAAGATTAAGTCAATAATGAATACAAAGGTTTGTATTTATAGGTAACAAAACTTATTGACCAAGTTTGAGTGGGTTAGGGTTTGGGAATAGCCCCGATCGGCCATGCTCCCCAAGGGTTTCTAGAACCTTCTTGAGTTGTAATTTCATCTCTAGTCCCTTTAGTTTATATTTAACGACCGTTAGTCAAACCTCGTTAATTATTTAACTATCGTTATGTTTTATTTCATGACTAATAATTAATAATAACATTTTATATATTAATTATTAATATCAACTCTCATACGTAATGTGTGCAATCCCGAAGTCTCGAGTTCGAATCCGGACATACGTATATTTAAATATCCATAAAACCTTTTAGCTCCCACTGGATATTACTAAATATAGTAATGACATTGGTTAGTCTAGCTTTAACACGCCAATGCCCCGGATTGAATCGAGTATGGTCTCTGGAAAAAACCATTTAATGATTCATCATTTTACTTATCCTTTTGTTACTAATACTACATTAACTATGAATATGGATCAAGTCATTTCATAAGTTAATATTCATTTCTCGTTGTATTTGATTGAACAAGATTACCAAATCATCGAACGTATTCGAGATAGATATTGGGTATGGCCATACAAACATCTTGTCAACCCTACGAGGGCCCAAATATAGTACTATGCTTTGAAACAAATTCAAAGGAACAAATTCTCTTGACTACAAACATAACTCATGAACTTTGTAACATTTCGAAAATAGCCCTTATAACTACCGCCACGGATAGCGTTAGACTATCTTACACAAATGCACTACATTCATATCGCTTATCCGGTATCTCAAGTCTGAGGATAAACACTTCATGATATACTTAATGACAAAGATCCATAAAGTATCATCATGTAAAGTTGGGATGAGTCATATATTCAATTCATTGAATATCATGTGAATCTGGTATGTCCCACACATCAATATACTTTTAAAGTATATTCTACCAAAACTCAGATTTGTCTTAATTCAATGACATTCCCACATCATTGATCGACAATGGACTATTTAGAATAACATAAGTTATTCACGGATTAAACATGCAAATATAGGATATAATATTAAGAAAATGAAAAATAAACATAAACAACTATTTTATTTCATTAAAGTAATATTTGTTCATAACATCCTTTATCCAAATACTAATCACGATCTGCATGAAACTACTAGCTAAACGAAGTCCTATCCCATCGGCATGGTCGGTAAGTTTTCTTTTGGCAAAGGCTTCGTAAAGGGATCGATTAGATTTTCATCTGTATGAACTTTGAGTAGATTGATTTCACCTATTTCGACTTGTTCTTGAACATAGTGATATCGACGAGGAAAATTTCCGCGCCCTTCATGACTCTAGGCTCATTGGCAAATGTTATTGCGTAAGAATTGTCACAATACACATTTAAAGGTAATTCGATTGAGGCATTACTCCAAGTCCCGAAATGAATTTCCTAATCCAAACAACTTCCATCGCGACTTCGAAGACTATGTACTCACTCGTAATAGACATTGCAACCATTGTTTGCTTATTGCTCTTCGGTCAATCGCTCCTCCATTAATGACAAAGACATAACCCGTCTCGAGACTTCATTATCATCTTTATCGGTTTGGAATGACGATCGCAAAAACACAGTAACATCAAGTTACGCATCTGGATTTCCTCCATACACTAGAAACATTTCTTTAGTAGCCCTTAGATACTTAAGAATGTTCTTAACGACTGCCGATGTTTCACACAGGTTCTGTTCATACCATTGGTGATATCTCGTGCAAACGCCACATCGAGCTTACATCTCACGGCCTTGTACATCATAAGGAACTTTCATCATACATGATAGTTTATTACTTAAGCCATGTTCAACTTGCATCGACAAATATCCTTCTTGGAATTTTGCATCTTGAATCTCTTCAATATTTTATCAATGTAAGCACTTTGGCTTAGTCCAATTAACCGCCTTGATCTATCTCGGTAGATCTTGATTCCCAGAATAAATCTTGCTTCCCTAAGTCCTTCATAGAAAAGCACTTTCCAAGATAAGACTTTACATCTTGCAAACTTGGAATGTCTTTTCCCATGATCAATATGTCATCGACATATAAGATAAGGAAAATAACATTACTCCCACTAGCTTTGTGATACACACATGGCTCATCAAGATTTTGAGTGAAACCAAATTTCTTGATTTCTTCATCAAACTTCTTGTTCCATTGCCTTGATGCTTGTTTCAATCCATAAATGGATCTTTGAAGTTTGCATACACGCCGAAACTTTGGATTCACAAACCCTTCAGTGCGCCATATAGATGTCCTCATCTAGGCGACCGTTTAAGAAGCGGTTTGACATCCATTTGCCATATCTCATAGTCATAGTACGCAACTATGGCTATAAGAATCTAATAGCTCTAATGTGCGCTACAAGAGAAAATGTTTCCTCGTAGTTTATCCCAAAGGTATGAGTATACCTTGAGCTACAAGACGAGCTTTATAGGTGTGTGCATTGCCATCCATGTCGGTTTTATCTTATAGAGCCACTTACTTCCAACTACCTTAGCATTTGGAGGTAAGTCAACCTCTATCAAAATTGTTATCTTTCATGGATTGCATTTCCCATTCATTGCAACTCGCCATTTTTCCTTTTCAAGACTCATCATGGCAGCTTTATAGTTAGCGAGTTCACCAAGATCCCTAACATATTTTCCTCAGCTTCTACGTTGAGACATAGACGCTCAGGTGTATGCGTAGTCCTTGCGGATCTACGAATGGGAACCACTTCAACTTCAGGTGGAACGCCTAGACTTTCAGGTTCTACTTGAGGTTGGCTAGTGTTTTCAGAAGGTGTTGTATCTTCTTGATCATATTCCAGATCATAAACTCTCCCACTGAATTCATGAGATATGAGATCCCTTTCAAGGAATTCTCCATACCTAGCAACAATTACTTTGTTTTCAGGTGGAAAGTAAAAGTAGTAACCCATAGTTTCCTTTGGGTATCCTACGAAGATACACTTAACAGATCTTTGTTGTAGCTTATCAGCAGAGTCACATTTAACAAATGCCTCACAACCCCACACCTTTAAGTAAGACAAGTTGGGAGCTTTCCCATACCACACTTCATAAAGTCTTATCAACCTTCTTATTTGGAACCATATTCGATATGCGACATGTTAGTTTCTAAAGCATAATCCCAAAAGGATAAGGGAAGAGTTGTAAGATTAAACATTGATCGCACCATGTCTAACAATGTACTATTCCTTCTCTCGAGATACACCATTTTTTGTGGAGTATATGGAGATGTGAGTTCTTGGACGATACCACACTCATCTAGATAATCTTTAAACTCTTGGCTTAAATATTCACCACCTTTATCGGATCGAAGAGCTTTAATCTTCTTTCCTAGTTGCAATTCTACTTCACTCTTAAAAACCTTAAATGTTTCAAAGACTTCATGTTTATGTTTAAGTAAATAAACATAACCATAACGACTAAAATCATCGAGTAAAGGTTAAGAAGTAGCTAGCACCCTTTCTTGACACATGTCTTAGTGGTCCACATACGTCCAAGATGTATCACACCAAGAAGATCATAAGCCCTTTCTAAACTATTTGTAAAAGGTTTCTTGGTCATCTTCCCAGATATGCAAGATTCGCACTTATCAAATGATTCATCATTGATGTCTTGCAAAAGCCCATCGTGTTGCAGCTGTTGCATGCGTTTCTTGCCTATATGAGCAAGTCTACAATGCCAAAGAAATGAAGAATCCAAATCACCTTTGATTCTTTTATTGATGCTAAAGACAAAAATATTTTTATCAATCATATTATCATGCAAATCAATTTCAAACACACCATTTACTGGAATAACATTAAAGTAAAAAACACCATTTAAAGAAACCAAAATTCCATAATCGGTAAATGTATGAACGAAACCAATATCTTTTAACAAGGAAATGTAAACGACACCCTAACAATGGAAGGTGCGTAATGACAATCATTTAATGATAGTACTAAACCCGAAGGTAAAACTAAATCAAATGTGCCTATAGCTTCAAAGACCGCATGTGCTCCATTACCCACGTGCGGTATTGATGTCCATAGGCAAGCTTCCTTGCTCCTCTAAGTCCTGCGATTGTATTACAAATGTGAATACCACATCCAATATCATATACCGTGAATTTATTTTATGAGGAAAAGCAAATAATTCTTTCATCAAAGAGTACACAAGTACTAGCCACGGTGCATGATTTTTATACCTCTTATTGCGCAACTCATCAAGGTAGAGTGGACAACTCCTCTTCCAAATGTCCTACCTCGGTGCGGTGATGACAAGCCATATCCTTCTTGATTCTCACGCTTTTGGGAGGGTACTTTTGGGTTCTTGTTGATAAGTCATAACTTGTTTTCCTTATCAACTTTACCCTTACCTTTCCCTTTCTTGTTCGCTAGCGACTTATTAGGCTTAGAAATCCTACCCTTACGGATGGTCAAAACCGCAGTGTAGGGGCCTTCTTGGGCAAACCTTTCTTGTAATCAATGAGCATTGCATGTACCTCATTGTTGTCTTCCCGTGCAATGCATATTGTAATTGCACGAAACCATCAAATTCCTTGTTAAGGGATATGTTGATAAGGCCAATTTGTATGTCATTGGGGTAGATATAGTTGAGTTGCCCGGTGGTCCATGTAACTCATCATTTCCGAGGATGGGTGCTCACAGGTTTCCTTCTCCTTGCTTGCAACTATAAAGAGCATCTATCGGATCATACAACTCTATAGTCACATGCTTTTCAAACAACCTTTGCAATTCTTCAAGCATGAGATTAGGAAGTAATTTTCAAACTGCTTTTGCAAGTTTGAGTTCATACTCCGAGCATAATGCAGCGACCTCATTATACTTGTCATACTCGATTTCCATGGCTCGTGCTTCAGCAGAGTAGCATCATTGCGAGTTCGAGGAGGACAAGGCGTGGTCAAATAATCTAGTCTTTTGGCAACCTCAAGACAATTACGAGTTGCCGATACCAATCATTGAAATTCGCGCTACGGTCAATTTCTCTCGATCAAACATAGATTTGAGCGACGAGGCTAGTCACGAGATTCGGCTTGAGCCATTTCTACGAAATAAAAGTTCAAAAGTTAGTACTTTCAATAAGTAAACATTCAAGAAAATAAAATACCCTTTGGTCAATATTCATATTAACCATAGTATTTTCCTTGAATTTTGGATCCTCATTATCATAGTTTCACCATATCGGTTGATGCGCTAGTGGTGAAAGTATAGAATAGGTAATTGTTGAAAACAATAATTGACAAACAAGTTTTCAATTCCAAAAGTTATGGGATTTACAATTTTGCCAAATGTTGGAATCACTCCTAAACCTAAATCAAGTGTTAGTGATTCATATGTAATAGTTAGCTTAATTATGGCCTTTATGTTTGTTATTAGCTTAAGCTTATGTAGAAGGCCCATGAGCTTAGGCCCATGTCCATTAAGGAAAGGAAGGGAGTAGGAGTGTTGCCTAGCTCCCTTCCTATAAATACCTTGTAATAACCCTCACTTGAGGGTTGGTTGTTCAATTATTCTCTTTCACTACTCGCATAACCTTTTCTATATTCTTACGCGTGTGTGTGTGTTTGTATTGTTCATCCGATCTCTCTCTCTCTCTCTCTTTCTATTGATGCTTGTGTTGTAAACTTAGTGACCTAACGGTGGTATCAATCGCCAAATAGTTGGGTGAATCGTATTGTTTTTGAAGTGGGTTTTGGTCCTCACGCGTAAAACAACGGTTCGATACTTTGGTTCGCTTAAAAACACATTTTTACACTTTTTAATCCAAGATTCTTGTACTTTCAACGTTTTAAGGTGTTAAAATAACTGTTTTTGGCAAAAGTTTCAAACTTTACGCGTGGATCATCGTTTTTAAGCTGGTTTTGTACGAGGGTTTCGTTCTACGCGTAACCGTTTTAGACACTTTGGATCATCAAGTTTCACACTTTTGTGTTATTTTGGTGATATTGAAGCTATTTCATCACAAAAATCTGGTTTAGAAACATCTTTGGGCAAAAGTCATTTTACGAGTAGTCTCTACGCGTATCAAAACCCTAAACTTACGCGTAACTTATTCCTTGGTTTGATCTTGGTTTAGTGGTTTACTCCGTGTTTTCTTGCTTGGATAAGCACGAAAATCGTCGACTTGGGATATCTTTTGCCTTTGTGATAGTGTAAAAGATCACTTGGGCAAAACCCTAAAATTACGCATAAGCATAAGCTTACGGCGTGAAACTTCTACGCATAAGATTTATCTTACGCCTAAGCTTTGTCTTACGCATAAGGTCATCCTCGCCTAAGTTTTCTCGCCTAACTTCTTGTTTTCGCATAACTTTAGTGTTTTCACCTTCCTTACGCGTAAGCTAAACCTCAGCGTAACTCTTTGGCATTACAGCGTAACTTTGGTGTTTTACGCATAAGTGCTACTTGGTTTATTGTGATTTCTCGCCTAAGGATACTTCATCAACAAAGGTTCATTCGACTACAAAGATCCATTTTATAACACAAGTTTTCAACATGTCACAACCACCATACTCTAACTATTTCCTCACACTTACACTCAGCGACAACAACAACTAAGTCCACAACATCAACAATGGAATCAACAACAAGCAATTTATCAACAACAATTTAATCAACAACATACTCCACAACTTGGAGCAATTCCACCACCACAAATGGTTCAACCACCACCAAGTCTTCAAGTTCAACCCTACACAAACGATTTCAATCAACATCCATCAAGGAACACTATGAAGGAACCCACTTGGTTTGCAAAGATGTGTGAAGCTTTAAGCGACCAACAATCAATTCATGAGGTGGATCACTTGATAGACCTCAATGCTCACTCCGAAACTACGATCAATGGGTAATTAGGTTCTTTAGGTTTTGTGATGCGAAGAAGCCACATGGAAAGTTCTTAAAGAAGGTTATCTTGGAAGGTCCATTTCGGATGCCTCTTGTCATTGTGCCGGAGATCCAAATGCTAATCCACCAAGAGATGAACAATCAAACATTGCTCTCATTGCGGACACGATCGCGAAGAACTTCTACACTATGAAGGCGATGAGCTTGCAATGCAATATATCCTTTTAGGATTACCAAACCCAATTCTTGAAGTGTTGATGCTCAAAAGGCGCAAAGGCAATGTGGGAACATATTCATCTTCTTATGGAAGGATCGCACTCAATCGGGAGGATATGGAATCCAAAATTTACTTGGCTTATGAACACTTCATGATTGAACACGGAGAGACACTAGAGTCTTATCATCATCGATTCTCGGACATCATAAATGATTTGGATAAACACAACATCATCATGCCAAGAATTGCAGTTAATACTAAGTTCTGAGTAGTCTTGGTCACGAATGGGAGAAGTATGTCATTTTCTCCGTCAAGCGAAGAACATGCATCATTCTACATACGGATTGTTGTACGATTACTTGAAGCCTCATCAAAGGAAGTTGATAAGGAAAGGATTCTCCGTGCTCAAATTGCTTCATCTTCACATCCGGAAAATCAACAACTTGCCTTGTATGCTCAAAGCAGTTATCCTCCTCAACCGACAACTCAACCAAGCGCCACTATCACACCAAATGATCAATCACAACAATCTCAACATAATCAATTGGTTCCTTACAACAACAACAATGATCGGGCACTTTATAGTCAAGCTAATGAGGAATCCGATCCGTTCGAAGCATTGCAACAAGGATTTGTTATGATTGCTAATGCTTTTGGCGTTATACAAACAAATCCAACAATCGCATTCGTTCCTCATCAAACACAAGGAATCGTTGTTGTGAACAATGGACGAGTTGAAGTTCGAGAATCGTGGTTATGGTCGTCGGATGGGCGGTGGTCAAGGGTTTAATGCTATGGGTAGGAATAACAACGAGCTCAAGTGGTGGAACAAGGAAATGCTCGAGAATGGGTTGAATGGTCTTGATGCTACAAGCGCAATGAGAAGGGACACTGGCTAATGCATGCCCAAAGCCGAGGACTAGGGCGGTGCTTATCACAAGGAGGCTTTACTTTTGGCTCTTAAGGATGAAGTGGTGGAACTCTCACGGACAAAGAACAGTTTTATGGCGGATCTGAGACTCGAGATGATGATATGGAGGACTTGCGAGGCCAATGCATTTATTATGTTGATGGCTAATATGCATGAGTTACACATGAGTGACACAGGCCCAGTGTATGATGACGATGGCTTGTCTCGGTGCCGAACAAACCATATTTATCTACGATCTAATATCTCCGCCAACATCCGAATCCGGCAAGGCTCGGAATGTTCAAAATGAGTCGTCCACATCTCATTCGACGATTTTCAACTAGACCCGTAGTTACATTTGACGATCAAGATGACCTTATGGTTTCCCTTGATAATCAAATTGACTCGTGGTTATACTTGAGGATCTAAATAATGATCATGTTGTGACTCACGTTGAACACACCGAACTTTTGCCTCGTCCGGATGTTGATCGTGGCTTAAAACCAACAATCCATAGTGGAAGAATGTCGTGCGATAAATCGGGACTTGAAAAGTAAAAATGCTTGTTAACCAAGGATTTTGAATGTTTACAAAAGCAACTCAACTTTTCAAAACTCAAGAAAAAGCGTGAAAAAGGTTTTGAAGCCGCCTTTGCTAAATCTCATCAAAGCGAAAAATATTTAGAGACGGATCGTGATCTAGCCGCTTGAAGAATGCTTTGTTATGCGAAATAGAACAAGCGAAACATGAACATAAAAAGCAAATTAACGCTCTCACCTTGGAAAATCAAAAAGCTAAAGGTGAGTTGTTAACTTGTCAAAAGCAGTTCTCTGCATACAAAAGCATTCAACGAAGCGAATAGATGATCATCTTGAAGAAATTATCGACTTGCAAAACAAACTTAAAGAGTTTAAAGCTGTTGTTTACAAACATGGTGAGTCGATGCGCTATTGAAAAGTTTACTTTAAAACCCAATCAAATGGATATGGACGAATCTTGCGATTACAAACCTAAGCTTTCAACCAAAGCATTCAAACCAAATCACGAAGTTTCGGTCGAGAATATAAAATTGATAATTACATTATGAGTGTTGTTGAATATCATCGTCAAGAGGAATTAGATCGCGAAGGCGAGTCGATCAAAATTAAGCTGTTGTTTACAACAAACCTTTTAACTATTCAAAACCGGTCACTTCGTCACACCAGCGGATTCTTCTAACACACCAAGGATTATCATAAAAGCGTCGAGTCTTCTAATGTTAATCCCCAACCAGATTATGCACAAATTTATGGTCCTTTACCTTCCATCGGTGAAGTAAATTCAAAACACGAAAATCGCAAAATTCTTAGATATTTTGACCTTTTCATGGTGACCTCAAACTTTACAACATGAGATAGAATATCATTACGAAATCAAAGTTCAACACTTTCAATCGCCTCTGGCGCGAGAACAAAGAGACATTTTTCGGAAAAATCTTTTACCAAATGTTAAAAATTTGAAACATTGTGCATTGTCTTGGGAGCAGGACTTTCATAAGGAACTTGGAGTGATGAAGGTCGTTTTGAGAAAGCGAAACATCTATTTCTAATACTAAGCGTAAAAAGAAAATGTTGAGAAAAGATGTTGATCGACTCTTGAAAGATGTTATCGTCTTGATATCCATAATGTTGTGTTATTGAATTCTTTGTCACATGCATCGATTATATCTCTGCGATCTTGTTGATAATGTTGTAGCTGTTGAGAATCTTGATAATGTGCTTGGATCGAGTCTTTAAAAGTTGAAAGCGAGCGTCTCTTAAGCGAGCTTTCAAATGCAAAGCGTCGTCTTCAATGGTGTCAAAAGATTGTCAAAATCGTGAACTTGCTTTGCAAAACAAAATCCACGGTTGCAATCAAACAATTTTAATCCAAAATTTGAGCAAGCTGGATGATCAAAACGTGTCTTTGAAAAGTCAAATCTCAAAATATGAACAAGAACTTGTAAAAGTTAAGCAGAATATGGTGTCATATTTGATTTACTCAATAAGACTCGTCATGAAGCATCAAACGAACTTGATCACTATCTTGCACACACTAGAGAAGTAATGAATTTTCTTTGGTAATATTAGTTACGAAAATCAAGATTTGATTCACACTATCTTTAAGTTAAGAGAAATGTTAGGAAAGTATGAACAACTTCCGCCTCTTGTGATTAAGAGAATAGCACCGGTAACACTTAGTAATCGTGAACCTAGAATGCCTCTTGCCAAAACACAAGTTGCTAACGTGCTTCCTTCTCTTGAAGCAGGAATAGTTGCCTCTTTTCCAAGCGTCCGCACTTCACGACCTAGGAGCACTACATCGAAGAATAGGAAGTTGCGACCTAAGAAAAGATCAATAAGGAATGCTAAAGTAGAAGAACACCCTAGGACTATGAATAAGACTCACGTTGCTTCCACTATAGATATTGCGTCGGCAAATGTAATAGAAATAGTGATGTAACGAATGCTAAACCTTTAAGTACTTTTGATATTGATCGATGCACCTTGTGTTATTTGTCGTAAAAGTATGAATTCGATTGTCATGACAAATGTGTTGCTAAAGCTATCATCTCTCGTTTAAGGAATCCTAAGAATCGGAATACCTCTAGGCCCACTAATCATTCTAAGTCGTGCTTGGTAGACCGCCTCTTTAGATTCTAAGAACCGCATTGATGTCCTGTAGCTCGGTTTCACCTCCTAGGAATGTAGTACCACCTAGTGCATTCACTAAGACTAAAGCAAATACTAGTTGGAGATGGCGAAATGGATATATAACACACTAGGATTTAAATGGATGCCTAAAGTTATTGATGTGTGTATGTCTACTATAAGCGCTCGGAACCCTCTAACATTTCGGGTTCCACATCTACTTCTATTCCATCTGTGTGTATGCGTGTGTAATGCGGTGATCTGAGATCATTCTCTGGATTGTTGATAGCGGATGTTCCCGACACATGACGAGCAACCTTAAGCTGTTATCAAACTTTATTGCAAAGTTCATTGGCTTTGTCAGTTCGGGAATGATCACCAGCGACTATCATGGGCTACGGAGACTATATCAATGGGAACATCGAAATTAGCGGGGTTTATTATGTGGAAGGCCTCGGTCACAATCTGTTTTCGATGGGTCGATTACGTGATGGAGATTTGGAGGTTGCTTTCGGGGAGAAATCTTGTTTCATTCGTGATCTACAAGGAAGCGACCTTATGTCGGCTCGCGTAACTCAAGTCTTTACACTATCTCTATGCAAGACATGGTTGCTTCATCTCCCATCGCTTACTTTCAAAGGCAACATCAACAAAATCACGGCTATGGCACCGTCGTCTCTCACATTTAAACTTTCAAACTATAACCAATCTTGCTCGACACAAACTAGTTGAAGGTCTCCACGATTCGGTATTCTAAAGATCACCTTTGCTCGACTGTGAACAAGGGAAAAGCACTCGTGCTCATTTTCCTTCAAAGGTGGAACACGACTCTCGACATGTGCTTCATCTTCTTCACATGGATTTGTGTGGCCCGATCGGCGTGCAAGCGATCAATGGCAAGCGCTACATCTTAGTAATTGTTGATGACTATTCACGATGGACTTGGGTCTACTTTCTTGAAGCAAAGACCAAGCTCCACAAATGATCATCACCTTTCTCACGAAAATTCAAGTTCGACTCGGAACACCGTCCGCCAAATAAACAGACAAAGGCTGAATTTGTTAACCAAACTCTTGAGAATTTTATGAGAAAGTGGGAATTGAGCATCGGACATCTATTGCACGTACACGAACAAAGCGGAGTTGTTGAAAAGCGAAACCGAGCGTTAGTGGGCTGCAAGAACAATGTTAATCAATGCTAAACTTCCAGATTACTTATGGGCGGAAGTATCTCTGCATGCTATACTCAAAACCGTTCTATGATTACTAAGCATACAACAAAACACCTTTTGAGCTTCTCCACAACCATAAACCGAATCTCAAACACTTTCATGTATTTGGATCCCTTTGCTATCCGAATAATGATCGTGATGATTTTGGAAAGCTCAAAGCCAAAGCGACATTGGAGTCTTTATTGGATATTGTGAGAATTCTAAAGGTTACGGATGCGGAATCGTCGTACAAAGCGAGGTTATGGAAGCGATTCATGCTCATTTTGATGAACTTACGGAAATGGCTTACGAGTATATGACTTGGAACCGGTCACAACCGCTTAAACTTCCTCAAACCCCATCATCGGTGAACAAAGCCCCGACTCACTCGTCAACAAATGGAAAGGTTATTTGCTCCTTTGTTCGGTGGCGATATTGATGAGCGTGCTCGGTGTATCCATTGTTTCATTGCTCAAACGATACTACTCTTATACGATACACTGCTACAACAACTCTTGTTGAAGAAGCACCACCGATTGACTCCACCACAACAGTTGAACAAACCGCTTCCAACAATGATGAACCGGTGATGATGTTCTTAATGAAGTACCCCACTGCGATTTTGATCCAAATCGTTCTTTAACCCGTTTGCTAATGAAGCTACTTGCACGATGTCGCGGAATCATCAACAAACCATTTGAATCCTCGAATCGCACAATGTATACCAACATCAACCTCTACACATCGATGGACAAAAGACCATCCTCGGAAAATATTATTGGCAACCCGAATCAACCGATCGTTACGAGACAACGTCTTCACACGGATGGTGAACATTGCATTTATGCACTCTGTCTGCCAATCGAGCCTAAAAACATTAAAGGCGCAATGACAAAAGACAATGGATTGAATCCATGCGGGAAGAACTCAACCAATTCAAGCGTCTTGAAGTATGGGGGCGGTTGAAAGACCAACGAGGGTCTCGTCATTGGTCTTAAATGGATTTGGAAGAACAAATTGGATCTTTGAAGGGCGTAATCGAAACAAGTCACGTCGGTGGCTAAGGGTTATCGACAGGAGGAGGTATTGACTTTGAAGAATCATTTGCTCGGTTGCTCGTCTTGAGGTTGTTCGGATATTTCTCGCGTTCGCGGCTCATATGAATATGGCGGTCTTTCGGATGGATGTCAAAGCTGCGTTTCTCAATGGACAACGAAAAAGCGGTTTATGTCGACCAACGGAAGGATTCGTTGATCCGAGTTCCCGAACCATGTCTACAAAGCGAACAAAGCTCTGTATGGTCTCAAACAAGCTCCTCGGGCATGGTGCGATAAGCTATCATCTTTCCTCATTGCCAATAATTTCACCAAAGGTTCGGTCGACCCTACTCTTTTCATACAATATCACGGGCACATATCTTAATTGTTCAAATTTCGTGGATGACATCATTTTGGGTCTACACATAAAAAGTACTCAATCGCTTTTGCAAAACTAATGAAGAAAAATTTTGAAATGTCCATGATGGGTGAACTTACGTTCTTTCTAGGGCTGCAAGTTCATCAATCACCCGTGGTATTTTCTTGAGTCGATCAAATATGCCCTTGAATTGTTAAACAAATTTGGAATGAAAACACTGTGACACTTATGCCACACCAATGACTCATACCAAGAAGCTAGGCTTTGATTTACATGGGAAATTAGTGGACCCTACCAAATACCGAAGTATTATTGGGTCTCTCATGTATCTAACGACTAGCGAGACGACATTGTCTTTGCCGTTTATCTCTGCTCCGTTATCGGTCAAGACCAATGAAACCCACCTCTACGAGGCTAAAAGAATCCTCCGATACATCAAGGGAACCATTAACTGGGGATCGGTATCAGAAGGATTACGGTTTTGAACTAATCGCTTTTGAGATCTTGATCACGCGGGATGTTTAGATTCACGGAAAAGTACTTGAGAGCACTACAATTTCTTGGTGATAAGCGGTGTCTGGCAATCGAAGAAGCGAGGATTGTACATCATTGTCATCAACGAAGCGAGAATATGTAGCCATGTCGGTGTTGTGCTCAAGTCATCGGATGAGAACACAACTCAAAGACTATGGTTACGTGTTTGTGAGAATCGATGTCTTTGCGACAATCGGTGCCATTGCGATCTCGTGCAACTCGATTCGACATTCGAAATCAAAGCACATCGATCTTCGCTATCATTTCATCAAGGACCATGTGGAGCAGTGCAGTTGAATTATACTTCATGGGTGCGAGAATACCAATTGGCGGATCTACTCACCAAAGCCTTGCCTCCGCTAGGTTTAATGAGTTGGTCCACGGATTGGTATGCGGTGTTTGACTCAAGAGGAATTGGATGAACTCTTAAAAGCAGTCTTAAAACCGATCAAACACCAAAATCTCTTTTGTAAATATTTTTCAAAAACAAAATACAAAAATATAAAATCGGATAAAACAACAAAAATATTCTTCTATCTATTTTTCTTCAAACATGGCAAGTACATTTCTTCCGTCAACACTCAAATCTTTCAAAATTCGGTATTTTTCGATCAAGTGTTGAGGGAGAAAATAAATTCTTAAGCTGTTTCAAAATAACCGTGTACTTGCATGTTACCTTATCCGGTTGTTTCTTTAATAATGGTGGTCACATTTACGGTTTCTTGACACTCCTCGGACTAAAATTTATAACCTTTCATTATTTCTTAAGTCGAGGGGAGTGTCGTCAAAGTTATTTCAAATATTCTTCGTTTGGTAACCAAAATGGAAGTTAAAGGCTTTGGATGAAAATGGAAAAGGTGGAGGGACTAAAGCGCCAAAAGCTTAAAGTTATTTTAATAAAACTCCTCCACCTAACTTCACCACTTCACATTTATTACAAACACCAAACTAATCCTCGCCTATAAATCGTTCAACAAATCCGAAGTTTTGATCATCAATTGTAAGTGATTTTGTGTTTTAACAAGTTTTTAAACAATGGTTTTGAATTTTCAAGCGAATCCAACGGTTAAAACTTAAGATATGGTTGATTTTGTGTTCTACGCATATGCGTAAGAACACATGATCATGTTTGTGTGTTTGAGGTTAAAAGGATAGTGTCAAAGCGTTTCTTTAACATCACTAATACCATTTTATCTACTCAAAACACACCCGAATCACGTATTGATTGAATTTGAAAACTAGGGTTTATCGTGGGTTTGGGTATTTTCAAATGTGAATGTTTTGGTCAAAAGATTGTTGTGTGATGTTGTTATCATGGTGAATTGATGATATCTAGGCTTTAAAACAACCCGAAACACTAATTGATTGAGAATTAGAAATTAGGGTTTAATGTTCTTGAGATTTGGGTATTTTTGATTCATTGAGAATTGGATGTTAATACTTGGTTATATCACTCACATGACTTCTTAGAACTACCGAAAAACTTTGGTGCAAATTCCATGGCTAAAAATCTTCGCTACGCGTCTCATAAACTTTAGGGTTTTAGTTTACGCATAAGGGTATTTTGATTGTTTGATTGAGTGTTTGTGAGTAAATCATAAGGTTCTTCTGCGTAATTGTTTGATTGAGTATTTGTGAGTAAATCATTATACAATGAATGTGGGTGTTAATATTGATGTTGTGATGAATTTATTTCGGGTTTGCTACTCGTAAAAATCGAGAATCAAGGTTGTTAACCATCTACGCATAAGGATCACCTACGCGTAGCATGTTATCGTAAGAGAAATCTTCGGCGTGGCGTTCTGGCGTAAGGTTCTACAAAGGGACTACGCGTATCACTGTGAAGGATATGCGTGCGATGACCTCTCGCATAAGGTCTACTCTTACGAGTAAGCCTTACGCGTAAGGTTTTATATCGCCTCTGGCGTAAGCTTTCGCATAAGGTCCCCTTTTCCTCGCGTAATATTTCTTACGCGTAAGTAAGGATCCTACGCATAAGCTTGCGTCTGGCGTATATCTCTCTGTTTACGCATAAGCTACCATTTCTCGCCTAAGCCTTGATCAAACCTTCATTATGAATTGTTACGGCGTGCAAACTTGTAAATAAATAAATCATAACGTCACGAAACCAATAATGTCACTAATAAACTTAAGCGTTTAATATGTTGTGAAAAATAAGTGATAACATAAACTTTAAAACTTAAAGTTAACTAACTCACGAAACTTATCACGACGTCATTAGACTATTGGACAAACAAGTGACTTTGGACTCGTAACAATCATTGACTCATCACATTCAATAATTAGACAATAAAACCCTCATTGACTAACATTATGTCTTTCGATATGTTGGTTCTTTTGGCTAAATGTGTTTGAGATCACGACATGGAAGCTCAAATGAATGTGGATGCACCAAACGTTCTCACCATTCTTGATATTTTCCGCATGGCTATCCAATGAAGATTGGAAAGAACAATCTCGAGTTGACTTTGAAACTCTCACTGCTCGGAATCTTCTTGTCTCATTCGGTGGATATTACGAAGAATCATCCCTATCGAACATGCTCACCAACTACGCCTTGTTAGGAGATCTACATACGACAATTACGGAATACAATGCGAGATGATCAAAGGTCAAAATCTTGTGTGCGGTGACGCTCAATCACAAGCAAATCACCATCACTCCTGCGGACTTAAGGGTTGTTCTCCTCATTCGACATCATACCAGCTGAATTCTCTGCTGCACCTCTTGAAGAGGCGGTTACGCAATTCTTGATTGATATTGGGTATGGCGAAGCTTGAGGGGTTATTAATAAGCATTCTCACGTGGATCTTAAGAACATTCCTCGACCTTGGAGAACCCTTTATATCATCATCACAAAATCATTTACGGTCGTGGCGGTGGCTATGAGCATCCCAAGCTCGTGGAGCGCAAATCTTTTGGGCTCGATCAACATGAAACACATCGAAATTGAAGCTCGATATGGGATGACATGATGACATTCCTCAAAAGCTTGGCTCAAAGATTCCTTATATCGGATATACAAAGCTGTTGATCCAAAGAGCACTTGGACTCAACCACGATATCCCAAGAGAATCAATGACCCCGACAATCTTGACGTGTTGTCCGAACCCACTCTAACGATCGGTTAAGGAGTCAACTACCAAGAAACAAGGTCTTTGTGTTGCGGATCTCCTTCTCTCGGATGAACTCAAACGACTCTACTCTTATAAAAGATATTTGGTAGGTTGTGAAGAGAACAAAGTTGGTTTTCTCGATGAAAAATCTTACGGTACACCTACAAGGAAAACCGAGAAGAGGAAGTGCGAGAAGTCTTGCAAAGCGAGAGTCGAGGAAGTTCCCAGAGGAATCCTCCACGAAAAGGAAAGTTCCTTCTAAGGAAGTTGTTCCCATTCCGTTCCAAGCTTGAACCGCCAAGAAAGCTAGTGGACGAAAGCTACGAAGATACACAATCGAGACGAAGAGATCTTCTACTACGAAGCGCAACGATGACACCTCCTTGATAGCAAAACCTCCCGGTCCACCGGCGAGATATAAGCAAAGGAAGACTCGGTGATTGAGCACGAGAGAAAGCTCGGAAGAAGAGCCCTGAGGCGATTACGGGAGGAAGTTCAAATTCGTTAGACTCCAACACGTTGCGAAAGAATTTGCTAAGGATCAAATGGGTGGCCCGGAGGTCAAGTGGTGAAGTTCAACCTACACGGATCGATGCGGTTAATCGACCCGATAAGGGCTGGTGCCACCACTTTGGAGCAACAACAAAAGCGCGTGGAAGATTCTATTGAGTATGACATTGAAGAACCGCGGAAAAGCGAAAAGTCGAGAAAGATAAAGATGTTGATTATGATATGTTTCTTACGGATAGTCCTACACGCTCAAAGAAGGAAACTTACGAACCACCAAAGGACCGGAGTCTCCTCATCATCTCATCATCATCGGATTCATCTTCTCACTCCTCACCACCACCATCAAAAGATCAACCAAATCAACATCCAAATCGGTGAAGAAGCCAAGCGCATCTTGGATTTCTCAAGCTAAGACACGAATCGTTAAAGGCATCAAGCAGTCGAGAAAGAAAGGCGTGCTCTACAAGAAAATGAATTTTCTTCTTGATCGGATCTGATATCTTCATGATGAGAATGACGAGATGAAAGTTGAAAGGGAGTATGTCGAAGCTCATGAAAGATGATCTTCAAGGAAAATGGACGAGATGATCAAAGGATACACTCACAAGTTCCTTCTTGACATCGTTCACGGAATTACAAAGGAGATGTTCACCAAACAACTCTATCCGAATCTCTTACACGGCCAAGCAGACTATGAAATCAACTCCAATGCATGTGAACATCAATCCAGTTGATCCCATAATCTTCTCGGATCTTGAATTGGTTAACGGTGGTAGCTCAAATGTCGAAGCGATCGCAACATTTGCCTCCTCTGAAGGTAAATTGTTTGAAGCATTCTTTGGAATACCAACTAAAATCGGCATGCGAGAGAAGAAGTGAAAGGCCTAAGCGTCCCGCGACGATGAAGATAAGGATCGGGATAAGAATGGCGAGCATAAGCGCAGAAGAAGTCGGTGAATCATCTTCTATGCAACCTCCACCCCAACGGACTCCGGCTCAACAAAGGTCTCCTCCTCGCTCTTCTCTTGAAAAACCTCGAGATTCTTACGAGTTACCACCCAGAGACTCGAAAACCGGTGATCACTTTGAGTATACGGGTGGTGACGATGAGGAATTCCATGAGCCCCAACAACAACCCGCCTCTCCCGACAAAGTTAAGAAACCGAATCCTCATCCGGGCCTAAGAAAAGAAGAAGAAGGCGCCTAAGGTGGCGTCGTATCATGGCTAGATGAAGATGACACCGATGAATCTGTTGGTTTTCTACACTTGTTAATTCTACTCCTACCCACGAAGGTCAAGATCGGAAGGCGGTAGTACATTGGAGCATGCTAAGTTCTTGCAAGAGAAATTCCGTGTGAAAAGATGGCGAAATCCGAGTTGAAGCGAATCAAGAATGAAGCATTTCAAGCGCTCAAAGACGACTCGGAAAGTGCTATTGAAGTTGAGTATCACCTTGATAATATAGCACGAGCTATGTCTAACAACATGGATTGGCTCAACCCGAAGCAAACATCGACTTCACCAAGCGGGACAACCCTCCATATTACACCGGTGGTCTAAACCTCTACCAACAATTGGTGACGGATCGACCTAGGATTCCATTCGATATTTCTTCAACAAAGACTTGGAATTTCTTCTACGGTGGCGATGGTTCAAGGAAATCGCTACATCTCGACACTTCCATTCCGTGACCATATACTCTAGCGCATAGCCATCGAGGAAAGGGCTAACCACATGTTCTCCAACAATGTGGAAGTATATGACCGTGATGCATTGTATGGGATTCACCATTGGCGGAGCAGCCGCGAATCTACTACGAGCTGCCGAGGTTGAAGTCTCAACATGAAGTGTTCGATACTAAAGCAATCGTGGCTATTAAACATGTTGATCTTTCGTCTAAATGGGACTACACTTTCCTCAAGAATATCGTGGTCAAAAGGCAAGGCGAAAGGGATTATGCATTCTCTGAAGCGGACTTTGAGAATTTGTCTATCAACGACATTGAAGACATGTACCTTGCCAAAGTGCTGAGGTCGCATGAGACAATTCTCATTGAAGTGCAACGTGAATACATCAAGTCCTTGCTTATCTTCATCGGAAGAATAGTAATCAAAGAGCGTGTAGAAGATCTCCGACTTGCGGTTGAATCATATCGGACCGTGTCAACTTCACTCCACCTCGGCTAGATCTTCCCGACATCAACCGACTTTCACAATACACCTCGTCGACAAACCATTCGGCGTCGTTTATCGCGGTGAACTTCAACGAAATTGCTTGATGGCGTGTAGAGATCTTCACAAATTTGGGGATCACACATTGAAGAAGGTTAGGGATGGCTTGGCTTATCGGTTGAAGGCGATACATGAAGGCATTGGGTCTCAAAGCGATGGAATTCTCGGGATCGAAGGGATGTGAAGAGGATCATCACTATGATTGATGAAAGGTTGTATCGAAGGGACGATTCGAACATTAGAGAGCTTTGTAGGTGGTCGTCCGAGTTGCTCTCGCCGGCTATCAGCATACATTCGCATTCTGGCAAGATTGATGGACTTCTGGTACCCTTGAGCGCTTCTATTTCATAATATTTTGGATGTGTGATTTAATTATGACTATGGCTTGTGCACATAACGATGTACAACCCGTTCTTGTCAAGAAAGGACCACGTAGTGCGCTTGATTGCCACAATCCTTATAAAAGGGCGAAAGCTTCTTACTTTTGAGTAAACCTTATCAAACCTTTCACTTTTCAAAGGTTTTACTCAAAAGAACAAGTACTTCCCGTATGATTTTCAAAACCTCAACCGTTTATATCACTTGTTGAGGGAGTATTTGAGTTAAAACTTTGTTCACCAAAATGTTCTTTGTGTCACTCTTCCCATAACACTCGAAATGGTCATATTTATTCTCAACTTTTTCAAAATAACATTTTATATGCCATTTTGAGGGGAGAAAATTATGTGATAAGAAATATGTTGTGTAAATGCAAATGAATCTTTGTGCTATAGACTTAACCAACGAATTGCGATACTTAGCTGTTAGTAACTCGAAAAGACTTGTCGGGACGGGTAATAATTTCAAGCTAGTTCGCTAGTGATGTAAGCGTGTCTCATCAAAGGACTTGTCCGAATAGAATGTACCATTCGAGAAACTCTTGGTAGACATGAACTCGGCGGGTTTGACAACCTTTCGAGGTTTGTCTACACCTTCAAGGTAGTTATTAGAGCTAGTTGTCACCTAAAAGGCGACAATGTAACTCTTTAACTATGCAGCGTAACCGTGTCTCATCGGGATTGTCTATCTTGAGTTGATCAATTCAAAAGTGCGCTCTTTCCTCATTGTCTGATTTCCGTAAAAACTCTTAAGCACATGTGGAGGAGTATTTATGCAAAATATTCAAACTCTCAACAGTGGTACTAAAATGTTTTCATTCACAAACACTTTGAGAGATTTTCATGAAAATGGTTTTATGGCAACATAGGTTAGTCATGGAGTTATAAGGTGACTAAGGTTAGGAATAACCGTCCTATGATCCTTGAGCGGAGGATCTACCCAAGGACACTACCAATAGTTAGAATTAGAAGTCCTTAGGTATGATTGTAAAAGGAGAAAATGAGAATCGGAGAAAGAAGGAGTTGAAGAATTAAAAGAAATGCAAAGAAAGGGTGAAAAGAAATAGCCCTCAATTATTCAACTTAGAGGCGGACACGGGTTCAATTCATATACTCTTGGTTGTCACTTGATGGCCGGTATTGAAGATTAAAAGTCGTCATGGACCCGATGGCGCATGCACTAAACCTTCTTAGCCACTCAAGTTTCTCTCAAGCGAAGCTTGTTTCATTCTCACGGGAACCCTACATAATCTATCGGCTTTCTCTTAGAGATTGCGATATTGAAGAAGGAGACCCTCTCCTAGTCTCCGCTCGGAAAACCAAAGCACTATTGAGTCTAGAGCCACGAGATTCATCAAAGATCTCTTAGGTACACTTGACATTTCATCACTTGATGTTCAACAATAAGAACATCGGTGGTGCGTTATCGAGTCCTTCACGGATCTTAGCAATCATCGAGAACATTTATGAGAGGTTCACAATAGTGATCCTCGGTGATTGAATGGAAACTCTGCCGGTCAACATCAAACGACCACGACGGCGGTCACCGGTAACTCCCGTGGATTACGCTTAGTGTGTCTCAAGCGGTCTGATCGTGAGGTGATGCTTTGGTGTACCTCGGCGACTCATCTGAGCTGTAGGTGTACTTGGTACATCGCGTTATCTCACTTGTGGGACTCGGTTCGAGAGCGGCCTTTGTGAGAATTAGAGTTGTGTTTTCACTATCTTTGTTAACACTCTCGAAGTTCAAACTTGTAAGTGCGGAATCCGCTTATTACTAACCGTTTTCATGTTTTCTTCTTATGGAAGCTACGGGCGGAATGATCGTCTGATTCTTCACATGCTCATGCCAACATCATCACTAATGGAAGTTCTATCTAAAAGCAACACAAAAGTCGAATGATTCTTCGTCAAGCCAAAGAATCTACAAAGTTAAAGACTTAAAGAACTTCATCGATCTTGAAATCCAACGTCAAAGGCGTGTGAGCATGTTGAAGAATGACGTGGAACCTTTGGAGCGTGAAGCGGACTGAAGCGAGACTTGATGCGAACAACAACAACATACTATCACTACCATCACAAAGAACAATGATCAAAGAACAAAGTTAAAGATGACGTCAAAGCAAAGCTGTTCAAAGAAAACAATTTCTCTACTGGGAGATTGTTCAAATCAAGGCAATTCTTCTCACAAGAAAGAAGAATGTCGGAAGGCGTCAAAGCTACTATTACATCAATTACCTTCACCGTTTACA
The DNA here is from genome assembly GCA_022545495.1 of Chrysanthemum lavandulifolium. Taxonomy (NCBI): domain Eukaryota; kingdom Viridiplantae; phylum Streptophyta; class Magnoliopsida; order Asterales; family Asteraceae; genus Chrysanthemum; species Chrysanthemum lavandulifolium. Next base: position 102,479,346 of record CM040245.1, read on the forward strand.
TTCATTCATCACCAACACTTAGGGAGATTGTTGGAATCACTCCTAAACCTAAATCAAGTGTTAGTGATTCATATGTAATAGTTAGCTTAATTATGGCCTTTATGTTTGTTATTAGCTTAAGCTTATGTAGAAGGCCCATGAGCTTAGGCCCATGTCCATTAAGGAAAGGAAGGGAGTAGGAGTGTTGCCTAGCTCCCTTCCTATAAATACCTTGTAATAACCCTCACTTGAGGGTTGGTTGTTCAATTCATTCTCTTTCACTACTCTCGCATAACCTTTCTCTATAGTCTTCGCGTGTGTGTGTGTTTGTGTATTGTTCATCCGATCTCTTCTCTCTCTATCTCTTTCTATTGATGCTTGTGTTGTAAAACTAGTGACCTAACATACGCATATTACATGGCACATAACAATTATTCATTAATTAACCACATAAAATTAGCATGCAATCCTAGGGTTTCTACAAGTTTTACAAAATTAAAACCTAATTAAATAAAATAAGGGTAATCGACCTATAATTAAAAAATTAGGGTTTCAATTCAAAACCCTAGAAACCATAAAAAGCATGCATATAATCATAAAGATTCAATTTTTATGTGTTTGATGATTAATTACATCATATTAACGGCTCGTGATGCCCCGTTGGGATTTAATACTCATAACAATTATATAAAATCAAATAACATCATCAAAGCATGCGTGAGTAAATAGGAATAATACATGTAGATTAATTAACCGAATAAGAAAAGCGCGTACCTTTAGCAATTCAAGAATCAAGCGGTAATTAGAACAAGAACCAAAACCCAAAACCCTAACTTTAGGGTTTATACAATTCGACCCACCAAGAAGTCGACCACCAAGATCCACAAGCACAAGCGTACTTGTTCTTCGTTCTTGTACACACGTACTATTAACGATTTGATGTGAAAAGCTAGTTTCTTGAATCACAAATAAAACCAGACACTTGTTTCTTTAGCTTGGAAAAATCGATCCCTTGAGGAGGGGGGTTACACCGATCGGCCAAGCAAAAGAGGGAGGAGAGGAGAAGAGAAATTAGGTTATTGGTGATCCAAGATTAAGTTATGAATGAATACAATGGTTTGTATTTATAGGTAACTTAACTTGTTGACCAAGTTTGAGTGGGTTAGGGTTTGGGAACCCATAACCGATCGGCCAAAGCACCCACAAGGGTTTCTAGAACTTTCCCGAGTTGTAATTTCATCTCTAGTCCCTTTAGTTTATATTTAACGACCGTTAACCAAACCTCGTTAATTATTTAACTATCGTTATGTTTTATTTCGTGACTAATAATTAATAATAACATTTTATATATTAATTATTAACATCAACTCTCATACGTAATGTGTGTAATCCCGAAGTCTCGAGTTCGAATCCGGACATACGTATATTTAAATATCCATAAAACCTTTCAGTATATTGTTATAATAAAAATAAAAGATTAATATCACCAAGGGGTGGTTGGTTGGGTTCCCAACACTTGAGGGGGAGATTGTTGGAATCACTCCTAAACCATAATCAAGTGTTTGTAATTAAAATGTAATAGTTAGCTTTATTATGGCCTTTATGTTTACAATTAGCCTTAGGCTTATGTAGAAGGCCCATAAGCCTAGGCCTTAGTCCATTAAAGAAAGGATGGAAACTAGGAGTGTTGCCCTAGCTTTCCTCCTATAAATACTCTTGTAAACCTTCATTTGAAGGTTGGTTGTTCAAGTTATTTCTTTCACATACATCTTACGCATAACCATCCCTTATTATCGTGTGTATGTGTTTGGATCTTGTTCAATCGCCTTTATCTCTTTATATGTTACTTGTGTTTGTAAAACTAGTGACCTAACAGTGGTATCAATCGCCTAATAGTTGAGTGAACGTATTGTTTGAAGTGAGTTTTGGTCTCACGCATAACTTGCGTATCCCTACTTTTTGCTTGATCAAAAGCGTATTTTTTCACTTTTAATCCAAGATTCTTGTCCTTTCAACGTTATAAGGTGTTAAACTTATCGCTTTTGGAAAAAGTTTGGAACTTTATGTGTAGATCATTGTTTTCATCTAGTTTTTGTGCGAAGGTTCTATCCTACGTAATCGCTTTTAAGAGTTTTGGTTCATCAAGTTTCACATTTTGTGTCTTTTGGTGTTATTGAAGCTATTTCATCACACAAAAGCGGTTTAGAAACAACTTTGAGCATAATCATATTTACTGAGTAATCCTACGCGTAGCAAAACCCTAAAACTACGCGTAAGGTCATCCTTTGCTTGATCTTCGTTTTCGTGGTTTACTCCATGTTTTCTTGCTTGGATAAGCACGAAAATACGTCGACTTTGGATATCTTTTGCCACCGTGATAGTGTAAAGATCACTGAGATAAAACCCAAACTTACGCATAAGCTTAAGCTTACGGCGTGAAAATCCCACGCCTAAGATTCATCTTACGCGTAAACCTAGTCTTCACGCATAAGGGAATCCCACGCCTAACTTTCTACGCCTAACTTCATTTTACGCATAACTTTAGTCTTTTTCCCCGCTACGCGCAGCTAAAACCCACGCAGTAACTACTTACATTACAGCGTAACTTTGGTGTTTTTACGATAAGTGCTACTTGACTTTATTGTGATTTCTACGCCTAAGGCTACTTGACTTTTTTGGCGGGAAAATTTGAGTAAAATTTATTTTTTAGGGGAGACTAAACGTTCAATTTTTACGCGAGATTCAAATTTTGGTTTAACTGTGAAAATTTTGGTCAAAAATTCAAATTTTTGGGCCTAAATTCAAAATTTTCGGGTAAAATTTGGCGTCAAAATTGTCATAACTCAAATTTTTCTTACAACCTTAGAATTGAATTTTATAGTGAATTTCAAATTTTGAGAGTCAAAATTTTCAAAATTATTTTGGAGGAAATTGCAATTCACTATATCGACCCTCTCCGTGTGCTATATCGACTTAGACCTTTTCTTCTCTTTGACTCTTATGCGGGAGTGAAATGGATTACGATCATAAAGATCCGTTTGTGGCATTGAAAGAAGGATTCATGGCTATTCAACCGGCATTGAAGCGCCGACATCATCAAATTCCGATATCCCGCATTCGTGCAAGGTGAAAGAGTTGATGTACATGAAAGGAATGCTCAAATGGACGTTGAGAATGTTGTGATTATCGCAATCGCGTGTAATGGACAATGAGGTTGTAGCATTGAAGCGGGATGACGATCGCAGATCCGAGAAGATATCATACTTACCTACGACACCGAGCCCAACTCGGCGAAGAACAAATGGTTGAGGAAGATATCTTACCCACCTATGACAACGAAAGCGTAATGATGGTCGAGGTACACTCTCATTGTTGATCATATCTCGATCAAGAATGCGACACAACATCTTGAGCAACTCGAATTTAGTAATGAAGGAGAGGTTGACAGTGTGTTGCACAATGTCCGCACAACTATCTCATGTCCGACCCTTACTTGTAAATAATTCAATCGAATCATCAAATCAAACTCTTGAATCAAATCATTCTTCTCAAAAAGACCATTGCTCGGCTTCATAAAGATTTTCAAAACTAGAGGCACATTGCATCTCTCTTGAACTTAAACTACAAAACAAATCTTCTTCTTCGAACACAATGGTCGATATTCAAATGAACAAAGTAATCGTGTGGATACATTAGTTAAAGAAAATGAGCATTTAAAGGCTCAACTTCAAGCAAAGGGGCTTGCACATGTTGCTTTACTAAACAAAGCGAGAAGATTCAGCGACAAGAGTGTGGATACTAATTTTGCAAAACCAACAATCTTGGGAAATCGTCTCTACAACCTTTCGAGAAAACAATCAAGAGTTAGACAACCAACGCATTTAAATCGAACGTTCAAAATCTTCAAAACCACGGTTTCCTTCCAAGTTGTTGAGAATAATCATTTGATAAAACCAAATACTCCACATTCCTTGCCTAAGAATAATGCTTCATTTCATTAAACATGTTTCGTTATACACATTTACTGTTAAACCTCAACTTGTGGTTGCTCTGGAAAATCTAGGATTAGTTCAAACACTGTGTCTAAATTGAGCATTAAAAGTAAAGATTCATATGATTCAAATGACACGTACAAGAACCGTGATCTAGAAAAGGCTAGGAAAAGGGCACTTCTTCAAAAGGATGGAATCTTAGGTTCACGACCTAGTGTATCACCTTCGAGTGTATTCTTGAACACCACCGTAGTAGCAAACCAAAACCTAAGTTAACTCAACAAACAGTTAGAAATAAACCCGTTGATCTAAATGTAAACTGTCAGAAACCTAATAGGTGGATCCATATAGTCTTAGGTGGATTCCTACAGGCAAGATACTAAGTAGTTGCACCAAAACAAGTAAGATACCAACAACATCCATCCATGAGGCAGGAAAGGAAATCATCAAATTAGCATGTTCAGGTGTCAAAAGATAATTGACACTACATCTTTATGCTTCTAACATCCGGAACCCAGTTATACTTGGGGATCCATGTTTTTCTCTTCCTTGTCCCCTTCTATTTTTCTATGCAAGTACACGACTATGGCTCTCTGCAAAACAACAGAGGACCCATTTCTCACCGTAAAAATATCATGATCCATCATTTGTTCCACCATTGTACTTAATCGTCATGAATTGGAAACATTGCTTGCTCCTACGGTTAAAGATTTCGCAAAAGTCGTGCCGGATGTATCGAATGTTTCATTGCACAACCGATAATACTCTAATTTCATATACACCGAATCTACAACAACAACCGAATCTTCTATAATGAAGATCAAACTGCTTCAACAACAATGACACAAATGATGATCAACATAATGAGCAGAGATGTTTTATCGCCAGATTGACTCTCTCAAAATATTTTTGGTACTTCACACTTGTTCGATCAATTGGACATACATGGTTTCATTGTCTCCTTATACATGGTTTCATTGTCTTCAATTCATCATCAACATCGTGGTGTATGATTCGAATCATTGAAAACATCGAGGGGAGAGAGTGTGTAGGTGGTCATTGCTTCCTTGTTCTTCTACATGCTTCTTTGCGAAAACCCAATGCCTTCTTGAATTTCTCCAATTAGGGGGAAGAAATAAGATGATTTGTGGCTCAAACGTCTCACTTTGGTGTTATCGTCTCAATTTCACGAGTGATCTTGTGTGAAGTTACCCAAATATGATGTTATGATGCCTCACACACGGTCTTGGTATCTAAACATGGAATATTCACAGGTGATTAGTATTCCGAAAGACCACAACATTCGGGAAAGTCGATCATTTCGCTTTCGTGGTTTGTTTGGTGTGATGCGTCTCACATACGTGAGAAGATCTTGTTGATTTCGGCATGTTACCCTCGAACGGATCTTCCGCAATTAGTCGATTTTCTTTGTGTGGTTTCTCGCTCATCTACAAATTCGCCGCGCATCTCGAAACCTTCAAAAGTTAGAGGAAATGTAGACTTCATCAAATTTTCAAATCGCTAAAGACAGCTTGTCGGTTGGGGAAACCGATTATGAAACTTCTTCATAATGGCTTCGAGTATATGACTTAGAACCCGTCACAACCGCTTAAACTTCCTCAACCCCATCATCACCGAACAAAGCCCCCGCCTAACTCGTCAACAAATGGAAAGGTTATTTGCTATTACATTCGGTGATGATATTGATGAATGTGCTCCGTGTGTATCCATTGCTCACCGCACAACCCGATAATATTCCTATACCGATACACTGCTACAACTACTCTTGTTGAAGAAGCACCACCAATTGACTCCACCACAGCAGTTGAACACACGCTTCCAACAATGATGAACCGGTGATGATATTCTTAATGAAGTACCCCACCGCAAATTTTGATCCAAATGCGTTCTTTAACCCGTTTGCTAATGAGTTCACGCACTGGATGTCGAAGAATCTTCAACAAACCATTTGAATCCTCGAATCCGCACAATGTATACCAACATCAACCTCTACACATCGATGGACAAAAGACCATCCTCCGCAAATATTATTGGCAACCCGAATCAACCGGTCGTTACGAGACAACGTCTTCACACGATGGTGAACATTGCATTTATGCACTCACCGTATGCCAACTGAGCCTAAAACATTAAAGACGCAATGACAAAAGACAATGGATTGAATCCATGCAAGAAGAACTCAACCAATTCAAATGTCTTGAAGTATGGGAATCGGTTGAAAGACCAACAGGGTCTACGTCATTGGTCTCAAATGGATTTGGAAAAACAAATTGGATCTTGAAGGGAACGTAATCAAACAAGTCACGCCTAGTTGCTAAGGGTTATCGTCGGGAAGAAGGAATAGACTTTGAAGAATCTTTTGCTCCGGTTGCTTGTCTTGAGGTCGTTCGGATATTTCGCGTTCATGGCTCACATGAATATGACGGTCTTTCGGATGGATGTCAAAGCTGCGTTTCTCAACGGACAACCGAAAAGAAACGGTTTATGTCACCAACCGAAGGATTCGTTGATCCCGAGTTCCCGAACCATGTCTACAAACCGAACAAAGCTCTTTATGGTCTCAAACAAGCCCCTCGGGCATGATACGATAAGCTATCATCTTTCCTCATTGCTAATAATTTCACCAAAGGTTCGGTTGACCCAACTCTTTTATACAATATCACGGGGCACATATCTTAATTGTTCAAATTTACGTGGATGACATCATTTTGGGTCTACACATAAAAAGTTTTCAATCGCTTTTGCAAAACTAATAAAGAAATTTTTTGAAATGTCCATATTGGGTGAACTTACATTCTTTCTAGGATTACAAGTTCATCAATCACCCCGTGGTATTTTCTTGAGTCACCCAAATATGCCCTTGAATTGTTAAACAAATTTGGAATGAAAACACGTGATACTTATGCCACACCAATGACTCATACCAAGAAGCTAGACGATTTACATGGGAAATTAGTGGACCCTACCAAATACCAAGTATTATTGGGTCTCTCATGTATCTAACGACTAGCGAGACTCGATATTGTCTTTGCTGCTTATCTATGCTCCCGTTATCGATCGCGACCAACTGAAACCCACCTCTCACGAGGCTAAAAGAATCCTCCGATACATCAAGGGAACCATTAACTTGGGGATCCGTATCCGAAGGATTCTCGGTTTTGAACTAATCGCTTTTTCGGACATCGACCACGCGGGATGCTTAGACTCGAGAAAAGTACTTGTGAGCTCTACAATTTCTTGGTGATAAACCGGTGTCTTGGCAATCAAAGAAGAGGATTGTACATCGTTGTCATCAACCGAAGCGAGAATATGTAGCCATGTCCGTGTGTTGTGCTCAAGTCATATGGATGAGAACACAACTCAAATACTATGGTTACGTATTTGATGAATCGATGTATTGCGACAATCGAGTGCCATAGCGATCTCGTGCAACTCGGTTCAAAGACTCGAAATCAAAGCACATCGATCTTCGCTATCATTTCATCATGGACCACGTGGAATGTGGTACTATTGAACTATACTTGCTGGTGCAGAATACCAATTGGCGGATCTTCTCACGAAAGCCTTGCCTCCCGCTAGGTTTAATGAGTTGGTCCACCGGATTGGTATGAGGTGTTTGACTCAAGAGGAATTGGATGACCTCCTAAAACAGTCTTAAAACACATCAAACACCAAAATCTCTTTTGTAAATAAATTTTTCAAAACAAAATACAAAAATATAAAACCTGATAAAACAACAAAAATATTCTTCTAATCTAATTTTCTTTCAACATGGCAAGTACATTTCTTCCATCAACACTTTAATCTTTCAAAATTCAGTATTTTTCCGAACAAGTGTTGAGGGGGAGAAAAGTATCACTTAACTGTTTCAAAACATCTGTGTACTTGCATGTTATCATATCCCGGTTGTTTCTTTTATCAATGGTGGTAAACTTTTCTGGCTAAATGACACTCCTCGGACTAAAATTTATAACCTTTCATTAGTTTCTTAAGTCGAGGGGGAGTGTCGTCAAGTTTCTTTCTCAAAATCTTTGTTTGGTAACCAAAATGGAAGTTAAATGGCTTTGTTTGAAAAAGGAAAAGGTGGAGGGACCAAAACTGTCAAAATGTTAAAGTCATTTTAATAAAACCACTCTCCACATAACTATTCCATCACATTTATTACTTACACCTAAAAGATCCTACGCCTAAAAATCCTTCATCCAATCTGTGTTTTTGATCATCAAACTGTAAGTGGATTAATGTTTCTAACATGTTTTTAAACATTGGTTTTGATTTTCAAATGAATCCAACGGTCAAATCTACTTATATGGGTGATTTTGTGTTCTTCGCATACGCGTAAGAACACATGATCATGTGTTATGTGTTTGTGGCTAAAAAGATAATGTCAAAATGTTTTAATAACATCAATGATATGTTTTCTATCCTCAAAACAAACCCAAAAACTCGAATTGAATGATTTTCAAAATTAGGGTTTATGCGTGATTTTGGGTGTTTTCAAATGTGTATGTTTCTGGTCAAAAAGATTGTTGTGTTATGTTTATATGATGTTGAATTGATGATATCCAGGTTCTATAACAACCCAGAAACATTGATTTACTCAGAATTAGGAATTAGGGTTTAAAGTTCTAAAGCTTGGGTATTTTTGATTCATCACAATTGAGTGTTAAAACTTGGTTATTAGACTCTTATAACATCTAAGACCTACGTAAAAGTTTGGTGCAATTTCCATGGTTAGAAATCTTATGCGTAATTCATAACCCTTAGGGTTTTGACCCACAGCGTAAGTGTTTCTACGCATAAATGATTAACAAGCTTTCATGCCATGATTTGATTTTAGAATGAATATATGTGTTAAGATTGATGTTTTGATGATTTTATTTCAGGCTTGCTACTCGTAAAACTCAGAATCAAGGTCATTGAATCTCACGATAAGGATCACCTACGCGTAGAAGGTTATGCGTAAGAATAATCTTACGCGTAGCTTCACGCATAAGGTTCTACAATGGGACTACGCGTATCCCGTGAAGGATATGCGTGAACGATGACCTCTACGCATAAGGTCTACTCTCACGAGTAAGCCTTACGCGTAAGGTTTATATCGCCACGCCGTAAGCTCCACGCATAAGGCCCCCTTTCCCACGCTGTAACATTTCTTACGCGTAAGTTAGATCCTACGCATAAGCCGCTCACGCGTATGTCATTCTTGCACGCTTAACTTTGCCAAAACTACGCCTAAGCCACGGATTGACCTTCATTATGAATTGTTACGTGTACAAACTTGTTAATAAACAAATCATATCGTCACGAATCCAATAATGTCACTAATAAACTTAAACGTTTGATGTGTTGTGAACTATAAGTGATAACATAAACTTTAAAACTTAAAGTTAACTAACTCATGAAAAATTTCACGACGTTATTGGACTATTGGACAAACAAGTGACTTAGGACTCGTAACAATCATTGACACTGTACATTCAATAACTAGACAATAAAACCTTACGTTGACTAACATTATGTCTTTCGATATGTTGGTTCTTTTGGCTAATGTTATTTCGAGATCACGACATGGTCTTTCAAATGAATGTGGATGCACCGAAGTTCTCACAATTCTCGACATCTTCCCCAATGGCTATCCTAGAAATATTGGAAAGAACAACCTTAGGGTTGACTTTGAAACCCCACATGCTCGTAATCTTCTTGTCTCATCTTTGTGGATATTCTAAGGAATCATCCTTACCGAACATGCTCTCACACTGCCATGTCTGGGAAATCTACATTCGGCAATTCGAATTCTATGCAGAGGATCACAGTCAAAGTGCGGTGGCGGTGACACTTAATCACAAACAAGTCACCATCACTCATGCCGACTTACGGGTCGTTCTTCTCATTCACGAAATCGAGCTAACCGACTTCTTTGCGACACCCATCAAGAGACAGCTCGCAATTTCTTCTTGACATTGGCTATGATGAAGCTTCAGGGGTTGTTACTAAGCATTCTCACGTGGAGCTTAAGAACATTCCTCAACCGTGGAGAACCCTCACATCATCATTACCAAGTACATTTACGGTCGTGGCGGTGGTTATGAGCATCCAAAGCTCATGGGCGCAAATCTTCCGGTATTTGATCAATAAGAAGGACATCGAAATCGAAGCACTAATATGGGAGGACATGATGCTATTTCACAAGAAGCTTGGCTCAAAGATTCCTATGTCGATACACAAAGCTTTTGATCCAGATAGCACTTGGGCTTAATCACGATATCCCCATGAGGCTCAATGACCCCGACAATCACGACTTGTTGTCCGAACCTATCCTTTCTATCGAATCAAGGAATCGACAACTAAGAAGAAGTGGTGCCGTCTTTGCCGATCACCTTCTATCTAAAGAACTCAAGAAGCTTGAAACGCATAAAAGGTATCTAGTAGCGATAAAGAAGGCAAAGTTGGTCATCTTGATGAAAAACCTTCAGAACTCCTACTCGGAGAACCGTAAGAGGAAGTGCTTTGGAATGTCACACCCCAATTACCGGTTTTTGTGAATGGAATTCTGAGGATTATTGTCATAGCATCACAATCACAAGTTATATTGAAGCGACCTAAAGTGTCGTTTGGAAAATACATCGTTTGATTTAATAAAACAATCAGAGTTTACAAAGTAGGTCCCAAATGTAAATCAACTTGTATGAAAATAAGTTTGTTACAATTCAAACGATGTTTTAAAGTACGTAAAACCCAAGTGAGACGCGTCGTCATCGCGACACCATGATGTGTCCAAATGCATGCCATGAAGTGAAAGCCTTAGATACCTGAGATAAAAACATGCTAAGAGTGTCAACACAAAGGTTGAGTGAGTTCATAGAGTTTGTATTGAAATGTAAAGCCTTTCAAAATCGTTTATGCCGCAAAGGCATTGTAAATCATTGAAATGTAAAGACTTTCAAAATTGTTTATGCCGCAAAGGCATTGTAAATCGTTGAAATGTAAAGACTTTCAAAATCGTTTATGCCGCAAAGGCATTGTAAATCGTTGAAATGTAAAGACTTTCAAAATCGTTTATGTAGCAAAGGCATTGTAAATCCACTCAGTTCCAAGTCCCGCCCATACAAAACTTGCAACCTGTGTGTTCACAACCCACTGCCAAAGTGTGTAAAGTTTATGTTCAAACAGAAATCTTCAAATGAATTCACAAAATAGTGCATGGCTCAATGTATCGAAATCGTTTATCTGACAAAGGCATTGTAAATCCACTCGCCCAAGTCCCTACCATACAAAACTTGCAACCCGTGTGTTCACAACCCATTGCGGAATGTATATAGAGTTTATGTAATTCGTTCGAACACCATAATCGTAGTGTGAGTTAAATGGTTTCACACTCATCGTTAAAATCAACATCGTATTTATTTCACTAAGTTCATGACACCAAAGCGTAAACATCGCACCAATAAAATTGGTAATCATCGTTTCATCGCCGCCCTAATAGGTAATTTGCCGGTTACCTCTATGATTCAAATATAGCGCTCGATTTCCCTAAATGGGTCAATAGGAGCGGGAGTGTTAATTCAATAGGCTATTCACTATACTCGCTCACTCGAAAGTGACTAATGGTTCATGATGTAGGGACTTGAACATGGCAATATACTTAGTGACAATAAAACATCGGATATAGCATCTGATTCAAAGCATTTGTGTTCGATTAAAAAATGTAGCATGTATCTCCCCAAGAGATTGTAAAGCAGATTAATAGAGTAAAAGTGGGGCTATGAATTCACGATAATATGTAAGAGTTTAAAGTACTTGTGCAAGTGAATGAAAGCAGTTTGAGCATGTATCTCCCCAAAGCAGTTATGAAAGCAAGTAAAAGTAGGGGCTATGAAAACTCACTTGGATAAACCGGAATAATGGCAAAAGTGAGTACAACGAGGTATAATGTAATCGTCAACGGGACCTATTACGAATGATATGATATGTCATGAGTTGCAATGTAATGCTATGCATGCACTTCGTATGTTATTTATACCATTTACGAGTTTTGAAAATATACTCGTCGACGAAAAATACTCTTTTGACGTCTCGACCAATCAAAAGTGACTTTACATGTTTTTACGTCAAAATGTCATCCTACAATGGTTTTATAATGATTTTTGGTGAAATTACCACTTTTCGTCGCAAAACAATGTCGTCGGAAAAATCATGAAGTTAACAAAAATGGCTCCGGAAAAGTAGTCGTAAAACGGTGTACGTCGATCGTTAGAGAACGAACTCGACGGTTTTGGAAATTTTGTATCAATATCTAGAAGTTTCAGTTCAGGAGTTTTCGTTCAAAAGGTCTCGATCATAAAGATATCAAAGGCTAAAGTTGGTGATTTTTGCTAATTGGGTGCAGAAAATGAGTTTCGGCCAATGTTTGAACATCCGTAAATAATTTACTATGACTCCGCTTGACAAACGGCTTTTTGTTTTGAAAAATATGGCCGGTGAACTTGATTTTACTAGAAGACAATTTGTTCCAAAAAGTTTTGCATCATAGTTAAAAGCGCGCGCAAACATAGCCCTTACAAACTAATGAAATACTTGAATCGTAGAAATAATATAATTTTTCGAGAAAATAATAGTTCACGGCAACTTTATAAAATCGTGCATATATTTGTCGTTTCAAATCCGTTTTCTACGTAAAATATGTCCTTAACCGTATCAAGTAAACTAATATATTTTGAGAAGTCGAAATAATTTGTGAAGCTTAAGGCTAGTTTTTGACTCGAAAATACTAAAAACAGCAAGCTGAAAATCCCGAAAATAATATATTTCGTCGTCAAACTTTAAAAATTCACCACGGCCGTTATAACTCCGTTTTATCCGTTCAAAAGGCCGCGGATTCGTTTTAAAGTATATTTTCTAAATATCAAGGCCAAAATGTCGTACCAACAGTAGGTTTTCCAGAATTTCGATTTAAGGACAGATCACAAAATATAGTTTACGAAAATAGTTTTCTCGGACAAAACCTATTCTAATCCCTTCAAATCAACTCCAAAACTAATCTAATCCTACCATACACCTTCTTAGGGTGTCATGGGTTCCTAATCACCATCAAGACCAAAGAATACCATGGGAGTAATTATAGGATGACTATAAGTATATAAAACCTCTAAAATCATGAAATAAATGGTATAAATCACATAACATGCATATAAGCTCCAAAATGAAAAGGAACATATGAAATGACAAGGAAACATGAAAATGATAAGAATATGCTTACTAGTGAAAATGAAGAGGTGTAAGTAACAAGGATTAACTTAAATATCCTTGGTTTTATTTCAAAACCATATAAAGGATATATACTAGATTGTAAACACTTGATTTTGCTAAAATTTTGATCCCCTTGCTCTTGATGAATGGCGGTTTGAGAAGCCAAAAGAAGAGAAAGCTATGGAAATCTTGAAAGGAAGAATGAGATAAATGATTAAGTGATGAGGTGAAGTGCAAGTATAACTTATCAACAAAATTTTCAACAATCATTTAAGACATACCCCCCATGGCGGATTTTGGGGAGTTGTCCCTCAATTATCTTTTTTTTTTTTTTTTTATAAACTTTACTTGTGTATATAATTTGTATAAATTTGACAAAAGTGTAAGTGATTGTGTATAAATTGTACAAGTAAAGTAAATGGAAATTTTGGTGCAAGTAAGTTTTTAATAAGTCAAAATAGAACGTATTGAAATAATAAAAATTGTAAAAAATACTTTCCTTGTGAAATTTGGGTGATAAAATAATTATCGTATAATTTTAAGAAAGCATAGCGTAATAATTAAACTTTAACGATTAAAATACCAAATAAATTTGAAACACTAGGAAAACTAAAAATATAGTTTTATAAACTAAATGTAAGTTTAAAAATACCTAGGGATCATTTTTGAAAGTAACGTAATTAATTATTCAAAATAAAAACTCACGCGATAAAGATTATTAAATAAAAATTACGTTGAAAGTGAAACAAAATGTCATGAATGAATTAATGAGATGCACATGATGTCAATGAAATGTAGACTAATCATAGTCCATATGAAAGCGACGTGATGACATGATCATGAATTACCGCTAAACCTCCAAGGTTCGCAATTTGAAACAAGTAAACCAAGTTTACTATAAATGTTGAAATAATGAGGCATAAATCGTCAAGAAATGACACGAAAGTACGGGTTGTCACATTCGCCCATCCAAAAGGAATTGGTCCCGAATTCAATCGTTATTAGGTCTAACGGGTTTAGGGTTTGATGTAGCAAACTTTTCCATTCCGAGCAAAACCCTCAAAGACTTTTTGGTAACCGATTTTACTTAATCTCACAACTCATCAAACAAGAGCTGTCATGAGATTAGGCTAAATCGGTTTAGGTAACAACTTGTTTCTAGCTCGATCTTTGCAACTCATCAAACAAGAAGCGTCACGCGGATCAAAGCGGAAACAAGTGGTTTGAAGAAAATCTTTTGAAAATTTGGCTCGATTACGGAATTGCTTACACATATAAGCCTAATACTCCCTTCATTGCATGATTCTTCTGAATTAGACATAGGTGATCGGGGCTATGTATAATTTAGGAGTAACTATGCAATGCTTGGACTAATCGACTCATATGTTGTTTGGTGTTGAGTCACCGATGTTAAAATTGTGATGAACTTCGAGGAGAAGACATGGAAAAGTGTCGTTAATATGATAGTTAAAGTAAAAGAATTAAAATCCTCGTAAATGATAACGAATCGGAAAGAAAGTAAAGTACGATAGATGAGAATATTTTACAACGAGTGGTTTATCAAGCGAAATACATCTTAGGTTATAAAGATTCGAGTACGATGGAAAACATAAACTTAGTGCGACATAATACATAAGGAGAAATAAGATCATTAGTTTCGAACTTCTTCGTCTTCAGCGTCGTTGATACCTTGACGAGCTCCTTCTAACATATATACATTCCCATGAGCACCTTCGACTTGTTGACCTTGGTTTTGAGGACATTGATTCCGATAGTGTCCTTGCTCCCACATCCGAAGCATGTGACTACGGCTTTACCTTTACAATCCACGGCTAGATGTCCGGTGTTTTGCATTTGTGGCACTTGGCGGGCAAGGACCAGTGATGAAAATTACATCGATTACATAGTGGGTGTGTTCCAGCATACCCTCTACCTCTCATTGGTGCAGCGGCATAAACTATTCCCGCTTCTTGCCTTCTATTTTGTTGCTGATGACGGTTGGTGTTGCGGCTTTGGTTGTTGTTGTTATAATCTCCTTGGTCGTTTTCCCATTTCCTTTTGTTGTTGTTGATTTGGTTATCATCGTTGTTGTTTTGGGTATTGTTGTAATTGAAGCGGTTGTTGGGGTTGTTGTTGTTTCGGTTGGTGTTGGTGTACTTACCTCGCTTCACCACTTGTGCCATCAATTTCGAGTAACTCGAATAGCTTCCTCGATTGTTTGTGGATCAAGCGAAGTCACATCTCCTTGAATCACCTCGGAAGTCCCCAATGAAAGCCTCTAGCAACTTCTCATTATCGAAACCATGGACGGGCATAACACGGCCAATTCACAGAATCTCCGAATGTATGTGTCAATGTCGTACCCAATCGTGACCAATTCATAGAACTCCGTCTCCAACTTTTTGATTTACGTTCGAGGACAAAACTTCTTAGTCACCAAGCTCTTAAATTCCTCCCCGTAAGCTTAAAAGCATTTTCCATACCAATCGGTTGGCGTATGAATTCCACCATGACAACGCTCCATCGAGTAAAGTGCTCGTAGCAAACTTAACTTTACTATCATCCGGACGGTTACAAAGCAAAATACCGATTCTAACTTTTCAAACCATCTAACCATAGTCGTAGCTCCTCGGTACCTCGGAACTTAGTGGGTTCACCACTTTTGAAATTTTGTACGAACATTTCTTAACCCGGATCCTCGGCATTACCGATGAGTGGTGACTAGTCTTATGACTTCAAGAAAGAAGCAACCACGGCCGGCGGCGGCGGCTGTTTCCCTTTCGACTCTTAAAGCATTAGCAATGCTATCGTTCACCAACTTTTGAATTCTTTGCTTGGGTCATTTCAACTGTAGCTTTCTTCGGTGCCATAACTTTTTCAAAACAAGAGGAAATGTGAGACGTAGCAAAATCCCAGGTTAAAAATATGCGCTCTAAAGAAATGTGATAAAATGATAAATTTGAGGTTATGTTTCAAAATGATCGACGGTTTCCGAAAAGATGGGTCATGAGGTGTTGTAAGTGCTTCAATGTATGATGGTTTAGAGACTTAATGTGTGAATAAAGTGTAACTCGACATGTTAGCGGTGAAACAAAGGAGTGAGAGTGACTTCGCCCTATTTAAAGGTTTATCTCGGTATTCGACGTTATCGGTGATGAGTCAATTGATATAAAAATTGTGATAGGGAATGACAAGGAATTCTCCACGTTAGAGTATGGGGAAAAGATAATGGGATGGGCATTTAAGGGCATCCATGTGACAATCGTTGTGAAATGAAAGTAAATGACTCGAAAATGTACATAAAAACCGCATGTAAAGTGAACATTCACTTATGATGAAATGATGAGATGCTATGATAATGTAGTTATAGTCTAGGGTCAATGATGCAACCTAGTTCTCTATAACTGAAGCTCTGATGCCAATCTGTCACACCCCAAATTACCGGTTTTGCGTGGAATGGAATTCACGGGATTGGTGTCATAGCATCACAATCACGTTATATTGAGCGACCTAAAGTGTCGTTTGGAAAATACATCGTTTGATTTAATAAAACAATCGAGTTTACAAAGTAGGTCCCAAATGTAAATCAACTTGTATGAAAATAAGTTTGTTACAATTCAAACGATGTTTTAAAGTCGTAAAACCCAAGTGAGGCAGCGTCGTCATCGCGACACCATGATGTGTCCAAATGCATGCCATGAAGTGAAAGCCTTAGATACCTGAGATAAAAACATGCTAAGAGTGTCAACACAAAGGTTGAGTGAGTTCATAGAGTTTGTATTGAAATGTAAAGCCTTTCAAAATCGTTTATGCCGCAAAGGCATTGTAAATCGTTGAAATGTAAAGACTTTCAAAATCGTTTATGCCGCAAAGGCATTGTAAATCGTTGAAATGTAAAGACTTTCAAAATCGTTTATGCCGCAAAGGCATTGTAAATCGTTGAAATGTAAAGACTTTCAAAATCGTTTATGTAGCAAAGGCATTGTAAATCCACTCGGTTCAAGTCCGCCCATACAAAACTTGCAACACGTGTGTTCACAACCCACCGCCAAAGTGTGTAAAGTTTATGTTCAAACGAAATCGTCAAATGAATTCACAAAATAGTGCATGGCTCAATGTATCGAAATCGTTTATCTGACAAAGGCATTGTAAATCCACTCGGTTCCAAGTCCCGCCCATACAAAACTTGCAACACGTGTGTTCACAACCCATTGCGGAATGTATATAGAGTTTATGTAATTCGTTCGAACACCATAATCGTAGTGTGAGTTAAATGGTTTCACACTCATCGTTAAAATCAACATCGTATTTATTTCACTAAGTTCATGACACCAAAGCGTAAACATCGCACCAATAAAATTGGTAATCATCGTTTCATCGCCGCCCTAATAGGTAATTTGCCGGTTTACCTCTATGATTCAAATATAGCGCTCGATTTCCCTAAATGGGTCAATAGGAGCGGAGTGTTAATTCAATAGGCCTATTCACTATACTCGCCACTCGAAAGTGACTAATGGTTCATGATGTAGGGACTTGAACATGGCAATATACTTAGTGACAATAAAACATCGGATATAGCATCTGATTCAAAGCATTTGTGTTCGATTAAAAAATGTAGCATGTATCTCCCCAAGAGATTGTAAAGCAGTTAATAGAGTAAAAGTGGGGCTATGAATTCACAAGAATATGTAAGAGTTTAAAGTACTTGTGCAAGTGAATGAAAGCAGTTTGAGCATGTATCTCCCCAAAGCAGTTATGAAAGCAAGTAAAAGTAGGGGCTATGAAAACTCACTTGGATAAAGCGGAATAATGGCAAAAGTGAGTACAACGAGGTATAATGTAATCGTCAACCGGGACCTATTACGAATGATATGATATGTCATGAGTTGCAATGTAATGCTATCATGCACCGTATGTTATTTATACCATTTACGAGTTTTGAAAATATACTCGTCGACGAAAAATACTCTTTTGACGTCTCGACCAATCAAAAGTGACTTTACATGTTTTACGTCAAAATGTCATCCTACAATGGTTTTATAATGATTTTGGTGAAATTACCACTTTTCGTCGCAAAACAATGTCGTCGGAAAAATCATGAAGTTAACAAAATGGCTCGGAAAAGTAGTCGTAAAAGCGGTGTCGTCGATCGTTAGAAACGAACTCGACGGTTTTGGAAAGTTTGTATCAATATCTAGAAGTTTCAGTTCAGGAGTTTTCGTTCAAAGGTCTCGATCATAAAGATATCAAAGGCTAAAGTTGGTGATTTTGCTAATTGGGTGCGAGAAAATGAGTTTCGGCCAATGTTTGAACATCCGTAAATAATTTACTATGACTCCGCTTGACAAAGCGGCTTTTGTTTTGAAAAATATGGCGGTGAACTTGATTTTACTAGAAGACAATTTGTTCCAAAAGTTTTGCATCATAGTTAAAAGCGCCGCAAACATAGCCCTTCTGACTAATGAAATACTTGAATCGTAGAAATAATATAATTTTTGGAAAATAATAGTTCGGCAACTTTATAAAATCGTGCATATATTTGTCGTTTCAAATCCGTTTTCTCGTAAAATATGTCCTTAGCTTCGTATCAAGTAAACTAATATATTTTGAGAAGTCGAAATAATTTGTGAAGCTTAAGGCTAGTTTTTGACTCGAAAATACTAAAAACAAGCAAGCTGAAAATCCTGAAAATAATATATTTAAATCGTCAAACTTTAAAAATTCACCACGGCCGTTATAACTCCGTTTTTATCCGTTCAAAAGGCCACGGATTCGTTTTAAAGTATATTTTCTAAATATCAAGGCCAAAATGTCGTACCAACAGTAGGTTTTTCCAGAATTTCGATTTAAGGACAGATCACAAAATATAGTTTACGAAAATAGTTTTTCTCGGACAAAACCTATTCTAATCCCTTCAAATCAACTCCAAAACTAATCTAATCCTACCATACACCTTCTTAGGGTGTCATGGGTTCCTAATCACCATCAAGACCAAAGAATACCATGGGAGTAATTATAGGATGACTATAAGTATATAAAACCTCTAAAATCATGAAATAAATGGTATAAATCACATAACATGCATATAAGCTCCAAAAATGAAAAGGAACATATGAAAATGACAAGGAAACATGAAAATGATAAGAATATGCTTACTAGTGAAAATGAAGAGGTGTAAGTAACAAGGATTAACTTAAATATCCTTGGTTTTTATTTCAAAACCATATAAAGGATATATACTAGATTGTAAACACTTGATTTTGCTAAAATTTTTGATCCCCTTGCTCTTGATGAATGGCCGGTTTTGAGAAGCCAAAAAGAAGAGAGAAAGCTATGGAAATCTTGAAAGGAAGAATGAGATAAATGATTAAGTGATGAGGTGAAGTGCAAGTATAACTTATCAACAAAATTTTCAACAATCATTTAAGACATACCCCCCATGGCCGGATTTTGGGGGGAGTTGTCCCTCAATTATCTTTTTTTTTTTTTTTTTTATAAACTTTACTTGTGTATATAATTTGTATAAATTTGACAAAAGTGTAAGTGATTGTGTATAAATTGTACAAGTAAAAGTAAATGGAAATTTTTGGTGCAAGTAAGTTTTTAATAAGTCAAAATAGAACGTATTGAAATAATAAAAATTGTAAAAAAATACTTTCCTTGCGAAATTTGGGTGATAAAATAATTATCGTATAATTTTAAGAAACGCAACGTAATAATTAAACTTTAACGATTAAAATACCAAATAAATTTGAAACACTAGGAAAACTAAAAATATAGTTTTTATAAACTAAATGTAAGTTTAAAAATACCTCGGGATCATTTTTGAAAGTAACGAATTAATTATTCAAAATAAAAACTCACGCGATAAAGATTATTAAATAAAAATTACGCGTTGAAAGTGAAACAAAATGTCATGAATGAATTAATGAGATGCACATGATGTCAATGAAATGTAGACTAATCATAGTCCATATGAAACGTACGTGATGACATGATCATGAATTCGCCGCTAAACCTCCAAGGTTACGCGAATTTGAAACAAGTAAACCAAGTTTACTATAAATGTTGAAATAATGAGGCATAAATCGTGTCAAGAAATGACCTGAAAGTACGGGTTGTCACATGGAAGTGCAGTAAGTTCTGAAAGTTATAAGAAGCTTCCCAAAAGGAATCCTCCTCGTAAAAAGTTGTTCCGTAAAAGAAGTTGAACCTATTCCCACACCGAACCGCAAAGAAAGCTTGTGGACGAAAGCTCAAGGTCTTGAATCAAAAGAAGAGATTACATACTCGAAGCGCAAGGAAGACACTCCATTAGTACCGAAACCTCCTAGTCCTCCAGCTGACCTAGGAAAAGGAAAGACTCCTGTACTTGTACCATATGAAGAAAGCTCAAAAAGTGATGAAGAGCAACTGGATAAATCCTACAGGAAGAAGTTTAAATTAGTTAGACACCTTCAAAAAGCTAAAGAATTTGAACAAGAACAAATGGGTGGCCTCGGAGGATCAAGTGGTGTTGTCCACTCTTCACGGATCTGATGCGATTAATCGACCCGATAAGGGATCCGGTGCCACCACTCTTGTGCAACAACAAGCGCTTGTGGAGGATACTATCGAATATGAGTTTGAGAAACACAGGCGAGAAGTGCGAGAAAGATAAAGATCTTTGATTATGACAAGTCGCTCGGAAAGTCCTACACATTCATAGAAGGAAACTTGAACCGCCCAAGGACCCCGAGCCTCCTCATGTCTCCTCATCATCGATTCTTCATCTCACTCTTCCCAACCACCATCAAAGAAATAAACCAAATCAACATCCAAATCGTGAAGAAACCACCTCGATCTTGGATTTCTCATACTCATGAAAGAATTGTGAAAGTCGTCCAACAAGTAAGAAAGAAGGACATGTCTCTGAAAACCGAATTGGTTTCTTGACCAAATACAAGATACTTAAATGATGAGAATGACAAGATGCGAAAAAAGAATTAGATTCGAAGTTCATGAAAAGTCATCGTCAAGAGGAACCGAACGAAATGATCGAAGGTTACACTAACAAGTATCTTACGGATATCGTTCCTAAAGTCACAAAGGAAATGTTTACGACAACTATATCCGAATCTTATGCGAGATAGCCAAGCAAACTATAAGATCAACACCTTTAACCGTCACAATCAATCCATCGATCCCGTAGTTTTCTCGGATAATGAATTGGTGGCCAAGCTCATCACACAAATGTCTAAGCGATGCGGGACATTTAATTACGATGAAGGAAAGTTGTTTCAAGCATTGTTTGGACTACCAACTCAAAGAAGCATGTAGATTCGAGCGAGAAGGCCTAAGCGTCCTAGAGGCGATGAAGATAAGGATCGGGATAAGCATGATAAAGCTAAGCGTCAAGAAGAAGTGCGGTGAATCATCTTCTATGTTACCTCCTCTCCAGCGGACTCCTACTCAACAAAGGTCTCCTCCTCGTTCTTCTACGAGATAAACCTCGGGATGATTCCGAGTTACCACCCCGACTCGGAAAACCGGTGATCACTTTGAGTACACGGGTGGTGACGATGAAGAGGTCCTTGAGCCCCTACAACAACCACCTCTCCCAAACAAGTTAAGAAACCGAGAATCCTCATCTAGGCCAAAACAAAAGAAGAAGAAGGCGCCCATGGGCGACGTCGTATCATGGCTAGATGACGATAAAAGCAGAGGAATTTGAATGGTTCTCTACACTTGTTAACTCAACTCCCACCCGAAGAAGGTCAAGATCGGTAGAGCGGTAATACATTGGAGCATGCTAAAATTATGCAAGAAAAGTTCCATGTGAAGAAGATGACGAAATCCGAGTTGAGGCGAATCAAGAATGAAGTTTTCACTGTGGAAAGATAGCTCGAGAAAGTGCCATCGAGGTTGAATATCACCTTGAAAACATTGCTCGAGCTATGTCTAACAACATGGATTGGCTCAACCCGAAGCAAACGTCGACTTCCCTAAGCGGGACAACCTCCATATTACAACCGATCGGTCTAAACCACTACCAACGATCGGACAACCGGATGAACCTAGGATTCCATTCGGATATTTCTTCAACAACGACTTGGAATTTCTTCTACGGTGGCGATGGATCAAGGAAATCGCTACATCTTTGACACTTCCATTCCAGTGACCATATACTCAACGCATAGCCATTGAGGAAAGAGCTTCTCACTGTTCTCGACAAAGTGGAAGCATACGACCGAGATGCATTGTCGGGATTCATCATTGGCGGGCAGCAAGCAGAATCTACTACGAAGCTATCGAGTTGAAGTCTCAACATGCGGTGTTTAGTACTAAGGATATCGTTGCCATCAAACACGTTGCTCTTTCATCTAAGTGGGACTACACTTTCCTAAAGAATATTGTGGTCAAACGACAAGATGAAAAAGATTATGCATTCTCGAGGTGACTTTGAGAATTTGTCTATCAACGACATTGAAGACATGTACCTTGCCAAAAGCAGTGGTCGCATGAGGCAATTTTCAACAGTACAACGTGAATTCATCAAGTCACCGCTCATCTTCATCGACGCATAGTCATCAAGGAGCGTGTAGAAGATCTTCACCGGCGGTTGAATCTTATCGGACCGTGTCAACTTCACACCACCACGCCTAGATCTTCCCGACATCAACCGCTCTCACAATATACACTCATCAACAAACCTTTGGCGTCGTTTACCATAGTGAACTACAAAGAAATTGCTTAATAAGCGTGTAGTGAACTTCATAAGTTTGGGGATCACACTTTGAAGATGGTTAGGGACGGATTGGCCTATAGGTTGAAGGACATCGTCACAAGATTGGGTCTCTAGCGATGGAATTCTCGGGATCGAAGGGATGTGAGGAGGATCATCAAAATGATTGATGAAAGGTTGTTTGAAGGATCGATTCGAGAACATTGGAAAGCTTTGTTGGTGGTCGACCAGGATTAACATCACCGGCTATCAACGCCATGTTCGCACTCGACGACATCACACTGCACTTCCTGGTACCCCTTGAATTGTTTTCTTCATTATTACATTTGGATGTGTGATTATTTATGTGAATGGCTTGTGCACACATAACAGTGTACAACCCGTAATTGTCAAGAAAGGACCCTGTGGTACGCTTTAGTGCCACAATCCTTATAAAAGGATCGAAAGCTTCTTACTTTTGAGTAAAACCTATCAAACCTTTCATTTTTCAAGGTTTTGCTCAAAAGAACAAGTATTTTCCCATATGATTTTCAAAACCTCAACCGTTTATATCACATGTTGAGGGGAGTATTTGAATTAAAACTTTGTTCACAAATTGTTCATAGTGGTCATCTTCCATGACACTCGAAATGGTCATATTTATTCTCAATTGTTCAAAATAACATATTATATGCCATTTTTGAGGGGAGAAAATTATGTGATAAGAAATATGTTGTGTAAATGCAAATAAATCTTTGTGTAATAGACTTAACCTACGAATTGATGGTACTAAAGCTGTTAGTAACTCGAAAAGACTTGTCCGGACGGGTAATAATTTCAAGCTAGTTCGCTAGTAATGTAAGCGTGTCTCAAAGGACTTGTCCGAGTAGAAAGTACCATTCGAGAAACTCTTGGTAGACATGAACTCGAAGGGTATGACAACCTTCGAGGTTTTCCTACACCTTCAAGGTAGTTATTAGAGCTAGTTGTCACCTAAAAGGCGACAATGTAACTCTTTAACTATGCAACGTAACCGTGTCTCATGGGGATTGTCTATCTTGAGTTGATCAATTCTAAAGTCGCGCTCTTCCCACACGTGCGATTTCGTCAAAACTCTAAAGCACATGTGGAGGGGAGTATTACGCTAAAAGATAAAACTCACGATGGTTCAAACATGTTTTTCATTTACAAACCTCTTGAGAGATTCTTCACAATGATGGTTTTAATGGCAACATAGGTTAGTCATGGAGTTATAAGGTGACTAAGGTTAGGAATAAGCGTCCTATGATCCGCTAAAGCCGGAGGGATCTACCCAAGGACATCACAAATAGTTAGTACTTAGAAGTCCTTAGGTATGATTATAAAAGGAGAAAATGAGAATCGGAGAAAGAAGGAGTTGAAGAATTAAAAGAAATGCAAAGAAAAGGCGAAAAGAAATAGCCTCCAAATTATTCAACTTAGAGGCGGATACACGGGTTCAATTCATATACTCTTGGTTGTCACTTGATGACGCCGGTATTGAAGATTAAAAGTCGTCATGGACCCGATGGCGCATGCACTAAACCTTCTTAACCACTCAAGTTTCTCTCTACGAAGCTTGTTTCATTCTCACAGGAACCCTCGTAAACTATTGGCTTTCTCTTAGAGATCGTTGGTATTGAAGAAGGAGACCTCTCCTAGTCTCCATTCGGAAAACCAAAAGCACTATTGAGTCTAGAGCCACGAGATTCATCAAAAGATCTCTTAGGAACACTTGACATTTCATCACTTGTTGATCACCAAATAAGATCATCGGTGGTTCATATCGAGTCCTTCACGGATCTTAGCAATCTGTCGAGAACATTTATGAGAGGTTCTGTTGTGATCCTCGGTGATTGAATGGAAACTCTGCCGGGGTCAACATCAAACAGCCACGGCGGGTCACTTCGGTAACTCCCGTGGATTACGCGGAGTGTCTCAAACGGTCTGATCGTGAGGTGATGCTTGGTGTACCTCGACTCATCTCGGCTGTAGATGTGCCCGGTACATCGCGTTATCTCACTTGTGGGACTCGGTTCAGAGCGGCCTTTGTAAGAATTAGAGTTGTGTTTTCACACTATCTTGTTAACACTCTCGAAGTTCAAACTTGTAAGTCGGAATCCGCTTATTACTAACCGTTTGAAATGTTTTTTCTTATGGAAGCTCGGGGCGGGATGATCGTCTTGATTCTTATCATGCTCACGCCAACATCATCACTAATGGAAGTTCTATCATAAAGCAACACAATGATCGAATGATTCTTCATCAAATCAAAGAATCTACAAAGTTAAAGACTTAAAGAACTTCATCGAGATTGAATTCCAACATCAAAGGCGTGTGAACATGTTGAAGAATGACGTGGAACCTTTGGGCAATGAAGCGGAACTGAAGCGGACTTGATGCGAGACTATAACATACTATCACTTTCATCACAAAGAACAATGATCAAAGAACAAAGTTAAAGATGACGTCAAAGCACAACTGTTCAAAGACAACTATCTCTACACCGGGAGATTGTTCGAATCGAGCGATTCTTCTCACAAGAAAGAAGAATGTCGAAGGCGTCGAGCTACTATTACATCAACGCCTTCACCGTTCATCACCAACACTTGAGGGGGAGATTGTTGGAATCACTCCTAAACCATAATCAAGTGTTTGTAATTAATATGTAATAGTTAGCTTTATTATGGCCTTTATGTTTGCAATTAGCCTTAGGCTTATGTAGAAGGCCCATAAGCCTAGGCCTTAGTCCATTAAAGAAAGGATGGAAACTAGGAGTGTTGCCCTAGCTTTCCTCCTATAAATACTCTTGTAAACCTTCATTTGAAGGTTGGTTGTTCAAGTTATTTCTTTCACATACATCTTACGCATAACCGTCCCTTATTATCGTGTGTGTGTGTTTGGATCTTGTTCAATCGCCTTTATCTCTTTCTATATTACTTGTGTTTGTAAAACTAGTGACCTAACAGTTTTGATACCATTTTTACAATCTTCACATTCGGTTGACTGTGCCGACACCTGGAGGTCATACGAAAACTTCGTGTTGCTCATAAAGCAAAAGAACCATATGCAATGCCTTCTATAACCTAGTAGAATTTATTCTCATTAACCTATGTGGGATATGTGCATATCTTTCTCTTAATAGTTCTGAATAATTCGTTTAAAATCATTTGTTTTATATTGAATACCGAAAGAGCTTTGTTGCAAGTACAAATTATAGCACAACTTAAGTCACTTTTAGACAACTGTGTTTATTGATAAAGGTTAAAAAAACACATTAAAATCTAGATATAAAAATGAAAATGGACACCGAGTCATTGGTTTTTATAATGATAAGTTCTGTATAATCTATATAAGTTTACGACAACAAACTCAAATTCTTCTAAGCTGAGTGAGTTTGTTTGTGGTACAATGAGTTTATGGTCATATATAGTAAGTTCTATGTGCTTATTTGCTTTAGATCTATTTAAAGAAAAAAACATTACGTTGCTTGATAGATCTTTAGTACAGTTGATTATAGGTGTGTTGTACGCTTTCGACCCGTTGCCAAATTAATGATAAGCTTTTATCCAGTTTGACCCACTGCCTGTTGAAGTCAAATTAAGTGAAAGAATGCAGGAATTTTCAGACACGAATTCAGAGTGTTAAGAGGCGATAATGTGAATCAAAGTTGAGCAATGCTTTACTGGAGATAAGATCATGTAGTTCAATGAGAAAAGATACCAAGGTCAGAAGTAGGATTTGCCATCTATTAACTCATTATGTAACTTTGAAATACCGGATGATTATATCCAAATCTGTGCTCATCATATGAGATAAGATTTCTTTCCACAGCCTTCTTTGTTCCTTCGTTCTTATGCATGTAGCTAGCTATAACCTTTGTTATGTTGTTTGGAGATTAGCATGCTATTTATCCATCAACGTTAGTTTATAATGTGAATAGTCGTAATAAAATCTTATCATGGAAACAAAGCGTTATAATGCATACGGATAGTGCTCCATAATATAAATCATTACTAGGTGGTCAGTAATATTATCAAGGTCTACTAGTATAAGCATACCGAATGCATCTAAGTTTTGCCTGTGAATCGTGAAAGTGACCATTCTTGGTCCAAGTCCAGTAAGTGACTAATGGTATGATGCATAACTAACCACTAACTTTGTAACTGGTTATGAACTAAATGCAATCCATTTTAGAAGTGTGTTTGTCTGAGCAGGATGAAAGTACACCCCTAAGGACTGTCATATTAGTAAAGACCATGCATCCCGCATTCCCGCCAGGTCTGGGGCTAATGAAAGGTCCGAAACAGCTAGAAGGGATGGCCTTAATAATATTAAAGCCATTCGACTCTAAAAGAAACTAAGAACTACTGAAAAGTTTGATTAGATCAGCCATAATGAACGGCTAAACTGCAATTCTATGCAAAATGATCTCTTTGGTGTGCATCCTCTTTTATAAACCATGTTCCTTCTAGATGAAGATCTAGCATGAACTACTCTCTTGTACGAGTATTTCAACCGAATCAGTGAGTAACTAATACCTTGATATACCAGAGAAAATAACTAATAATAGAAACGATAATCAACCATTGATTGTCAATAAGTCAAGCATTTTGAAAGCCACACACATAAAACAAACTTTTTAGGTTGTATCTGGAGAACATAAAGTAGAGAAACAGTATTTTGCATTAAAAAAATCTCTCATACAGATATAACGTTATTAGCAGTCTTGTAATCCAAGTTAAAGAGTACTTATATAGATTGACAGGACAGTCAAAATTCATTAATTTGCCAACAGATCCTTGATTTTGGTGTAAACATGACACATAGATAATCACTTTCAATATGCAATCCCAAACATCCCCTAACAAGTTCCTTTGACTCATTTGTTTTGAGAAACTTTTAAATTTGTAAATGGTTTGTTTAATTTTAGAACATTCTTGCTACTTGAAACTTAATGTGGTCATGCTATACTTGAGTGGATTGTCATACGTAGATAAATTACGTGGATGTTTCATCGACTGAGGTTATGTTTCTTTTTCTTTTTTTTTTGGGTAAAGGGTTACCCTGGTAAATTGTATTAATCACAACAAACGTTTGAGTACAATGGAATGTGGCTAAAGTACCACATTTACCTCAAGCACAACTTGAACTTCTCTAAAGACATTTGTGACATGCCACAAACAATAGTTCTAGCAATAAGGCTAACTATATGCGTACAAATAGAAAACGCCTAAACTATTGGATATCCTCCAACAGTTCCAGAGAACGCGCATATTCCATGCTCCCAATCCACGGTCATCAGAAAGAAAAGTGATCATAGAAGAATCAACCATAGATACGAAAGTTCTTCGGCATCTTCCAGCGGCTAAGCAACTGATTCACCGAATCCGCATTCTTAAAACGGAGAGAGAGAAGTTTTAAGCGAACATTCACCATGATGATGTCTAGAATCTCTTCTAGGGATTTTCTAACATTTTTGAACGTTCTATTATTACGCTCAACCATTGGAAACTTGTTATATAGATAAAAAAAAGAGCAAGTGAAATAATTTTATACTAGAATTGGAGGGGTGAGCCAGGCTAAGGCAATAGTGTAAAACCAAGGCGACTCGAAAAGACCCCAATAGCAAGCTATTGTTGTGGGTCTTTCCCCATAAAAAATAAGATTAATATCAAGTGAACCGATGGCTCACATATCAGATATTAAACTGATAAGAACAGATACTACACTTGATCTTAGCCAAAAGGCCGAGAAAGGTATGCCTTGAATCTCCTTGGGCCTTGGTTTTTATAGCACTATCTTCTTACTTAGTTACTTTGGTTTGGCGATGTGGGATGCATACCAATTAACCTTTGGTTCTCTACTCTGACTGCTTTATACATGCAAGCCTTGTGCACTGCTGACTGCTCCTTGGCTAATTTAGCTAGGCTTTGCCATAATCAAAATCTATTGCACTATAGTTTAGATATCATATTTATAGTATTTGTCCATTATTAAAGATTACTCGAGGGGTTTCATATTTACACATATCTTTCATAAAATTCTAAATAAGAACACTTTAATCTTGAAAAGTTGAACCCGAGTTTTAAATCGCGAATACCATTACTCTTTGCCCCTTCTGCTTCACTAAGATTTATTATCCCGTATTAATTAAAGGGTTAATAACCTTTTAAACACTATACTTGTCACAAATATCGATTCGTAGCGAACTAAAAAAATAACTCTTTTAGACATTAAACTTGACATTTTGTCTTCCTTTAAGTATTATGACCAAATTATAACCATTTTACCCTTTCTAAAATTTTTCAAATACTTTTTTTCAAATTTTTCCAAAATTTTTTGAATTTTTTTTCGAAATACATTTTTTGAAATTTCAAAAATTTTTCTAATTTCTTTTTTTAAATATTTTTCAAGGGTAAAATGGTCATAATTTGGTCATAATACTTAAAGGAAGACAAAATGTCAAGTTTAATGTCTAAAAAGTTATTTTTAGTTCGCTACGTCGAATCGATATTGTGACAATTATAGTGCTTTAATAGGTTATTAGCCCTAATTAAAAAGCGGAAAAGCATTTTAGCATTTTGCAACTGCTTTTGGCTCCTCATCAGTTATATATAAATTATAAACGTATATACAGCAACTAAATAGGTCATAACAGTCAATTGAGTAGCGGATCATAATAATGTAAATATATAATGTTTGTTTAATATCATATAAACACAATCTTACAGCTAATAATTCTAATAAAAGAAAATGTTCAGTGAATGCTGTGCAACTTTATATACAAATAGCCATAAGGTGCCAATCTTCTTCAAAGAAGCTAATCAGGTCGAACGTTAATAAGATTTTGAAGGTCTTATCTTTAATACTGAAAGAACTTTGTTGCGTGTACAAAGTACTTTACACAACTTTTTTCTTAATCATGGTTAAAAAACACATAAAATCTGGATATAAAAATGAAAATAATGTTATAACCATGTATGCTTATAATAGGTCTAAAAGAAAAACCGTTACAAGAGACTATAATCCAATGACGTGTTTCTATTCAAAAACTTGTTACACATAAATAGACGAGGATTCATGAAAACTTTCTGTAAAGATTGCCAAGGTCTGTTGACTTGACCAACATTTAAAATTCTATGTGAAAACTTCGTGTTATGCTTATAACACGTCTATAAGGATAATTATCACACATAATTATAATGCAACGACTGTTGATAAAGATCCATTGTCTTCCACTCAAGGTTGAAGTAAAGATTTCCTAAAAATTATTATTATTACAACAACATACGGGGGGTTTCAAAAAATACGTGGTCATAGTCAAAAACTTGATACACATAAAAAAATTAGAATTGATATAAACTTTCCGAATAGATATCCAATGTCAGTTGACTTTGCCGACGCTAAACATCCTATCGAAAACCTAGTAGCATTTCTTCTCCTTAACCTATGTGGGACTCTAAGCGTGCATATATTTCTCTTAATATTTTCTTATCTTTAATCTTGAAAGAACTTTGTTGTAGTACAAATTATAGCCACAACTTAAGGTACTTTTAGACAACTTTTACTTAATAATAGTTCAAAACAACGATAAATTCGAATACAAAATGAAAACGGATGTTGTGATCACCATTGGTCTTTTTATAATGATAAGTTATATATAATCTATATAAGTTTATGAAAACAAACTCAATGTCTTGTAAGGTGAGTGAGTTTGTTTATCATTTAGTGAACTCTTGGTCATATTCAGTAAGTTCTATGTGCTTATTAGTTCAAGATCTATTTCAACTGACATTACGTTGCTTGATAAATTTTTAGTAGTTTGTTTTTTTCCCGTTAGTAAATTAATCATTGCCGCAACTAGCAACTTATCTTATATATCAATTTAACAATTGAGATCAAGAAAGAAGCGTATCCATTTTCATATAAGATTGGGATAGTGCGATACCACTACAGTGAACTAGTTTGTTTCACATGTGTTGCGATTTATACCAAGTATTAATTTTGTGACAACTTTTTGAAATGTTCAAAGGGATCCTTTTTTCAACTATATTTTTAACCTGTTTACTTCTATTTGGTAACCCGCTGCATTCTAATACACTACAACGTTTTATTTTAGCTAACTCTATTTTTTACTCGTTTGATACGTCTTACTTTTTATTCACTACAACTCGCAAAAGGGTTGGTTCGACTGGTTACTTAAATTCACTACACTTATTCAGAATGATCAAATTCACATTAGGTTGTATAGTTGTAGCCACAAAATTCATTCCCAACAACAAAATGATGACGATATATGTAATGTTGTTCTAAATATATGTTAAACTTTACTTCACGTGGGCAATAGTGATGAAAAACTCATAAAAATTAAATTTAAATCGTTAAAAAATTATTATTTAAGCGATTTTGCACAGGGCCTCCGCTAACACAGCTACGGCACTGAGTTGATGTATAGGAGATCTTCTTGCTGTTAATCGATTAGTATTAGTATAAGTATTGGCCCATTGTATATTCGACCCATTATGTATCCTATATAATCTTGATGTACTAAACATTATTATTCATTCAATATACATATTCTTACATGGTATCAGAGCCTAACCTTCGATCCAAATTACCGATTACTAAACCCTAAGTTTATTTTTTTCGTTTACGTGTTTGTCGACCAAAGAGTTGTCGACGGTTTGGTTTGTTTGTCGACCAAGGTTCTGTGTTTGTCGACCAAAGCGTGCACATATGGTTGGTTGTAACCCTTCTCGGACTCCTGTTGACGCTGCGTCTAAGTTGGGTGATGATGGTGATCCGGTTTTAATCCCACGTTATATCGGTCTTGCGAGGTTCTCTTGATATCTCACTTTCACTAGACCCGATATTACTTATGTTGTGCAGCAGTGTTTGTTTATATATGCATGATCCTCGCGAGCCTCATTTCACTTGCTCTCAGCGGATATTACGGTATGTTCGGGGACTTTGGCTTATAGTTTCTGATTATTTTCTTCTACCATCGAGTCCTTGGTTATTTATTTCGATCTTGATTGGGTGGTTACCCTACCACTCGCGGTCTACATCGAGTTATTGTGTTTTCTTGGCAATAACTTACTTTCATGGTCTTCTAAACGCCACCGACGATTTCTCGTTCGATGCTAAAGTCGAGTATCGGTGTTGCCAATCTTTGTTTACGAGACATGTTGGCTTGAATTTACTACGTGAGCTACATACACTATTGTCATCTCGCTACTATTGTTTATTGTGATAATGTGAGTGCAGGTGTACTTGTCTTCTAACCTGCTCAAAGACATCGGTACCAAGCATATTAAGATTGATATTCATTTTGTTCGTGATTTGGTTGCTACTGGTCAAGTTCGAGTTCTGCATGTTCCTTGTAACAAACCGCATTTTCGGGTTACTTTTCATATTTTTGAAAAGTTACTATTTACTTTTACTATTCATCCCGTAAAATTTTTTATTTTTATTTTACCATAATGACAAGAAAGTTGAAACTCGACAAGTCGTCCTGACGACGTACGTTGAATCCATACAGAACCGATTTCACTAAACCGTGTCCGAGAATTACTTTAGGGTTTAAACGTCATTCAGACATCCTGATATGTCCATAAAACACTATAAACATTAGAAATATGTATTTCTACCATTTTACGGCAATTTCACAAGTTTTGGAATTTTACGTTTTCCAATTCTGCGTTTTACGCGAAATACGCGTTTTTGACCCGCATTTCCAGCTTTAAACAGCGTTTAAGCAACTCGGTGGAACTTACCACTATTTTTTATTTTATTATGGAATATAATGATGAATTTCATCATTCCTACAAGTTTCATATTTTTACGATACCCGGTTTTACGTTTTATGGCTTAACAACTTACAACTGGCATTTAACGGAACCAAAACTCACTCCGTAAACAAGATAATACCAAAAACTAACTTAGTCATCCTTCCCCATTTAATATGGCCACCTATAGGGGGAGTCACCATGTAAAGTTTCTTAATCTCATGCTTTGATCATTTAGTTATGTTTCATGTGTAAAACTTACTAAGTAAGTTTCCAAAAGTTCAAGTACACTTACACCTCCTCATTTACACCTTCCTAAGACCTTCCTAACCTCCTCAAGACCATATATAAACCCCTCCCCTCCCCTTTTGGTCGTTCATCACATAACACCAACACACCTTCCATAATTTGATTCATAACTCCAAGTTTATGTTAAGAAGTTTCAAGTAACAAGTTACTACATCAAATCCCTAGCAAGTTTAAGTGATCTGTGGAAAACTAGAAGGGAGGTTGCATAGTTTACCGATTAAAAACTTTGTTTTGAAACTTATTGAAAGATCAATTGATATTTATCTTATGTATGTTAGTGAAATATGCAAACAATATATAAAGAGTAGATAAGGAAAGAAACAATCAAACCACAACAAGTTGTTTATAGTGGTTCGGTCTACAAGGACTCTTTTTCCTTGCCCTACTCCACTCCCGAGTCTCACACTCGAGTTTAACTTCACTAGTCAACAAGCTCCTTTCACCGCGGAGAAAACCTTTACACTTCGCCACACACTATTTCCGACACTAAGCTAAATGTCGAGTTCTTTTCAAGGGTACAACCACTCCCACTCACAATGTATTTTAAGGACTAAAATACTAACCACTCATACTCACAAGATTATGATGGTTTGGTACAACAATGAAGTATGAATCAACACAAGATCATACAACAACAAACAAACAAGACTTCCAACTTCTCGTTGAAGCTTGAATGTGACTTGATCTTCTTTGCTACAAAAGAGATCACTAATATGATATGAAACTGAGTTAGAAAGGTTAGAGAGAAGGAATGTATGAGAGTATGATAGAAAGGGATGAAAAACTACTTGGTTTGGCTTTGCTATTTATAGCCAAAACACTCAATTAGCACCACGGACCACGGAACCCTTAAAGGGTTCGCTCGTGTTAAATTATGGTGTCGCTTCGAGGTGCGACAAAGAAGATCTCAAAATCTTGCCAAAGTCAACCATATCTATGCAAGATTGTGTAAGATATGTAGAGCCTAAATCTACACAAAATATCTAATGAAATCTTTCAATGATTTCAATGATGCATCACATGATATCATGTGTTTGTTTTTTCTATTTTTAGAAATATGCAAATACATATGTAATGTTTAGTTTTTAAGAAACCAAAACATTCTAAAAACTACTATCATACATTATGGTTTAGAGTCATATTAAGATATGATTAATCACAATGTAAATGCTTGAGTGATGAAGATATTATTTGAAAAAGCTTGTTTTAATATCTATTAAACTTGACAAGCTTTAAGCTTTATAAAAACTAAATTTACTTTTGTCGTTAACAAAACTTAGGTAAATATCAAAAATATAAATAACGTTTAATGATGATATTTGTATTAACAATCTCCCCCTTTTTGTTGAGGACAAAACGTAAATTTTATTTTTATAAAAGATGTAAAGATTGTACAAGAGTTATAAAAATATTAGTTTTAGAACTTGAAAGAGAAATGATAATGCAAGTATATGATGTTTGACTTTTTCAGAAAGTCAAAGTCTTCACTAGTTGAAGCATGATGTTGACTTTTTCAGAAAGTCAAAATGTGCGATTGACTTTTGAAAGTCAAATATTACCAATGAAGTATCATGTTGACTTTTTCGGAAAGTCAATGTATGCGGTTGACTTTTCAAAAGTCAAATATAACCAAGTTCTATATATTTCTCCCTTTTGTCTCAACAAAAGAAGATGCGGCGGAATGTGTAATGAGCCGTAGCCATTATCTCCCCTCGACCAATGCTCCCCTAAATTGGGTGCCAATGGAAAGATACATGGATTGTGAAAAGCTACAAAAAAAATTGTTAGTAATAATCATCATCACAAGTATTTCCAAACACTATGTAATAAGCAACAACAATATAGAAAACACCATTCATTCGTTAAAATTTTTCATGATTTAAGAATCATGAAAGGAGAACACAATGAAGTGTTTAATATAATGAAAACAAAATTATCCTAGAAAAATAAAGAAATACAAGAAAAATCCTAGAAACTACAAAATGCTTAAAGGAGATAATCTATGACCCTCCTATTGAGGTGGTGGATGAGCAAGAGCATTTAGGCGCTCGAGGATGTGATTGAGGATGAACCTCATTTCCTCTTGGAACTCATAGACCATTACCCGGGTCCGTTCGGTTGTTTGGGCGGTTTGCTCACAATTTAAGCAACCATGCCTAGGAGGGTAGTATGGTTGATGATTTTGTGGTGGTGGAATGGTGGAGGTGTTGGTGTTTGTTGTGGTGATGATGGAGGCTAGCAAAGCACTTTGCATTTGCATAGCATCACTTAGATGAGAATCCACCATATTTGAGAATTGGTGGAGATGTTGGAGTTCGGCTTGAATCTCCTCTCTTGTGGGATGATCTTCCCACATGGTCTCCTCAATGTCCTTTATGTGAGGAGACATTGATGTGAGAGTGGTTGATCCCATACAAAGGACCATGGATATCCTTGTGGATAGGGTGGAAGAGAAGAGGTCTTGGCCACTAGCAGGCGTTTGGGTCAAATGATGGTCTAGGAGACTCATGAACAATCCGCTCAATAGTACCAAATGATGGTAGTGGTGGTGGATGATTGGGCCTAGGAGGCAAATCTTCCAAGTCCTCCAAGAAAGGATTTGGAGAAGTAGGTGGTGTAGAAAATAACTCCAATGGGATGAGTGTTGGAGATTTCGGAGGTGATGGTGTTTTTGATGTTTGAACGGGAGCCGGTGGTGGTAAGCTTGGAGTCGTTGTTGGTGGTGGAGTAGTGATGGTAATGGGTGATTGTGGAGGTGGTGTAGGAGTAGCTAAAGTGAGGTTTGTGTCATCCCTTATGGGAGATGAAATGGTTAGTGGAGATGACTCGGAGGAAGAGCTCAAGTTGACAAAGCAACAAGGTCTTACGCTAATCCTAGCGGTTTTCTTGCAAGGTTTGGTTGATGGAGAAGTTTTTGTCATTTTGACTTAAGCTTTTGCTAGTAGATGGTAAGAATTGAGAAGGTGTGAAGATGATCATGGTAAAACCTCTTAATTTATAGTAATGGAGAATTATGGAGAAGTGTGTTTGATTTGATGTTAAACCATAGAAGAGATGAGGTTTCTAATGATTTTGAAGTGGGTTTAATGCTAGTCATATCACCCAAGTCAATCCATACAAGAAGGATGGAGTGAAGAGGAAAAGATTTGCAATAAATGTGTTCTAATGATTGTGAGATCCTAACAATCAGATTACCCACGAATTGCAAGGAACCAAATTTTTGGTTCCTTCTTTATGCAAAAGGGCTCCTTGGGTGGATTTTTCAAATTTTTGAATTTTGGTGGGAAATGGATTTTCGATATGCCTAAGTATGTTATACTAGTTCTAATATGGGTAATAACTAGTTAAGATTAAAATACAAGCAATGTATGGTAATTTGGAATGTCAAAATAAGTGAAATTGAGAAAATTACTGTAGGATCCACTAGCAAAAAATTTTCTGCAGGCGGAACCAAAAATGGTGCTTGCTGGTCCGCTATGCAGTGCTGGCGGTACCAAATTCCATATGAGACGGTACCAAATTTTTGGTGCCGTCTGATCCGTGGACACCAGAAAAGTTCACAGAACAGTATTTTTAGGGTTAGGGACTTTTCCGAAACATGAAATTTTGCTCAAAACATGTGACATTAATTATTTCTAGTTAGGAAAAGCAAATAAGACATACACAAACATAGTGGAGCATAGACTTTGACCAAGGGCTAGCGATTTTCACATTAAAGTGAAAATGGGTAAAATTTGATAACACACTTGTGCTATCCCCATGCATGAGATTGTTAGCATACATCATTGTTTTGAGTTATAATATCATCATATAAATTAAAAACAACCAAATTGTATCAAACATTAACGTTAATTTCTTGTTCCAAACACTCCTTAAAAACGACCCTCACTTGTCCAACTTCTTGTAAATCTTGTTCATCATCCTACCAAGGCACTTCAACATCCCCTTGGTTTGCTTGAACTCCGCTGATTCATTCTCAATCTCAGGAAGAGACGCATACTACTCATGAGGTGGAAGGCGAGAATTTGGAAGACCATCCTCAGAGCTATTTGATGATGGAGTTGGAGGTTTTGATCTTTTGCCTTTTGTCTTAGCCACTCGCTCATCAGTCAAGGGCACAAAGATTTGAGGGATGAGCTCATAGTGAAGCTGCAACCCTTTTGGGCTTGGTGGAATTGGTGCAAAGGCTCTATAGAGACGGGTGAGAAGCATCCCGTAAGGAAGAGCAACCGATCCTTGAGTTGGAATGTCAATCATTCTCCTAGCAATGTAGTAGGCTAAATTGAATGGTTGACAGGTGGACAAGTTGTAGAGCATGTGACAAAGGCAAGCGTTGATATGATCCCTATTCCCTATGGTGCTAATGACGTTGGCTCTAAGTAGTTCCTCCTATTTCTTAAATTCGGGCTTAAGTTCATTGAGCTCCATTCCATATGGATCTCGGTTCACCTCCTTTCCCTTTCGGGTGACACGGGTTAGATCACCCCTTGGGGTAAATAGGCGCTCACGGATGACATCTTTATACGCTAAAGGAGTTTGGTAGGGAAGAGAGCGGTCATTGATTGCATCAAGAATGGTGAGTGACCACTTATCCGAGTAGACACATGTCCCTCGGTTGGGAATACCTAGCACTTGAGAAAATTGGGTTAAGGAGATGGTGTAGTCGTTTCGATTGATCTTAAACCTAAGGCTAAACTCATCTTCCTCATCAATGAAACCGGTGACACTAGCATAGAACTCTAACACAAACCTAGGACAAATAGGTTCATCAATGTCAAGGAGACAATCGAATTGAATAGCGGCTAGTTCTTGACGGAGATTGGTATTGTCGATAAAAGAGGAGTGAATGGTTCTACCCTCATGGAAGTACCTTGTTTCTAGACTCTTAAAGATTTCGACTTGTTCCTTGGAAAGTCCCTTGGTTTTGTGATGTTTGGGAATGTAGTGAAGGGTATCCTTGTGATCATAGAATCTTGCGGCTACCATGGTTATTCCTACGAGCAAGAATTTACATGTTAAAAATGAGAATAAAACGTTTTGATTCTAGTGTGTGCCTATATGAAAACGATTTGGAGTTGCGGTTATCTCGACTCATTTTATGCATAAAATAGTCTTTAGTGGGGGTGTTTGGCAAACGGCATGAGATAACCCAAACGCTCCTAATTCAATGTGGCTTCTTTGAATATACCCGAGAATGCATATTAGTTATGCAATACATTTAGTATTCAAGAGCATGCAAGTGATGAAAATTTAACGTTTCTATTTGTATTAACAATGAAAAACTGTTTTCCTACAAGTGAGAAGCTTTGCAAAGAAATTTTGACATGGGGTGTTTGGTTATTTGAATAAAACCTTATAGTCATTATCTTTTGATTAGTGAGAAACATGATTTGTTATGCAATATGATAATGTAGTACCTAATTTCAATGACTAGTTATGCAATTTGCCAATTGAATCCATGTTTTGTACAAGAATATACACAAACCCCATGTAATGATTTTATGCATAAATTAGAATCCTAGACTCAGAATTAAGAGATAAAATGTAGTTAGGATACTTACAATGATGTTAACTTCAGTGATTAGTGGGTAAGAAAATGTCAAAAATGAGTTAGGTCTAATGTTTGCACGTTTTGGTGAAGTGGGTTGTCAGGAAGAAGGTGTTTTGTAGGTAGCACTTTTGAAACTGTAGTCACCACGGACCAGACGGCACCAAATTTTTGGTTTCGTCTTTGTTTTAGTTTGGTGTCGTGGGTACAATAGCAGTTTCAAAAAAAAATTGTTTTGTTTTGTTTGTTCTAAGGTTTAGGCTATGTTTTACCTACATGTTTGGTTCCATTAACCCCAAACCAAGTCTAAGGAGATTAAATGGTTCTCGTTTGAGAGGCTTAGTTAGAATGTCGGCAATGTTGTCTTCGGAGGACACTTTCTCAATTGAGATGTTTCCTTTTTGAACATTGTCGCAAAGAAAGTGATGACGGATTTCAATATGCTTTGTACGAGCATGTTGGACGGGATTTTTGCTGAGATCAATAGCTCCTTTGTTGTCATAAAATATAATGATATCGTCGAGATGAATTTAGTAATCACGAGAGCTTGCTTCATCCAAAGAGCTTGTTGACATGCTTTTACGGTGAGGCGTACTCGGCTTGATGGTTGAGATAGCTAAAGTCGTTTGCTTCTTTGCAAACCATGAGGTGAGACAATGTCCGGCAAAGTGCAAATACCACTTGTACTTTTCTATCGACATAGTCACCGGCATGATCCGAATCGGCATACACTATAGTTTCTACACCCGTTCCTTTGGGATATCATAATCCTAAACATGTCGTTCCCTTAATGTATCTAAATATCCTTTTCAAGGCTTCTAAGTGTGATACCTTTGGATTTTCTTGAAAGCGAGCACATAGACAAACACTAAACATAATGTCGGGTCTAATAGCCGTGAGATAGAGTAAGCTACTAATCATTCCTCTATATTTAGTGTTATCTACAAATTCACCTTCCTCATCCTTGGTGAGTTTAGTGTCCGAAGACATGGGTGTCTTAGTTGGTTTTGAATCTTCGAGACCAAATTTCTTAAGCATATCTTTTATATATTTATATTGGTTAAAGAATATGCCATCTTCTAGTTGTTTAATTTGGAGTCCTAGAAAGAAGTTTAATTCACCCATCATACTCATCTCAAACTCATCGTGCATGATTTTAGAGAAATCATCACATAGATCTTGACAAGTTGATCTGAATATGATGTCATCAACGTATATTTCAACAATGATAATGTGTGACGCCTTTTTCTTGGTAAAAAGAGTATTATCTACTAATCCCATGGTATATTTGTTTTCAACAAGAAAAGTCTTAAGTCTATCGTACCAAGCTTTTGGTGCTTGCTTAAGACCGTATAATGCTTTCTTGAGTTTGAAGACATGATGTGGTTTCTCAAAGTCGGTAAAACCGGGAGGTTGAGTGATGAGTGTGTAAATACTCATCATTTTTGTATCATTTAAACTGCAAAAACATCTGAAAACACTCAGAAATGCATCAAAATGATAAAAAAAAAATCACAAATAAGTGTTTTATGTGTTTTAAATGCAAAAATTTCAAAATCTGGTGAAAAACGTATCAAATTTGCATAATTGGCAGTTTTAGTCCCCCAAGTTTCAAAAGTTGTCAAAAACAGTCCCTGGTAAAACCAAATAAAGAAAAATGTTATTCAAGGTCCCTGAAATATTCTAACTTGTCAAAAATGGTCCTTGAATAAATCTTTTGTTAAATGGCAGAAAAGGTCCCTGAACTTTCAAAAATGTCAAGTTTGGTCCCTGGAAAAATTGAAAATGTCAAAACTGGTCCTTGTATTTTTGGAACTTGTCAATTTCAGCCCCTGAAACATCTTTGATGAATTGGCAGTTCTAGTCCCTACATTTTCAGAAATTTCACAAAGGTCCTTGTCATTTAAATATTAAATCCTTGCCTTGTCATAATGAATTGGCCCCTGCCATATACACCTTTTTGGACCCCCTGTCACAAACCTTTTTGACCCTTCAGTCAAACCCAGGTCAAACTTTATCTTTGCCCGCCACCTCCCACTGTTTATCTCCCACTTGCCCGCTACTCCTCTGCAACTCACTTTTCCACCACCCTTATCCTGCACCCTTATCACCTCGACCCTCCTCATCATCACCTCTCACCCCCCTAGTTGCAGTCTAAAGGTCATGAGCTCAAATTACCCATTTCCGCCAAAATGCATAAAATGGCCAAAATGCCTAAAACTCTCCCATTGGCTCAAAGAAGTGGTGGGATTTGGTCAAGAGGACACGTGGAAGCATTG
Organism: Chrysanthemum lavandulifolium; assembly: GCA_022545495.1. Classification (NCBI taxonomy): domain Eukaryota; kingdom Viridiplantae; phylum Streptophyta; class Magnoliopsida; order Asterales; family Asteraceae; genus Chrysanthemum; species Chrysanthemum lavandulifolium. The sequence goes on from CM040245.1 coordinate 102,520,235, forward strand.
AAAGCTATAAAAGAAGGAAGAGAAAGCAAGAGATGACAGTAGTTAGTTTTTAGTTTTTTTCTTAATGTCGTTTTTAAATTAATGTTTTAGTTTTAAGTCCAAATATTGTAATCTCAGCTTTTATGTATCACAATTAAGTTAACAAATCATTGTAGTCACTTTTAAGTATCAATCTCAAGTTTTTATATGAATTCTAAATCTCATGTTCACTGTTGAAAATTTGAATGTCAAACTCTTGTATTAAAGCTGCTATTAGCTTATTTTTAAGTTCAATCAGGGTTACTTAAGTTCCATATAGCTTTTGGCAAGCTTGAAGATCAGTTTCAAGCAAAGTAGGTTCATGGTCAACAAAAGTCAACTGGGGAGCTAAACTGGAAAATGGTGATCTTGGGTTGATCACGAGAGGTGATAATGGGTTGAAATAGCATAGGTTAGGTTAGTCTTGGGTTTGGTTTTAGCCTGCAATAATCTGGATCCATGTGAGTTGGCATTTCAATTTTCAAATTTCAAGTCAATTTGTAGTTTTTGCTTGTCTAAGTATCTGTGGTTATCAGTAGTGTAAACTTGTTCATATAGTTTTATTTAGGTCATGTAAACTTAGTGTGATCAAGAAATCAATCTGGTTCAGTGTTTATCTCATTTTAGTTGCATAACAGTTATTAAAAGGGGTGTTTGGATTTGTTGTTTGATCTGTGTTTGAGGGTTGTTTTAGAGTGGAATCCTGTTGGTTTATGCTTGTCCAGTTCTATCATACTCATTTGAGTCAATAACTTGTGCCTGCTACCCCTCTAAGTCAAAATTCCCATTACACTGTCTTAATAGCTTCACTGTTGGAATTTCATAATAGCAAAAGCTTATTTTGTGTTAAAAATTCATAGAACTAGTTTGTTTTAGCTTTATTTCATCATAATATGTTAACATCTGTCCACAAATCACTCTCAAAGTTGGAAAAAGTCAAAACTCCAAACTGCTAAAAAGTCAAAATCATTGAAAAACCTGTTTTGGGCTCAACTAGGAAGAATTTTCATGGATTCATTTCTAGGCCAATCTTAGTGAAACTTGTGGATTTTAAAACTTCAATAGGTCTATTTACTTGTCATCATTTTTGTACATTTTTGCTAATTTTTTATAAGGCTCAAAATAACTTGTCAAAATGGGGCTAAGTGCCCTGTGCAGGGCATTAAGCCTGCACAGGGTTTAAGCAGTTCTTGCAGCCCTTACCATAAGCTCAATTGAGCTTGTCCAGGTCTAGTATTTGGTCTATAGGTTCTTGGCCAGGTCTTCTCCAAGTCCCAAGTACTGGTTTTCCATTTCAGCTTATCTAGCAGCTTGTGCATAAGCTCAAAGTAACTATCCTAGAATCTGTTTTTAGCTTATATCTCATTTCATCAAATCTTTGCAGTTGGCTAATCAGAGGTTTAAGCTTGTTGTTTTTTGTTGCATTTTGGTTATTTTAGCTTATTGTAGCTTCCATATCAGTTTGGTGCTCTTTGATTCTTCTTAGCTTATTCAAGTGCTTATTTCAATAAGCACGTGTGCATCAGTTTCAAATTCCTCCACATAGCACATTGTTTTTCTATTTTTCCTAGATTCCTAATAATATTTTAGAGTTTTCCTGAAATTTTCAAATTTTTCCTAGCTTGTTTGCTATTTTTCTTAATTTAAATTAGTTTTAAGCATTTTAATTAGCTTTAAATACAAAAATTAAGAAAAGGTTCAAAAAATAATTTTTCAATTTTCTTAAGTTTAGATAAATATAAAAAGCCAAAAAAGTATTTTTCTAGATTTTTCTTAGTTAAATTTGCATTTTTAAGTAATTTAGGTAGTTTTAAATAGTTTAAAATTCATAAAAAATAGAAAAATAAGCAGAAAAATACAAAAATAGTTTTGAAAATTCTATTTTGTTATTTTAGATTTTTCTAAGTCAAAGTTTTATTTTTCTAGCTTTGTTTCCTATTTTCTTGTATTTTAGGGTAATATTAAATAGTTAAAATAGTTTTTAATTAATAATAATTAGATAATTAGTTGTAAAATAATTTTCTTTTCTATAAATTTTCTTTCATCATTAGGATTGTAAAATGTATTTTTATATTTTTAGGATTTATATTGTGTAAATTTCACATTTTATTTATGCGTCGCGTAGTTTTTAATTTCGGTTTATAAAACATAAAACAAAAACATCATTTAAAAATAGTGATAGCGTTTATTTAATAGTTTTATGTTTTAATTTCCTTTAATTTGCATTTAAGCCCACTGTAGTTTATGGGCTTTCTCTTTAGGTATAGATCAACCACAATCCTTTCCGTTCAAATCCTCCTCGATCACTTTACGTTTGACTATTCTCGCACATTTCGTTGGGACTTAACGACTGGGAAACACTATACTCTCGATCTTCATTGAGTTCGTGCTTAAACTGTTTTAAATTTGTTACTGATCGGCCATTCACAAGTGGCGGGCTTGAGTGATAAAACTTGACGGTTTTGCACGGATCAAATTTTATGCCATTACGGGAGTTGTCTTGATTATCTTCCGTTTAGCGATTAGTGATTTGGATATTCACTCCTTGTTTATACCATCTGTATGTATTTATATTTTCTTATAAAAAATCAAAAACCCAAAAAGATTTTCATTCTTTGTTTTTACAACATGTTTTTCAAAAATACCAAAAATACTCTTCTCATTCCTCTTATTCGTATGATTCTATTTATCTTACCCCCTCGTACCGTTTGATTCTACTCTTCTTTAACCTCAATAACCGTTTAATTCTTCATCTCTTATCCCTCTTATCCGTTTAATTCTTTATGTCATGGTTTTCGATATGTTCCTGGTGTGGAGGTCCATTTAACTGTGGAAATTGTCGGCGATGTACCAATGTGGGTTTCGGAGACAAGTTTGTCGGTAATCCCGATCCCATTTCAAATAATGAAACACCTATTTTTCCTACCTACCTCCACATTAATCTGAATCCTACTCATGCGAGTTTTGTGGAATGATTCTCATTACGGTTTTGATTGTCCACCACGGGTCCCGCTTGTCTATGAGCCGAACCATGTTACAATCGAACTTTGGTGAAAGTTATTTTCCCAATTATCTCATTGTGAGAATTGCGGGGGTCCTCATGCGACTTTTGAATGTCAACCGATGAATCAAAATTTTCAAAATTCCAATTCTCCGGTTTTGACAATTCCAACCCCAGCGATATTCCATCATTCATCAATATCCTTCTGACATTTCAATGATCACGAGGGTGTAATCTTCCTCAAAGTTACGAAGAAATACGCATTCGAAAGAAACTACAAATGAAAAGAATGGTATGTAAGCTTGACGAGATGAACATAAGAATCCGATATGATGGCGATGATGATGAGGATAGTATTCAAATGAGGGAATATTATGAGGACGACGAGGAGAGTGTTATTCCTTTGAAAGATATCATTTCTCAACTCCTCGGTCTATTGCTATCACACCTATCTTACCTTTTATTGCTTCCAAAGACTCTCTCATAATGGGGACGAGCCTCAGCACTATTCCGAAATGGAATCGTCTAGTGTTGAGAGCCTTGTTCCAACCCAGTGAGTCGAGGTTATCTCCGTTAATATGTGTGATGAGCCTCTTAATGATGATTCTTCTCCTCCTCTTGACATTCCAAGCGATCATGTCGAGATGTTCTCCGATTCGATAGCGATTGTACTTGGTTTGGCGATTCTTTATCCTATGGAGACATCGATTATGTCGAGGAGCTACCTTCTGAGCTAGTTAGCTTAGAAGAAGTGAGAAATCGATGATCCGGAAATTGAGGACGAGATACTTCGTGAAAAATTGTTCAATATAAATCTCCTCGTTTCTAAGATCGAATCATTACGTGCTAAGTCGACTTCATCTCCTATCCCGTTGTGGATAGTGACTCTACATTGGACAAGCCCGAACCATTTCACGAACTTAAGGCTTTTCCAATGATTCTCTTCATGAAGAGTTCTCCGGTGAACTCTCTCATGACATATCTCCTCCGGAATATGATCATTTCTATTTTGATCTTGAGGATGATATTGGCTCGGAGGAAGGTGTACTCTATCATAAGAGTTTGCTTATTGATGATACTACCTCACCCTTCCTCCCGATATGTCTACAATTGAGGATGACGAATGGATCCTAATTGTTATAAACATCTTCCTTCCATTCCTCACTTATGATGTGACTTCTCTCTTCTTCACTCCTTGGGAGTGAGGACACTATCTTTGACCCCGGCATTTTCATTTATCATCGTGGCTGGGTCATCTCTCTTTATCTCATCGGTGTGGAACTTTCACGTGCTTCAAATGTTTGTCCAAACATCTTGAATGAAAGTCCGATGGAGATTGTCTCTTCCACTTACTTCCCATGAACAAATTAATGCGGGTCGAGTCAAGCTAGCGACTCGGTAATCAAAAACGATGCACACACTATATGGGTTTTCACCCATATTTACATCTTCTTACCCCTTTCTACCACCTTAGTGTGGGGTGATGCCCACATGTTATATATATATATCTCAAAAAAAAAAAAAAAAAAAATCTTCTTTCTAAATAATGGCCGTAGTATTTCCCTTTCACGTTCTTTGTTTCGGCATAACCGCCGGTACTTTGAATATTATCAAAAACATCATTTTGCAAATAGTGATAGCGTTTATTTAATAGTTTTTATCTTTTAAACTTTCTTTAATTTGCATTTAAGCCGTTGTAATTTGTTGGCTTTCTCTGTAGTTATAAATCATTATCAAATCCTTTTCCCGTTCAAATCTCTCGATCACTATACGTAGGGTGATCCATTGCATAGCTCGCTGGGACATAACGACCCGGGGAAACCCTATACTCCCCAGATCTTCATTGCATTCGTGCTTGAGCAGTTTTAAGCTGATTACGGTCTGCCATTCACAAGTGGCAGGCTTGAGTGATTTAAGTTGACTGTTTGGCACGCATCATTGAGCAACATATACTTCTTCGTTAATAAATCCATTAAGAAACGCACTCTTAACATCCATTTGAAATAATTTAAAGTCATAAGCACATGCATATGCAAGTAAGATTCTAATAGACTCGAGCCTAGCTACCGGTGCATAAGTTTCATCATAATCAATTCCCTCTTGTTGATTATAACCTTGTGCGACAAGCCTAGCTTTGTTTCTAGACACTACACCATTTTCATCCATTTTATTTCGAAAAACCCATTTCGTTCCAATTATAGTTTGATCTTTAGGTTTTGGAACTAATTTCCAAACATCATTTCTAACGAATTGGTTTAACTCTTCTTGCATAGCAATTACCCAAGATTCATCTTTTATTGCTTCATTTATGTTTTTCGGTTCGATGGTAGACACAAAACAAAAATTATTACTTTGATTTTGGGCTTGTGATCTTAAGGTTCTTTGATTTAGTTGTCCTATTACTTTTTCTAAAGGATGACTTTTGGATTCTTTGATGTTTATAATCTCATTATTTAATGGTTCATCTTTCTTGTCATTTTCAACTATTTCTTGACTTTCTACAAGTTGACTTTCAACTAAGTCATCATCTACCAAAGGTGATGTCTTAGAGGGAGGTGGACTTTCGTCGAATGTTATGTTCAACGATTCCTCGACTCTCATTGTTTCTTTGTTTAAGACAATGTAAGCTTTACTAGTTTGAGAATAACCAAGAAATACACCTTCATAAGACTTTGGGTCAAACTTGGTGAGATAATCTTTAGTATTAAGAATGAAACATTTACATCCAAAACTCTAAAATATCCTAAAGTTGGCTTTTATCTTTATAAAGCTCATATGGTGTTTTGTTTAAGAAAGGACGTATTAAGACTCTATTTAAAATATATGTAGAAGTGTCAGCGTTACACCAAAACTTTTGAGGAATGTTTTGTTTATTAAGCATCGTTCTACTCATTTCTTGAATTGTTCTATTTTTCGTTCTATGACTCCATTTGATTGAGGTGTTCGAGGAGCGAAAAGTTATGTGTTATACCATTTGTATCACAAAAGTTTCCAAATTATGTTTCATTGTCAAATTATCGACCATGATCCGTTCGGATCGACACAATTTTAACACCTAGTTGATTTTGAATTTTCTTGCTAAGAATTTCAAATTTATCAAAAGCTTCATTTTGGTTTTCAAAAACAACGTCCAAGTAAACCTTGAGTAATCATCTACTATGACCAAAGTGTATAAGTTGCCTCCATAGCTTCTTATAGCGGATGGACCAAACAAGTCCATATGCAAAAGCTCTAGACACTTAGATGTGGACACCATAGTTTTAGACTTATGACTACTATGGGTTTGTTTGCCAATTTTGCAAGCGTCGCAAAAATGTTGGTCATATTTAAGTTTTGGTAAATTCCTAACTAGCTCTTTTGAAGATAGGTTTTGTATAAGTCTCATATTAGCATGACCTAAGCGTCTATGCCAAAGAGTTGAGCTATCATCTAATGTTGTTAGACAAAGTTTGTCATTAGATGTTTTATCTATTTTCATGACATATATGTTATTTTTCCTAACTCCTTTAGCTATGGTGATACCATCTTTTAGTATTTTACTGCCATTTTCTTCAAATAGTACTTTATACTTTTTATCACATAATTGGCTAATACTAAGTAGATTAAATCCAACCTATCGACATGAGAAACATTTTCAATAGTTAGGGAGTTATGAGCGATCGTACCTTTGCCAATGATTTTGCTTTTGAGATTGCTACCAAAAGTGACATTACCTCCGTCATACTCTTGGTATGTTGAGAAGAGACTTTTGTTGCCCGTCATGTGTCGTGAGCGTCCACTATCTTTTATCCACTCATTAGGTTTCAATCCAACTTTCAAGCATACCTAAGAAGCAAATAACTCAAGCGTTTGGTCCCCAATATCTCATGGGTCCGTTTGGGTTAAACATACCATTTATTTGATTCATGTATGGAAACGATGGGTAAGACTTCCATGACATGTAATCTGGAGTTTGATATGGTCTAGGGAAGATTTGATTCCAACCGTTATGTTGATAGTTGGGTTGTATGTTGTGGTTGCTCTTAGGAAAGGCGTTTGGCAAAGGTGTTTTATGTCGTTGTTGAGTAGTTTTGATCTAAATTCATTTTAGCAAGTCCTACTCACGATGTAACAGCATGTTTTAGTTTAACACTATCCTTGGTTTTCTTTGTTACTTTGACAAATTCGCTACGGTCCGTATCACAAAATTACTGTCACCTTTCTGATCCCACGGCACCATGTTTTCAAAGGGCGGAGCCCCTAATTTTGGGTCCGTCTGGTCCGTCGTGTCTTCTGCAGCTTTTGACGCTTGTTTGTCTTTTCGGCCGTTTTGTTTTGACTCTTTGGAATTAATACCTCATTAAATCCTAGCCCATTCATGTTTCACGGTGTTTTGAATTCTAACTATTTCATCAAGACAAACGATGTTTTGTTAAACCTTTTAAATTTAGAATTATGTTCGATTAGAACATCTTGTGTGAGCTTTAGTTTTTATATTTCAAGATTAAGCTCTTGACATGATTTGCAACCATCGTCATTTGCTTTTCCCTTTTCTAATCGTTTTGCCTTTTCTTTTAACTCATAGACTTCATTTTCTAAAAATTCCTTTTTAGTCTTTAAAAAATTATTTTTAGATATGATTTTTAGACTTAACTCACACAATTGATTGTATTGTTTTTGCAAAGTGTCGTCATCAATAGAGGAATAAGATGAGTCGGAATGTACCTCATTTGACTCATGTGCCATTAGAGTGATCTCCTCCTTGCTTGACTCTTCATCATCTTCACTATCACTCCAAGCACCACTTACAAAAGCTCGTTGAGTTTTGCTTTTAGGTGGCTTGGGACAATATCCTATTAGATGACTTGCATCACCGCATCTAAAGCACTTTCTTTCACCTTTACCCTTTTTGTCATCCCAATCTTTTCAGAATGGCTTCTTTTCTTCTCGAGGTTGTCTTACAAACTTTCCTCTTCTTCTAAAGAACTTTTTGAAATCTCTAACGGCCATGGCATACTCTTCATCTTCACTACCGGAGCAAGATTCGTCATCATCACTTGATTCCGTTCTTGCTTTTAGAGCAACGGATTTGATTTTCTCTCTTTTTCCTTTGATGATTTCCAAATCTTTCTCCATTACCATTTCGTGCACTTTGAGATTTCCGATTAGCTCGTCTAGTGACATTTTTGAGAGATCTTTTGATTCTTCAATGGCCGTCACTTTAGCTCTCCACTTCGGATGGAGTGCTCTAAGAAATTTCCTGACAAAGTTCTTACTACGAAAAGATTCATCAAGTGCTTTAAGTGATGTAATAGTAGTATTAAAGCGAGCAAAGCCACAATCAATGGTTTCATCTTCAGGATTAACAAATTGTTCATATTGTTGAACAAGAAGATCAATTTTTTTATCCTTGACTTGTGAATTTCCTTGATGTGCACCAATCAAAGATTCCCAAATATCTTTGGCGGTTTCATACATAAAAATTATTTCATATTCTTTTCTAGGCAAAGCATTATAAATCATCATTTTAGCTTCATTATTTTTAGCAATTAATTTCTTTTGTTCATCAACAGAAATATCTTTTGTTGTAGAACTAAAATCCCCTTTAACAATAACAAACCAAAGATCTATATCTTTTGATTTTACATATGTTTCAAACGGTTTTCCAATAGATAAATCCATTGGTTTCAAAGAGTGGTGGTCTTTGCATAGATTGCCCTTCTTTAAAGTTTTCGAATCCATAGATCGTTTCAAGTTTATAAAATATAATATATTTTAGAAATTCTTGAGCAACGAGGCTCTGGTACCAATTGTTGAAAACTAGAAGGGGGGTTGAATAGTTTACCGATTAAAAACTTTGTTTTGAAACTTATTGAAAGATCAATTGATATTTATCTTATGTATGTTAGTGAAATATGCAAACAATATATAAATAGTAGATAAGGAAAGAAACAATCAAACCACAACAAGTTGTCTATAGTGGTTCGGTCTACAAGGACTCTTTTTCCTTGCCCTACTCCACTCCCCCGAGTCTCACACTCGAGAGTTTAACTTCACTAGTCAACAAGCTCCTTTCACCGTGGAGAAAACCTTTACACTCGCCACACACTATTTAGAAACTAAGCTAAATGTCGAGTTCCTTTCAAGGGTACAACCACTCCCACTCACAATGTATTTTAAGGACTAAAATACTAACCACTCACACTCACAAGATTATGATGGTTTGGTACAACAATGAAGTATGAATCAACACATGATCATACAACAACAAACAAACAAGACTTCCAACTTCGTTGAAGCTTGAATGTGACTTGATCTTCTTTGCTACAAAGAGATCACTAATATGATATGAAACTGAGTTAGAAAGGTTAGAGAGAAGGAATGTATGAGAGTATGATAGAAAGGGATGAAAAACTACTTGGTTTGGCTTTGCTATTTATAGCCAAAACACTCAGCAAGCACCACGGAACCCTTAAAAGGGTTCCGCCCGTGTTAAATTATGGTGCCGCCGAGGTCTGACAACAAGATCTCAAAATCTTGCCAAAGTCAACTATATCTATGCAAGATTGTGTAAGATATGTAGAGCCTAAATCTACACAAAATATCTAATGAAATCTTCCAATGATTTCAATGATGCATCACATGATGTCATGTGTTTGTTTTTCTATTTTTAGAAATATGCAAATACATATGTAATGTTTAGTTTTTAAGAAACCAAAACATTCTAAAAACTACTATCATACATTATGGTTTAGAGTCATATCAAGATATGATTAATCACAATGTAAATGCTTAAGTGATGAAGATATTATTTGAAAGAGATTGTTTTAATATCTATTAAACTTGACAAGCTTTAAGCTTTATAAAAATTAAATTTACTTTTGTCGTTAACAAAACTTAGGTAAAGATCAAAAATATAAATAACGTTTAATGACGATATTTGTATTAACATGATCTTCTTGAGTTTAGATCTACTCAAGTCACTTAGAACTTCATCACCAATCCTTCAAGATTGCAAGGGTGCCAAGCTGTGGAAAGCTTGCTCTATCCAAGGTCCTAAGATTTCAATCAAAGTCCGAATCCTTACTAAGTTACTCCTTTCTTTAGAAAGCCAAAAGTTGTAAGAAACAAGTCACCATAATCACTCCATTATCTTATGTTTATTATTCCTAATCTTGTAAATTTCATGCTATATATATGGTTACTATGTTGATTCATGATGTACATATACTCAATCATATGTTTTAATTCACATATTGTCATAAAAGTAACAAACTAGTAAACTAGTCATATTCTACATATTTTAAGCCGATTAAACCAACTACATATGGAATTTGTAACTTAAATATTATTGTAGACAAGATAAAAAGGTAAACATAGCAACTTGAATCACCCGAAACGGACAAACGAGTCAAAATTTATAGTAAAAAGAAGTTAGCGAAAACCTAGAAACGCCAAAAAGGCTTACTGCCTAATATGTCTAAAATATAAGTGGTACTTTTGGTCTGAATCATCAAAAAGTTAAAACACGAAAGTTTTCCGGAACAAATTTTTACGGCTACTGCGGGGGAACTCGGCCTAAAAAGACCAAACGATATCATTTTTGCCTAAAATTTGTAAAACAGTTTTTAGCGGCAAAAGTTGGATTTTCACAAGTTGAGAAAATAGAAACCATGTTATTTTCATAGCTAGTTACATATTAAGTTAACAAAACTTCATTCAACATTCAGAATAGTATTTTCACAAGCAACGGAAAAATGACCATTTTACCATTTTCCGCCGATTTTACCAAAATTTCATTCTTAACCATGTTAATAAGTTGTGATCACTATTAAACGACGAGAACTTTTAAGAACTAGATATTTACTAAAAACATGATAAACTTTATGATATAACAATCATCATTCAAAACATATGTTTTATCTACTAAGTGCTACAATAGTAGGGAGCTTCATATGAGGGGTTTCATTTGAGTAAAACGTGTCGACGAGTTCTTTGGATTTATGATTTAAAGTGTCCTAGCTCCTCGACGTTTACTACATGACCTCTGAATTATGATGGCCCGACGGTAGTCGATATCTATAAACTAAATACGTTTACACATACTAAGCGTACTATAAGCAACGAACTATAAATGACTACATCATGATCAACATAGAGACGATATATCTGTTTGGTATATGATTTCCTAAACATTATTCCAAACCTAAGTCGCAACATTTCATTTTAGGTTGCACGTAGAGATTTCCCGGCTTATTCATCACATCCGTTACAGCACTTAACATCATCAACTCACGGTGAGTTTCATAGCCCCATTTTCAATTTTTTTATACTATTTTTGGGGAAGATACATGCTCAAATATTTCCATTTACTTTCACAAGTACTCTAAACTTTTACGGATTACCGTAAGTTCATAGCCTTACTTTCTATTACTTAATTGTTTTACAAACCCTTGGGGGAGATACATGCTTTATTTTAAACCGAACACATTGCTTTGAAACTGTATGCTTATCTGAATGTATTATTTGCACTAAGTACCACTATTGCCAAACTTAAGTCCCTATTATCATGAACCATTAATCACTTGCGGGTGAACGCGAATAATGTGGATAGATCTATCGGGATTGACGAATCCCGTTTGTTTGACCAAGTCCGGTAAACAAACGCACTCTATTTGAAGAACCATAGGTTTATTGGAAAATTGCCTATTAGGGAAACTGTTTGACCAAGACCTTGCAAACTATTATATCAATTTCTATTGACAAGCTGTTAACGTTTTCGGTATCATGAGCTTAGTGACAAACAAAAGCGGGTTCAAGTATCATATACTTGAGGCAGCCGTAACAAACAAAAGTGGGCTCAAGTATCATATACTTGAGGCAGCCGTATCAAACAAAAGCGGGCTCAAGTATCATATACTTGAGGCAGCCGTACCAAGCAATAATAACTGTTTTGTTTTCAAACCATTGGTGTGAGTCTAATTAACTCACACTACCAACATAATGTGTTCAACCATCAAACAAACTCTATGAACTTCACTCAACCTTTGTGTTGACAGTTTTAAGCATGTATTTCAGGTCCATAATGTCGGAAGCTGGCACGGAAGAGCAAAGACTAGATCAAGAAGGCTATAATTATTTTATCATTCAAGAAAGACATCAAAAGACTTTATATTGATGCATTTTGTAAACAATGGAACCAACTGGGACCTATTATGTAAACTCTGATATATTTGAATGATAAATCCTTTTTAAAACGACTCCTTTAGAGATCGTTTTCTATTATTATGACTGTTGTCTAATCGAAAACTTCGTATTTGTCCTACGACATTTGATCCATATGCAATGTGGTATATAACCCAATAGCATTTCTTCTCTTTAACCGATGTGGGATTCATTCTATACGTGCAAGTATTTCTCTTAATAGTCTTGTTCATTTTAAAGAGCTTTGTTGCAAGTACAAGTTATAGCACAACTTAAGGCACATTTAGACAAATGCGTCTCCTAATAAAGGTTAAAAAACACATAATAATATCTAGATTTAAAAATGAAAATCGACACTGAGTCATTGGTTTTCATAATGATAACTTCTGTATAATCTATATAAGTTTACGACAACATACTCAAATTCTTCGAAGCTGAGTGAGTTTGTTTGTGATATAATGAGTTCATGGTCATATATAGTAAGTTCTATGTGCTTATTTGTTTTAGATCTATAAAAAAAAATGACATTTACTAATAGATCTTTAGTACAGTTGATTAGAGGTGTGTTGTACGCTTTCGACCCGTTGCCAAATAAGTGATAAGCTTTCAACCATTTTGACCCACTGCCTGTTGAAGTCAAGGTGAAAAAATGCAGGAATTTTCAGACACGAATTTGGAGTATTAAGAGTTGTGACATAGTGAATCATAGATTATGACTATTTTGCCATGAGCCCATGATGTGCAGGAAAATGTTTTAATGACTTGCAAAAAAAATTCTAAACTACATATTTAGTTAGTAAAGTCATACTTAGTTTCAAAACATGGATTATGACGATGTTTTTCCTTTAAGAAATGCACGACATCATTGGTTATGTGTTGAACTTGTAATTTAGAGCTTATATCCTCGTATTGTATTGCTATATTTATTAAACATAGATCAGCATGAGGATGAACCGCACTATTGCACTAAGTTTCAAAACAAACATAATATACTTTTTAATTTGTTTATAAGGGGCATTTTTTTAGTTAATGTAAAGAGATGATGTCTGTGCTGGTCTAGAAGAGTCTCTTTATAAAATGTCATGAGATAATCAGGGTTTAATACAAGATTCAATCGTGACTCGTGAACCATTGATATCAGTTTGACTAAGAGGTTGGGCACATCGGTTGATGAGTTTAGATAATTAAGCTGACATATTTGTGATGTTTAAGGCGCCTCAGTATGATCTCAATCTGCAACACATCAAGTGAGTGGTGAACTTTGGATGTTTTGTACATGTTTGCCAAGATATACAATGGCAACTTTCAAAATTCAAATGTATCCTACCGATAGGAAGACTTGATCTCGACGCCTATAACTATTGAAAAGTTTAGATATTTACACGCTTATAATCGTGATCATGTTTCTCTGCAAGTACAAGAGCAAAACTTCAGCTGACTAGCTTTCTTATATTACACAGAGCTTATATAAGTAGTTATACTGTCCACGTGTATAAGTGTGAACGTCTTGAAAAACAATTTCACATTTTCCCTGGTCGCATATCAAAAGGTGTGTAAAACCACATAATAGTTTCAGTGCCTAGACTTGGAACACTTGGTGGAATCGATATAGCCCTGTGTGGTCCGTACACAGATATATTGGTATAATATCTAATGTCACTGAGATATAGGTATTGTGCATCCATGTTTTGAAACCACAGTTGTGCAGGGGTAGCATGTTGTTTATAGAGCTTAATTTGGAAGGGTGGACTAGACTATACGAAAGATACCGACAATGATAGTTAGACAACTGGGATGATAGGCTTTCTAACCAAGTAACCCGACTATATGTAAGAAATGGACAGTGGAAATTAGAGGATCAGAATGATAAGATCACTAAACTATGACAAACATGATCATTAATTATGACCCTAATTATACTAATTGACTGATTTTCTTTATATAAATAGAACATGGTTTTTCTTTAATGTCATGTTTTCTCTAAAAACACTTACGATATATAACTTTATATAACCCGGTAAGCTCCCTATTTAATTTTTTACCCCTATTCGACTAATTGAAATGCTGATCAGTTGGATTTTAACTCGGAAAATTTTGGCGTCTCTTATCAATTGGACTCCAAATTTCAAACAAGTGTAGCGATTTATGTAGCATATATTATATGTAGGAAGCTTCAGTACAATCATTTTAGAGCTGGTTCTTGATGATTGGTAATTTTCTGCATCTTTAGTCAATCGAATTTGTTATATAGATAGCTAAAAGAGCAAGTGAAATAATTTTATACTAGAATTGGAGGGGTGAGCCAAGCCAAGGCAATAGTGCAAAACCAAGGCAACTCGCAAAGACCCCAATAGCAAGCTATTGTGGTGGATCTTTCCTCATAAAAAATAAGATTAATATCGAGTAAGCCGATGGCTCACATATCAGATATTAAACTGATAAGAACAGATACTACACTTGATCTTAGCCAAAAGGCCGAGAAAGGTATGCCTTGAACTTCTTTGGGCCTTGGTTTTTATAGCACTATCCTCTTAGTTAGTTACTCTGGTTTGGCGATGTGGGATGCATACCAATTAACCTTTGGTTATCTACTCTGACTGCTATATACATGCGAGCCTTGTGCACTGCTCCTTGGACCTTGGCTAATTAAGCTAGGCTTTGCCATAATCAATGTCAATTGCACTATAGTTTAGATATCATATTATAGTATTCGTCTGTTATTAATGATTACTCGAGGGGTTGCATATTTACACATATCTTTCATAGAATCTTAAATAAGAACACTTTAATCTTGAAAAGTTTAGCCAAATAATATATCGAACTAGTTGATAGAAGAATTGCATATTGATTGCAGCAATTTGTGTAACAGATAAAAAAGATATCGAGCTGGTTACATATATTATTTGGCTAAAGTTTCAAAACTTCTATACTTGAATTTCAACCTTACAACTTAACCAAAAAGTCCATAGAAGGATCATCTCTAGTAATTTTCTCCATAAACAGTTTGGTTTTGTTTTGATGGATTAAACCTAAGAGCAATCTCCACAAAATGATGGGTTAGCTGCAACTAAGACCTTTCCAAACGAGACAACCTTGTCCTATCAGTAGAAAAGGATATGTTCCTGAATAAGCTTCCCAACCTGCTATTGACAAAATGATGAAAAATATTACGTGTAAAAAATAATAAAAAGTGGGTGTTCTATTGAGAGGGTCCAGTCGGCTAAATGAGTCTGAATAGCCCAAGCTCGTTATCCTTCCACTGTCGGGAGCGAGGGGTAGTCGCAGCTCTGTGAAACCAGCCTAACGCAGTGCCCCCTTCTTTAGAGACCATGTGACTCGAGCCTTCGCTCAGGCCACATGACCCAACTCTCAACTTGGAATGGGCAAGCAAGATAATGCTATCTCAGACCCAACCGAACTAAACTGACTCACAGTCCAGCCCACATTAATACCCCCACTTGGGTTACAGGCAAGCGCTACCAAGCCCGGTGGCAAACAGCTTTTCTGTGGTCTATATAAACATGCTGTAATATCCTTCATTAGGCGATGTGGGAACAATTACTAATACTCATAGAACTATCTTGGTTGGCTCATAAGTTTTTAATTTGATCGATGTCAAACTTCTGGTGTTTTGATGTTTTATTATTCTTTAAGGAATACAAATGATACATTGGTATTTACTTTATAGATACATTTGTTTTGGTATATGTTACGACAACACTCAAGCTATATGCTTCATCCATACGGACCATGCAACGCAAGTTCTTTAAGACATCTATAACAATCAAGAAAAGTTAGGACACTGATTTTGGTTTCATATCGTAGTTTTAACGATCATATTGTATTATTGTATGATCAACCACCCATCAAACCTATAGATTAGTTTCAACAAATTCTCATAGGGCTTGTAATACGTGTTTAGCAATTTCTCGAAACAAATAGTCTTGGTTGGATTGAAGCTTGATCATTTCAAAGATCTTGCTTTTACTCATCTCACTTTCACCTATAACACCAAAATGATTTCAATGATCTTGCTTTTACCCAATCCATGTGATGATCTGTACGTTCCGTATGCAAATAAAACGATACATTATAATGAATTTCATTGTTGTATAACGAAAAGATAAAACAAATTGTTTTGTTGGCGCTATTGTGTCGCTCCAACATTTGTTTAACATTGGTTTTGACAATACGGTGCTATAACTAAGCACGAGGTATATATCTTAGTCAATACTGTCGACGTACTTAAAAAAAGTTTAGTTCCAATAGCAACTCGTACAACGACAATAGCCACACAAACATAGAAAGTAATGTTGCTATAGCAAGTTTTACAAAAAATAGTGCAACTTTAAGAAAAAACGAAAGAGACCTGCAATATATCCATGCAATTTGATCATAGCAACTATAGTTAATTAGTTTTCGTTATGCTTCCTATGTGCTTATGGCTAACGGTTTCCTTTTAATACCAAAAATTACCACTTCGGCACTTCCCCTTAAGCTGTTTGAAATACTCATAAATACTACCAGATCGATTCATCACAAATGGTCTCCAACTTTATGGTTTGCATCTAGTGCAACATGAAACATAGATCAAGTCATGTCCTTTTAAAAGCAACTGGTCAATCCAGTTACCATTTAAATCACAATTTGGTATGGAAATGAGTATATGACACTCATATAAAATGTTATTTAGTATTTATATTTATTTAAAATTTCCACACAAGGTTATAACAAGATCACCCATTTCTGCTAGGTGCAAACAACCTTAAGTGGTACGCCAACTTCCTGAAAAGGAAGGGTTTTACCTAATTTGAGTCTGTGTGGCGGTGGGTTCAAACCATGTGGATTAGTCGGCCAAAAGGTCGAAAATCATGGTTAAAAATATATATACATATATATATATATATATATATATATATATATATATATATATATATATATATATATATATATATATATATATATATATAAAGATCACCCATTACGGGGTTATAATGCAACGACTTATAATAAAGATATATTTGCTTCCGCTCTAAAATTTAAGTAAAGATATCCGAAAAATTTATTATTTCTACCATCCGCGTTTATACATGGGTTTAAAGCTATATATTCTATTAAAAACTTGTTACACATAATAAATAAAAAATTAAAAAATAATAATAATAATAATAATAATAATAATAATAATAATAATTAATAATAATAATAATAATATTATAATAATTATTATTATTATTATATTAAACTTTGTCAAAATACCAAGGTCCGTTGACTTTACCAACAAGTCTATGCGAAAAGTCTCACACATGCTATTTACAATATTAAGTAGTAATATACTATTGTCTTTATTATTTAAAATTACCATGTATGCTTATAACAGGTCTTGAAAAAACCCGTTACAATATATTATATATAACGCAACAAAGTATTTCTATTCGAAAACTTGTTACGCATAAATAGACCGGATTCATGTAAACTTTAGGAAAAGAATGCCAATGTGAAAACTTCGTATTATGCTTATAACAAGTCTATAAGGATAATCGTCACACGCAATTATAATGCAACGACTGGTGATAAAGATTCATCGTCATCAACTTCAAAGTTATGTAAGGATATCCGAAAGTTATTATTTTTACAATCAACGTTCTTATGCGAGTTTTAAAAAATACGTATACCCCAAAACTTTATACAAGTAGAAAAAGTTAGAATTCATATAAACTTTTCGGATGGAGCTCACCAGGTTCGGTTGACTTTACCGACACTTGGAGGTCCATACGAAAACTTCATATTGCTCCTAAAGCGAAAGACCATATGCAATGTCGTATATAACCTAGTAGTATTTCTTCTTCTTAACCTATGTGGGACTCTAAATGTGCATATATTTCCCTTAATAGCTCTGAATAATTCATCTAAAAGCATTTGTTTTATCTTGAATACTGAAAGAGCTTTGTTGCAAGTACAAATTATAGCACAAGTAAAGGCACTTTGAGACAACATTTTTCTTAATAAAGGTTAAAAACAACACATAAAATCTGGATATAAAAACAAACTCAAAGTCTTGTAAGGTGAGTGAGTTTGTTTGTGATTTAGTGAATTCATGGTCATATTTAGTAAGTTCTATGTGCTTATTTGTTTAAGATCTATTTAAAGTGACATTACATTGCTAGATAAATTTTAGTAGTTTATTTTTTTTCTCACTTAGTAAATTAATCATTGTCCCAACTAGCATCTTATCTTATATATCCATTTAACAATTGAGATCAAGAAAGGAGTGTATCCGTTTTCATAAGATTGGGATCGTGCAATACCACTACAATGAACTAGTTTGTTTCACATGTGTTGAGATTTATGCTAAGTATTAATTTTGTGACAACTTTTGAAATGTTCAAAAGGATCCTTTTGTTCACTATATTTTTACCTTTTTTTAATTATTATTTTTTAGTTTTTAGCCTATTCCATTCTAATACACTTCAACTTTCTACCCGTTTAATTTTAGTTAACTTTATTTTTTACTCGTCTGATCTGTCGTACTTTTTATTCACTACACCTCACAAAAGGGTTGGTTCGACAACTTACTTAAATTCACTACACTTAAACAGAATGATCCAATTCACATTAGGTTGTATACTTGATGCATACGAGATCTTCTTTCAAGAACTTTGCGAAAACTTCGTATTGTGCTTATAATATGTTATATGAACACTCATAACTCAAACTTATAATGAAACGGCTGATGATAAAGATTAATTGTCTTATGTTTTAGAGTCAAAGTGAAGTTATAAATTAATTTTTAGTAAGTGTTTATACTCGGGTTTAGAAAAGTCCTATTAGAAAAGTTGTTACACGTAAAAACAAGTTGTTAACTAAAAAAAGTATGATTCACATAAAGTTTCCAATTAGACTGCCCAAAGTGGGTTAACATAGCCCATTTTAGGAGCCCGTTTGAAAACTTCGTATTGGTCCTAAAATAGCAGACTCATAAGCAATGTGGTATATAACCCAATAGCATCCGTTCTCTTTAACCTATGTGGGATTCATTCTATATGTGCAAGTATTTCTCTTAATAGTTCTGATTGTTTATTTTAAAGCATTTGGTTTATCTTGAATACTGAAAGAGCTTTATTGCAAGTACAAATTAAGGCCACAACTTAAGGAACTTTTAGACAACTATGTTTCTTAATAAAAGTTAAGAAACCACATAATAAAATCTAGATATAAAAATGAAAATGGACATGAGTCATTGGTTTTCATAATGATAAGTTCTTTACAATCTATATAAGTTTACGACAACAAACTCAAATTCTTCTAAGTTGAGTGAGTTTGTTTGTGGTATAATGAGTTCATGGTCATATATACGTAGTAATTTCTATGTGCTTATTTGTTTTAGATCTAACTAAAAAAAACATGATGTTGCTTGATAGATCTTTAGTACAGTTGATTAGAGGTGTGTTGTACGCTTTTGACCAGTTGCCAAATAAGTGATAAGCTTTCAACCAATTTGACCCACTGCCTGTTGAAGTCAAAGTGAAAAAACGCATGAATTTTTAGACACGAATTTGGAGTATTAAGAGTTGTGACTATGTATTTCGATGAGAAAAGAAACCGATGTTAGAAGTTGAGATTCGTCATCTATTAACTCATTTTGTTGTTAAATTCTTCTTTAAAATCAAAGTATATTTATGATTGTCTTATATATATGTGCTTATGAAATACCGCATGAATATATATTCACATATGTGCCCATCATGTGAGATAAATTTCTTTCCACACCATTCTTTGTTCTTTCGTTCTTATGCATCCATCAACGTTAGTTTATAATATGAATAGCTGTAATAAAATTTTATCATGGAAACAAAACAGTACAAGCCCTTCAAGGGTAAAACCTTTTTGTGCACAGAGAACAAGTGTCTGCAAGCATACTAGAATGCATATTTGCATAAATAATAAGCTTGTTCTCACAACTACAAAAGTCTTGATTGAGTAAAAGTGACCATTCTTGTTCCAAGTCCGTATGTGACAAATGGTATGATACATAACTAACCACTAATTTTGTAACCAGTTATGAACCAAATGCAATCCATTTAGAAGTGTGTTTGTCTGAGCATAATGAAAGTAAACTCCCGAGGACCATCATGTTAGTCAAGACCATGCATCCCGCCAGGTCTCGGGCTTGTTCGATGATAGGTTAAAGCCCAAGCCTAAAGGCTTGGGGTCCATTAAGTTTAGGGTTTTGTTAGCTTATTCTCTAAATCATGTTCTATTATAAATAGACATGAAGTCTCATTATGTAATCACACAAAAACACAATCAATAATATCTCTATTTATAGAGCTAATGAGAGGTCTGAAACATCTAGAACGGTTACACGACCATAGCAATATTACATGTTTACCAGGTTTTATGCAAAAACTTGCATCTCCACAGGATCGATATATGATCAAACAAAACAACATGGAATCATCAATCAAGAAACACGATAAGAGAACAAGAGAGATTGGGGTTGAACCCTTATATATTAAATTGAATGGGTTAACTTGTTTGTTACAGAATCCTACCCTATAAATACTTACTGAAGCGGCACCATTGAACAATGGAGGTACCGTTTCAACAAAAGTAATCGACACACCTTAATCTAAACGCTATAACCTTTCAATCTAACCGTTTTAACCCTATCTAACTAAAACTAAACGACCCAGCCCAACTAATATGGGTTTACAGACTTTTACATTAAACATAATACATAATATACACTAAACTTATTCTAATTACAATCTATAACACTAATCTTTCAACTTTAACTATTGTTTTGTCATTATTTTTCCAACATATTCCCCCTAATGACAAAATAGATAGTTTCTTGCTTCTCCTTGTTCAATCTTTCTTGTTCCTTAAATACCTTCTTGCTCTTGCTTTCTTCAAACCTTGATTTCTCCATGACTTTTGGTTTTGTTGCAGGGTTGTCATCCTTCATCCTTCTTGCTTTCTTACTTGCTTACTTGTGATCGTATGATAGGTTCTCACTTGCTTTGAAACACAACAGTTTCTCTTAAAACTTTGAAACACAATGGTTTCTCTTAAAAAACTGTGAAACACAACGGTTTCTCTTAAAAACCGTGAAACACAACGGTTTCTCTTAAAAAGCTCTGATACCAATGTTTCACAGGTTGTTTGTGGGGTTTCCAGGATCGAATGATCAAACATAATTCATGCCATCATTCAAACAACGAATCGATAAAAGAAAAAACAAAGAAGATGGGTGAACCCTCGTTATCTGATATTATAAATGAATGGGTTTCTTTGATTACAGACTTTGATACCTATTTATACAAGATGAAACGGTGTACCGTTTCATATAAACGACACAACCTAAAACTAAACGTTACAATCCTTAAAACCTAAACTAAATAACCGTTTACTAAACCTAATTACCTTTGTTTTTCTATCTAATGGGTTTGTTGGCCTGTTGGCCCAAACCAAAAAAACTTGCAGGCTTTATTTTGGTGTCCAAGACATTAAACAGATCCAACAGTTCCTCCCTAATTTCGAGATGCCAAAATCTTCTTGTTCCTTGATGCCTTCTTGAATCTTGATGTCTTCTATGTCTTCTTAGGGTGTAGTCACGTGATCGTCCTAATCATAATTGTGACTATTTGGGCATGTTTCTTTAGCCCTCTACTACGAAATTTGTAGAAATCTTGTGAACATAAATTTTTTCGATGTCACTTGATCTTTCTTGATCAACTTATGTGACTTCTGGGTAGGTTTACTCCTAGCCCTCATCCACGTAATTTGTAGTCTTGGTACCCTGGTTTTGTTCCTTCTTTCAATTTTCTTCATAAGAACACAAACTGTGTTCTTTTTCCTTTGGCATCTTGGTTGGTTTGATTCTTGAGTGATGATAGATACATGAATTGTTGTTGTTTCTTGATCCCCTTCGGCTCTTATACCAATGTTGCACAGGTTGTTTGTGGGGTTTCTAGGATCGAATGATCAAACATAATTCAGGCCAAGAATCGATAAAAGAAAAAACAAAGAAGACGGGTGAACCCTCATTATCTGATATTATAAATGAATGGGTTTCTTTGATTACAAACTTTTGATACATGTTTATACAAGATGAAACGGTGTAATGTTTCATATAAATGACACAACCTAAAACTAAACGTTACAATCCTTAAAACCTAAACTAAATAACCGTTTACTAAACCTAACTGCATTTGTTTTTCTGTCTAATGGGTTTGTTGGCCTGTTGGCCCAAACCAGAAAAACTTGCAGGCTTTATTTTGGCGTCTAAGACATTAAACATCTCTAGATGAAGATCTGGCATGGCTAATTTCTTGTAATAGTATTTCAACCAAAACAGTGAGTAACTAATACCTTGATATACCATAGAAAATAATAATAGAAACGGTAATCAACCATTGATTGTCAATAAGTCAAGCATTTTGCATTCCATAACATCTATTTTGCAGACGATCTTATTTTGTTTGATCGTGGAGATGTCCATTCGGCTTATATTATCAAAGAGGCGTTGGAAGAGTTTAAAGAAGTTTCGGGGTTGGTTCCTAGTGTTCTAAAAAGCACAGTTTTCTTTTGTAATGTGCATGATCATATTAAGAATTCCATTTTGAATCTCATGCCATTGGAAGAAGGTACGCTTCCTATTAAGTATCTAGGAGTTCCTCTTATTTCGTCTAGGCTCCTTCATAAGGATTGCAAAATTCTTGTGGAACGGGTTCAAAAACGGATAGGAGATTGGAAGAACAAGTGGTTATCTTTTGCGGGAAGGCTTCAATTAGTCAGTTTTGTTCTTTCGTCTATGCATGTGTATTGGGCTTCCGTGTTTATTTTGCCGGCTAGCATTATTCAAGACATTGAACAATTGATGTGCGGTTTTTTGTGGTGTCAAGGTACTTTGAAACCGGGTAGAGCCAAAGTTTCTTGGGATGATTTATGTGTTCCTAAAGTTGAAGGGGGTCTTGGCGTTAGAAAATTGGAGAAAGTTAATGTGGCTATTATGTCAAATCATGTTTGGAAAATTTTGACTCACAAGGAAACTTTGTGGGTTCGATGGATTCATTCATACAAATTAAAGAACATGAGCTTTTGGGATGTTTGTGTTGCATCAAACATTAGTTGGGGTTGGCGTAAGCTATTGAGTATACGTAATCTTATACGCCCTCATTTTTGTACAAGTTAGGAAACGGGCAGACGGCTTTTGCTTGGTTTGAAAAATGGGACGAACATAGCCCGTTAATAAACCATGTATCGAATAGATCAATAAGTAGTGCGGGTTTTAGTCTCCAAAATAAACTAGTTGATGTCGTAAGTAATAACTCTTGGGCGTGGCCTCATACTTGGTATACCAGGTATGCTTCTTTGAATTATGCTACAGTTCCAACCCTTTTGCATGACAGTGAGGATGTGCTATATTGGAGGACGCATGATGGCGTGTTGAAACAGTTCTCTAGTCATGAAGTATGGGAAGCTATTAGAGAGCGTGGTGTTCCCATCAGTTGGTATCACTTGGTTTGGTCTAAATTCAATATCCCTCGTCACTCGATTCATCTATGGCTCGTTATGAGGAGACGTCTTAAAACCCAAGATAGATTGAAGCAATAGGATGCCGGCATACATGTCGACTTAAACCTGCTCCAATGCCTATTGTGTAAAGGGCAACGTGATTCTCATGTTCATTTGTTTTTCAAATGCCCTTTCTCGACTAAGGTGTGGTCTATAGTTTTAAAGAAGGTTGATCTTCCAATTATTTCTCCCTTATGGGATGACGTGATGGACTGGCTTCTTCCTATTTCTAAATGTAATTCGGTAACAAGTATTGTGGGGCGTTTGTTACTTGCATCTACCTCTTATTTTATATGGCATGAACGAAATGGTCGTATTCATAGTAAACCTGCGAAGAAACCGGAGGAGGTATCAAATATCATTATGGATACGGTGAGATTGAAGATTGCATCGATCAAGTTCAAGGAAAGTGCTCAAGTGGTCAAGCTCAAGCAGATATGGAAAATTGCGGTTAGAGATACAAATTCCTATTTAATCTTCATGTAATCATATGAGCTTTTAGGTGTTTTTATCTTGGTTGTCATGGATCGAGGGTGTTTGGTCCATGTAGTTTTTGTTCTAAGAGTAGTTCATTGCTACTCTTCGTGTTCTTAAACTCATTTTATCTTAATATATTCACCGGGTATTATCCCTTTACCCCAAAAAAAAAGTCAAGCATTTTGAAAGCCACACACACACAAAACAGACTTGTTTAGGTTGTATATGGAGAACATAAAGTAGAGAAACAGTATTTTGCATCAAAAGAATCTCTCACATACACATAAGACATAACCTTATGAGCAGTCTTGTAATCCAACTTAGAGTACATATATATATAGATTGATAGGACAAATCGAATTCATTAATCTGCCAAGCGGATCCTTGATTTTGGTGAACATGACACACAAGTTCCTTTGATAATCACTTTCAATATGAAATCTCAAACATCCCTAACAAGTTCCTTTGACTCAATTGTTGTCGAAACTTTTAAATTTTCAAGTGTTTTGTTTAATTTTGGAATATTCTTGCTACTTAAAACAGGAATAGGACCAACTTGTATGATACTAGGGCTAGTAAATAACAAGGATCAATTGGGCCGAACTAAGACCATTCCCAGCGCAATGAGCTGTCCTATCATTCAAAAAGGACATGCCCTCGACTTCAAAGTTGACCGTGATTGAAATACATATGAAGAAAATACAAAAAGAAAGTGGGTGTACGTTTTAAGACAAGTCAGTCGGCTAGATGAGCCTGTATCGCCCAAGCTCATTATACTTTTGACCTCTAGGTCTTTTTTTTAAGATTCTCAATATGATTTATTAATCATTTCTTGTTATACAGATAGCAAAAAGAGAAAGTGAAATAAGTTTATACTAGAATTGGAGGGGTGAGCCAGGCCGAGGCAATAGTGCAACACCAAGGCGACTCGCAAAGACCCCAATAGCAAGCTATTGTGGTGGGTCTTTCCCAAAAAAAAAGATTAATATCGAGTGAGCCGATGGCTCACATATCAGATATTAAACTGATAAGAACAGATACTACACTTGATCTTAGCCAAAAGGCCGAGAAAGGTATGCCTTGAACCTCCTTGGACCTTGGTTTTTATAGCGCTATCTTCTTACTTAGTTACTCTGGTTTGGCGATGTGGGATCCATACCAGTTAACCTTTGGTTCTCTTGTTTGACTGCTTATTTGCTTTAGATCTATTTAAAAAAAGAAACATTACGTTGCTTGATAGATCTTTAGTACATTTGATTATAGGTGTGTTGTACGCTTTCGACCCATTGCCAAATAAATGATAAGCTTTTAAGCAGTTTGACCCACTGTCTGTTGAAGTCATAGTGAAAGAACGCATGAATTTTCAGACACGAATTTGGAGTGTTAAGAGTTGCGATAATGTGAATCAAAGATTGAGCAATGCTATATTGGAGAGAAGATGACGTAGTTCAATGAGAAAAGATACCAAGGTCAGAAGGCTTTCAAGGGTAAAACCTTTTCTGCGCACAGAGAACAAGCGCCTGCAAGCATACTAGAATAAATCTTTGCATATATAATAAGCTTGCTCACACAACTACAAAAGTCTTGGACCATTCTTGGACCAAGTCCAATAGGTGACAAATGGTATGATACATAACTAACCACTAATTTTGTAACCAGTTATGAACCAGATGCAATCCATTTAGAAGTGTGTTTGTCTGAGCATGATGAAAGTAAACCCCCAAGGACCATCATGTTAGTCAAGACCATGCATCGATCCCGCCAGGTCTCGGGCGAATGAGAACCACTGAAAAGTAAACCCCCAAGGACCATCATTTAGAAGGTTTACATGGCCTTAACAATATTACAGCCATTAAACAATAAAAGAAACTAAGAACCACTGAAAAGTTTGATTAGATCAGCAATAATGAACGGCTAAACCGCAATGGGATGAGTTCAAGTAAAACACTCTCTTAAGATATAAAAGGTAGGATAGCATATCAACCATTAGATGCATTGACTTTGACTTGATCAAAGGCTCAAAATGTATGTGGCAATTTCATAATAAGATTGAAGTTTCAAAGCTTAGATAATTTTGATGGAAGGCCAATTGTGTAATTTTACATCATATACATACGTAGATACGTCAGTTAGTCAGTGCTAAAATAACGGAATTTACTGTTTATCTTACTCAGTAAATTATCTAATCGAAATTGCTTATCAAATTGATTTAAAAATTCATTTCTAGTTGGCAACTCATGTGATCATTTTTCTCGGTTTATATTCTTCTTTGCATTATTCTGATTTTCAATTTGATTTTGGGTTTTTTCGTTTTTGTTTTCGATTTTCGGATTTTCATTATTTTCGTTTTTATTTGCTGGTGACAATGTTTCAATGATGATGACGTTCAACGGTGATGTAACTATCAGATAATGATGATGAACGTTGATGCCGAAGATGATGATGACGACGACTAGTGAATCCACAACTGATTATGCGAAGATGCAGAATGGATGATAATGATGATGGCGCAAATCCACAACTGATGATGCGAAGATGCAGAATGGACGATAATGATGATGAACGTTGATGCCGAAGATGATGATGATGACGACTAGTGAATGACGATAACAATAATGCCGCCGGAAATGATGATGATGATGATGATCGACGACGAGGATGATGAAGTGATAAACGATGATTCGAAAATGATGATGATGACTAACGAGTGACGATGATGCAGAATGGACGATGATGACGAATGATGATGCAAAATAGTTGATATGATGAAAGAAAATAATTTTCTCAGATTATGAAATTCTTTCGTAATGATGATTAAAATGATATTTGAAGCTTAATAGTCACATTTTGATGCACCTGAAACTTTTGATGCAACTGAGAGTGATGTTCACAAAAGATGATGCAAAGAATTAAAAAAAAAAAAAAAAAAAAAAAAGCACGGTAGAAATTCAAAATTTAGAAATAGAGTAACAGGAACAACTTTTTAGATGCATGCTTACTTTTAAAAGATGTTAATATTAAAAAAATAGAAATTATCACAACACCGAAAATACCCTTGACGGCCTTGACAGATGTCGCTATGTGGGTGTATCCTACCTTTCTTAGTTTAAGAAGGTATTTTCATAGAACTAATCCCAAACTGCAATTGTATGTAAAATGATCTCTTTGGTGTGCATCCTCTTTTATAAATCGCGTGCCTTCTAGATGAAGATCTAGCATGAACTAATCTCTTGTAAGAGTATTTCAACCGAAACCGTGAGTAACTAATACCTTGATATTTCCAGAGAAAATAACAATAGAAAGTTTTTAACTAATACCTTGATAAGTCAAGCAATTTGAAAAGCACACACATAAAACAGACTTATTGAGGTTGTACATGGAGAACATAAGGTAGAGAAACAGTATTTTGCATAAAAAAAATCTCTCATACACACATAAGACATAACCTTATGAGCAGTCTTGTAATCCAACTTAAAGAGTACTTTTATAGATTGACAGGACAGTCAGAATTCATTAATTTACCAACTGATCCTTGATTTTGGTGTAAACCTGACACACAGATGATCACTTTCAATATGCAAGCAATCCGAAACATCCCCTAACAAGTTCCTTTGACTCATTTGTTTTGAGAAACTTTTAAATTTGCAAGTGTTTTGTATATTAAAGAAGTTGTGACTGAAGTTTCATCGACAAATTTACATAGATAAATTGCCTGGATGTTTCATCGACTGAAGTTATGTTTCTGCGTTCATTAAAGAAGTTGTGAGATTCCACTTAACCATTGGAAACTTTTTATATAGATAGCTAAAAGAGCACGTAAAATAAATTTATACTAGAATTGGAGGGGTGAGCCAGGCCAAGGCAATAGTGCAAAACCAAGGCGACACGCAAAGACCCCAATAGCAAGCTATTGTGGTGGGTTTTTCCCCATGAAAAATAAGATTAATATCGAGTGAGCCGATGGCTCACATATCAGATATTAAACTGATAAGAACAGATACTACACTTGATCTTAGCCAAAAGGCCGAGAAAGGTATGCCTTGAATCTCCTTGGGCCTTGGTTTTTATAGCACTATCTTCTTACTTAGTTACTATGGTTTGGCGATGTGGGATGCATACCAGTTAACCTTTGGTTCTCTAGTCTGACTGCTTTATACATGTTAGCCTTGTGCACTGCTCCTTTGCTAATTAAGCTAGGCTTTGCCATGATCAATGTCAATTGCACTATAGTTTAGATATATCAATTTATAGTATTTGTCCATTCCTAGTGATTACTCGAGGATTTCTGTATTTACACATATCTTTCATAAAAACTTAACTAAGAACACTTTAAATTTTGAAAAGACGAGCCCGAGTTTTAAATCGCCAATACCATTACTCTTTGCTCCTTCTGCTTCACTAAGATTTATTATCCCGTATTAATTACAAAACTGGAAAAAAATTTAGCATTTTGCAACTGCTCTTGGCTCCTCAGCAGTTTTATATAAATTATAAACCTATATACACAGCAACTAATCGAGAAGTGGATCATAATAATGTAAATATGTAATGTTCGTTTAATATCATATAAACACAAACTTGCAGCTAAGAATTCTAATAACCTTAACCAGAGAAGGTTTATTACATATTACTTCCACTAGAACCACATCAGCATAAAAGAAAAGGTTCACTCTGTGCAATGTTATATACAAATAGCCATAAGGTGCCAATCTTCTTCAAACAACACTTCCCATAAATAGTTCATTATTGTTCACATGTAACTAATAAATTTTACCGCATTATTGATTTTAAGAAAATACTAGTAATTAATGTTAGAGAAACAGAATGATAGTTATCTAACTATGTAAAACAAGACAATTACGACCGTCTTATCTATATTTCTTGTCTGCTTTTCTGCATTTAGATAGAACCTGGTTATTTTTTTACAATCATGACTTATATTTCTTGTCGAATGATAACTGATCCAAATCTGATTTATACCGGCCACCTCATGGTAAATGGTTTAAGTGCACCAATCTTCTTCTTGTTCTTGTATAAAGTCGACTTCTGGAACCAAGGGATGTTTGAATTTTTTTTTTTTTTTTTTTTTGGTACTGCATCTTCAAAACAATCACTTAAAATAAAGTTATGAAAGTAATATATAAAATGAAAACAGAAATCCACTTCAAAAAAAAGACTTTTAAGAAAATATTGATTTCACTCTTTTTTTTTTTTTTTTTTTTTTAAACAAAAGTAACTACTGATTTTAGTATCAAGTCATGAAAGTTTGGTTACAAAGAATTATATCATATAGTTGATAGAAGAATTGCATACTGATTGCAGCAATTTGTGTAACAGATTAAAAAGATGTCGAGCTGGTTAGATATATTATTTGGCTAAAGTTTCAAAACTTTCTATAGAAGGATCAACTCTAGTAATTTTCTTCATAGACAGTTTGGTTTTGTCTTTAAGGATTAAACCTAAGAACAACCTCCACAAAATGATGGGTGTACAAAGAGCATTTAGGACCAACATGTCTGGTCTTTAGCCAAGCATGGATTAGCTGAGCTCCAACTAAAGACCTTTCGAAACACGACGACCTTGCCCTATCAATAAAAAAGGATATGTTCCTGAATAAGCCTCCCAACCTGCTATTGACATAATGATGAAAAATATTACGTGTACAAATTAAAAAACTAGGTGTTCTATTGAGAAGGTCTAGTCGGCTAAATGAGTCTAAATAGCCCAAGCTTGTTATCCTTCCCACTGTCAGAAGCGAGGGGTAGTCGCAGCTCTGTGAAACCAGCCTAACGCAGTGCCCCCTTCTTTAGGGACCATGTGACTCGAGCCACATGATCCAACTCTCAACTTGGAATGGGCAAGCCAGATATTGCTATCTCAGACCCAACCGAACTAAACCGACTAACAGTCCAGCCCACATTAATACCCCCACTTGGGTTACAGGCGAGCACTACCAAGCCCGGTGACAGACAGCTTATTTGTGGTCAATATAAACATGTTGTAATATCCTTCATAAGGCGATGTGGGAATACTAATACTCATAGAACTATCTTGGTTGGCTCATAAGTTTTTAATTTGATTGATGTCAAACTTCTGGCACTACAACATTCTTTGGCTACCCAGTGACATATGGGATTCCCAGTGACATGTCATTTGGGAAAATATCGGCGACATGTCATTGGGGAATCTAAGCTGGGGAAGTCTCGTGAGGATTGTATCCCAGCGACAATCCCGGCGACGACGTGGGTCCCACTCAAATTTAAGTCAAAGCGGTGCCAGCTGTGGCACATTATCCCGTGACATGTCATTTGAGGAATAATCAAATTAAGCAAAATGATTAAGGCGCTAATTATATTGATTAAGTATCCCGCGACATGTATTGGGGAAACTATTTTCTGTTGACAAGTCAGCGAGTTAGCCTACTATCCCGGCGACATGTCATTGTGAAACAACTTTCTCGTTGACTTGTCAATATTTATCGTGTGTTATCGGCGACATGTCGCGAAAATCTGCATTTTTTAATGCGACTGCGGTCTGACGATTTCAGATTTTTCCGAATTTTTAGGAAAAATCTACCAAATAAACATGTACCAAAACACTGTATAGACTCGCCACAACTTGTACCAAAACACAAATACCATATAACGGATCAACGCAATACAAATAGATCACAACTTTTACATAAACACGACTCAAAAGTCAATATGTGCATTGATAGATAGGAAACAAGTGTTTAAATGGCGCTAAGATGAACCTAATAATATATAACACAACTACCTAAAGTACCAATGTAGCATACTAATAATATATAACACAACTAGCTAAAGCTAGTACCAATGTAACATACTAATAATATATACACAACTACCTCTCTGCGTTGTTATCCTCATCACCGCCATTCTCCTCGTCATCACCACACCCACCACTCCCGCTAGCACCACCGAGTCATACTCCCTGAACATATCCGCGTGTCTGTTGTAAACCACAGGAGACTCATCATAAAGCTTACATCTTTGGTGACTTTCTCGTGAGGCGGGCATACTTGGCTGGATGTGGCCCGTGATGGTATCTGCGACCAGCAGGGAATATGCCCGAAGCTTACCCCCTTGCCAGCGCATTGATTTGATCCTCCGTGTATTCACCCGTGGCCTCAAGCTTTTCATCTCGTCCTATGTAGTGACAAAACACAAGATAGTAAATATATTAGTCGGGTTGCTACATTATTTCTCAATAATTCATTAAAGTGTGTTTTGAAACAAAACTTACATATATCCGCGGTCCTCATCGTTAAGGAATACCCCATCAACGGTATGTGTTCGCCAATAAGTGTCGATGGTGGCGGGTATTCATGAGTCTCGATGCTGCATCTGTACATACACACGCATATAAGATGAA
The DNA here is from genome assembly GCA_022545495.1 of Chrysanthemum lavandulifolium. Classification (NCBI taxonomy): domain Eukaryota; kingdom Viridiplantae; phylum Streptophyta; class Magnoliopsida; order Asterales; family Asteraceae; genus Chrysanthemum; species Chrysanthemum lavandulifolium. The sequence continues at coordinate 102,551,892 of CM040245.1, forward strand.
TAATTTTAAAAGCGACAAATCACAACACACCAAAGCGTATAATCGGATATATATATATATATATATATATATATATATATATATATATATATATATATATATATATATATATATATATATATATATATATATATATATTATTACCATATATATATATATGTATATATGCATGTAAAATAATTATAATGTTTATTACCATATTATCTCGAAGGCGAGTCGTGACGGGATCCACATCTAGATATGACCTTGCTCTTTTCTTGGGTTAAGCCGATTTGTAGCGGCTCGAGAAATGTTCTTGGGATCATTCCAAAACTTAATGTACTCATCCCAATCACCATTGTAATTTCCTCGGGGCGTGCCGCCTAATCGCCTCCGCATCGTAATCCCGGTGGTGGGGTCTACCTTCAATGTTTGGCTTTGAAAGAAGCCTTGTTAGTATTGTAGGCTTTTGAGGTGCGAGTTTATGCCTTCGTAGATCAGGGGCCGGCGGGAGGAGTCGATGTGCGGCACGAGGTCAAATAGGGTCTGCAATCATATACAACAAAGCGAAAAGAGAGTTAGAGATATAATTTATATATTTATTTAAATTTGTTTATTTATTTATATGATATAAATAAATAAGCGAATTTAGATAAATATACACAATTAAATAAATGAACACGATAATGAAATAAACATAAAGGATAAGCGACCCCAATATACGAAATGATTCCCGCCTTCTTCTCCCGGGACCTTGTCCCGAAGGGTAGTAAAGCAGCACCTTCTAACGACCTCCCCATGTAGTTAGACCAATGCGCGCATGGGGGCGAGAGGTTTAAGGTTTGTTTGTCACCCGCCTCAAAAGTGATCGACACGGGACCTTTTTCGTCTCACGATTGCCTTGATGAAAGGTTCGGGTCTTGTCATGAGTATTCACTGCCTTGCCGCCTGCCGCCCAAATTGGGCTTTCGTTTACCTTTGCTGCAAAATCAAGTTAGTGATAAAAGTCATAAATATGTATCAAATTTATGCTTGTATTACAATACTCCGGAAATTCTTACCTTTGTTAATGAAGCTTGCCCGACAACCGGTGGGGCGGTGGAGTGCAGCGGACGCTGGAGGGGCGATCCTCCCGCCACCGTCACCGCATAAGATATAGTGGGACCGTGCAACATCTGTCGACATCTGTACAAGTACAATTAGCATAAGATATAGAAATTCATGAACAAAATAATATAAGCATCTCAAATAGTAATCCAATCATATCATTCATATCCATTTAATCATATAAGACAAAACATTCAAAAGGTCCCAAGCAGGGGACTTTCGAAATTAATTTCTAATAAATTAATTTCGGACGGGTTCTATAGGATGATTAATTTTAGGCGAGATTTTCCAAAATTAATCACTAAAATCCTAAAACAACTAATTATTATAAACTATAAGCGGCTCATATCAACAAATAATAACTATAAACTAACAAAATAATATAAGCGAGCACATGTCAACAAATAATAACTATAAACTATAAACTACATATCATTTCACTTTTTAACATACATACCATTATTTTAACATACATACCATTTCACTTTTAACATACATACCATTTCACTTTTTAACATACATATCATTTCACTTTTTAACATACATACCATTATTTTAACATACATACCATTTCACTTTTTCACCAAATAATAACTATAAACTAACAAAATTTAAACAATAAACATTCCCAATGACATGAATAAACATTCCCAGTGACATGACATGTCACCGGGATACCAAAAGGAGAAAAAAAATTATTACATACCTTGTCTAGCCTCCTCGTAAGCCTCTTGCAAAAAAAAAAAAAAAAAAAAAAAATTAACTTTCCAAGTTAACAACTTACAACAATAATAATCCATAAAAATTATAACATACCTCGCTCTTGCTCCTCGTCGGTCCTCGTTAACTCTTGCCAAAAAAAAAAAAAAAAAAAAAAAAACTTCACTTTTTAACTAACAACAACTTACAACAATAATAATCTCCAAAATCATAATATAATTAACTAATTTAGTTGAATAATATTTAAAATTTGTAAAACAAACCGTATAGCGTGTGGTGGTGGTGATGGTGGATGCGGTGGTGGTGATGGTGGATGCGGTGGTGACGATGGTTGATGATTGTTGATGTTGTTTATCTCGTTTTTGTTGCAGAAATCGCCTTGTGGAGAAGAAGATATGTTTTTTTCGTTTTGTGAAGTGATAATTCTGAGACCAGATCTGCTTTATCTACAAGTTTTTCCCCGGCGACAATCCCCGGCGACATGTCATTTGGAAACTATTTTTTGTCGTTTAGCGTAAATGGCGCGATAACGAATATTTTGGTGGGTAGGTATCCGGCGACATGTCGTGGAAAACTATTTTTTTTTTTATAATTTTAGGGAAAACTTTTTTGTTAAAATTCAATTACTTTATGTTGTTAACGACTTCAAAGAATACAATTTTATCTTTTATTTTATTATAATCCTAAATATTTCACTTTCTTTTAATATAAACTCGGGAACAAAAGTTACCATTCGGCATCTTTATATTCTTATATGAGAGTTAGATTTACAATCTAGTAGCAGACTAGAGGAACAAGAACATATTACATCAAAATGTTGCATGCAATATTTAATTGGATCAAGCCAACGATGCATAGTTGAATGTGTTTTATAAATCTATGATTCAACGGATGAGTTATGGTTACACATAGGCGTTCAACATCCGAGTCGGTATGTTATGGTTACACATTAGGCGTTCAACGGATGAGTCGGTATGTTATGCTTAGACATTAGGCGTTCAACGGATGAGTCGGTATGTTATGGTTACATTAGGCGTTCAGCGGATGGGTCGGTATGTTATGGTTACACATTAGATGTTCAACGGATGAGTCGGTATGTTATGCTTACACATTAGGCGTTCAGCGAATGAGTCGGTATGTTATGGTTACACATTAGGCGTTCAGCGGATGAGTCGGTATGTTATGGTTACATTGGGCGTTCAGCGAATGAGTCGGTATGTTATGGTTACACATTAGGCGTTCAGCGGATGAGTCGGTATGTTATGGTTACATTAGGCGTTCAGCGGATGAGTCCGTATGTTATGGTTACACATTAGGCGTTCAACATTCGAGTCGGTATGTTATGCTTAGGCATTAGGCGTTCAGCGAATGAGTCGGTATGTTATGGTTACACATTAGGCGTTCAGCGGATGAGTCGGTATGTTATGGTTACACATTAGGCGTTCAGCGGATGAGTCGGTATGTTATGGTTTACATTAGGCGTTCAACGGATGAGTCGGTATGTTATGGTTACACATTAGGCGTTCAACGGATGAGTCGGTATGTTATGGTTACACATTGGGCGTTCAGCGAATGAGTCGGTATGTTATGGTTACACATTAGGCGTTCAGCGGATGAGTCGATATGTTATGGTTACACATTGGGCGTTCAGCGGATGAGTCGGTATGTTATGCTTAGACATTAGGCGTTCAGCGGATGAGTCGATATGTTATGGTTACACATTGGACGTTCAGCGGATGAGTCGGTATGTTATGGTTAGACATTAGGCGTTCAGCGGATGAGTCGGTATGTTATGGTTACATTAGGCGTTCAGCGGATGGGTCGGTATGTTATGGTTACATTAGATGTTCAGCGGATGAGTCGGTATGTTATGCTTACATTAGGCGTTCAACGAATGAGTCGGTATGTTATGGTTACACATTAGCGTTCAGCGGATGAGTCGATATGTTATGGTTACACATTGGACGTTCAACGAATGAGTCGGTATGTTATGGTTACACATTAGGCGTTCAACGGATGAGTCGATATGTTATGGTTACATTGGACGTTCAGCGGATGAGTCGGTATGTTATGGTTACACATTAGGCGTTCAGCGGATGAGTCGGTATGTTATGGTTACACATTAGGCGTTCAGCGGATGAGTCCGTATGTTAGGGTTACACATTAGGCGTTCAGCGGATGAGTCCGTATGTTAGGGTTACATTAGGCGTTCAACATTGAGTCGGTATGTTATGGTTAGGCATTAGGCGTTCAGCGAATGAGTCGGTATGTTATGGTTACACATTAGGCGTTCAGCGGATGAGTCGATATGTTATGGTTACATTGGACGTTCAGCGAATGAGTCGGTATGTTATGGTTACACATTGGACGTTCAATTTAATTAGTTTATGTTGTTAACGACTTCAAAAGAATACGATTTTATCACTCCATTTCATCCCAATTTAAGAAAAATATTTGGAGAGTAACTTTGGTGAATCATAGATTTATAAAACACATTCAACTATGCATCGTTTGGCTTGATCCAATTAAATATGGCATGCAAAATTATGAATTTTTAATAAACAATAGAATCCCGCGACATGTCGCGAAAAATTTTACGTCACGTTAAGATATATTAACACTAATTACGTATTTTTAATAAACAAAATAATCCCGGCGACATGTCGGCGAAAATAAGAGGAAAATTTGCGCCACGTTTTATTTCGGTCAAAATAATGAAAATTTCGGTCAAAATATTAGCGTTGAATCCGGCGACATGTCGCGAAAAAATGCGAGTTAATAATCTTGACTTTTCTACGAGACTTCGTGCCACGTAGGATATATTTTGTCGTTTAGTGAGGATTCCCCGGCGACAATTGTCGTAGGGAAAGCAGCGATAGGGAAAGTGGTAAATGTGGTAGTGATATGTAGTGTTGGGTAGTAGTTCCTCCTTTGTAATGGAACTCGGTATCTTGTCACGGATAAAGTGTAAGCGACGTTGTGATAGGTGTGGTTCTACCTTGTAGAAGAACCGGTGTCTAGCCTGTCTTGGGAAAAAGAGTAGGCGGCGTTGTGAAGGCTTATCCGCCATAAGGAGTTGTGTCATGTGGTGCTAATGAACTCTCGAGTAGGTGACTCGGGGGTGGAGTAGGAGCAAGGAAGGTGTCCTTGCATTATATCTTTACATATCTCTATATTATATATAACGGGAGGCGAACCACTATAAACACTCGTGTCGTGATTTTGTGTTTCTTACTCTTTAACTTGGGTCGTTTGAAGGATTAGTATAAATAACTTGTGTGTTTACCACTTAGGCAACAAGTTATTTTGATAATTATGTTGCATACTATAATATATAAATGGCTATAATTTTATTAGAATCATAGAGTAAATAAAATTCTTAATGAGATAAGTATCAAATCTTTTACAATAATAATCTCATACAAAACATTTTATACATTATTAAAAAATCCGGACGATTATTTTTTCACAAAATAAAAAACCCTAATTATCAAAATTCTCCAAAACTCCATCACAATTTTAAGGTTTTAATGATTTTAATGTGTTTTTGCAGTTATAATAAAAATATTTGTTTGTTTTGCGTTCTTGAAGCTTTGATAAGGTATGTTTTTGTTTCTTGAAGCTTTGATAACATATGGCTAAAGTACGTATACCTTACAAATGCTTCATATTTGCAAAATATTTTCCTTTGTTTAAAGTTGTACACATGATCTCGATAGGTAACATGTATAACTTGAAATTTACATTAATGTAATAGCAAACCTTGATAAATACATTATACTATAATTAAATACATTAAACTATAATAGTGAACACAGGAATGATAACTTTTGAGTCTAGGAAATTATAATATAGCAGTCCTCATTCTAAGTGAAAACAGAACACTACTTTGTGTAAGAATGAACGATTATTGAAAAAATGTTGCTAACATGAGAGCAAGAAGACCATCATACTTGCATGTTGTGTTTAAAAAGTTATTTGCATATGCCTAATAGGGAGGATGTGAAGTGCTTTAAGCATAGAATTAGCATAATAGTGCTCCGTTTGTATTTACTTTATGCAGTTACGCAGGCTTAATTAAAGTTCATTGAACTTGCTCTTTGACTCTATATTTGACAATGGTAGTGAGTTTTCTTGTGATGCTGTAATTTAGTAAAAGAAATAACTTTTATATAATCAAATGTTGTTTGTTTTTTTTGCAAATTATTTCACTAGAGATGATAGGTAGCACCTCTTATGAATGTTCTTGATTTACATCTCCACATTTTAATCGTTACTACATATCTAATATTATTATTTTGATTTGCTCAATCGTCAGGGAATGAGCCTGCTGGAGTTAGAGGATGAGGTTCAAGATGACCTAAAGGAAAAATATGGTAATGAGGATTATAAATTTTTTTTGCACTTTAGGCGAACGATGAAGAGGTCTGGATCTCAGAGAAAGCCGAGTGGATCACACCCAGTCGCAACTTTGGTTTCGTTACTCCGGGTGTGATCCACTTTTCTCCGAGGAGATGTGCTCTGGATTATTTAAGTAGTTTAGACCAACCGCTTATTACAAAGGACCTCAACAGTATATCGAATGACCGACTTTTCATTCTATATCGTCGATTAAACAATAAGTGGGTTTGATTGCCGCAATGTTCGGCCGATTTTAAGGTCCGAACTCTTTGAGAAAGGTGTTACCTTTATCCGCTTATAGCCCTCTTTGTTGCATATTAAAGTCAATAGGCGGTCCTTATTATCTTGACGTTAAGGATTTAATAGGTAATCGACTCATATGAGTTACTTAATAGGTAACTAACTCATTTGTCCACCATGGATTGATGTTAATACATGTAAAGCGTATTTATTTGTTACTCATAATGATTATTACTCGGATAGATAGGAAGCCAACATCATTCATAAAGTTGACTTACTTAAAGAAAGACGTGAGCTAAGAGAAGATATCGTAGAAGTTAATTTGGTGCAAATTCTTTTGCCATATCTTCTTTTGTCTCCCGTTTCTCTTTGCATAAGTTAGTTTTACGACCGATTTTGGCTTTCTGTCTATCCGAGCGTACACTGTTACTAGAAAATGAAATTCGGAGTAGCAGCTTTTAAAACGGTGTTAGTGGAAAATCTTTATTGTGAAGCCTATATAAGATCCGCTTCCATGCAAATTTGAGATCCATATTACAAGAACAATTGTTTTATTCAATAATTTACTTAGCTTGCCATCACCAAAAGCAGTGTTTGATCGCGGTGGGTTGAATATGCATTTCGCATCTGTTTATGATGCATTTTTCAAAATTTGGGTTATTAATGATTTGCTCATGTTGGGTTGCATTTGCTTAGGCTTGCTTTCCACATCCCGTGGTGGCTTATTGCGTTTGCCTCTTATGTCGGTAGGAACACCTATATTCGTGTTGGGATTGCGAGTGGAAGGTCACCAATCCAAGTTCATGTGGTATGTTACAACAACTTATATGTATATCGAAATTTGAAATCCTCTTATGATGTAAGTGCAGCGTGCAAGTAATTTTATGCATACAAAGATTTTTGGTACCGATGTTTTATGCGAGAAAATTGGGCATCTCATTCTTGAAATATTTTGCGAGAAAATGGACTGTCATAAAGTTGAATGACCAATGGCGGTTGGAGGAAAAGGCCGGCGCCAGCGAGGCATATGGAAGGAACAAATGGAATGCCGAAAAGGCCTAAATTAGGTTGCGCTCTCGAGCTCGGAAAAAATCTTGACGAGAAAGAGAAGGTACGTTTTAAGTAACTTTTGTCAATTTAATATGTATTCTAGAAGATTGTCATAGTTTGGAAATCGTTTTGATGGGTAGTCGTTCAAATAAAGCAGACACCTTCCCACCAACATTCTGAATTGATTTTGAAGAAATTGTTTCTTTCTCATTGTTATAAACGTAGCATCCGGAAAAATAGTGTTTTTAGCTACATTGTATTGTAGATAGAACAACCTTTAAAAATTTGGATATGCAGTACCTGAATGAATATTTTGCAAATAAAAGGGTGGATGAGGTAGGGAATAACCGGATTATCTACTTAATGCCTTCCAATTTAGGCAAATATCTCTTGCCTTGGTTTAAGCAAATTTCTTCCGAGTCTTCTTACATACCACCAACACCATTCAGATTATTAATGTTTTTGTATACATAGTACGTATATAGTTTCATTTCAGATTATTAATGTTTTGTATGTATAACAATGAGAGTACATTCTTTGTTTTCATAGCTAGATCGGATCTTTGTTGGCATGAGAAGCAAAGCGGATCGTGTTGATGGTGGTTTTGTTATAAATGGGAATAAGATGTGATGCACAAATGGTGGCATTCTTGATACCTTGGTAATTATCATATTAATATATTCATAAATGGTTTCTTAGTTTGATTAGCTTAACTTAATTACTTTCTATTGTATATGATAAAAATGTTAATTAGGTGATTTATGCTAAAGCGATGTTCTTGCTTGCTCAAAGGGATAACAAACATTTATCGTTTAAAAGGATCCTCGGTATGAATCCACGAAGTTGCAAGCGCGGTCGTGCATTTGTTAATGGATTTCTTGGGTGATAGTAATGTTGCTTTTGCAATGGACGTGGCTGTTTTTGTACGAGAAATAATCGAAAGCGAATCCAAAGTCGAGGGTTTCGATTATAACAAGGTTGCTCGACACTTTTTACCAAATCCGATCTGCGCGTGTTTGTTCTTGTGCTCTTTGGATCATAAGCTATCTTGTCTTTCACTATCGGAAATTGAAAGTAGGATTTCGACAATAAAATGTTAAATAAGTTCAATGGAAATGCTTTGATTGTATCTTTGTATATGTTCTTTTCTTCTTGTGCACAATGCCAATGGTTATAAAGGTAGTAGTCCTGGTGCACAAAACACATCACATGGAGTGGTAAAGCTTTAATTTAACAATAAATAGTTTATAAGCATTGGTTTTTGTTCCACAGTACCTAATTGTTGACAATATTTATGCAGTTGGTACCAAGTATCTTCGACAAGTTATTGACACCAACGAAGACTATATTACGGGCAAGTTTGTTTCCCTACACCCCCGATTTGACAAGGTACATATTACTTCATAGTCTCATAATGATAAACAAACCCCCTAGGTTAGTAGGTTATTGGCACAATTCAGCATTGAGCAAATAGTGTTTAAAATGTTTTATATATATTAACTTTGCAAAATATCTAATTTATAGTAGTTTTATACTTTGATCTCTATGGTTCTACAACTATTATAGTATTTACCAAATTAGGACACTTTGATTACTAGACTAAATTAATTTCGTAATGTTGATTACCGAGTTAGCACATAAGAAAACATAGTTAACATTTGACCGGCTTGGTCGTAGTGTCGATATACTAGATACTACCGACCACTCACGAAGATGATGGAGAATCTGAGGGTTTGTAGAAGTTCTGAGGCTCTTGCTCCAACTTATCTTGAGTAGTATGGCGAGGATATATCCATCTTTGGAATATGATGCGGCAATAGCCCGACTTTGGATATAGTGATGAAGGTATATCACTAATTACTTTATGCCAAAAGTTGTAAGCGAGACTATAACATTCGGCGTTAATAAGTTGTATTTTTGCGAGGTTGAGTGCGAGTGTGGATATGAAATTCAAAAGATAGGGTTTGAATTGGCTTGTGCAATAAAAAAGGCAACAGGAAAATATGTAATTTTTGTGTTTGGCAAATTATGAGCAGTTAAGCATATTAATCCGATAGAAACAAGCATCAGTCAAAGGTAATTTTATTTCAAATTCTGTTGTACATACCCATTGATATTCTCTTATGAGGAGTAACTTAAGTTGATAAGATTAACTAAAGTCATCCATTAGTCATTGCATAGTGTTTATGTAGGTGATGCCCATCTGTAAATCATAAGTATTATATGTAAATCATAAGTATTAAACTTTGGTTATTGGTAGCTTCTTTATAATTTATTTTGGCTCCAATGTACTAATGTGTGTTTTTTGTGTGGAAATTTGTAGTTCTTCTCGGTTAAGATGAGTGAAGGTAGCCTAAGTATTTCTCTTTTTAATTTTTTGTTTGATATTTCACTCATGAACTTGCATCAAGGTATCATATAATGGTTTTGACACCTTCTTAGTTGGAGTTTATTTATCACCTACAAGAAAATGATTATGGAGTTATAGTTATAGAGTATAGTTGATAGTTCTATACTGATATGCTTATGTTTCGTTAAGCTAAGTTTGTTAGCACAGATAGAATTTTATATATGGGTAATTATATGATGTGGAATAATCAAAAGTAACGAAATGAATTGCAAGAAGATGAGGGTTATGATGTGCTATAGCTGTTTAAAGTTGTGATAATCAGCTAATCGGCTGTGTCAGTGTTTGTCAAAGTCTAATTAGTAAATGTGTTTTAGATAAACAAAAGGATCAGTCTTGTTGCACCTAATCTGAATTTGATTGGATAATCCCATTAATTTGAAGTACACCCACTCACTAGAAAGCGATTGTCTTCCACCCCAACCCCTCTGTTCTCGCCCAAAACAACTTCAAAGGCGTTGGACACGTTCACCAAGAGCTCATTTTAGCTACAATTTTATAATCTACTATTGATGATGGTTCAACACTTTAGCCTATTTGCGCCACCAACCCCCCCCCTAAAAACAACAACTTCAAAGACATTGGGCACCTTGACCTATTTGGTTGGAGCTCGTCTTAGCTACAATTTTAAAATCTAATATCGATGATGAGTTCGACCTATTTGCCAGGAGCTCATCTTAGCTACAATTTTTATGATCCCTTCATAGAGTATATGGTTTGAAATTACCACCTCTTGACTACATAGTTCATGATGCAGGATGGCAAAATAAGCAATGAGGAGTTTGCTGCCATGATGAAAATGGGAACCGACTGGAGAAAGGCTTCTTGACATTACTCAAGAACTGTTATCATAGGTGGCGTTAATCACACCATTCAACTTTCCTTTAGAAATTCCTGTACTGCAGCTGATGGGAGCTCTTTACATAGGAAACAAGCCTGTCCTTAAAGTTGATAGCAAAGTGAGTTTATTAGGCACATAAATCAGATGAATAACTTAAGGTCCATGCATCATTGCAGTAAATCTCATGTTTAGTTAGTAACTGTACAATCTTTATAGGTATCTATTGTTATGGAACAAATGCTTCGGTTGCTTCATGCTTGTGGAATGCCTGCAGAGGATGTTGACTTCATCAATTCGATGGTCCAACAATGAACAAGTTCTTGTTAGAGGTAGCGCAATAACCTTTTATATCACTTACGTAAGATGCAAGCGAAATGTAAAGGATATTCATGGAGTTATTCTAAATGTAAGTAGCTGGAGCAACATACTTCATTGAACCCAAAGAGGCGATGGACTTGAATAACATGGAAGTCGGGCTTGCAAATCTGAGAGAGGTTTGAGGAGCAAGCCATTTTGGGTTTGCTCACATCGAAAAACCAACCCCTAAACTTGGAAGGAAGATGTTTGAGACCATCCAATTTTAACGGAAAAACCAACACCCCTAAACTTGGAAGGAAGATGTTTGAGACTCGTGGTTGTTTACTTTATGTCGGTGAAGTCAAAACTAATTTTCAACAACAATTTAGGATTTGAGATGAGCAATTAGAATAATGGTTGGTCATGAAGTATATTATTAGCGTTAATGATATAATAAAGCAATGTCCTAAAACACGGAAGATGCACGCTAAATGGGTTTGTCCCGACGTTCGAGTATTGTTTGGGCGAAAAAGAAGATGATTCATTCATTGTGACTTATGCTCCTCCATCGGTCTCGCAAATTCGAGACTAGAGAAAGCAGATATCGTGCCTTTCTAAGCTTACACTTGCTCTTGATAAAAGGTAGTATTCTGTTTATGTTCACTATGTAAAATTTCTACTTTGACTTGACATTTTATAAGAGGTATAACTGAATTCAAGGGACTAGCTACGTATGATTCGATTAACAAAATAGTTTGATGAATAGCTTGCATAGGATTGTTGCTTTACATGTGGACCATTAATGGTATATATATTTTATTTGAATTTCGAGGAAGCAATATTGGTGAGCTCAAGGTTTGTAAATGACGGTTTAATTAGTCACAAAGAAGTTATCTTTTTAAAAGTCTAAAGTTCTTTTCGATTTATACTTTAACAAGAAAAAAGTTAAGGATTAGGGCCTCTGGTTACATTACAAAGAAGTACGGTGACGCTCTTAAGGCCACTTTGCAGTTCTTTGATGTTCAAAAAGGTAATTTCGTAACTTTAAAAGCAACTACTTTTGTTTTCGAAGGTATATGATCATAGCTACAATGTAATTTTTGTTAAAACATAATGGATTAGAGTTTCATGTGATAAGCTATTTTAGTCTTTGTTATTCGTTAGACTCTTTGTGTTGTAGCTGGTAAGTTGTAAAAGAATGAAATATCATGGAGAGGGGACCCAGCTCTAACAGATGGATAGGATGTTAAGTTGGATCTCAGCAAGGGACTGTATGATGCTGGAGATCATATGAAGTTTGGATTCCTAATGGCTTATACAGCCAATGCTCTTTAGTGGGCCATTCTTGAGTATGCCGATCAGATGAATTCAGCCAATCAACTAGAATCTGCCAAACACTCATTTAAATGGATCACTAACTACCTTGTCAATGCTCATCCTGAACCTAATGTGTTGTACAATCAGGTAACTCTTAATTTGCCTTGAAAAAAGGATTGGAGTTATGTTTTAACAAGCCAAGATGGGTGATCAATTACTATATTAACATTTTAAATATCCTTATTAGGTTGGTGATCCGGTACTTGACCACAAATGTTGGGACAGACCTGAAGCTATGACCAAGAAAAGACCTACTATACAAATAAACACATCTACCCCTGGATTAGAAGTTGCAGCCGAGACTGCAGCAACAATGGCATTTGCATCACTGGTATTCAAATCCAGCGATTCAAATTATTCAAGCACTATCCTCAAGCATGGTAAAAAAAAATTTACCTTTGCGGAGCAATATAGAGGATCTTACAGTGATAACATTCCTAAAGTTCAGACATACTTCAATTCAACCGGCTATGATGATGAGTTTTTGTTGGAAGCTATCTGGCTTTATCATGCAACTACTGAGCAAACGTATAGTTGCTCTATTAAAAAAATATTGTAGTAGTACTTTTGGTTGTTCACCCATTTTCCATTAAATTTATTCCTTTTGTGGTTTTGTCGGTTTTTATAAATCTGTACTTTTAACTTAGCATGATCTTACACCTACAAAACCGAGTTTAAAATTTGATAAAGCTCAGTCATTCAATTAATTAAAGTCATTTTATTAATAAGAGTAAGAGTTCATAATTTAATTAAGCTCAGTCATTCCATTGATAATAAGTCACTTTATTAACAATAGTAGTGTTAAAAATCTGATGCAGCGGATATGAATCCTGAATGCCAATTTTGTCAGGCAAACTTTTCGTTGATTTCACGCTCAATCATTCTAAGAAGAAATTCATAAGCTTATAGGTGAGCTTCACATTCTCCTACCTTTTTAACAATTACATTAGATAAATGTGAGCATCAGCCATATGTACCAAAATATTGAACTGGGTGAATTTGTGTTCCTGGCTATACGTTTATACTTAACTGTTTTTGTTCTTTCCAAAAATCATTGAATGCAGGCATGTCTGATATCCTATCTGGAATATCTGATCATTCCTACTAGGTCTCCAAAAGTTAGTCAAAGGAGACTAGCGTGGCTTGCACGCAATTATGTCTTATCCAGGACTCCTACTCAGGTTGCCAACCATGCACCAAAATATATATTGTGTTTCAAGTGAGGTATGTTCAAAATATTGATTTTTAAACCGTTACGTGAATGCATGATTGGATGATGAGTTTGAGATTAGATGATGTTTTTTAAAGCATCTTATCAGCTTTCGGTAAACTACTGATTAGGATGATTAGACAAGTCATTCTAATTAAACATGAGGATGATTAGTTATGTTTAGTGTATTATTTATACATGGGCAAGTTAATGAAGAGTGTCTAATGATCACTTTTATTAGATACGCTTTTTTTATCAAAGAATACAGATTGTAGGTAACAATCTTGACCCGTTAACTTATGGTTTGCTTATTAGGTATATGATGCAATGGTTCACTTTTAACCCAAATGTAAAAATGGGTCACACTGGCTTATCTTTTAACCTCTTTATCGCCAATTCGATGTCAAGAAAATGTCACGTTTGAACACTTGAAGCATCTTCCAATTGAATTAAAGAGACAATGCATCAATGCACTTGCTATTCTCAAACATCACAGGTGTAGTAATCTCAATAATACTTTAAATGTGCTATGTAGATAATAACTTATATGCTGATGAAGTAATCATAACACTGAAGTGGTAAAAGAAAACAACACCAGTCGATGCTCTGACATTTCCTCTATCATCCACGTTGTCTTTCGTTATACCCGACCTTGCTTTCTCTTTTCATTAATGTCACACATTTGGTTGTAAATGTTTCAGCCTCTTTTTGTTGTTGAGATGAAGTTCTAATAGTGTGAGAATTGCTTTTCCATGTTCAGATAACCAAAGGCAAAAACTAAAGTCATGGGTTGGCTCTCTAAAGATTGATTTTATTTATGTTCAATGTCCATTTTTTAAAGAAAAGTTGCAGGAGGAAATGGTAAGCAGGTTCTTAGTAGAGATGTATACAAACTTGGTCAACGATTTGATTTCTTCAACATGCTTAGTAATTCATATGTTTATTCCTTTCTCTTTTGCCATGTTTATTATTGTTAGAAGTGACTTGAGCAATTGTTCTTATCACATATTAGATGCAAGTGTCCTTACTTGATACTTTTGATGCTTTGATCCCTGTTTGTCTGACAGTGACCAACCATACAGTGAGGAAGTTTAAACTACGAATGTTTTATCGTCGGATCTTAAACAACCAAACGTTGAGATATACATTTTCATGTTTTTATATTTAGTTTGTTTCGATGTCGATGCGTTACAATGCTTTTATTAGATTTGAAAGATGTATCACTACAAGGTCAATCACACGTGGATTGGATTTTTAGGTATAGTATGCAAAACCATCAAGGTAATAGTGCAATCTTTTATTTAAAAAATGTCACTTTTAATATTTAGAAAACTAATACATCTACACTTAAGTATAGAGACACCTTCCTAATACTCAACGATCTCAAATATAATAAATCTATAGGTATATTAAGATCATTGGTCATGATATAAGATATGTGAAATTAACTTGCACAAGTATCATCAGTGAGCCAATTGGTAACATTACTCTTTTGTGAAAGTTAGCCCATTGGGTCTAGAACATATTTGAATTGTCTTACTGATGGCTAACTTTATTCCTTTATACATGAGTTATTCACACCACCTGCTATATTATGCAACACATACATTATGATAATTTTTAAAATTAATCCAATATATATTTAGTTTTTTGGATGATTTGTATGTTAAAAACCCAGTGACAAACACCTTAACATGGGATTGGTTTTCTGGTTATTTTAGTTATCAGGTACCATCAAGATCATCTGGTTGGATAAAGGTGTTTGATTTTTCCAACGATGTGGTTTGTGCTCGGATCGTTGTTCATACAAATAGTGTTGCTCTTTTAGACTTCGTATGCGATCACGTATCATCTCTTGCATCACTGGGTATTCAGCAATCGACGACCATTACTAAAGGCAAAAATTAATTTGACAATAACATTGAAGGAGAATCCTCTAACAGACATTGTACCGAGAAGCTACCTATAGGTTACGGGAAAATGGGAATTTATAGTCTAAGCATGTGTATGTAGAGGGGTTGAAGTTACCACATTAGATTATCATAAATTGGCTATAAGGCATGAAAAAAATGAATATATAATGTACTTTGTGGGAGTGTAGGCTCTTGAAGAACTTGAGAGCCTTAGAAAAGATAAAAACAATGTATGGTTTGGGTATTAAAGCTTTAGATGATATAGCTGATGAGCTTGATGGGAATTCATAGCCAACATTTGGACATTTGAATTCTCAAATCTCCAAACATTCTTCTGCTCTTGGGGAGGTATATATATCATAGTTTTGATCCAAGGAATCTAGAAACTTATATTGGCACATTACACTTCACTTAGCTTTGTTTGATGTCCAGTTTTTTAAGGGTATTGCATCAGAAGCTGAAAACTTGCTTAACGATCTTGAAGACATTCTCTACAATCAAGAAAATAAACTAATCGCAGTATGCACAACAGACACGCGTGGTTAGATTATAAACGTTCATCGTTCTCCTTTAATATTCATTCTTGATCTTTACATATGTACACACCATGAAAAACTATTCGCAACCATGAAACATTAGTTTTATGTATGTTTTTGTTATTATAATATGATTTATCTCTTTAGATTATGGATTTAGTTTGGTGCTTTGATTTTTTCTTTCATATTAACAAAAAAGGACGCAAAGCATTAGAGGAGAAGAAATCAACAATGTTACGGTCTAGATGTTGAAAATGAATGCACCAAGTGTTTACCAAATAAGTTTGAATCGGGAGCAACAAGAGTAACACCTAAGTCAATTGAGATGGAAAAAGACACTAAGAGTAATTGAGATTCATGTTATGTATAGTATGTGGTGGACCAGTGGTTTCTGTAAGTATGAAGATAAGAGTCTTATAACATGTGTTGCACGCAATAAAGACCAACTTTGCAATTGGTCCATCATGTTACTTTCACTTATAATTCTTCGATACAACGCAGCCAAAGCCCAACAGGTTTGATCAAGACCATTTAGTTTATTAAATTTCTAAAAATATGTTTATTTAATATTTTTTTTACAAATATTTGAGATATTTCTATTAGAGCTACCTTTGTAACAACTCACTGGATAAACATATCTTCATATGTTTTTAAAAAGTTATTAAACTTTCAATAAAAAGAAGAAGCTAATAAGCTTATTTAAGGTGTTACATAAGCTTAAATAATTATAAGTCATGCCCGCCCATTGGGTGACAAAAAGTATATATATATATATATATATATATATAACACCAATCACTTTCGTGGCGGTTCTTGGTACACATGCCGTGACGGATCTTGGTACACCACCGTGTTTCTAATCCGTTTTGTGAACACCGTCATCGGAATCGTCTTTGGTTTCGATCTGGTCGACCGTGTGGTTAGACTTGCGAATCCGGAACCACGTGGTTGGTTTCATACCCAAGGACTTTCCAAGCTTGGTCGTTTTAAGACTTTTTCTCACCTCTTTCCCAAAGAGCGCATTTAACTTGCTCAACTGTTCAACTCCATTACTTTTTGACATGTGTCTAAGTGTTAGGTGAGATACTTTTACTTTAAAGTTAAGTGACCATTTTACCTCAAAGACATATATAAAAACACGCATATTTCATTTTTCTAATTTTTCTCTCTCTCTTGACCTCAATCCAAGATCAGAGCCATATCTCGGCCATGGGAAAAGATCCGCCATATCTCCACCACCACCACCACCACCACCACCGCTACTCAACTTTCGACAACCACTGCTTTCGACCACCACTGCCGCCCACCTTAGCGTCCATAACCACCACCATTGCCTTGCTGTTGCTCGACTACCTTTGCTCATTGCTCGACCACAGCTTGCCACCTTAGCGGTCCATAACCACCACCACCATTGCTCAACTAATCGACTACCACTGCTCACCACCTTAGCGGTCCATAACCACCACCATCATTCTTTCAACCACAAAAATTATCTATACTTTACAAAATTAATATATCATATTACACTAGTATTCTGATATCTTGTGCTTATTACCACTAAGATTTAAGGAAGAAAAATGAAATACTTCAGATAATGTCAAAGATAACGTGTTGAAAAAAACTAGCCTTTTAACAAGTCAATACTAAAACTAGCCTTTAAAAAAAAAAAAAAAAAAAAAAAAAAAAAAAGACCACGCATAAAAAAAATAAAAAAATACATATAACTAACAAGATTGATGGTGAAAACACAAGAACATTCGAGATCTCGCAGGAATCATATAACTAACAAGCAGATCATGGTAGAAACTAACAAGATTGATGGTAAAACCACCTATGATCTTTAAAATCTCGGCGGAATCTGCTTGCTATCGCGGAATCATTCGGATCTGTGACCGAAACTTTTCAACAACTAATGACTTGAACACTTCACATAGCGAATCAAGAGCGCGTAACCATGAGACTTATTCGAGTTTCCATTTGTGTATCATTCGGATCGTGGCCGGAATCTAAAAATCTCATGGGAATCACCTCTTTGCGCTATGAGATCTCGTCGGAAATTAAAAGCGACTACACTATTAAGTAAAAATATATAAGCGACTACCATCATTAACACTCTTCTCTTTCGTATCTTCCAACAAGCCTATATTCATCTATAAAGTTTACATGTAAATATTCTTATCTTTCAATCGATCACGTGTTCTATGACACTTATGTCACCGGTCCGTAAGTAAGAAACCTTTATTTTTGGGCAAAGTAGCAAGCATCCTATGTTTTAAGCCTTTGCTTGCTTTTGCAAAAAAGTTAAAAAAATATATATTGTGTAAAATGGGATCGAAGAAAAAAAAAACAAACAGATTCCATGAATCTGCTGCTGCTATGAGGTGATGAAGAGTTAGTATTAAAAAATAAGAATGAAATTTGCAGTAGACTCCATGTAATTTTGAATGAGGTGATGAAGAACAATAATTGAAGAGAGAGGGTAGTATTTATATAGGGGGTATATTAAAAATCATGTATCTACCTGTACTTGCACGTGTCGAAAAAGTAATGGAGTTGAGCGGGTTAGCGTAATTCTTTTGGGAAAAAGGTGGGAAAAAGTCTTAAAAGCAGATAGAAACGAAAAAAAGTCACTTTGGTAATTTTCTCTTATCAAAATAAGTAATTAAATCAAAAGGACATTATAGGTATTTTACACATCTTATTTTCACCGATCCTAAATAACTGTGCATCTTTATCTTCTATCCCTATCTCATAATACAACAACTCTCATACTATTTCTCCTCCCCCTCCTCTCTGTTTCTGGTGACCACATATCCCCTCGTTTTCCGGCAATCATTTTAACAACATCTACCGCCGCATCTCTCAACCAAACCCACCATTGATTCGAACAACAAAAAGAAAACCAAACATATATGTCTCGAACTGTATTTGGATCTGGAACATATACGTGTCTCTAATAAACAAGATATCGATTTCGTATTTGGATCACGAACAAATCTTTGACATGTACCGGTAGACGGTTCTTGGTACACCAATCACTTTCCGGCGGCGGTTCTTGGTACACATGCACCGGCGACAGATCTTGGTACACCACCGGCGGGTTTCTAATCCGTTTTTGTGAACACCATCATCGGAATCGTCTTTGGTTTTCAGTACCGTCGACCGTGTGGTTAGACTTGCAGATCCGGAGACCACGTGGTTGGTTTTCATACCCAGTTTTGTGAAGACCACCCTCGGAAAAATAATCACAGAAAATCAGATCTGTTGAGATATGATTGACACATTTAGGTCAGATTTTTGTTTGTATCATCCATACGTCGGGTTCATGTATCATTGGCTGTTTGTTTAAGAGTTGTAAACAAGTTGTAATGTTGTATCATTGTAATGTCGTATTGTTCTTTCATCGAAGATATTGCAAATGCTTCTTCCATAGTTTCATGATAGAGACGTCCTCATGAAGTGAAACAATATAAAATGATACTTTAGGGACAAGTATAGTAATTGGCTACACATTTACTTCTTTAAATAATAGGGAGAATAATAAGTTTTATCCTCCTTCATGGTTTATCAGCTGTTTATGTATAGAATTAGTGTAATTAGGTATGTGTTTATTGTGCATTAATAAGTTGTAACTTGTGTATCATGAGTTGTTTAAAGGAAAATAATAATCGTGAGCTTGTGTTGTTGTCGTTGTGTATAGCCATTATTTTTTCATTTGTATATGACTTTTGAATTTTTGTCGTTGTATGTGGCCAGGTTAGGTGAATTTGTGTTGTGTATGTCTTGGTTAGAACAGCGTAATACGTCATTAGTCACTTATATTAACGGTCGTTAGTAAATAACCAAATTTTGTTCTCTTATGTTTTATTCGTTTTATTAGTTATTATACGTTTTGTAGTTTTTATACTTTTCGTAGTTGCTTTTCCACGTTTTTACGTTTTCGTCATTTCTTACGTTCCGTCAGTTTCTTCGTTTTAAATAAAACTTTTATCGTTTTCATTCGCTTTTATCGTTTTAGTCCATTTTATAAGTTTTCATTCGTTTTCATCTGTTTTATCGTTTTCATTCGTTTTCATCCGTTTTATATTTTTCGTCGGTTTTATACGTTTCGTCGGTTTTTAAATGTCTTCGATTTTAACGTTTTCGTCATTTTTATATGTTTTAAATACCGTTTTTTGCTCTGTTTTACTCGTTTTCGTCTTTTTAAGTTTCATCTGTTTTCTTACCTTCATCCATTTTTATCGTTTTTATCCGTATTCTTAAGTTTTATACATTTTCGTCAGAAAAGTAAGAAAATGAGCGAAAAATGAAAACCAGCGGCGTATAAAAGATGAAAAATGTTGAAAAGCAGAACAGCTTTAAAAAAGGCAATGTATAGCTGTTGGCGTAAAACGGATGAAAACGATATATCTGAATGGCGTAACGCGAGACAAAGCGCATAAAAGCGGATGGCGTAGAAAGCGAGGCGGCGTGAAAGCGACGGCGTGAAAGCGAGGCGCGGCGTATAACGCGGACTAAAGCGTGAAAACAAGCGAAATGTAAAAAGCGGATGAAAGCATTGGACCAAAATGTATAAAGCGGACGAAAAAGTATAAAAGCGGACGAAACGTATAATAACGGACTAAAGCGTAAGAAAAGCGTGCAACGTAAGTAAACAAATGAAAATGTAAAAAGCGGATGAAAGCATTGGACCAAAATGTATAAAGCGGACGAAAAAGTATTAAAGCGGACGGCAACGATATAATAACGGATGAAAGCGAATAAAAGCGTAAGAGAACGAAATTTTAAGTTATTTACTAACGCGGAGTTAGTAAATAAGGACTAACGATGTAACGCTTAAGCATTTGGTGCATCTGATAACACAAATTCACTAATGGCTACGTCTGATAATGAAAATTGAAGGTTTGTGTTCTGATGAAAAAAATAGTTATTCTGTGATGACAACAAAGTGTCGAGTTCGATCGATTTTTTATCGTTTCGCTGTTTAAAGACATGAATAGTGAATTTATATTCATTCATTTTTTTTATCATATGACGTGTGTTCAACTTATGCGATAAAAAATTCAAAGTATCAACGTATTAGATTTTTTTTTCTTTTTTTTTTCAATGAATTTGTATCAATGTATCAAGTGATCATAACTATATCAATGAATTTATAGTCATCGTGTTTTTTTTAATCATATGAAGTGTGTCAATGTATCAAAAAAATCAATGTATTAATGTATCTTTAAAAAAATTCAATGTATCAATGTACTAACACATTTTAGAATTTCACTTTATGTGTCAAAATGTTATTAGTAATGTCTTAATAAATGTTTGACTCAAATACCCTTCAAATGTGAATTATTTACTGAAATGTCACCCCATTAAATTAGCCAATAAATAACTCCAATTAAACAATCTAACGGTCGATTAGTTCTCACTTTTACAACTTTAAATTATCTCTCATTAAATTCTACATATATATATATATATATATATATATATATATATATATATATATATATATATATATATATATATATATATATATATATATATATATATATATATATATATATATATATATATATATATATATATATATTGGCGTTAACAATGGTAATGGCCTTAAAATAAAAAGCAATATGAATAATCACGGATAGTTAAATGTACCAATGATGATGTGATGTGATGAGAATTAAATCAATGACATTTTGTGATAAAATTAAAACTAATGGCATATTGTATTATTAAAGCGAGTTGACTTAATTCTTAATATCAAACGAGTAACTACAAAATCGGTTTCTACTTTTCCGCTGCTACTGGCGGAACTACATAATGTATCTTTTTATTCTTTTTCGAACATGCAACCATATATAGATGTGTTTTTTTAATTACTAAACTGTTATACTTTTATTGATGATCATCCAATCTTAGGTGCTTAGTTTGTTTTGAGCTTTTCTTATATACAACAAACCATGTCGCAAAGAAGAGGTGCATTTAAATTTCTTAAATATATGAAGAAGATAGTTTGTTTTTTGTGTTATTGAAGTCTTTCATTCTTTTTCTTTTTCTTCTTTTTCTTTTCTTTTTCTTTTCACTAGTATTTTTGTGCTATTGAGTAACTTTTTTCCTTTTCTTTTTCACTAGTTTTTGTGCTATTGAATGCAAAACAAGCAATCGCTTAAAATCACGATATTAAAGACAATACATAATGGTTCAAACCATACCAATACGGCAGTAAAAAAAATGCTAAAGCGTAAAAATCTGACGCGTAAAAATGAGACGAAAACGTAAAAATATGATCGAAAGCGTAAAGGTAGATGAAAGCGGTGAAAGCAGGAAAACGGACAAAAGCGTAAGAAAAGCGGACGAAGCGTAAAAGCGGACGAAAACATTAAAAGCGGATGAATCGTAAAAAGCAGAACGGCGTAAAAGCGGGCGGCGTAAAAATGGACGAAACGTAAAAGGCGGATGAAACGTAAAAGAGATGTAAGATATTGAGAAGAGATGTAGGGGTTGTGAAAGAAGAGGTAAAGTGAAAGATAATGTCGAAATTTAAAAGAGGAAAGAAGTGAAAAAAAAGCACTTATGTACGCAAAACAAAGAAATGATAAAGTTTTAAAGGTACCATTTTGAGGGTCGTTTAAGTCCTTATTTGATCATTTTGTATCCGTTATTGCTTAATATCGTTCCTTTTCACTTTTTAGGTCTCGTGAAGGCAAAGTCTTGGAATGGCACTTATTTGGACGAAAAGCGAATATATGAAGAAAATGGCCAAAGTCAAAATCGAGACACTCACGATTCTTTGAAAGTGAAAGCGGCGTCGGTGCTATTGGACGCCGTCCCAAAAATTATTACGATCCGGAACCCAAAACTTCGTATTTTCAAGTGGCGGCGTCTAGTGGTGGAAGAGTAGGCCGTCGCTACTCGGGCGGCCTAGATGCGATCGAACGACGTCGGTCGAAGAAGGACGACGTCACGGACATAAGGTGGCGCCCGTCGCAGGTTAACGTGGCCAAGGCGAAACCACAATGGCGGTGACACGGCGGTCACTAAACATAAGTGGCCGTCGCGTTGTAATCTTATATATAGAATCCAAATTTTTCGGTCTTTGTGTTGAGAGTCTTTGGAGTAAAACCTAAAACCGAACCTAAGGTGTCTTGTACAGTATTTTAGGGTTTTAAACCCTATCTTACATCAAGATAAGTCTTTACTTCATTAATTCAATTATGTCTTTGATTATTTGTGTGTATGCTTGCATGTTCTCCATGTCAAACTAATTTATTTGTGTGTTTGCTTAGGAAGTATGAAACTTAATTATTGAATATTGATTGGTTGTTTCTTATCTTAGTTGATTAATGATCTAGTAATGCGATAGGTCATTCGTTGTGTGTAATGCTTGATTCATCTTTGTGAACCTTAGAGTATAATTACACGAGTAATTGTAGGCTAAACCATCAAAGCGCATTAGAGTAGGAGTTTATAATCTCTAGTGGGTTTGTAGACAAGACCCTTTGGTAAGTTCGAAGAGTTAGGGAGAAAGCATGCCACAACTTTAGACACACATCGCAACTAGGAATAAGCGTGACACTCAACCATCGATAGGAGATAATAAGGAGTAATACAAACTAAGTAAACACATCTTTAAACTATCATCACGACACACATTAATTAGACATAGACTCCCACAACCTTAGTTTAGATAATTAGATAATAGTAGAGTAATCGGTGAAATACCAACCCCAAATCCAATACCGAGATTCGTACCTTTCCATTTTCATAAAATATAAAAGATAAAAATAATCTTCCTCGACCTTAACCTTAGCGTAGTAACTCCTACTAGCATTCCTATTCCCTAGAGAGCGATATCAATACCCGTGGCTTACCCTAATTACTACACTACAACGATTAGGTTCATTTGCCTAGGGTGTTATAAAACTTGCTCGAAGAAAGGAAGTTCCTTTGACCCCGAGCGGCGTGTGGCGTTATCAGAGTTTTGGCGCCGCTTCGGGAATAGAATAGCTAGTTAGTAGTCAACCTCGTTTAGGTTTCTTTGTGATTCCTATCAAGTAAACTTTTCTCATTTTTAGATTTCTCTTGGTCTATCCCCTTCTTTGTGACCTTTGTTAGTAATTCCATCACTTTTCATCATGGAAGGTGATAACCCACTACCATTCATCAACCCGCACCAAATGACCCGCCAAGAGCCCGTACTCTTGGTGAATACTCAAGACCAAGCCACCTAGGCTATGGGAACACCATTGAGCTTCCGGCCAAGCCCAAACTACGGACCTGCGATCCGGCACCATCCGGTTGGTGCAAAGCGGATGTGCATTCCATGGATTTTCTTAGAAGATCCAAATCGACATCGAGGATTTCCTCAAAATCGTCGATTCCATCGACCTTGATGCTACTACTCGGGAGACCACGCGCTGCGTCTCTTCCAATTCTCTGGGACCAAGCTAGTAATTGGCTTGGCGACTTCAGCGGCTCCATCTCAAGTTGGGATGATCTTACTCTCGCTTCCTTGCTCAATTTTTCCCACCGGGAGAACCACTAAGCTTAGGAATGACATCTTGATGTTCAACAACGTCAAGGTGAATCTCTCTCGAAGCATGGACCTGTAAAACCCAAAATCTAAAACATATATAAAGGCGAAAATACCCTTGGAACCAAGAATCATAAAAATACGTAAAACACGTTTATAATAAATTCGAAATTAAAAACTTAATAAATAAAACTTAACGAATAAAACTACGTGAGCGACTTTGAGTGCGACAAGGACTTAAGCGTTTTGCTAATAATGTTGGGCGTTTATTTGTTGGATGGGCTCGTTTGTTTTGTTTGTTTTGTAAGCAAGGACGAGAGAAGCCCAGAGGCGTTTGTTTTGTGTTCGTGAGACCAAGGGCGAAGCCCATTTGGGTGAGCTTGTGTGTTCAGTTGGACCAAGTGACCCAAACCAACCCTCCTAAACCTAAATTAAATGCTACAACTATAAATACAAGACATAATCATTAAATTGAAACCCTAGTTTGCTTTGCCTCTACTTTTTCTTTCTTCTTGTTCGTGAGACCCACAATCCAATTGGGTCGAATTTTGCTTCAACAAGTTAAGGTATAACGTTTATTCGTCTTGTTTTGATGTACCTTGCATGTATATGTCGAGCTATGTTTTGTTTACTCGAGTTTTCTTGTTTCTTTTGTTGGTAGGAGGTGTAAACCAAAACCAAGGAAAACCTAATAATTGAACTTGATAAATATTAAAGACATGTAACGTAAGATGTAATATTGAATCGGGTCATGTGTATGTTGAGCTAAACTAGGCGAATCATGCATGAGTTAGGACCGAACCATATAAGTGTTCGCTAAGGGGTAAAACTTAATAACTTGAATATGTAACATGTTTAGATGAGCTAAGACTTGCGTATAATTTGCTAGCGAAACCCTAGTTTGAACCGAACATCTATACATGAGTTTTGAGCGTGTAATAAACAAGTAAGGGTCACGTAGCGTAAACCCTAGGTTAAATATGGGAAGAATAAAGTATACTAAACCCTAATAACTTATGGTGCATGAAATCATAAGCGTGCATGGTAAGTGTAAAAGGAAAGATGGTTATCAATTACGTATTAGGTTAAGTAGCGAGTCATTAAGGCGTAACATGTAAAGTAAATACATATTAATGAGATATTAAAGAATGAGAAAAACCCTAGAACATAAATGAGAGTCGATTAGGGTTTGAGCTAAATATAGTAATTTGTTATTTCATGTGTGAGTTATGACTTATAAACTATTTTCACATTTAACCTTAGACTTTAATAAATGATATAACGAACCCTAATGCAACATTAATTATAAAATACTTAAGTCTCATTTAATAAAACCCTAAAGTATGAAGATCATTAATTATGAACACCAAATATTAAAAGATCATTTTGACGATTATGGAATCATAAATAACTTGACGACCGTTAATGTCTATAGGTTACGTGAAGAGGAGTAATCCTTTGCCTTCGTCTTTACGCTTTTTGATCATTTGCGTTGGAATAAGGTGCAGATATTCGACCTTTTTGATAGAGGTTTCCTCTTAATGTTTTCTTCGATTAGGGTTTCCTAAGCCTTTGCTATGAATCCAGTCTGATTTGTTTGAGCTATTGCTTATCCGAACTACGATTTACGAATTATGAAACATCGATTTTTGAACTATCGATATGAAAACTATGATTTTGGAAATATGAATGATTTTCCGATAAAAGATGATCATGTCGGTTATGACATTACGATTGACCTAAGATAGTTTGACACCGAGCCAAATATTTAACTAGTCATGGGGTTCCATGTAAAAGTATCGTATGATGCACCTACGATATGACTCTAGGGCGAGAGTGATGTTGCCACGTCTCGGATGGTGAAGCATATTTGTGAATATGTAGGAAGGCGTATGGATGCATCCTAGATCACATTATACATTATATGTTATCTGATATCGATGATTGATCTTCGCGTGCATGCACGTCCTTCATAACTCTGGTAGGTCTCCCTACAAATGTTGCCTTATGTGAATATGAATATGATCGATATATGTTTACGGGCTCGTGGTAGTTGACTATAAACTTTATTTTGAAAGTTATGATTTATGCTTTGAAAATGATTAAGATTTTGCTATCGCTCATTCACTTTATTTCATATCCGTTATCGTTTAGTATTCGCTTTGCTTTCATATCATTCCTTGGGCTTTTGAAGCTCAGTAGCATTTTCTTTTCTTCCATGCGGTATCTAAGCATTAAGGCCCGGGTTGCTTTGGGATGAGTGCTTGAGTGGACTTACCTTAGAGATTTTAGCTTTGATTTCTTATGATGCCATTTTAGACTTATTTATTTCGGATATTATGTTGAGGTTTATTATGTTTCCGTTGGGACCTATGTTTTGAAGTCATTTTGACTTGGATTATTTCCGCATTTATGTTAAGACTTCTTTTGGTTATTTATGTTTTGCTTTGATATGACACCATTACTTGTGATTCCTTTACCACTTGGCGGGTCGGGCGTTCTGAGACCCGATTCAAGGACTTACTTCATAAAGTCCTCATCACGGCATTGGTCTTTGGCTCCAAGTCCAAATCTTTATGATCATGTCAACTTTCCACTGGCGATCCATTGACCAAGCGGCGGTGGAAAACTTAGTGATCTCACGCGGAAGAATCATGGGAAATACAGAGGACCTGCGCCCTCTATGACAACGAAAGTTGGGATGACCCCGTGAGCTGCCCAAACCGTCAAAGCAATCTCGCCTCCTCCTCGATCGTGGGATGATCGAACTTGAAGATCAAGATAAATTCCTCATGAGTTCCTACAAAATCCTAAGTCCTCGCGACAAGTGAATCAAATCACTCTACCTTGTGAGTTATGCGGTGGTCCCCGTGACACTCGTGATTGCACAAGCTCTCCGAACAAGCTTTTTCGACTACGCCTCCATACGTGCATCGACGGAGGCGGGAGAGAAGTGGTACACTTTCAAACCCGAACAAAACAACTTAGGAAACTCATACAACCCCTCATGGAGAAATCACCCTAATCTTAAGTGGAACCAAAACTCAAAACACCCCAAAGCTCATCTAGTTACGCCTAATAGGTTCAATTCTTCATCAAGGAACCCGCTAATCTTGAGGCAATTGCATCTAGATTTTGTCATCCCAAGAAACTCGATTGAATAAGCTTGAAGCGATTTTAAGCAAAACAAAGCGAGATGACAACCAAGCTTGATGCCCTCTTAAAAGCCTTGATGGCGGAAGTTGAGCACTCCCAGTGATACCATTAAGAACCCAAAGTGAATTGATTGCATCGACTTCATGTTCGATTCACCATGGGAGAGTGCACATCCATGCCCCTCTCACCCAACGGTTCACTCGGTAAATGCTATCAAAAAGGGTTCAAGTCATCCAAGAGATACCAAGGCCCAAAGCACCTTTGGTAAAGCCTACTCTTGAGAAACCGTCGACAAGAATCCAAACCTAGTTTAGAGGAGGGTACAAGGAACTCCATCAAGAAAACCGATTCTTGAAGTCTTAGCTCATGCACCTTATTATAATGCTTTAAAAGAAAAATATGAGTTAGAACTTAGGCTTGGAAAACATGGGTCCGCCTTTGTGCGAAACAACTTACCTAAGAAGTTAGGCGATCCGGGCTATTCACTCTTCCGTAGACTTGGAACTTCCAAACCACTCGATGCTCTAGCCGATTTAGGATCATGCATCAATCTCGTTCCGTTGTCCCTTCATAGAAGCCTCAACCTAGGTAAAATTGAACCAACGGGAACTATCTTAGGTCTAGCGGACGGTAGTATATGCACGTCTGTAGGAATAATAAAGGACATGGTAGTACATATGGGAGAGTTGACTCTTTGGACGACTTTCATGTACTAGACATGAATAAGGACCCGACATGCCCATTACTAGTTGGAAGAGGATTTTAGCTACCGCTAGTGCCATCATCGATTGTAAGATGTCCAAAATAGTGGTAGGAGAGGGAGTGCTAGATCCGTTTACGATGTTAAAAAGCATACATACTATAAGGATGGGGAAATCCCAAGAGATAGGGTTGGATGAGAGCCTTCTAGATATGGACCTTGGATTGATAAGAACATCATAGGCCCCAAAGACCTTTTTACCTAGATAAGGCCTTTGCTAGTAAAGAACTTTCAAGAACAAAAATGGCTAGGGACATAGAAGTGAACCCGTTCGAGGGCCTTAGTATTTAGGAAGATGACCAGTTCTAGGAAGCTTGCCAGATTAACCTTGTCATGAATAAGTGGATAGTTGAGAAATCCGAACCAAGTGGGATTGGAATAGACCGCCTAGTGATGGTAATGGAAGGTGGCACATTAGGATACAAATCTATGATCCAGATGGTGAGATGTTTGAAAAGGCATATTTAACCGAAGCGTACTACTAGGAACTTGAATGATAAGTTTGATCCTTACGACATTGTTGAGGATAGACTTACTTATATCGATGCGTAGAGACACGACTACGAGTCTAGCTACAAGACTCTTAAATAAAGAAAAGCGCCGTGGGAGGCAACCCATGCTTAATTGTTTGCTTGTTAGTGTCATATATCTTTTATTAATTGTTTATCCTCATGTTTAAATTTGTAAAAATGCTTTATTTTGTTTTTAACCGTCTTAATTGCATATAAAGGTATTTTACATAAGGGATAAGTGTAGGGAGGATTACACGTTTTCAAAAGAAGCGTAAACATGAGAATAACAATTAATTAAAAGATATTTATGTTTGTTTGTTCGAGTCAAATGCTTGTATCGAGTCATAATGGATGTTTTGCGAAATTTTTCCAGTTCTAAAGATGTAAATTTTCGTAATTTTTTCGGAAAATCATGGACCGGTTTTGTCGGGATAACTCGACGGCGTCGAGATTGCAACTGACGGCGTCGGAAGGAGTAAAACATCGAGTTACTTTTTCTCGTTTTACGAGCTACTTATAAATTTTGGAATTTTCGGGTCTTAATTTTCTTAGAAATTCGTAAACATCCATTCAACATTATATCCTAGTTTAAATCGAGTCTTATATATATTATTACCTTGATTTTACGCCGAAGGTTTCGCTTGTTTTCTTCAGTGTCTGTGTTTAGTTTGTCAGAAGAAGTTACATAAGATTGGAAGGAGCTTTTCAATAATTCTTCTGGAAAGAGTTTAACCACCACTACACGGATCCTACCGAAATTGTCGGGGAGTATTAGTTTCTTCGTTTTAATTACCTTCTTTATCATAACTTTGATACTTCGGGAACATTGGGGACAATGTTCGGTTTAAATGTGGGAGGAAAATAAAGCAGGAACTTTGAAACTATGCTTATCCTTGATTATTTGCTTGAATCGATTGTATTTGTGTAATAAACCATGAGAAAATGTCGGTTAGGGTAATTTTGGCACCAAATTTAAAATTTTTATGACATATAAGAGTGGGCCATTAGTCTTAACAGCGTCTCATGGATAGGAAGTTGCATGACTAGCACAAAACCCTTTACCACCAAATTCCACCAAAATGAGGATCGCCCTTAGATTAGTAGGAATTAAAGCATTCATCTTTAATGCTTAGAGTGTGAACCAGTAGTATATTAGATTCTAGAACTTGTTTTGTGATGCATTCCGAGATCGCAAGTGAGGCTACACTTGTGTAGTTAGGAATAACTAAATGATAAGAGGCATTAGGATAACCCTTGTTTGATACCGTAATATAATTACTTCTTCCACTTCGGTTGAGTAATTCCCCACACCTTGCGTTGTACTCATCTTTAGTACCGATACCTAGATTAACCCCTCGAGCCTATCCTTTTCGCGGTTCTCGTGATATTTCGGTTTTCGAATATCAATGAAAGCATTGTTTACACACCACCCCAAATATACACCCAAATCGCCTTAGCCTACCCACTATGTGCACTCACTTTAGTGCAATTGTTTGTTATCACCCTAAACCCTTAGTTCAATTATCTAGTTGCTTGCATAAGTTGCTAAGTCAGTCATATCCTTTGTATACATTTTTGGGATGATTGGGATTCATGGGAAAAGTTAAAGTTTATGAAATGACGGGAAGGGAACGTTAAATTTAAATTCCCTTTGTTTGCGTAATAATGTACCCCAGTGTTTTGATTTTTCAATTCGGGTCAAATTAGTGTTAGAGTAATAAAAACTCAAGTGTAGGATATGCCTATAAATCCCTAGTATTTTGATGTTATCTTAGAGGATGGTAGAGTAAAAGTGTATGAAAAAAAAAAAAAAAAATCGAAAAAAAATAGAAAAAGAAAAAAAAAAAAAAAAAAAAAAAAAAAAAAAACATGGCTACCATCCTACATCTATCTTTAAATTTATGTTTATTTATTTCGGTTATGTAGAGTTTAGAGTGTCGAGTCTTGGCTTACAACGCCATTCTTCATATCACGATTAACATAAAGATTTTTGACTTGCCACCAACTAAATAGCCTATCCCACCAAACCCTTATTTCCTACCGTAAGCCTAACATTACAACCCTTTAAAGACCTCTTTGATAGTCTTTCCTAGGTGCTTCACGCCAAAGCGATGGAGGTTTGATCTATTCTCAAGCCTATGGTAATCTATGTACTAGGACCAGGTTAATGAGTGTTTATCTTCCATTTCCTATATTGTTATATTTCATTTATACACGAGAGAGATGTGAGTATCCAAACACCCCATGTGAGGTGCTAGTATGTAATTTCCGTGCTTGTTATGACTTTCTTGGGCTTATATGTGTTGTGGACCGTTTTGAATTAATGCCTCATGACCCAACTTATAAATTAATTGGCTAAAAGCACATTTGCTTGAGGACAAACAAATAACAAGTGTAGGGATATTTGATAAGGTTTTAAAAGGTACCATTTTGAGGGTCGTTTAAGTCCTTATTTGATCACTTTTGTATCCGTTATTGCTTAATATCGCTCCTTTTCACTTTTTAGGTCTCGTGAAGGCAAAATCTTGAATGGCACTTATTTTGACTAAAAGGCGCGAATATATGAAGAAAATGGCCAAAGTCAAAATCGAGACACTCACGAATCTTTGAAAGTAGAAGCGGCGGCAAGTCAGGTGCTATTGGCGACGCCGTCCCAAAATTATTGTTACGATCCGAACCCAAAACTGCGTATTTTCAAGTGGCGGCGTCTAGTGGTGGAAGAGTAGGTCGTCGCTACTCGAGCGCCTAGATGCAATCGAGACGGCGTCCGAAGTCTGAGAGACGGCGTCCACGGACATAAGGTGGCGCGTCGCAAGGTTAACGTGGCCAAGGCGAAACCCTTATAAGCGGCGACACGGCGGCGTCACTAAACATAAGGTGACGCGTCGCAATTGTAATCTTATATATAGAATCCGAATTTTTCGTCTTTGTGTGGAGAGTCTTTGGAGTAAAACCTAAACAAGAACCTAAGGTGTCTTTGTACGAGATTTTAGGGTTTTAAACCCTATCTTACATCAAGATAAGTCTTTGCTTCATTAATTCAATTATGTCTTTGATTATTTGTGTGTATGCTTGCATGTTCTCCATGTCCGGCTAATTTATTTGTGTGTTTGCTTAGGAAGTATGAAACTTAATTATTGAATATTGATTGGTTGTTTCTTATCTTAGTTGATTAATGATCTAGTAATGCGATAGGTCATTCATTGTGTACTAATGCTTGATTCATCTTTGAACCTTAGAGTATAATTACACGAGTAATTGTAGGCTAAACCATCCAAGAAGCGCCTTAGAGTAGGGTTTATAATCTCTAGTGGGTTTGTAGACAAGACCCTTTGGTAAGTTCGAAGAGTTAGGGAGAAACGCATACCTACAACTTTAGACACACAAGCGCAACTAGGAATAAGGCGTGACACTCAACCATCAATAGGAGATAATTAAGGAGTAATACAAACTAAGTAAACACATCTTTAAACTATCATACGAGCACACATTAATTAGAAATAGACTCCCACAACCTTAGTTTAGATAATTAGATAATAGTAGAGTAATCGGTAGAAATACCAACCCCCAAATCCAATACCCGAGATTCGTACCTTTCCATTTTCATAAAATATAAAAGATAAAAAATAATCTTCCTCAACCTTAACCTCGTAGTAACTCCCTACTAGCATTCTATTCCCTAGAGAACGATATCAATACCCGTGGCTTACCCTAATTACTACACTACAGCGATTAGGTTCACCGCCTAGGGTGTTATAAAACTTGCTAGAAGAAAAGGAAGTTCCTTTGACCCGACGACGCCAGTAGCGTTATCAAAAACCTCGCCTCCTGCAGACAGAAGTGAAAAGAGAAAAAGTGCTTATTGAAAAAACAAACGACACCTTAGTTATATTTTCAAAAGTATGATACACATTTATTTATGATTAACATATTCTCTTTTTCACAATAATCAACCACTGATTAACTCGTACTTCGGAAGCTACACACATTTTAAAATGGCATATTTGTAAAGCAAAATTCATATTTAATTACATCTTTATTTTAATATACCCAACTCAATTATCTTTATTTTCTTCCAAGTCAGCGATACATAATTGGTAAACACAAACCAAAATACATAGAACATCCAGTTTAATAAACTTGGACTTACCTATGTTGATCTGAGACGTCCGAGACACCATAGTAGCTTCGTTAACAAACTAAAACACAAGTAACTACTACACCCCAATTGGTGCATGCTACGTTAACAAATTACAATAAGTGACACTAGTGACACATTAATTTTTTTAATACATATATTATATAAATATTTGATACATATATAATGACACATTAGTTTTTTGACACATTTGTAAAGTGACACTAAATTTTTTGATACATATATAATGACACACTAAATTTTTAGTATATATATGTATTGACACTAAATTTTTTGATATATTTATAGTGACCCACTAAAATTTTAGTACATTTTTAATGACACACTACAAAATCTTACTAAATTTTACTAGTACATATGTTGTGACACTGATAAGGTTTTAAAATGTACCTTTTTGAGGGGTCGTTTAATCCCTTATTTGATCACTTTTGTATCCGTTATTACTTAATATCGTTCCTTTTCACCTTTTAGGTATCTTGAAGGCAAATTCTGGAATGACACTTATGCGGACAGAAAAGGCGAATATACAAAGAAAATGGCCAAAGTCAAGAATCGAGACAAGCTACTTTGGGCCGAAGGGGACGGCGTCGAGCACAACTAGTGATCTGGTGGACAACTTTTGTGATTTCCAGAGCCAAAGTGCTCATTTACAAGTGGCGGCCGGTTTTAAAAGAGTAGGCGTCAACTCGCACGACCTAGATTTGATCCGGATGGCGCCGAGGCCGATGTGACGGGCGTCACAACCATAAGGTGACGCCAAGTCGCAACATGCGCCGCCAAGTAACTG
>CM040245.1:102585976-103048120 GCA_022545495.1 Chrysanthemum lavandulifolium
AAACTAATTCACAAACAAGTTTATGAAAATAAGTTTAGTTTCAACTATAATATGTTCGATAACATCAAATAGTTCCGATTTTCTAAGCGTTAATTTCCCTTTATCATCACATTTTGAGTAAAATGCTTGTGAAAACATCCTTATTCCTTATTATTTCATTTCGGACCTATTTTATGCAAGGAAGCGAAGTTGGACGCTTCCAATCCCATAAGATGAAGTTATCTCTTAATTACTACAGTAACAAGTGATGAAGTTACGACGTAACTATGATTATGAAGACACTACAGAACCTCACCAAAGTTACGCGTAACATAGGATAAACATCTAACGAGCGAAGACTACTACAGAACCTCACTCAAAGTTACCGTAATAATGAAATGCATATGATTTGCAAAGGCTACTGCAGAATCCTCACCAAAGTTACTGTGAACCATGGATAAGCACAAAATTGAAGAGTTACTGGCAGAACTACCTAATAATGTTACCAGAACTAGTATCGAGCCTATAAATAGTCCAAGGTTTCACCAGTTTTAATCATCTCTCTTTTCCCAAACCTTCTAGGGTTTGGGGAGATCAAACACAGAAGAAGAAGCATGGATTAGGAGCATTGAATAACGAAGTCCTCGTCTATGATTTCCATTGTATTAGAGTTTGAATTCCTTTTATATTTTTCTAGGACTTGTTCTATGAATTCATGTTATTAATTGAAGTTTGCATTTGTGTGATTGATATTCTCTTTAATTCTTTATAGACATTTGCTAGTCTTGTCATAGCTCGTTAGTCTTGGTAATATTATAAGCTTAGTAGTATCTAAAGGGCTGGGAGATATGACCAACTGACCCCAGTCTGATAGACTGCGAAGTATGGGAGGAATTGGCCATAGTACAACCACTTTTCGTGCGAATCGAAAAAATGATCACCTATCGTTGGAGGTATTTAAGAGGTTGTGGAAATCTAAGTTCCTAACGGTCGGGTTTCCGTGATATTAGATCTAGCAGATTTGGCACTTAGCGATCGCTATTAGGTTGCCGAATGATCCCGGTGACTGCTCATCTCGGTGAGGAATCTAAGAACCATAGGTCGTGATTTAATCGACCAAAGGAGTCCGTGATAATTAACCACTATATTGAACCTTCCTATCGAGAATCGATTCATATTTGTATTCTTCATTAAGCTTCGTTTATCTATCTCTTTACCCTAAATTTCTGGTGTCTGTGTATGTGGAATATTAGCATATCGATGAATTATCACAATCTTATCACACCAATATATTATTAATATCATTTCTAATCATCTTAGTTCTTTCAAGGCCACAGCTCTCTTGGGACGATACTCGGATTTACCTAAGGCTTTACTACATTTGATCGGGTTCTCTGCCCGTTAGCATGTGTTTATCCTAAGTTATCTAAGTTTTATAAATATTAAAAGCAGGATAAAATAGCACATCAGCTTTTTGGCGCCGCTGCCGGGGATCAGTTAATGGAAGATCTAAGGTATATCATATTTACCTCAATACGAGATTTGAGCACTTCCAAACCAAGGTACGTATCTCAATCTCTCGTATTGCAATATTACACATTTATTCTCCGATGCTATTATTTACGGCGTAACTCCTATTAAGAGCTACGACGTAGCCACTATATAATCTCTAGATTTCTAAAAAGTAAATCATAAATTTTTTAAAAATATAATTATTTAGTTACGGCGTAATCTATATTAAGATTACGACGTAACCCTTTTTGCAATAATTATTAATGAAAATATTAGTTACTGCGAACTATTTAACCAATTACCAGAATCCCCTGGCGGTATAAAACCTTATACGGATGAAAAACTAGGTTTTACATAAACTCTTTTCACCGCCTACCAAAACAGTAATTTTTTCTCTCAAAAATTTTCTATCAAGATTTCTTTATCTCGTCATTCAAAACATGGCTGGTAAGATCTATTACTACTCTTTTTTATTCGTTTCTTTCGATTATTCAATTAGGGTTTATATTTTATTATTTTGGGGATCTTGCTTATTTGATTATATTATTGCTATTGGTTTGATTAATTGATAATTATGATGAATTCCCATGTTATTTTGATTCGTGTCCTATCATTATGGGTCGTTTAGGATGTTATGACTTAATTTAAAAGGGTTTTGGGTCAAACACGAACCTAGTGGGTTAGGTGCGGTCCCTCAACACTAATAGTTTAAAAAATTATCTATACTTTTTACCACTTGAAAAAAATTGATGTTTCCGACGTAATCTATTGTTATATTAGACCATCTGTGATGCTGAGTTTCTGAGGAAGGTTACGGCGTAACCTGGGGATAAGTTCCGCCGTAACTACTTGAGTATGTAATTACGGCGTAACCAATGTGTTATATTGCACTGTAACTGGTAGAATAATCTAATTACGGCGTAACCTGTAATGGTGGCACTGATGCGTACCACAGGGTCCTTTCATGACAAGTACGGGTTGTACACTGTTATGTGTACACAAGCCATTGTCAGATATAAACACACATCCAAATAATGATAATAGAAACAAATCAAGGGGTACCATGAGTCTCAGGTATTCCAGCAATAACTCCAAGAATGCGTTCTGGACGTTGGTAGCCTGTGAGAGATATGCTTGGACGACCACCAACGAAACTCTCCAATGTTCTGATCTGATCCCGCCTAAACAACCTTTCATCAATCCACGTGATGATCTTCTTTACATCCCTTCTGTCCCTTGAATTCCATCTCTTCGGTGACCCTATGCCGTCATGTATCTCCTTTAACATGTATGCTAACCCATCCCGAACCTTCTTTAATGTGTGATCCCCAAACTTATGAAGCTCATTGCACGCCATGAAGCAATTGTGGTGTAGTTCACTTCGGTAGACTACCCCAAATGGTTTCTTGATAAGGGTGTACTGAGCAAGTTGGTTTATGTCGGGAAGATCTAGCTGAGGTTTTGTGAGATTTACATGTTTCTGATAAGATTCCACGGCAAGTTGAATGTCTTCTACACGTTCTTGGATCGCAATGCTTCTGATGAAGATTAACAGTGACTTGATGTACTCACGTTGGATAGTTATAGAGAATTGTCGCATTCGTCCTTGTACCTTTGCAAGATACATATCTTCAATGTCATTTAGAGACAATCTTGGAAAATCCGCTTCACAAAAGTCATATTCCTCTTCGCCTTGTCGTTTGACCACTATTTTCTTAATGAATGTGTAGTCCCACTGATGACAAAGAAACATGCTAAATAGCAACGATCCGCTTATCACTAAACACTTCCTTTTCGACTTTAGAACCCGCAGCTTTTGTAGTAGATTCTTCGTGTTCGTGCCAATGATGAATCCTATACAATGCATCGAGGTCATACTTTTCCACTTTGTTAGCAAACATGCGCGGCTTCTTCCTCGATGGTCGGATTGTTAGAGTAGATTGTCACGGAAAGGGAAGGTAAGTGATGTAGCGATTTCGGGAGACATCGCTACTGTAAAAGGAATTCCAAGTCGTTGTTGAAGAAATAGCGGTAGGAATCTTAGGTTGATCCGGCCGGCCAATGGTAGGTAGTGGTCCGTCCAACAAGTAGTATGGAGCTTTATCCAGTCCGGTGAAGTCAATGTTTGATTCGTGATCGAGCCAATCAATGTTGTTGACATGGCTCGTGCTATGTTGTCGAGATGATATTCGACTTCAATGGCACCGCCTCGAGTTGTCTTAGCGGTTGAAAAGCATCGTTCTTGATTCGCCTCAACTCGCCTTAGTCATTTTCTTCACTTTGAATTTTTCCCGATAAGCTTCACATGCTCCATTGTACTACCATCTACCATTTCTCGACCTTCCGTAATGAAGGGTAGCATCAACAAGTCTAGAAAACCACCATATTCTTCGGTTGTATCTTCATCTAGCCATGAGACAACAAATGGGTCTTCTTCTTCTTCTTTTTTCTTTGGCTTTGATGATGATTCGGCTTTGTTGTGGCGTAAGAGCGGGTTGTTGTCAGGGCTCGTGGATCTCTTCATCGTCACCAGCTGTATTCAAATGATCACGGGTTTTCTCTGTTTGGGTGGTAACTCGAGTCCCGAGGTTTCAAGAGCGCAGAACGCGGAGGAGATCTTATTTCGGTGGTCCTCGTGTGGTGGAGGCATGGAGGAGGATTCACCGGACTTCTTCTTGCGTTTGGACTCTTTATCCTTATCCCGATCATCATCGCCTCTTGACGCTTGGGCCTTTCACCGCTTTGCAAGAGTTTTTAGTTGGTATTCCAAGAATGCGTCAAATAGTTTAGCTTCACGAAGTAAACGCTTGCATCGCTGAGACATTTGTAGCACAAGCTTGGAAACCATTTCAAGATCGAGAGACAACCGCAGCTCAATTGATTGATCTTCATAGCTACCTGAGTAGATTGCATTGTTTGCTATACCAATTGCATGAGATTCAAATATAGTTGTCGGTGAACATTTCTCTTGTCACCTGTGAACAAAGGTCGGAAGGAACTTATGAGTGTATTCCCTAATCGTCTTGTTCATTTCACCTCAGATATCTCGATCGAGAAACTTCGGATCTGCTCCTGCTTCTCCCAACATCTCGCTTATCACTTTTTAAGATTGACTCGCCATCGAGTTGATTCGCTTCTTGTTGGTCACGCCTTTCTTTCTCGACTTGTCTCGACTTTGACAATCTTTGTCTTAGCTCGTGATATCCAAGTGTCGGCTGGTTTCTTTACCGATCCGGATGCGGAGTCGGTGGTGGCTTTGGATGGTGGTGGGATGAATGAGAAGATGAGTCCGACGATGATGATTCATGAGGAGACTCAGGATCCTTTGGTGGCTCGAAGTTTGTTCCTTGCTCGAGCGGGACTATCTAGAATATAGCCATTGGCTTCCTTTTCGCTTGAGCTTCTTTTTCGCTTTTCTTTAGCTGCACCTCAACATCTTCATCGAAATTTTCGCCTTCTCCTTCTTCTTTTCAGGTTCCTCAAAGTCAAAGATCATCTCATCCTCAAGTTGTTGTTGTTCTGATTCATGGGTGGTGGTACCAGTTCTCTTATCTGGTTGATTAACTGCATCGGAAAATGGTGTGGATAGTTCACCACCACTTGACCCTCCAGGGCCACGAGTTTGTTGTAGGTTGAATTCTTTAGCAACATGTTGAAGTATGAGATTCTTCAACTTCTTTCTGTAGTCTTTGTCTTCATCCAAAGGGCTCTTCATCCAGCCTCTTCTTCCCGCTCTTGACCGGAGTTTTCCTTTATCGACTTGGGACCGAGAGGTTTTACAACCATAGCGATCATCCGCTGCATTATGAGTAGATAACCTCTTCATCTGCTTCAAGATCCTCTGAGTCCTCGCCCATCGCCTGGGTTCCGCTTTAGGATTAGGAATAGCAACTGCTGATGGTACTTTCCTTTTTCTCGAGGATTTCTCTTTGGATACTTTAGGGACTTCTAGTGCTTGTAACACTTCCCGCACCGCCTCTCCGGTCTTCCTAATGTGTACCGAATACTTTTCATTAATGAACCCCACTTTGCCTAGTGCCACCGCTTCCAGATAACGCTGATACGATTGTAGTTCCTTGATCGCATCGCAGAAAGGCAACTGTAATACCGCACCTTGTTTCTTCGTTGTTGAGTCCTTAACCGACAACATTAAGTGTGGGCTCAAGCAACACGGAGTGATGGTCAATCATCAAGTCTTAAGAGAATATCCGGATTATTCCCAGAATCCTTCGATCAACAGCTTTGTGTATCCGATATAAGGGATCTTGGTGCCAAGCTTTTTAAGGTAAGACATCATGTCGTCCCGCATCGAGCCGCAAATTGATGTTCTTCATGTTGACCATGCCCTAAAATATTTGTAGTTCCATGAGCTTGGATGCTCAAAACCACCGCACGCCCGTAAACCGACGGCAATCATGATGTGAGGGTTCTCTATGGTCGAGGAATA
Source organism: Chrysanthemum lavandulifolium (assembly GCA_022545495.1). Classification (NCBI taxonomy): domain Eukaryota; kingdom Viridiplantae; phylum Streptophyta; class Magnoliopsida; order Asterales; family Asteraceae; genus Chrysanthemum; species Chrysanthemum lavandulifolium. The sequence continues at coordinate 102,591,915 of CM040245.1, forward strand.
TTTTGAGATCTATCGAGGAGTGTTTTGTGATAATCCCAGCAGCTTCATCATAGCCAACGCCGACTATGAACCGGAGAGTGACATCTTCAGAGGAGTAGTAGTGTAATCAGCAGTTGGATGTTAGGAAGAAGAAGAATGTTCTTAAGTCTCACTGGAGTGATAGTGACTTGTTTGTCATTAAGTGTCACCGTCACAACATCTTGACCTTTAACCTTCTGCATGGTGTGCCAGAATTGGTGAAGATAAATCTTCGGCACCGTTGCAAAATTAGTAAGCATATTCTTGTATGGATAAGTCTTCAGAATATCTACAGCGATTTGACAAGAAGACTTAGAACATGTGAAGTTATCAAAATCGACTCTGAGATTGTTCTTCCTAATCTTCATTGTGTAACCGCTGGGAAGATGTCTTTCATTGTAATAACATTTGGTGCATCAATGTATTCCATTCAAGGCCCATATTGTGATCCGAAGATATTTAGCCAAAAGAACCAACATATCGAAAGACATTATGTTAGTCAAAAGTTGATTTTATTGTCCAATTATTGAATATGTTATGTTGATGAATGTTACGAGTCCAATGTCACTTGTTTGTCCAATAGTCCAAAGTAGTCGTGATAAGTTTCGTGAATTTATTAACTTTAAGTTTTAAAGTCCAAATTTTCACTTATTTTCACAACATATTAACCATTTAAGCTTATTAGAGACATTTTGGTTTCGTGACGTTATGATTTATTTATTTACAAGTTTGTACGCGTAACAATTCATAATTATGGTTAAAAATTAGGCTTAAGCGTAAAGTTCCAAGCTTATGCGTAAACAGTTGTGGTCATACGCGTAAGCATAAGCTTATGCGTAGGATCTTATCTTATGCGTAAGAAATATTACGCGTGAAAAAAGAGAGCCTTAGGCATAGAGCTTACGCGTAAGCGTATGTGGGACTTACGCGTAAGGTTTACTCGTAAGAGTGAACCTTATGCGTAAGACTCAATGTTTACGCATATCCTTCACAGGATATGCGTAGTCCCCTAGTAGAACCTTACGCATAAAGGTTACGCGTAAGATTTCTCTTACGTGTAACTTTCTACGCGTAACGTGATCCTTATGCGTAGGAGTCCATGGTTAACCTTGATTCTGAATTTTTCACGCGTAAAAACCTGAAACAAATACATCATAACTCGTTCATTAACATATTATCCAATACTCTTTAATTTTCTTATAAACTCAGTTTACGCGTAAAGACTGCTTACGCGTAAAAACTAAACCCTAAGTATTCAATTTTTACGAATAAGAGTTTTAGCCATAGGAATTGCACCAAACATTTTCTGAGATGACTTAGAGGCCTAATGAGTTGTTTTAAACAAGATTTAACATCAAAACCCTTATGAATCAAGAATACCCAATTCGTATGAGCATAAACCCTAATTCTTAATTTTCACAAAATTAATGTTTCTGGGTATGTTTGAGGCATGGTTTTGGTCAATTAAACATGTATACAACACCATAAGAACAACTAATTATCCAGAAACACTCTCAAATGAAAAAACCCTAATTCATGCGTATGAACCCTAAATTTGAAATATGATCAAAACATTTTCTGGGTGGAAATTTATGCTGGAAATGTTTATAGCATATGATTTTGAAAATTTTAACACCATATTTATCATCACAATCACTCAAGTGATGATTTTGTGTTCATACGCATACACGTAGAACACAAAATCATCCAAACACAAAATCCATCCGTTGGATGTTTATGAATTTAAAAACCTATGTTTGTAAACACATGAAGATCATATAATCACTTACAAATCAAGAGTTTAAAGCACGGATTGGAAGAACGATTTATAGGCATAGGATTAGTTGGTTGAGAATTAAATGTGTAAGAAAAGTTGGTGGAGTAGTTTTGTTAAAATTACTTTGAGCTTTTGACAACATTGGTCCCTCCACCTTAACCATTTCATCCAATGCCCATAAATTCCATTTTTGTTACATAAAGCATGATTTTTTTTTAAAGAAGCTTGACGACGCTCCCCCTCTACTTAAGAAATAATGAAATTTTATGAATTTGAGTCTGGGGAGTGTCAATAAACCAGAAATGTGACCACCATGATCAAAGAAACAACCGAGATGAGGTAACATGTAAGTACAAGGTTTTATAAAACAGGAAAATATTTACTTTCTCCCCCTCAACACTTGACTGTAAAAAATTACTTGAGATTTTGAAATAGTAAAGTGTTGACGGAAGATTTGTACTTGCCATGTTAAAAGAAATTTAGATGGAAGAATATTTTTGTAGTTTTGAAAGGTTTATAGTTTTGTATTTTGTTTTGATAAATATTTACAAAAGAGGTTTGGTGTTTGACTCGTTTAAGAATGTGTCAAAAGTTCATCCAGCCTCCGAGTCAACACCTCATACCAACTGGTGGACCAACTCAAGAACCCAGCAGTGAGCCAAGGCTTTAGTGAGAAGATCCGCCACTTGGTATTCGACTCCACAAAGTATAATTCAACGGTACCCTTTCTACATGCTCCTTGATGAAATGATATCAAAGATCGATGTGCTTTGATTTCAATGTTGAACGAGTTGCACGATATCACAATAGCACTTCGATTGTCGCAAGACGGATTCTCATCAAACACGTAACCATAGTCTTTGAGTTGTGTTCTCATCCAAATGACTTGAGCACAACACGACATGGCTACATATTCGCTTTTATTGAGGACCGCGATGTACAATCCTCGCTTCTTCGATTGCCATGACACCAATTTATCACCAAGAAAATTTAGAGCTCCCGATGTACTTTTCCGTGAATCTAAGCAACCTACGTGATCGGCGTCTAAAAAGCTATTAGTTCAAAACCGTAATCCTTCTGGATACCGATTCACAAGTTAATGGTTCCTTGATGTATCGGAGGATTCTTTTAGCCTCGGAGAGTGAGTTTCAGCTTGGTCTCGATCGATAACGGAGCAAAGATATACAAGAAAGACAATATCGTGTCCATGGTTGTTAGATACATAAGAGACCCAATGATACTTCTAGATTTTGTAGGTCCACCAATTTCCCATGCAAATCGGCCTAGTTTCTTGGTATGTGCCATTGGTGTGGCATAGGTGTCACAGCTTTGCATTCCATTTTGTTTAAAATTTCAAAGGCATATTTGATCGACTCAAGAAAATACCACGGGTGATTGATGAACTTGCGATCCTAGAAAGAATGTAAGTTCACCCATCATGGACATTTCAAAATGTTTTTCATAAGTTTTGAAAAAGCGTTGAGTACTTTAGATGTGTTGACCCAAAATGATGTCATCCACATAAATTTGAACGATTAAAATGTGTGCCCCGTGATATTGTATGAATAGTGTAGGTCGACCGATCCTTTGACGAAATTATTAGCGATAAGAAGGATGACAACTTATCATACCACGCCCGAGGGGCTTGTTTGAGACCGTGAGAGCCTTGTTCGCTTTGTAGACGTGATTAAGGAACTCGGATCAACAAATCCTTCGGCCGATCGACATAAACCGCTTTTTTAGTTTTCCATTTAGAAAGGCTGCTTTTGACGTCCATCCGAAAGACCGTGATGTTCATGTGAGCCGCGAACGCCGGAAAAATCCGAACGACCTCAAGCCTAACAACCGTGCGAATGATTCTTCCTAATCAATCCTTCTTCCTGTCTCAGAACCCTTAGCCACCACCGTGACTTATTTCTCGATAACCGCACCTTCATCAAATTGTTTTTCCAAATCCATTTTAGACCAATAACATAGACCCAGTTGGTTTTTCAACCGCTCCCATACTTCAAGACGCTTAAACTCGATTGAGTTCTTCTTGCATGGATTCAATCCATTTGTCATATGTCATGGCATCCTTAATGTTTTGGGTTCACTTGGCGGATGGTAAGTGCATAAATGCAATGTTCACCGTCATCAAGTCGCTGTAATTACTACCGGTTGATTCGGGTTGCCAATAATGTTCACTAGAGGATGGTCTTTAGTCCAATGATGTGTGGAGGGTTGATGTTGATATACATTTTGCGACAGAGGATTCAAATGGCTTGGGGATGATTCGCAACATCGTGTGTGGCGCTTTCATTAGCAAACGGATTGAAGAACGCATTTGGATCATAATCTGCAGTGGGGTACTTCATTGTTCGAAGATCATCTACCGGTTCACGTCATTGGATGCGGTTTGTTCGAATGTTGTTGTAGAATCAATTAGTGGTGCTTCCTCAACAAGAGTTGTTGTTGCGGTGTATCATGTATTAGATTATGATCAAGTTGAGCAATGAAACATTTGATACATCCGAGCACGCTCATCAATATCATCACTAAACAGAGGAGCAAATAGTTGTTCCATTTGATGTCGAGTAAGTTGTAAACTAGGTTCACCGATGATGGGGTTTGAGGAAGTTTAGACGGTTATGTCCGGGTTCCAAGTCATTATGCTCGAAGCCATTTCGTAAGCTCATCGAATTTGCATGAATCGCTTCCATAATCTCCTTTGTACGACGATTCCGCATCCGGTAACCTTTAGAGTTTTCACAATATCCAACAAAGACTCCAAAGTCATCACGATCATTATTCGGATAATAAAGGGATCCAAATACATGAAAGTGTTTGAGATTCGGTTTACGGTTGTGGATAAGCTCATAAGGTGTTTTGTTGTGGCGCTTGGTAATCATTGAACGATTCTCGAGTGGAGCATGCGCTTGACACGGCTTGACCCACAAGTAATATGGAAGTTTTGCATTGATTAACATCGTTCTTGCAGCTTCCACTAACGTCACAGCTGTCTTTCAACAACTCCGCTTTGTTCGGTGTTCGTGCAATGGATGTTTGATGCTCAATTCCCACTTTCTCATAATATGCACGAAGAGTTTGATTCACAAATTCGGTTCATTTGTCTGCTCGATTTGTTTGACCGTGTTCCAGAGTGAACTTGAATTTTCGTGAGAAAGGTGATGATCATTTGTGGGCTTGATCTTTACTTCAAGAAAATAAACCCAATCCATCTTGAGTAGTCATCGACAATTACCAAGATGTAGCATTTGCCATTAATCGTCTGCGCGCCGCATCGGGCCACACAAATCCATGTGAAGAAGATGCACATGTCGTGAGTGGTTCCACCTTTTAAGGAAAGTGAGCACGAGTGTTTTCCCTTGTTCACAAGTCGAGCATAGGTGATCTTTAGAATACCGAAATCTTGGGAGACCTTCAACAAGTTTGTATCGCAAGATTGGTTATGGTTTGAAAGTTTAAATGTGAGAGACGACGGTGCCATAGCCAAGATTTTGTAGATGTTGCCTTTGAAAGTAGACATACGGGAGATGAAGCAATCATGTCTTGTATTGAGATTGTATAAAGACTTGAATTATGGGTACCGGACATAAGATCGCTTCCTTGTAGATCACGAATGAAGCAAGTTTTCTCCGAAAAGAAACTTCCAAATCTCCATCACAAAATTGACCAACCGAGAATAGATTGTGACCGAGACCTTCCACATAATAAACCCCGCTAATTTCGATGTTGCCATTGATGTAATCTCAGAGCCCATGATAGTCGCAGTGATCATTCCCGAACGACAGTGCCCATGAACTTTGCAACAAAGTTTGATAACATTTGAGATTGCTCGTCATATGCTCGGGAACATCCGCTATCAACAATCCGTAGGATGATATGTATCACCGATAACGCCAAATTGTGCATGTTTTTAGTAGCGTTATCCGTGCTTTTATGTGTGTTATTTGGTTATAATCATATGCTTTTGATGCTTAATCGTACAAAGTGCGTTTGCTAGTTCATTTGTAGCCAAGTACAGGAAAGTGGAGAAAAAGGCGGAAAAAGAAGTAAAATACGAAGATTTCTCCAAATACAAAGAATTCCTGACCAAAGAAAGACTTGCGGAGTATATTCGAGAAGGAAAAGTCATCAAGTTAGTGGTCCAAAGACTCAAGAATAAAGTTCAAGAAGGAAAACGAGAAAGAAATGAAGAAAAGAAGCTAAAACGAAGACATATTGGAAGACTCGTTGTTCTTTACACACCTTCACCATTTTGGCCATAACTTTTGCATACGGACTCGTTTGACCCCCGTTCACGGCCACGGAAAGCTAAGAGAAAGATCTACAACTTTCGTGTTTATGACTTTTATGATTTTTGCTCCAACCGATCGGTCGAGTCCCGCAACCGATCCGGTTGGAGAATGGTCAAGACCAACCGAACGGTCGGAGCTCAACCGGATCCGGTTGAGGTCCTGTTTCACCATTTTTCCATTACTAAGGTTCCAAACGTGTTCCAAATGATTCTAGTCCTTCCTACATGGTTTCTAGTCCCTTCCAAGCTCCTTGGCCTCCAAGAAATGCATTGACTACCCTAAGCCTTGAAGTAGTATAAATAGAGGCCTTTGCAACCTCATTTCACACACCACAACTTGAGAGATCCTTCTCCATCTTTCTCATCCCTTTCATCCACCACTCCATCTCTAGGTGTGAAATTCAAGCCTTCACCCTTAAGGATGAATTTCCACCTAAAACAACATCCCTCTCTCAACTTACCTTCCCCAAAGGTGTGAAATTCAAGCCTCCACCCTTAAGGACGAATTTCCACCTAGAGAGCAAACCATAACTTGAGAGAACACAACCACTCTCAATATCTTCACCCCAAAGGTGTGAAACTCAAGCCTCCACCCTTAAGGACGAGTTTCCACCAACTATCCTATCCCAACTTGTGTGAAATTCAAGCCTCCACCCTTAGGACCTAATTTCCACTAATTACACCAACTTATCTTCCCAAAAGACCACCAACCTCCGCCATTTCCGTAAGTAGTGCTCATGTGTTGTCGGGCGTTTGGACATCATTTTTCGCTTGGTAGAACTATTGTAGTTGATTGGAGGCTTGAAGGAGTGCTATAATCCTTCATCTTTGCCTATTGTAATTCATACTTTGGGTAAACCTTGTTACTTTTCTATTTAAAGATGTTTGTTATTGATATGATTATTGAGATTTTGTGTTTGATTGGAATTATGATGAATGTCTTGATACTTGCTTGTTCTTATATTGCTTTTCTTGTTGGTTTGATCCATGACAATCATAACCATCAACTTGTTACTTGTTCTTATAATGCTTTTCTTGTTGGTTTGATCCGTGACAATCATATCCATCAACTTGTTACTTGTTACTTGCTTAAACAAACAAACGACACTTGTAGTGCAACCAAGTCTCTTGGGACGACCTTGATTTACCATATACTATACTACAACTTGACTAGGGTATACTTGCCGAATGTGTTCCTAGTTAACCCAGTAATTTTGTTACAAATTTAAAACCCGATGAAGCACATTAAGTTTTTGGCGCCGCTGCCGGGGATTTGGTTTTGCACTTCTTTGCTCGTTTGATTGTTTTCTTGTTTGATAGATTGTTTGTTTGCTTGCATGATAATTCCGGCATCGTCACCATCAAGTTTTTGGCGTCGCTACCGGGGATTTGGTTTTTGTTCTTAGGTGTTTGTTTTTTTGCTTGTTTGTTCGAATGCTAAATTGCTCTTGCTCATGAATATGATTGTTTCTTTGCTCTTGTTTGATTTTTCTTGATGTTTGCTTGAATGCTTGTCATTTTCGAAAAACCTCTCATTTTCTCAAAATTGCTCAAATAATCTTTGCATCAAAATCGTGTTTTTAATGTTGGGATTCCGTCTCATGTTTGCTAAAAATACTCGTTTCAATGATTGCTCTCTAATTGTGCTCGAAAAATGTTTGCGAAAAAAACCCACCAAAACCACCCAGATCACTCTAACCGAATCGGTGGCACTCCAACCGGTCGGTTGAAGCCTCAGATTAATAAAACCACTACAACCGATCGGTCACTACCCGTAACCGGATCCGGTTGTGTGTGTTCTGTAAAAAAAAAAAAAAAAAATCCTTTTGTGTGTTTCTTGTTTCTTGTGTTTTATGTTTTATATGTTATATGATCTCTTGCATGTCTCTATGTTATTTGTTTTGTTATTTTTGTTTATATTGGTTTCAGACAATTTTAAATAAGATTTTCTTGTTTTAGATTATCTTGTTTGATTTGTGTTACGTGACTAATTATGCGTGCTTGCATCTATGTGATTGTCGCTCTTTTGTGATTGTGCTTTTATTTGTTTTAAGTGTCGTTTTGTGTTTTTGATTTTCTTCTATTACATATGTGTTTTAATTACTTGTGTTTAGTTTTATGTTCATCACTTTCTGTGTTCTTATTTTATTTTGTCAATAAAAGTTTTGAAATAAAACTTATTTGGAATTATTAAAAAAAAAAAAAAAAAAAAAACTTAAAATCGCCCAACTGATCGGTCACTCCTCGTAACCGGATCGGTTGGACTATTCTGTTAAAAAAAAAATCCGTTTTTATTTTTTGGTTTTGTGTGTTTGTGTTTAGGTTAAATAAGTTTAAATGTCTTTTTGTTTTTGCAAGAGTATCATTTCTTTTATTTGGTTTTTCCATTTTAAGTTTTGTTAATTTGGTACATTGTGAATAAATAAGTACATGTGTTTTAAAATAAAAATATTTTGAACTTTGTGGGTATGTTCACTGGAAACCCTCACGAGACTATAACTCGTCCACTCGGGCCACCGAAGGGTTTAAAGGCTTGTTGCATACGCTAAATGCAACCGTGATTCCTACGAAAGTGAGTTTTAGGAATTTACGCGTTTTTTGTAGTTTATTTTATTTTTGCAGATTTAATAAGCTCATGGAGGAATGATTGGTTGGATCATGAACCTTACACTCTTGATTGGACATGTTTGTTTGGATGAGGAATCGATTGATCTCATACGCTTATGCTAGCCCTTGCGTAGCATTTTATCATATGGAGTTCGATCGTGATGTTTAGCCACGGAGGTTTCGCTTCACTTAGACTTATTATTTAAATTTTCCCTATCTTTACATGCTTTGAAGTTTTTGCAATTGCTTTATTTTGTTTCTTTGTTATTTTTCCTTTGTTTGTTTGTTTAGTAAATTATTTTAATAAATTGATTTGTTTTATCCTCGAAAGTAAGGCTCACCCATTGTAAACAAACCGTAAGAGGTATAAGGCGGGTCTCCCCGATTCCCTAAAGAAGTTTGGTTTTAATATGCTTCACACGACCGCTTCTCCGCTTCTTTGTGCGTTTCAATGGAGCTACCGAGAACTCGTGGGACAAGAATAAGTCATGTTTGGTTTTTAAAAAATTAAAAAAAAAATTAAAAAAAGTAGAAAAAGGAAAAGAAAAAAAATAGAGTCGTAACTAGATTATTAATTTTTTTTTTGTGCTTAACTTAAGTGTGGGGGAAAAATATTATTATGGAAAGCGAAACCAGTTTTTAAATTCCAAATGTTTGGGCCAATTTTAATTTTGTGAACTTGTTTGCCCTTGTGATCTAGTTGTTTTCACGCTTATAGGATAATATATTAGAATAATTGGATCAATCCACTGGTGAAATCGGTAATTTTTGAAAAACTTGAGATGTGTCCCGATTAATATTGCAATCCATTCTGGGATCGATGACATTTGCTAGCATATTTATAGCCCTTTCTACTAAATTGTGAGGATTTGAGCCTATTTCATATACAACATACATCTTTTATGCTTGGATCTTTTTCCTTGAGTGTGCCGGTGATTTTATTTATTCTAGAACTTGTACTTGCAAATCATTACTGCATCATGAAGAAGATCACATTCGTGTGATATAAGTGTATTCGTGTGATAAAGAGGCACCCATAGGAATAAAACCAAATGGCCTTCCATTTTACATCTAATGATATATTAGCTAACCACATCGGTTAGTTAACCCTTACATGGACCCATTTGTTAGCGCCATCTTTAGCGCTAGATACCCTTAGTACACCCTCCGAGCCATTCTTTTCTTTTCTTACATCCACTCTAAAAATACAAAATATTTTACACTTTAAACCTTATCCTACCCCTTGTCAATGTCTAAATGGTTGGTTGCTAGTTGCTTGGTATGTTGGATTGTTTTTTATGATTATGAGTTAGCCGCACTTTGTCAATCGTGTGTGCCATTCCGACAAAGATGAAGACTGCAACTTCTTATTTGTATTTTTGTGGTGATGCTTATACGAAGTGTGGAGGAGATGTGATGTATGTGAAAAAAAAAATGAATAAAAAAAAAGTGAAAAAAAAAAAGAAAAAAATGAAAAAAAAAAATATGTGATGACAGTTATAGCCAATGTGCTATATTATTATGAAGATGAAGGACGATGAAGTATGTTTGAGTTATCGATTAGGCAATATGCTAAGACGTGATATATATATATATTTGATGATCGATTTGTGAAAAGAAGTTAGTAACTGTAATCATTTTCGGGTTTGCGGATTGTTTGGTGACTAGCAACATGGGTATTAGACTTGACTTTATTTTTCTTTAACACCAATTTCATTAATATTCCCATGCCTTATCCATTCCCTTTATTCACCCTTAAGCCTATCGTTATAACCCGAATAAAAGCCCTCTTTAGATGTTTACACTTGGTGCTTACGCCACGTCGGTGGAGTTTTGTTTCTTGTACAAGCCTATGGTAATATTTAGATCATGACTGAGCAATATGAGTGTACTATTCCTTAATACTATCTATCACTAAATAAATTGAGTGTTGAGTGAATTATACATTCCGTTCCTTTTCGTGAGGTGCTTAGCCATGTTATCAAGCAAGAGAATCTATATGGTAATGTCAAACATCTCGATTCTTCACTTCTAAAAGCTTAAACGATGAATCTTATCTCGTACTTGTACTTGGTAGATTTGCATCACATTTTCTAATCATATTTCATTGCACCATGTGGGATTTATTTTCTTAATTTCTAGATTTTCTTGAGGGCAAGCAAAACCTTAAGTGTGGGGAGTTTGCGCCATTTTTCGCTTATTTTTATCTTTGTTAAAAAAAAAAAAAAAAAAAAACCCAAAAATATTTTTATTTTTCTTTTGTTTTGTCATTTAGGTTTGTATTTCATTTTTCTTTTCTTAGATTTGCTTGAGGGCAAGCAAAGTTTAAGTGTGGGGAATTTGATAACGCCAAATTGTGCATGTTTTAGTAGCGTTATCCGTGCTTTTATGTGTGTTATTTGGTTATAATCATATGCTTTTGATGCTTAATCGCATAAAGTGCGCTTTGCTAGTTCATTTGTAGCCAAGCACAGAAAGTGGAGAAAAGGCGGAAAAGAAGTAAAATATGAAGATTTCTCCAAATACAAAGAATTCACGACCAAAGAAAGACTTATGGAGTATATTCGAGAAGGAAAAGTCATCAAGTTAGTGGTCCAAAGACTCAAGAATAAAGTTCAAGAAGGAAAACGAGAAAGAAATGAAGAAAAGAAGCTAAACGAAGACATATTGGAAGACTCGTTGTTCCCGACACACCTTCACCATTTTGGCCATAACTTTGCATACGGACTCGCTTGACCCCCGTTCATGCCACGGAAAGCTAAGAGAAAGATCTACAACTTTCGTGTTTATGACTTTTTATGATTTTTGCTCCAACCGATCGGTCGAGTCCCGCAACCGGATCCGGTTGGAGAATGGTCAGAAGACCAACCGAACGGTTGGAGCTCAACCGGATCCGGTTGGAGGTCCTGTTTCAGCCATTTTTCCATTACTAAGGTTCCAAACGTGTTCCAAATGATTCTAGTCCCTTCCTACATGGTTTCTAGTCCCTTCCAAGCTCCTTGGCCTCCAAGAAATGCATTGAATACCCTAAGCCTTGGAAGTAGTATAAATAGAGGCCTTTGCAACCTCATTTCACACACCACAACTTGAGAGATCCTTCTCCATCTTTCTCATCCCTTTCATCCACCACTCCATCTCTAGGTGTGAAATTCAAGCCTCCACCCTTAAGGACTAATTTCCACCTAAAACAACATCCTCTCTCAACTTACCTTCCCCAAAGGTGTGAAATTCAAGCCTCACCCTTAAGGACTAATTTCCACCTGTAGAGCAAACCATAACTTGAGAGAACACAACCACTCTCAATATCTTCACCCCAAAGGTGTGAAACTCAAGCATCCACCCTTAAGGACGAGTTTCCACCAACTATCCTATCCCAACTTGTGTGAAATTCAAGCCTCCACCCTTAAGGACTAATTTCCACCAATTACACCAACTTATCTTCCCAAAAGACCACCAACCTCTCGCCATTTCCGTAAGTAGTGCTCATGTGTTGTCGGCGCTTGACATCATTTTTCGCTTGGTAGAACTATTGTAGTTGATTGGAGGCTTGAAGGAGTGCTATAATCCTTCATCTTTGCCTATTGTAATTCATACTTTGGGTAAACTTTGTTGCTTTTCTATTTAAAGATGTTTGTTATTGATATGATTATCAAGATTTTGTGTTTGATTGGAATTATGATGAATGTCTTGATACTTGCTTGTTCTTATATTGCTTTTCTTGTTGGTTTGATCCATGACAATCATAACCATCAACTTGTTACTTGTTACTTGCTTAAACAAACAAACGACACTTGTAGTGCAACCAAGTCTCTTGGGACGACCTTGATTTACCATATACTATACTACAACTTGACTAGGGTATACTTGCCCGAATGTGTTCCTAGTTAACCGGTAATTTTGTTACAAATTTAAAACCACGCGTATGAACGCATCAATCACCGCATTACACACGATGACATGATGTAATAGAAGTAGATGTGGAACCCAAGATTTAGAGGGTTCAAGCGCTTATAGTAGAAACACACATGTTAATGATTTTAGGTATCCATTTAAATCCAAGTGTATTATGTAACCATTTCTGCCATCTCCAACTAGTCTTAGCTTTGGTCTTAGTAAATGCACTAGGTGATAAGTTCTTCCTAGGAGGTGTAGGGGTACTATGGGTACATCAATGATTGTGGTCGGAACATTAGAAGGTGGTTTACCTAGCACATACTTAGAAGCATTAGTGGGCCTAAAGGTATTCCGTTTTCTATTATTCCGCTTACGATTCAAGATAGCTTTAGCAACACATTTATCATGACAACCAGAAAACATGCTTTTACGACAACCAACACAAGAAGCTTCAAACATAACATTTGTTGAACACTCTTACACAGACAGACCTTGACAGATCTTGAGCACTCGTGGATTGTTAGTGTTGCCTATGTAATCATAAGCAAACTAATAGAGAATCTCTACAACCCGTATTCTATAGCGGAAAGTAAATACAAGTTGTTATAACTAAGAACACTTAGATCCTCTATGGACCTTTTTATTAACTGAAACTCTATGTTCCAGATGAGTTTTGTATTACAAACTATGAGGTTCCTTTTATAGACAAGGAACCCTAAACTATTACCACTCAATCGACTAAACATGCAAGTATGCACTTAATGACTAAAACACTAGATAATATTGAGCAAGACAATAATACCCATGCTAACCTCGGGCAAGACAAGAATAATGATGGGTTAGCATTTAAATAATATCACAGATGTCGATCCTAGTCACTTCCACCCTTCACAGTAAACATAGCACGACTTTTACTCTTCAAGAGAATCTCTTCTTCAAGCAGATTCGCTTCTACTTCAATAGAAACCTTCTAAAGAATGACAACAGTAAATCCTTCTTCGCATAATTCCCAACAATCCTCCCCTAAACGGAATTTGACCGGTTAAGTTCCGCTTCCTACCTTGATAGATCTTAGAGACTTCAAGACAAGAGGATTGTTCTCAAACATCGAAGCAAAGAACCACTAATTATCTCATCTCTATGATGAGTAAACTTTGAAGCGCTGTGTCTTTGCAAAGAACACATGACATATTGTACATCAAAACTTATTAGTTGCATACTATTCTCATCACATCCAGATGTGTTAACACCGAGAGAGTGAATCATTGAAAATAATGGATTTGATGTCTCTTTACCAATAGCCATTACTACGGAGTAGCCGGATGTTTAAGTCCAAAACTATGGTACATTGATAACCATCTCGATTTATGAGCAAATCAAAGAACTATATAAACGGATTTGATGTGTCTTTACCGTAGCCGCTTGCTCGTGACTAGTCAATTCTTAGAATTGGTGAATTGATAACCAAATATGGATTCGCTTGCCTTTACCACAATCCATATACTTGTGGGCTAGCCAATTCTTGGATTCCAAAAGGAATAGACCATGGTGAATTGATGACCATACAACTCTAAGAATTAAGCATGGGTGGTTGCGCACCCTATGATTTTGAGCAAATCAATACAATTGTCAATGATTTGATGTGTTTTACCAAAGTCAGCACTTTGGACTAGTCAACTCTTTGATACACACAAGGTATATCCGTGAGTTAAAACCATCAAAAGTACAACAAACCCGCAAAAGAAATTCGCTTTTTTTTTTTTTTTTTTTTTTTTTTTAACTAAGAACAAACAAACAAAACAAAGAAAATCCTTCCACTGGGCATATGCCTCCCCTTAGGCCTATGCCTCACCTTAAACTTTGCGCTATGGTTACATTCCAATATTGACCACAAGGTGTTGAAACCTTGGTCCATCAAAAGCTTTGTTAACAGATCCGCCACATTATCATCTCAGATGAATTTTGCCACATTTATCAAATGTTTTCATATGCATCTCTTATAAAATGGTGCCTCGATTTCAATATGTTTGGTTCTCTTGTGAAAACTCGGATTTTTGACAATGCATATGGTACTGATTATCAATAAAAAGAGTTGTGTTCATGAAGTTGTACCAATAATCCAAAGAAGCTGGTTTTGAATCCAAAGGACCTGCTCCACAACAATTTGCGCTGCAACATACTATGCTTCAAAGAGTCGAGGTGGCCACAATGGTTTGTTTCTTGCCCGCCAAGAAATCGCCTCTTTTCTAGGAATTGACACCTCCGGTTGTGGATCTCCTATCCAGATTTGCACCAACATAATCACCGCCACTATATGCTTCCAACTTAAAAGGAGACTCTTTTGGGTACCAAAGGCCTAAATGAGGTTGGCCTTTGAGGTACTTAAAGATCTTCTTGACCGCATTGAGATGGGAAGAAAGAGGAGTGACTTGATGTCGAGAGCAAACACTCACAAAGAAAGGTAATATCGTGCCTTGACGTTGTTAGATACATTAATGAACCAATCATAGATCAGATAAATGAACATTCACAGAAGATCCGGTTCATTGTTGGCTTTTGTTTTGGAGCTTCATAAGGTGTTGTGGCGCTTCGACACCTTCCATACCAAATTTCTTCAACATGTCCCTCACATATTTATCTTGACCGATAAATATCCCATCTTGTTTCTCACGAACTTGGAGACCCAAAAGAAAGTAAGCTCCCCATAGCACTCATCTCGAAATTCTCCTTCATCGATCCTCAAATTCCCTACACCAAGCTTCTTTAGTGGATCCAAAATGATGTCATCCACATATACTTGCACAAGTATGATGTCCGCCGAGTTCTTCTTCGTGAAAGAGTCTTATCAATTGAACCTCTTCAGAGCCATGCTTCAGAAATGACGAAAGGCTAGCATACCATGCCCTTGGTGCCTGATGAAGTCCATAGAGAGCTTTAACGACTTTGTAAACATGATTAGGATGATCTGGGTCTTCAAATCCTTTGGGTTGAGTGACATAAACTTCCTCTTCGATCTCTCCATACAGAAAAGCACCCTTAACATCCATTTGATACAGCATGAATCCCATGTAGGATGCATAGGCCAAGAAAATTCGAATAGCCTCTACTCTAGCAACAAGAGCAAACACTTCATCATAATCAATTCCTTCCTCTTGCCTGTAACCTTGAGCTACTAATCTTGCTTTGTTTTTAATCACCACACCCCGTGCATCTCTTTTGTTCTTCAGAATCCATTTAGTTCCAATAGCATATTTCCCATCTGGTAAAGGTACCAATATCCAAACTTGTTGGTTTTGGAACTGTTGCATTTCATCTTGCATTGCTTCAAACCCAAGACACTGCTTGAAGTCTGTGTGATTGTCTCTTTGCTGATTAGAGACATAAGAGAGAAAAGCAACTTGTCCAAATTTAGGACTAGAGATAGCCCTTCGAGTTCTAACAGGAGCTAGAATGTCACCAATAATATTTGATTGAGGGTGAGTGATGTTGATTCTTTTAGTAGCAGTGGGGTTGACATCAATGGTAGGTTCAAGATTAGACACAGTTGGTACAAAAGATGTGTCATAGGAAGGTGAGGTGAAAATGCCGATTGGGTTGATGATTTCCAGATCCAAGGACTTGGAAAGCGAGTATACGGGTCACCAAAGTCTCGTGGACACTCTAGTAGGAATAGGAGTAGTAATGCACGAGCTTTCAGCAGATTTGATGACGATGGGAGATCGATTAGTGTCGCAGTAAATATGGTTTCCACCGACAATCTCATTTGCAAACTCCCCATCCACCTTCTCGACTTCAAGCTTAGCCGCAAACTCTTGCGTCAAGCCTAGCAAGGTCCTCAAGATAGTGTGATTCATCTTCACTCTCAAACCAAGTATCTCTTGAAGAGTTACCGCAACATTGTTGGGGAGAAAGAAGGCACAAGAATGGGTTGTTCATCATCTTCAAATTCACTTCCGAGTCAAGATCCAAGGTACCGCATTGTTAGTGGGAGTTTCTTGAGCCCGCACTTTGGTTAGCCATATGTCTAGTATAACCCGGATAGTCGGTAGGTAGTCAAGATCAAAGACCACACATGACCCCTCGCCCTTGAACATTGGGCTTATCTTCTAGGTATCTCGTGTTCAAAGTCTCCTCTATCTTCTTGGCATATAAGTTGTACACTCAGAAGCCTTGCTATTAGTTGAATAACCCACAATATAACCATCATCGCCTTTTCATCGAACTTCCCCAACGGATCACCGGTGTTTAGAACGGTCACTTGACAACCAAAAGGTTTGAGGTAATGAATGACCGAACCTTCCCAAAGAGAAGTTCATATGGTGTTTTGAGGTGAGGTCTAGTAATGGAGACCCCATAAGCACATAGCAAGTCGTGCAACAATTTCATTCAAAACATAGTGGGCAATTTAGAGTCTGCAAGCATTGATCTTGGCAAATCTATCAAGGTCCTATTCTTTCTTTCACCGCCTTATTTTGTTGCGGGGTTCTTGGATTGCTATAGTCCTCTTTATCCCTTTAGACCTACAGAGTTCTATTATAATGGCATTCTTGAACTCGTCCCATTATCACACCGAATTCCCTTAACCTTCTTGTTCAACTGATTTTCAACGAGGGTGATGAAGTCTTTCAAGACTTTGAGTTGTTTCATCTTTAGTCCTTAGAAAGAACACCCAACAAAATCGCTATATCCATCGCTGATAACCAAACAAAAGTACTTGTGATCAATGCTTCGACTTGAGTCGGACCAAATAGATCGATATGTAACACCAAGAGGCTCGAGATTATGCTCACCGCAGTGGCGGCTTTGTAGGAGGCTCTGTTGCTTCCCTTTGTTGCATGCAACACAATTATGATCATTGGAGAAAACTTTGGAGGGTAGACCTTCAACAAGACCCTTTTAGAGAGTGTGTTTATGGTTTTGAAATTCACATGAGCCATTCTCCTATGCCATTTGCTAGACTCATCCAATGATGCTTTAGCCAGCAAGTAAGTGAGGTCACCTTCAGGATGAACTTCATTGAGGTTGAATGTGTATAGATTGTGAGTTCGAGGAACTCTCAGTAGAATTGAAGTATCTTCTGGAAGCTTGAACTCTTTAGAAAGCACAAGACATTCATCTTCAGAGAAGAGTACCTTGTTCTTGGTGTCACAAATTTGTGAGACCGAGAACAAGTTGAAGTTCAAGTTCCCAACATAGTACACATTCTCAAAGTTCAAGAGGGAGTCTTGATGGTGCCTTTCCCGAATTCTACCATCACTTCCACCAAAGGTCACATTGCCTCCTTCTTCAATAGGAACAAAATTGTGCATCATATCTCTATTTCCGACATACTTCTTGAACAACCATTATCAACAATACCAATATCTACGAAACAAACATATATACAAAAGAATGTTAGTATATCGAGGAGGCTCAAGTCATTCTCGACTTGAACCCGCCTTTGTGGATCATTAGATTTAGGTTTAGCAAAAGAGTAAGATCCACCATTGTTCTTGGGTTTCCATTGATATTTAGGTCTCTTATTATTCCAAGAACAACTCACGAGGACGTGACAAAGAAGTGCCCCAACATCCTTTCCCATTTTCATAGAGTCAACATATGCGTGCCAATAACCATGTTTAAAATATGGGCTAATAGGTTGCACATAAGGTCTATCAGCTGATCTCTTCCGAGAGTCAGTAGCTTGTGGGACATAAGGTGGTATATTCTTAACATTGGTCCACACTGGTCTAGGTTTCTGCTGAGTAGCACACACACCCAATCTTTGCTCATAAAAATCACAATCCTTAATTAAATGAAATTTACTTCCACAAACAAAACATGTCTTCCTTTTGGAAGATTGATTCAACAAAGAAGATGTTCTATTACAAGTAGAAGTACTTAAACCAAAAATTTTAAAGGAATTGTTTTTAACAGACATATTATTCAAAGATTTAAAAGACAAGTCTTGTGGGAAACAGCTTGGAGGTGGATTCCTCGTGCCTATCCTAGAAGGCTTGTATACGACTTGTGTAGGCTCGGTGAGGCTTGGGAAGGTCGACTTATCACTTGGATCATAGCTGAAGTAGACCCTTGATCCGATGAATTGTCACCGTCGTGAGAAAGAGACAAAGTCATAAGATGAAGCATCGTTGTCCGCAAGTCTTTTGACTTTTGCCATCTGTATGGTGTGATCCATCAAAGTCAACGAGAATGGATGGTCGGTGGGCATGAATTCACCTCTAATAGGTCCAGGGGCGACATGTAAATCACCTTCCTTTTAAAATGTTCTAAGCCCGCAGTGTAGATTTACGCCTATCTTGCCTAGCTTCCAATCCTACATACTTTTGAAAGCCTAAACCTATTCCGAGTTCACCGACCGACTACTATAAAGTGCTCTAGCTAGATTGTCACCGATATTAACCATTGTTTTTGTCTAGCTATTTCCTCCTAGTTTCTCTTTAAGCTCTAGGTTCTCAAAGACTAGCATCATCTTTTCTTTTCGGTGCGTTTTAAGTTAATATTAGCAATATCTAGATCAAATTGAAGCACCTTAATCTTTTCTTCATAAGCTATCCGATTCTTTTGAAACCATACCTTTTGTCTTTCTAATGTTTTTAACGAAGTTTATAAGCTTCATTATCAACATAGCATTCATTGTATCTAGGTTTCATAGTATCATAAGCTTCTTTAAGTTCATTGTATCTTTCACTAAAACCAAATATACTGATTGTGTACCGAGAAAGTCCCATGAAGGCAAACCGATCATGCCTATCTTCCGAGGTACATCCGCCAAGAATCCAAGCTTCTCAAGATGCAGCCTTCCTCATTCACGTGTTCATGTGCACCAATTGACATGTTCATCCATTGTGACTAGAGTCAGTGAAGTGCTAGCTCCATTTTGATTCTCATTGATAAGAAGTGTAGTTAGCTCCCTCCACTCTTCCCTGCTTTGCATTCCTCGAAAATGACCCATCCGGTGACAAGAGAAGCACTTGACCTTTCTATCACAAACGAAATGGATCCTTTCCTTGAATCCAAACTTCCTTCCCCGCCTTCTCTTCAAACCTCTTGATATTCATCAAAGCATGGCCACCGCCATTTAAGCTTCATCTCCTCAATTTCAAGTGGGTCCACCGATCAAAGTCTTCATATACCGATGTCACGAGTATCATAATCGCAACAATGAATGAAGAACATCCTCCAATATACCGCCGCTTTAGCTTGAGGATGTGATGGAGTGGGACGATAAGATGATGATGGTAAGTAAGATGGACTTGAAGCGTGCATCATCATATTGGAGTGAGATGTCCCAACAAAGGTGAATGACCGTAAGAGGATGCACGGTAGGAGATCTAACATCGTGTTCAAGAGATCTCGAGTTTGTTGTACAACTCGTCAAAGTGAGCATGTCCAACCCACCTTTAGCCTTAAGAGCTATATTGACATGTAACCATGATGGAGGCAAGGATCGCAGGAACTTTGAGTTGCAATCATCATTGTCGCTTTGCATTCATCGGTTTAGTGACTCGAAATCTTGTGAAACCCGTCAGATCCCTTGTGGATACCTTCTTCTTCGTAGATATTGAACTCTTGGAAGTGTTGTCTCAAAGATGGACTTCCTCATTCTCCCGGAATCTTCATTACCACCAAACCTTGCTTTAAGAGCCATCCAGATGTCCTTTGCATCAACCATGTGGTGAAAATCACCCAAGTGATCTTCGTGAATGCATTGAAGAAGGATGGTTCTTACTTTGTGCTCTCTTTGCACAGCCTAGAATCTCTTGAAAGTTTTGGGAGGAGCAATGGTAAACTTACCATCAAGATCCGGGATAGTCTTCTTTAGACTGCTTCCATTCTTCACAATCTCCCACGCATTCCAATCAATATTGGAGATCCAGCTTCTGATCTTCATGGTCCATGATCATACTCTTCCTTCTTTAGGTAAGGAAACTTACCATTCTTGCTGGAGAGACTAAGTTGATGCATAGAGGTAGTGTTTTGATGTTGTTGTTGGTGACTTCGATTCATCATCGCCCGTGCATGGTGAATATGTTTTTGGTTGTAAGGGGTGAGGTAAATAAGGTTCTCGATGATCGTAGAGACTCTCCCGAGGCTCGATACCACTTGTTGAACACTCTCACACGCATGCACCTTGGCGGATCTTGAGCACTCGTGGATCGTTAGTGTTGCATATGTAATTATAAGCAAACTAATAGAGAATCTCTACAACCCGTATTCTATAGCGAAAGTAAATACAAGTTGTTATAACTAAGAACACTTAGATCCTCTATGGATCTTTTTATTAACTCGAAACTCTATGTTTCGATGAGTTTTGTATTACAAACTATGAGGTTCCTTTTATAGACAAGGAACCCTAAACTATTACCACTCAATCGACTAAACACGCAAGTATGCACTTAATGACTAAAACACTAGATAATATTGAGCAAGATAATAATACCCATGCTAACCTCGGCAAGACAAGAATAATGATGGGTTAGCATTTAAATAACATCACAGATGTCGATCCTAGTCGCCCACCCTTCAAATAGAAACACAAAGACGCCTTTTACTCTTCAAGAGAATCTCTTCTTCAAAGCAGATTCTCGCTTCTACTTCAGCGAAACCTTCTAAGAATGACATGCAGTAAACCTTCTTCGATAATTCCCAACAACATTTAACGATTTAAAGATTTAGCATCGTTGCATCACTCTTTTATTACATTTGTCCGACGCAATATCTAAAGTGGGTGCAACTTGAGTTTTATTCAAAGTCCTAAGGTGTTCTTCTACTTCAACATTCTTTATTGTTCTTTTCTTACATCACAACTTCCTATTGTTCCTTGTATTGCTCCTAGGCTGTGAAGTGCGGGCGTTGGGAAAAGAGGCAACTATTCTTGTTTCAGTAGAGGGAAGCATATTAGTTTCTTGTGGATTGTCACTAGATGTTTTAGAGTCATTTTGAATCTGTTTAGGTGCAGTTACTCTGTGTTACTATCCCTATCTTTCTTCGCCACCAACTCGCTTTTAGATCATGGATTTTGTGTAACAAATCTAGATTTTCGTAACGAGTTAGTCCATCTCGTCAGAAACATCTTTAGTGTATGCAAGATGATCATCAAGGTCTTTTGACACTTTATCACGAGTCTTTTGAGTAAATCAAATATGACACCATATTCATTTTAACTTTTGAAATTTCTTGTTCATATTTTGAGATTTGACACTTCAAAGACACATTTTCATCATCCGCTTGCTCAAGTTTTGGATTAAGAGTTTTGGTATGCAACTGTTGATTTTGTTTTGCAAAGCGAGTTCACGATTTTGACAATCTTTTGACACCATTTAAGACGATGTTTTGCATTTGAAAGCTCGTTTAACAATCGCTCATTTTCAACTTGTAAAGATGTGATTTGTAACACAATATCATTATTCTCAACAATTTCAATAGAATCAATGTAATCAAGAGAGATATAATCAAACGATATGCAATGTAATGTAATAACACAATATTATGGATATCAAAGATGATAACATCTTCCAAGAGTCGATCAACATCTTTTCTTAACATTTTTTTAACGCTTTGTGTTTGAAATCGATGTTTCGCTTGCTCGAAAACTCTTTTCATAAGTCCAAGTTCCTTGTGAAAATCCTTTCCCAATATATAGCACAAATTTTCAAATTTCGTATATGAGGTAAAATTCTTTTTGAAAAATATCTCTTTGGGCTCGCGCTGAGGCGATTGAAAATGTTTAACTTTTATTTCGTAATTGATTTCAATTTCACGCTCCAAAAGTTTGATGTCCGATAAGAATGTTTCAAAATATTTTATAACTTTGCATTGTTCACTAATGGCTTTATTTCACCGAGCGAAGGTAAAGGACCATTAATTTGTGCGAGATTGGAGAAAGACCCTCATTAGAAGACTCGTAGTAGGTGTGACAACCCAAGGTGTGTTAGAAAAATCTTGTTGTGTGACGAAAGTAACGGCTTTTGAATAGTTAAATGGTTTGTTATAAGCAACATTTTCCAATTTTGACCGACTCGCGCTTCTTCGCATCTAATTCCTCCATGCGATTATATTTAACAACAATCATAATGGAATCATCAATTACGTGTTAGGCATCAGTAAACTTGAGGATTTGGTTTGAATGCTCGTTAGAAAACTTAGGTTTGTAATCGCGAAGATTTAGTCCATATCCATTTGGATTTGGTTTAAAGTAAACTTTTGAATAGTTGTGATCGACTCACCATGTTTATAAACAACATTTCAAAACTCTTTGATTTTATTTTGTAAGTCGACAATTTCTTCAAGATAGTCATCTATTCGCTTTGAATGCTTTTTGTACTCACGAACTGTTTTTGACAAGTTAACAACTCGTACTTGGCTTTGTTAGTTTCCGGTGAGAGTGTTAAGTTGTTGTTTATGATCGTATTTCAGTTGTTCTATTTGAGATAACAAAACATTTTGGATGCGACTAGATCATGTATCTGTTGTTCTAATGATTTTTCGCTTTGGTAAGATTTAGCAAAAGCGACTTCAAAACCTTTTTCACGCTTTTTCTTGAGTTTGAAAATGTTGAGTGATACTTTAAGCATTCATTATCCTTAGTTAACAATGCATTTTGTCCTTTAATTGCTTATTGATGTCTTTGCATATTTCCAATGAGATTCTTGGTATTTAAGTAAGGTCATGAGCTCAATATCTTGATTAGACGAAAGTTCGAATTTTGTTCAACATGAGTCTCGATAACGCCATGCGTCGTTCGGGGTCAAGGAAACTTCCTTTTCTTCGAGCAAGTTTTATAACACCCTAGGCAAAGGAACCTAATCGTTGTAGTGTAGTAATTAGGGTAAGCCACCAGTATTGATATCGCTCTCTGGGGAATAGGAATGCTAGTAAGAAGTTACTACGCTAAGGTTAAGGTTGAGGAAGATTATTTTGTATTTTTATATTTTATAAAATGGAAAGGTACGAATCTCGGGTATTGGATTTGGGGGGTTGGTATTGCTACCGATTACTTCTACTATTATCTAATCTAATTAACTAAGCTAAGGTGAGGATAGTCTATGTCTATTGTTGTGTGCTCGTATGATAGTTAAAGATGTGTTTACCTAGATGCTACTACTCCCTAGTTATCTCCTATTGATGGTTGAATTGTCACGCCCTTATTCTTAACGCTTGTGTTTTCTAAGGTCGTAAGGTGCATTCCTAACTCTTTGAAGTCACCTTTAAGTGTAGTAAACAAAATCCACTAGGTCATTCATAAACTAACTTTGAGGTTATCTTTAGGTTTAGTAAACGAAATCCATTAAGTCATTCATAAACTATCAAAGATTTATCAAGTATTAAACACAACGATAGCCTAGTCGCACTCCTAAGCCAATTACAATTAAGATAAGAGACAACCTAACAATAATTAACAACTAGGTTTCATATATCTAAGCAAACACAAAGTAATTTAGCGGACATGGTAAACATGCGGTGCATACACACAATCAATCAAAGACATAATTGAATTAATGAAGTAAATACTTATCTTGATGTAAGATAGGGTTTAAAACCCTAAAATCTTGTACAAGACACCTTAGGTTCGGTTTTAGGTTTTCACCCAAAAGACTCTCTAAAACCGAAAAATTCAATTCTATATATAAGATTACATATGCGACGTCACCTTATGTTTCGTGACGCCGCCATGTCGCCGTCATTAGGGTTTCGCCTTGGCCACGTTAACCTTGCGACGCGCCACCTTATGTCCGTGACGCCGTCTCTTCGCCGGCGTCGTTCGATTGCATCTAGGCCGCCCGAGTAGCGACGGCCTACTCTTTACAACCGGATGTCGCCACTTGAAAATACGAGTTTTGGGTTCTCAACCGTCACAAAAATCATCGGACGGCGTCGCATTAGCACCGACGCCGTCGCCTTCTATTTTCGGTTGTGAGTGTCTCGATTTTGACTTTGGCCATTTTCTTCATATATTCGCCTTTTCGTCCAAATAAGTGCCATTCTAGCATTTTGCCTTCAAGAGACCTAAAAAGTGAAAAGGAACGATATTAAGCAATAACGGATACAAAAGTGATCAAATAAGGGCTAAACGACCCTCAAATGGTACCTTTAAAAGCTTATCAAATATCCCTACACTTGTTATTTGCTTGTCCTCAAGCAAATGTGCTTTAACCAATTAATTTATAAGTTGGGGTCATGAAGCATTAATTCAAAATGGTCCACAACACATATAAGCCCCAAGAAAGTCATAACAAGCACGGAAATTACATACTAGCACCTCACATGGGGTGTTTGGATACTCACATATCTCTCGGTGTATATATGAAATATAACAAATAGGAAATGGAAGATAAACACTCATTAACCGTCCTAGTACATAGATTACCATAGGCTTGAGAATATATCAAACCTCCATCGCTTTGGCGTAAGCACCTAGGAAAGACTATCAAAGAGGTCTTTAAAGGGTTGTAATGTTAGGCTTACTGTAAGGAAACAAGGGTTTGGTGGGATAGGCTATTTAGTGGTGGTAAGTCAAAAATCTCTATGTTAAATGCATATGAAGAATGGCGTTGCTAAGCCAAGACTCGACACTCTAAACTCTAGATAACTCAAATAAATAAACATAAATTCAAAGATAGATGTAGGATGGTAGCCCGTATGGTTTTTTTTTTTTTTTTTTTTTTTTTTTTACACTCTATATATATTTTTTTTTCTTTTTCTATTTTTTTTTCATACACTTTTACTCTACCATCCTCTACGATAACATCAAAATACTAGGATTTATAGGCATATCCTACACTTGAGTTTTTATTACTCTAACACTAATTTGACTTGATTTGAAAAGATCAAAACACTTGGGGTACATTATTATGCAAACAAAGGAATTTGAATTTAACGCTCCTTCCGTCATTTCATAAACTTTAACTTTTCCCATGAATCCCAATCGTCCCAAAACTCAGATACAAAGTATATGACTCGACTTAGCAACTTATGCAAGCAACTAGATAATTGAACTAAGGGTTTGGGTGATAACAAACATTTGCACTAAAAGTGAGTGCATAAGGGGTAGGCTAAGGCGATTTGGGTGTATATTTGGGGTGGGGTGTAAACAATGCTTTCATTGATATTCCGAAAACCAAACATCACGAGAACCGCGAAAAGGATAGGCTCGAGGGGTTAACTAGGGTATCGTGTACTAAAGATATAAGGGGTAGGCTAAGGCGATTTGGGTGTATATTCGGGGTGAGGTGTAAACAATGTTTTCATTGATATTCCTAAAAACCGAAACATCACGAGAACCGCGAAAAGGATAGGCTCGAGGGTTAACTAGGGTATCGTGTACTAAAGATGAGTACAACGAAAAGGTGTGGGGAATTACTCAACCGATATGGAAGAAGTAATTATATTACGGTATCAAACAAGGGTTATCCTAATGCCTCTTATCATTTAGTTATTCCTAACTACACAAGTGTAGTCTCACTTATGATCTCGGAATGCATCACAAAACAAGTTCTAGAATATAATATACTACCGGTTCACACTCTAAGCATTGAAGATGAATGCTTTAATTCCTACTAATCTAAGGGCGATCCTCACATTTTGGTGGAATTTGGGTGGTAAAGGGTTTTTGTGCTAGTCATGCAACTTCCTATCCATGAGACGCTTTTGTTAAGACTAATGGCCCACTCCTATATGTCATGAAAAATTTTAAATTTGGTGCCAAAATTACCCTAACCGACATTTCCTCATGGTTTATTACACAATCACAATTGGACAAAGTAAATAGTCAATGTGATAAGGTTTTAAAAGGTACCATTTTGAGGGTCGTTTAAGTCCTTATTTGATCACTTTTGTATCCGTTATTGCTTAATATCGCTCCTTTTCACTTTTAGGTCTCGTGAAGGCAAAATGTTTGGAATGGCACTTATTTGGACGAAAAGACGAATATATGAAGAAAATGGCCAAAGTCGAAACCGAGACACTCACGCTTCTTGAAAGTAGAAGGCGGCGGCCAAAAGCTATTGGTGGCCGTCCCAAAATTATTGTGACGGACGTAACCCAAACTCGTGTTTTCAAGCGACGGCGTCCCGTTGTGAAAGAGTAGGCCGTCGCTACTCGACGGCCTAGATGCAATCCGCACGACGCCGAAGTCAAGAGGACGGCGTCACGGACATAAGGTGACGCTGTCGCAAGGTTAACGTGGCCAAGACGAAACCCTAATGGCGGCGACACGGCGGTGTCACTAAACATAAGGTGACGCCGCAATTGTAATCTTATATATAGAATCCGAATTTTTCGGTCTTTGGGTGGAGAGTCTTTGGAGTAAAACCTAAAACCGAACCTAAGGTGTCTTGTACAAGATTTTAGGGTTTTAAACCCTATCTTACACCAAGATAAGTCTTTACTTCATTAATTCAATTATGTCTTTGATTATTTGTGTGTATGCTTGCATGTTCTCCATGTCCGGCTAATTTATTTGTGTGTTTGCTTAGGAAGTATGAAACTTAATTATTAAATATTGATTGGTTGTTTCTTATCTTAGTTGATTAATGATCTAGTAATGCGATAGGTCATTCGTTGTGTACTTAATGCTTGATTCATCTTTGTGAACCTTAGAGTATAATTACCGAGTAATTATAGGCTAAACCATCCAAAGAGCGCCTTAGAGTAGGAGTTTATAATCTCTAGTGGGTTTGTAGACAAGACCCTTTGGTAAGTTCAAAGAGTTGGGAGAAACGCATACCCTACAACTTTAGACACACAACGCAACTAGGAATAAGACGTGACACTCAACCATCAATAGGAGATAATTAAGGAGTAATACAAACTAAGTAAACACATTTTTAAACTATCATACGAGCACACATTAATTAGACATAGACTCCCACAACCTTAGTTTAGATAATTAGATAATAGTAGAATAATCGGTAGAAATACCAACCCCCAAATCCAATACCCGAGATTCGTACTTTCCATTTTTCATAAAATATAAAAAGATAAAAATAATCTTCCTCAACCTTAACCTTAGCGTAGTAACTCCCTACTAGCATTCCTATTCCCCAGAGAACGATATCAATACCCGTGGCTTACCCTAATTACTACACTACAACGATTAGGTTCATTGCCTAGGGTGTTATAAAACTTGCTCAAGAAAAGGAAGTTCCTTTGACCCCGAACGACGCTGCAGTAAGTTATCACAAGGATAAGCATAGTTTCAAAGTTCCCGCTTTATTTTCCTCCTACACTTAAACCGAACATTGTCCCCAATGTTCCCGAAAGTATCAAAGTTATGATAATGGAAGGTGATTAAAACGAAAGAAACTAGTACTCCCGATTAGCTCGGTAGATCCGTAAAGTGGTGGTTAAACTTTTCAAGAAGAATTATTGCGTGAAAAGCTCCTTCCAATCTTATGTAACTTCTTCTTGACAAACTAAACTCGCACACTTGAAGAAAACAAACGAAACCTTCGCAGAAAATCGGCGGTAATAGTATATATAAGACTCGATTTAAACTAGGATATAATGCTTGTGGAATGGATGCTTACGTAATTTCTAAGAAAATTAAGACCGAAAATTCCAAAATTTATAAGTAGCTCGAAAACGAGAAAAAGTAATCCGATGTTTTACTCCTTCCCGATGCCGTCAGTTGCAATCTCGACGCCGTCAGTTATCCTCGACAAAAAGCGGTCTCATGATTTTCGAAAAATTTTGGAAAATTTACATCTTTAGAATCGGAAAAATTTCGCAAAACATCCATTATGACTCGATACAAGCATTTGACTCGAACAAACAAACATAAATATCTTTTAGTTAATTGTTATTCTCATGTTTACGCTTTCTTTGAAAACGTGTGTAATCCTCCTACACTTATCCTTTATGTAAAATACCTTTATATGCAATTAAGTCGAAGTTAAAACAAAATAAAGCATTTTACAAATTTAAACATGAGGATAAACAATTAATAAAAGATATATGACACTAACAAGCAAACAATTAAGCATGGGTTGCCTCCACGAAGCGCTTTTCTTTATTTAAGAGTCTTGTAGCTAGACTCATAGTCGTGCTTCTACGCTTCCTTAATCTTAGAGGCCCATTCGATCTCCTTAACTCTTCTTTCATCACGAATATATTCAGGCCCTAGTTCAAGACAAGCGGTGTAGTAGACTTTGTTTTTCCAACCTACTTGAATGCGGAATGTTATCTACATCTAAATCATCCATGCCCTTATAATTTTATTTTACGGGCATTATTAATTTAAAACTTTCGCTTCATTTGAGAACTCGATTATCCTTCTTCTTTATCATAAACCATCTTAGACTCTTCTATAAATGGTTTCCCAAGTATCACGCTCTAAAACCCATCAATGATTCCTTTGACATTTTCTAGAATCATGAAATCACACCTATATGTGAAGTTACCTATGAACAGTGCAATCCTTAACCTCCCCACATAGTTACTTGCTTTCCTAGGGGCGAAGGGGTCCTCATAGGCTCTAGCTTTTGCTCATGATCCAATTGTAATAGAGCCTAGACATTATATTCATGGGTGCCTTATAATCAATGTAGGTGTGATCCTCAGATAAGTATCCCATCATACACGGTATTTTGATGTTTTTAGGGTTTCCCTCCTTATACGAGGCTCGAAGGTGGTCTTGGAAAATTAACCACATTATGGTGATAAGCGGTTTCTTTCCTATTGTGGTATGAATCAAAGTACTCCTAAGTTCTCCCTTCTCCTTACTACCCTCCATAATTTCTAACATCTTATAATCTCCTTCTAGATCATCATCCGAATCACTTGTAGTCGAATCACTATCTGAGGTTGACTGATTCCTAAGGGCTTCCTCAAGTGTATTATCAATTATCATATTTAATTTCCTAAGCTCCAATCTCACTCATGATACGGGCTCAAGTTGGTTAGCGGAGGTGGGTCAAGCGGTGGTATTTGTTTAGTGGTGAAGCGTTGTTTGGTTGTTGGTTATCGAGTGGTGGTTGGTTATCATCCTCCATGATGAAAAGTGATGGGTTACGAACAAAGGTCACGAAGAAGGGGATAGACTAAGAAAGCTAAAATGAGAAAAATTTACTTGATAGGAATCAAGCAAAGAACCTAAACGAGGTGGACTACTAACTAGCTATTCTATTCCCGTGACGCCAAAAACTTGATAACGCTACACGCGTCGTTGGGTCAAGGAAACTTCCTTTTCTTCGAGCAAGTTTATAACACCTCAGGCAAAGGAACCTAATCGTTGTAGTGTAGTAATTAGGGTAAGCCACGGTATTGATATCGCTCTCTGTGGAATAGGAATGCTAGTAAGAAGTTACTACGCTAAGGTTAAGGTTGAGGAAGATTATTTTTGTATTTTTATATTTTATGAAATGGAAAGGTACGAATCTCGGGTATTGGATTTGGGGGGTTGGTATTGCTACCGATTACTTCTACTATTATCTAATCTAATTAACTAAGCTAAGGTGAGGATAGTCTATGTCTATTGTTGTGTGCTCGTATGATAGTTAAAGATGTGTTTACTTAGATGCTACTACTCCCTAGTTATCTCTATTGATGGTTGAATTGTCACGTCCTTATTCTTAACGCGTTGTGTTTTCTAAGGTCGTAAGGTGTGCATTCCTAACTCTTTGAAGTCACCTTTAAGTGTAGTAAACAAAATCCACTAGGTCATTCATAAACTAACTTTGAGGTTATCTTTAGGTTTAGTAAACGAAATCCATTAAGTCATTCATAAACTATCAAAGATTTATCAAGTATTAAACACAACGATAGCCTAGTCGCACTCTAAGCCAATTACAATTAAGATAAGAGACAACCTAACAATAATTAACAACTAGGTTTCATATATCTAAGCAAACACATAAGTAATTTAGCCGACATGGTAAACATGCGCATACACACAATCAATCAAAGACATAATTGAATTAATGAAGTAAATACTTATCTTGATGTAAGATAGGGTTTAAAACCCTAAAATACCATACAAGACACCTTAGGTTCGGTTTTAGGTTTTCACCCAAAAGACTCTCTAAAACCGAAAATTCGGATTCTATATATAAGATTACTTATGCGCGGCGCCACCTTATGTTTCGTGACGCCGCCGTGTCGCCGCTCATTAGAGTTTCGTCTTGGCCACATTAACCTTGCGACGGCGTCACCTTATGTCCGTGACGCCGTCCTCTTCGACCGACGTCGTCGGATTGCATCTAGGCGTGCGAGTAGCGACGGCCTACTTTTTACAACTAGACGTCGCCACTTGAAAATACGAGTTTTGGGTTACGAACCGTCACAAAAATCATCGGACAATGTCATGCATTAGCACCGACGCCGTCGCTTCTATTTTCGCACTGTGAGTGTCTCAATTTTGACTTTGGCCATTTTCTTCATATATTCGCGCCTTTTCGTCCAAATAAGTGCCATTCCAAAGATTTTGCCTTCAAGAGACCTAAAAGTTAAAAGGAACGATATTAAGCAATAACGGATACAAAAGTGATCAAATAAGGGCTAAAACGACCCCTCAAAATGGTACCTTTTAAAACCTTATCAGAGTCTCAACATGATCATTAGTCAGATCCTCAAGTATAACCACAGAGTCAACTTAATTATCAATGGTAACCATAAGGTCATCTTGATCGTCAAGTATAACTACGAGATCTATTTGATTATCATCGGAATGAGATGTAGACGGCTCATGTTGAACACTTTGATCCTTGTCGGATGTAGATGTTGGCGGAGATATCAAATCAGTAATGAGTATAGTTTGATCCGGACTGAGACAAGCCGTCGGTGTCATACACTGGGCTCAGATCACCATGTGGAGTTCGTGCATGTTTGCCATCAACATAACTCACTGATTAGCCTCGCAAGTCCTCCATATCATCATCGAATCAGCATTTGCCATGAAGCTCGCTCCTTGTTCGTAAGAGTTCCACCACTTCATCCTTAAGAGCCAAGAGTAAAGCCTCTTTGTGATAAGCGATGCCTCTTGTCCTCGGCTTTGGGCATGCATTAGCCGATGACCCTTCTCATTACGCTTATAGCAACGAAGACCATTAACCCATTCGAGCATTACCTGCTCAACCACTTGAGCCCTTTGTTGTTATGGAGCACCCATGTTATTCCTTCCCATTGGATTAAACCCTTGACCACCGCCCACCGATTTAACATTACCACGATTCGAACTTCAACACGCCCATTGTTAACAACACCGATTCCTTGTGTTTGATGAGGTACGAATGTGATTGTTGGATTTGTTTGAATATCGACCGAAAGCTCTAGCAATCATGACAAACCCTTGTTGCAATGCATCGAAAGCTTCGGTATCCTCATTAGATTTACTGTAAAGTGCTTGATCATTGTTGTTGTTGTACGGAACCAATTGACTTTCTTGTGATTGGTGTTGTGACGGATCATATGGTGTAATTGTTGCAGTTGGTTGTGGAGGATTTGTGAAGACAATTTATAATGTTGGGAATTGAGGATAACAAGTTTAAGCCCACAAAGCTAATTGTTGATTATCCGGAAGTGAAGGTGAGACAGGGAGTCCACGGATAACCCTTTCTTTGTCAACTTCTTTTTGGTGGGGCTTCAAATAGTCGTACAACAATCCGTATGTAGCATGATGAAGATTCTTTGCTTGACGGATGAAAAGGAAATACTTTTCCCAATCAGGACCAAGACTACTTAGGAAATTAGTGTTGACAGCAATTCTTGGCATAATGATGTTATGTTTGTCCAAGTCATTGATGATATTAGAGAATCGATGATGATATGACCCTAATGTTTCCCCTGGTTCAATCATGAAGTGTTCATATGCTAAGTAGATTTTGGATTCCATGTCTTCTTGATTGAGTTCAGTGCCTTCCATGAGAAGATCAATATGCTCCCACATTGCTTTAGCAGTCTTTTGAGCATCAACACTTCGAAGTTTCGGATTAGGTAATCCCAAAAGGATGTATTGCATTGCCGCTTCTTGACTTCAAAGTGTAGAAGTTGATCAAGGTGAGTTCATTAAGATTGACAACGTTGGTGACATCACCTCTTGGTGGATTAGCATTTGGATCTCCTGTAGTGACGAAGGGCATCCGAAATGGACCTTCCAGGATGACCTTCTTCAAGAACTTTCCATGTGGCTTCTTTAGATCACGTAACCTAAAGAACCTTATCACCCATTGATCATAGTTTTCGGGAGTGAGCATTGGAGGTCTATCAAGTGATCCAGCCTCATGAATGGATTGTTGGCTACTTAAAGCTTCACACATTTTTGCAAACCAAGACGGTTCCTTCATAGTATTCCAGGATGGATGTTGATTATGAAAGTTTGTGTAAGGTTGTACTTGAAGACTAGGGGGTGGTTGAATAATTTGTGGTTGAATTGCTCCTTGAGGAAATTGTTGTTGAAGTTGTTGTTGTTGTAGTTGTTGATAAAAATGTTGTTGTTGATGGAGTTGTTGTTGAGGATATACATGAGGGAAGTAGCTAGAGTATGGGGTTGAGACATCTTGAAACTTGTGTTGATGATGGATCTTTGTAGTCGAATGAAACTTAGTTGATGAAGAATCCTTATGCGTAGAAAACTAGTTTAGGCAAAGAAAGTACCTTATGCGTAAAAACACCAACTTACGCGTAAGAAGAGAGCTTACGCGTAGGATTAGCTTACGCGTATACTTGGTTAAACCTTAGGTTATACATAAACTAAAGAATTAGTAGTAAGAAACTTATGCGTAATATTTCCTTAGGCGTAAGACATGCTTATGCATAGAAAATGCTTAGGCGTAAGATTTTTTACTCGTAAGCTTTTATGCTTAGGCGTAAAATTAGGGTTTTATCCCAAAAATCCTTTACACTTATTCAGTGTAGAAGATATCCAAAGTCGAAGTGTTTTCAGGCTTATCCAAGCAATAAAACACTGAGTAAACCAGTATCTCTGAAGATCAAACCAATGAAAACCCTTATGCGTAGACTTGGAACTCTTACGCGTAAAACTAGGGTTTAGTTACGCGTAGGAATAGCCAATCTTAACCAAAAATGATTTTTAAGCACACCAATGTTTCTAAACCAGATTTTTGTGAGAAACAAGCTTTAATATCACCAAAATAACACAAAAGTGTGAAGCTTGATGATTAAAAACGCTTTTTACCCTTACTCGTAGAAAGATGAACACGTATCAAATCAAGCTTAAAAACAATGAAAACACATAAAGTTTCAAACTTTTGCCAAAACTTCAACTTTATCACCAAATAACCTTTAAAGTACAAGAATCTTGAGTTTTAAAGTGTAAAATCAAAGTTTTGAAGCGTTTGAAGGTTAGTATTATCAAACT
The DNA here is from genome assembly GCA_022545495.1 of Chrysanthemum lavandulifolium. Lineage (NCBI taxonomy): Eukaryota > Viridiplantae > Streptophyta > Magnoliopsida > Asterales > Asteraceae > Chrysanthemum > Chrysanthemum lavandulifolium. The sequence goes on from CM040245.1 coordinate 102,625,827, forward strand.
TACGCGTAGAAAGAAAAACTTCAAAACAAATCGTTCACCCAACTATTTGGCGATTGATACCATTGTTAGGTCACCATGTTTGTAACACAAGCATCAATATAAGAAATAGGAAAGAAGTGATCGGTGAACACACTCACAAACACACGAATGAACAATATAGAAAGGATATGCTTAGGTGATATTATGAAAGTGAACAACCAACCTTCAAGTGAAGGTTTACAAGATTATTTATAGGGAAGGAGCTGGGCAACACTACTAACTCCCTTCCTTTCTTATGGGCTTGGGCGAAGGCTTATGGGCTTTCTACATAAGCCTTGCTTTAATTACAAACATAAAAGCCTAATTAAGCACACTATTACATATTAATTACAAACACTTGAAATATAGTTTAGGAGTGATTCCAACACGTAACTAGTACATCAGTAAGGTCTGCACTTAAATGTTATTTGTCTTCTTTGCAGGCGCAAACAATCCCGCTCAGTGGGTTAGGTTTTTGGCATACCAAGATGCAGGAATTAGGCAAATATGCCTTGATGAGTTCGAGAAATTGAGGAGGAAAGACATTAGTCAACCTGAAGCCTTGGATTTCGAGGCGTTTGATAGTATGGCCAATGGAAAAGCTGGAAGGAAGTTGAGGAAATTCTGCAAGATAAAGTTCACATGTTCAGTGGGGGAGTTCACCTGCAATGCTTGGATAAGGCTTTTTAGGATCACGGAGCCGATCATTCCGGAATATGTTCGGGAGTTCCTTGCTAGTGTTGAGTTCCAAAATGAGATTGAGGATGATTATGTGGAGTCGTTGTTTTTCCAATTGGGGGGTGTGAGAAGGAGTTTGACTCTAAGGCAATTTACTAAGAGAATGGGCTTGTATACTCGAGACGAAATGGATTCGGAAGCTTTTAAAAGGTTTTACAACACTTGTTGGAGGAATAGGCCTGAAACTCATGATACCGCCGCCTATTTCAACCGGATCTCTGTTATGGATGGATACGATTCTAAGTTCCCACCAACCTACACAATGGTGAGGAACCCCATTCGCCGTTTGGTGCACCGACTCCTTGCTTGCTCTATTCGGGCAAGGCATTATGCCAAGGAGAAAATGACCATGGATGATTTGTACCTCATGGAAGGGATGGACGGGGGAAATCACATTGATGTCCCCCACTAATTGGCGAGGTTCATGGGCGGTGGAGCTAAGGGGTTTACAGCTAGGAGCCCAATTCAGGGGGCTCATTTCATTGGGAGGTTGGCTAGGAGCTATGATTTGATGACTGATGCGGCATTGGCTCGGGTGTCCCGTGGTAGGGAGACTAGCTTGATTGGGTTGAATAAGCTAGTTGAGTTCGGGATTTGCACCCAAGACGTGTATAGAGTGATTGAGTTAATGGAATAGCTCCGAGGAGAAGTCGGGAAGGTAGTGGTCTTTGGTGGTGAAGCCCAAGAGGATCTTGAGAGCGCGTGCATAGGGGTCAAAGAAGGGCACACGTTAATGTGGGGGAAAGGTTACAGATCATCGATGAGCGGATCGAGGGAATGGCTACCCACTTCAACGAGGAAATTTATAGCCTCGGGGTGGGTTTATATGGTCTTAGTAACCAATTTGATGGTTTTGCATGTATAATGGATCAAGTGCAGCAACTCCAGCAGGATTTCTTTAACTGGAGTGCAGATCGTACAAGCCAAATGCTCCAGAGCATGCACTTGAGCCTCTCTAGATGGCATGGACCAGGGTATGTGTACCAGCCCGACATCCCCGACATTGGCGTCCAAGGAGGAGTGACATTCATGTAGGCCGAGCCCACTCCTGGTAGCACCACAAGCACCCCGTTCGACCCAACCCAGTTTCATTCCATGGATCACGATCTTCACAGGGATGATTGATTCCCCTGTTTGTTGGAACAATTTGAAACAATTTAAAACATATGTCTGTAATAACTGGATTATCATGATATTTGTATGCTTGATTATCGATTGTACCCATAGGTACAAAACTTTCCATGTATTCTGTGCAGGTCTGGTTCTGTGGTGTGAATTACGGCATAACCTTTGGGTCAGTTACGTCGTAACCTATGCAGCAGTAGGAAATTTTTTTGGCAACATAATAGTTAAGGCGTAATCTCCGGATATGATTCGCATTAACAACCTCGTGACCCACCTTCAACCTTTAGTGAGACATCTTGGGCAAGCATTTGAGAGGGGAGTTTATTTCTTTCTCGGTTATTTTTCATTTCTATTTTATTTTTCTTTTTTTTCGTACAAATGGGACTTTGTACACTTCAGGTGGGGGGATAGGAATAGAAATGAAGTGTATGATTACTTGGCCTACTTGCCCTAATTTTCTAGTTGGTTTTTAAAATTTTAAGCTCATTTGAAAAAAAAAATTGTCATATTTTTAAACAAACTAGAATTACATATAGCCGAGCACACTATATCCCTTATTGTCATTGGTGAGATTTAGCCTCTCTGTTTTCCCCATTTTACCCAAATCTACCAAATATTGAGTGTGCCGATAGTATTGTAAACTTTAGAACTTGGCTTTTACATCATTTCGAGACCATAGACGAGTAGTGTATCAAGTTAGCTTGGTGCGTTTGGAAAAGGCGATTTGAAAAAAGTAATTGTTTTAGGATTAAACCCAAATAACCCATATGTGTTTACTTGTGTGCGTTTATCGATTAGTCACATTGGCTTTTCGACCTCCGTTTTAACCCTTTTTGTTGCAATCTCCTTTAGTGCAAGATACCCCTAGTTTCCCCCTTTTGAGCCTATCCTTTCATTTTCTAACCCTTATTTTCATTACACCCTTACACCTTAGCCTACCGTGTAGTCTTACCTTTTGATCTTGAAGTCATTGTTCGCTTTAGTTTGAGGTTTGAATAAAATTTTTGAGAGGCGTACCTAATCATCTACATCTTACTGAAGATCGTTGAAGACCCCCAAATTATCTCTTTATGCTCACTTCAAGTGGGGGGATGCATAAAAAAATTATTAAATATATGTATGTGTTACATTCAATATTAGTGCGGAAAATTATAAGCACTATATGAATTAAAGAAAATTGGCATTGAGAATAAACTTCTCGATCTCATTCAAAGGTTGGAAGAATAGTTCTAGAAAGAATAATGATGGATTCCAGTGACACATATTGGTCATATGAAGATAAACCTTGAATAATCAGTGGGCGATGGCAACTCGGTTTTAAGCTAAGACTATTTGTTTTCTTTTTCTTTTCACCCATTAAAATATCCCATGCCTTACCTTACCTTTTTTGTCGTGAAGCATGTCTAGGTGATGCAGCGAGTAATCCTTGATGTCTTGGCCATGGATTTGGTCATGTATCATTGATTTTGTCCACTTCGCCGTGACACGTTAGTAATGACACTACCCGAAAGCCTTTAAATCACTATAACCCAACATTACTTTCTAAAATTTGTCTTAACCTTAGCTGTAGTAGTGGAGTTGTGTGTAATTGCCAAGCTTATGATAGAATACTTACTATGTCTGTACTATTGAGTGATCACCCCGAAATTAACACTTAGATTAGGAGAGTGAGAGTGTTTTCGTACCCAGTTCGTGAGGTGTTCGGCTCTTATAATATTCTAGCGTGGAAATCTTAACTAAGCATTCCTTAGGGATGTATCTTTTGCAGTCTAAATTGGTCTACTTGAGGGCAAGTAGAATTTAAGTGGGGAGATATTTGATAACATCAAATAGCCCTGATTTTCTAAGCGTTAATTTCCCCCTTTATCATCACATTTTGAGTAAAATGCTTGTGAAAACATCCTTATTCCTTATTATTTCATTTCATGACCTATTTTATGCAAGGAAGCAGAAGTTGGACGTTTTCAAGCCCATAATATGAAGTTATCTCTTAATTACGGCGTAACCAAGTGATTAAGTTACGACGTAACTATGATTATGAAGACTACGGCGTAACCCTCAGCTCAGGTTACGCCGTAACATAGGATAAACATCTAAGTAACGAAGACTACGGCGTCACCCTCATTTCGAGTTCGCCGTAATAATGAAATGCATATGATTTGCAAAGGCTACTTGCAACCCTCAAATTTTAGGTTACCGTAACCATGGATAAGCACAAAATTGAAGAGTTACGGGCGTAACTACCTAATAATGTTAACAGTAACTAGTATCGAGCCTATAAATAGTCCAAGGTTTCACCGCTTTTAATCATCTATCTTTTCCCAAACTTTCTAGGGTTTGGGGAGATCAAACACAGAAGAAGAAGCATGGCTTAGGAGCATTGAATAACGAAGTCCTCGTCTACGATTTCCATTGTATTCGAGTTTGAATTCCTTTTATATTTTTCTAGGACTTGTTCTATGAATTCATGTTATTAATTGAAGTTTGCATTTGTGTTATTGATATTCTATTTAATTATTTATAGACATTTGCTAGTATTATCATAGCTCACTAGTCTTGGTAATATTATAAGCTTGGTAGTATATAAAGGCCTGGGAGATATGACCAACTGACCCCAGTCTGATAGATTGCGAAGTATGGGAGGAATTTGCCATAGTACAACCACTCTTCGTGTGCGAACTGACCAAATGATCACCTATCAAGTGGAGGTATTTAAGAGGTTAGGGGAAATCTAAGTTCCTAATGGCCGGGTTTCCGCATATTAGATCTAGCAGATTTGGCACTTAGCGACTGCTATTAGGTTGCCGAATGATCTCGGGTGACCTGTTCATCTCGGTGAGGAATCTAAGAACCATAGGCCATGACGAATTGACCAAAGGAGTCTGGTGATAATTAACCACTATATTGAACCTTCCTATCGAAAATCGATTCATATTTGTATTCTTCATTAAGCTTCGTTTATCTATCTCTTTACCCTAAATTTCTGGTGTCTGTGTATGTGGAATATTGGCATATCGATGAACTATCATAATCTTATCACACCAATATATTATTAATATCATTTCTAGTCATCTTAGTTCTTTCAAGGTCACAACTCTCTTGGGACGATACTCGGATTTACCTAAGGCTTTACTACATCTAATCAAGTTCTCTGCCCGTTAGCATGTGTTTATCCTAAGTTATCTAAGTTTTATAAATATTAAAAGCAGGATGAAATAGCACATCAAAGCCCAAGCCCTAGCTCTAGCCCAAGCCCCACCTCCGGCCTCAGCCCCAATCCCTTGCGCCAAATATACCCATAGTGTTTACGCAATTTCTCGTAAATGGTCTTAGCTTTTGGTTCTTGGAGTATTAGGCTTTCATAAGTCCTTTAGTCGAAATAAGATAAAGCAATCGTTAGCTCACCCGGGTATGAATCGACACTAAGTTTCGTGTGAGAATAAGTATATGTTTGGTATGATTTTAGTCGATAATGTAGAGAGAAAGAATAGTGAGGTAAGTGGAGCTACGTGTCATCATGTGTCGCTCATCTAAGGAACGACTCAATTTATACTACTGCACCCATGCTTATGACAAGGGGATTATGGATACAAGGTTGTTGTTTTAGGGAAGCGAGAGAATAGTTATTGGCACGAGCCTTTGCTTTTACGCCTGAGGCATTCGAAGCAAGGGATGAAGTGAAAACAAAGCGAGTGTCGGTTCCTCTAGCTTGGCACAAGGACTTTGTGATTTGCTAGATAACTCTCGAATTTTATTACGTTATTAGGATATGTGTTTCAACTATGTTAGCACTTTGAGTCTAAATTGTGTTAGGATAAGTGTTTAGGTTTTTATGAGTTATCTCAAAACTAGTATTTAAGGTTTGACAATAAACGAAAGTTTCAGGTGTTTCAGTCAATCAATCTCTTATTCTATTATCTTTCTAACGGAGCTAGCACCCACTATAAGTGGTGCCTATCACGACACAAGTTAGACGTATCAATTGGTGCTTTATCGAGTTACCATGAACGAACAAGCCATTCGGTTACTTTTGAAGGAACAGTCTGATGCCTTCATGGGACAACCTCCAGCATTAAACCGAGAATCACAAGCAACCAAAGCATTGGTTTTGTGTCAGGTGGTGATCAAGGACCGATACCGCGTTTCCATGGAGTTAGATGTTCTAAAATTCAATGGAGCCAATCCCGAGAGTTTGATATTCGCCATTAGCGAATACTTCCAGCTTCTTGAGACACCGGCGGATCAAACGACTTCGTATTATTAGTTTCAATTTGGAGGGGGATGTTGCGGAATTGTATAGGTGGATGCCAGACATATCATTTGCTTTCGGGCTCGCTTTTGTCGAACGTGCTCAACGACCATCGGACCAAACACTGCTCCATCCGTCATAATCGTACAATTGTTGTTGTAGTTTGTCTACCAAGCTTCGAGAAAACAATTCTTCCTTCGCCATTGCCTTGGACCAAGTATAACCTTCGTTACATTAGCTTATCCGGAGGACCATTCTAGTGTCATAAATATTCCCTAATCATCCGCGATAAATGTTCGATTAGGGGTGATTAACTCCTCCAGAACATATGAAAAACATGATACCTCATCATCTAGTTTTCAAAAAGTTGGATTTATTGGCATGTTACCATGTTACGAATCTATCGTGTGTGTAAAATAAAGTAAATCGATTACACAATATATATGTTATGAGACTGTTTTTTATTTTTTATTTTTATTTTATAATTTTTTTAAATGAAAAGCAAAAACCACTTTAAAAGTACCAGTAAGAATGTATAGAACACTTAGAAATAAAATAAAATAATCTAACAAAATACCTAAATAAAAATAAAACTACGTCTAAACTTTGATATTTAAAAGATATAAAACTATCATTTTATTATGAAAACCTACTAACTTGCTACAACCCAACAAGTTACAAGGTCCGACTTGTCATTAGAATCAATATATATATATATATATATATATATATATATATATATATATATATATATATATATATATATATATATATATATATATATATATATATATATATATATATATATATATATATATATATATATATATATATATATATATATATATATATATATATATATATATATATATATAATGTAAAAGCAAATCAAAGGTGAATTGTTGAAAAGTTGAAATTAATCAACTAGAGAGAAATGTAATGAATTAATACTCTTATTAAAACACCTCATTACTTAAAAGACAATAATTTATTCACATTGTAACTACTTGAAATCGCTTTGTATTTCTTAATATGTTTGACTTAACCAAGTCACAAGACAATAGTAAGTTACAATTTGTTGCCTTTCATAAATTTGTTTGACTTGGGTAAGTCAAAATTCAAGATGTTACAATTTGAGGTATCACGTGTTCATCCCAATCATCAACATTAACACCAAACCAATTTCTTCATAAACAATACACCATTGTCAATACATTATGATTTAGTGCTAAAGCATTTATGCTTTTAACACATATTTTTAAACCATTTTTTGCTTTTGCTTATACAATGGGGTGTTTGGTTTTGCTGATAATAGGGGATGTTTGGTTTTGCTGATACTAATTAGACTAAAATACACCCTATAACACAATACGATAACAGATTAAATACATAAAACTTATATGATATTTCATCATTAATATAGTCGGTTACATGATCAGAAACAACTACATCAAACCAAGACCAACAACCAAAAAAAAGATCCAATTTACATACCCTTTTTACCAACCTATATTTCCAAAACTAGCACCCAAAAGACCGCATTTATCTACCCCAATGAAATACCCAAAATTCGTGCATTATGCTCACCATTTTCTTAACAAAACCTTTGTTGAAACGAATAGCTTCATCGCTTTGACTAACAATCAGTATGAATTGAACAAGTTGGTGTGTGTGCCTACCGGATTTTCCTCGTGGCATCCAAACAATAAGCGCTATTCCACGAGGTCCCGTGAGCTTCGCTCTTCGATCGACTCCCTATGCTTCATGATTCCCTTTTAGATGATCAATGCATCATTTAACTAGCTTTTTCAAAAGCCCTTCGTGAAGCCTCTTCTTCAAACCACACAACCATACGATCATTCAACTTGGATGAACCAAAGAATCTCCATGAGTTCATTCAAAATAGGGAAATCTTCCATTGGAAATTGTTTCACAGTGTGGAAAAGTGGTGGACGGGTTTATCGGTTCGTGTGCATTAGTAAATACCGCCTCCGTAAGAGACGGTCAAGGGTCTAATAGTGACTTTTTTTTCACACTCGGCCCCCGAATTTGTCTTGGTTCTTGGCTGTCATACTTAAAACTCCCGCTCAATAATCACTTTAAAATGCACAATTGGTCCATCAAGTTGCCAAGTTACGATACTATAACTTAGTTGAAGATTGAACAACACAAAACCATTAGAAGTTTGACTTTGTTAAGTCAAACTTAAAACATATCAATAAACTCCAAAACAAATATTGAGTAATGAGCCTGCAATTTTGACTTTACAAAGTCAAAATGCAAATACTACGTACAAAATAGCCATTCACCATTTTCAAGTATTGACTAACTAAAGTAAACCGGAAATGCGCTTTACTTTCTACAATTAAATTGAATGTTAAATGAAAGTTTGACTTTCGAATGTCAAACTTGCATCACCTAATACGCACAAACAACAACATATGAACAAGCTAATTTTAAGCAAACTATATAAACAAATATTGTACCAAAATACAAAACTATTTTGCAACATGAATTGTCATATGGTATTCAACCCATACATAAACTACAACCAACAAAGAAATCTACTATACATGGGGAAGCTCTTGGAGTTTCAACAAATTCCTAGCCAACTCCCAGCTTCACCGATATTTTCATTCCATCATGACTCTATTGTCGAGCTTGATATTGATTGTCTTTAGCGACCGGAACATGCAAGTATAAACTTTATTAAAGTTAATTCATGCTCGCTCTAGAAAAGCTCAAACACCACAATCGTAGTCGGCCATGGTTGATTGTGTTTCTATCTACAACATTGGATTTTTTTCCAAAGCGTAGAACACTAAACATGTTTGTAGCCCTAAAAATCAAATAGTGTTGAGATACATGTATATGGCAATTTAGGAATGTTTATTTGATACATATGCATTACAACATTACACTTACTACGTATCCAAAGATTTTCAAATTTGGAGATCCACTTAATCACTTCAATAATGAACGATACCATAACACTATTCCCAAAATCGACATCGGACGTTTCAAGGTTAATTAGGGATACAAAGGGCACATTCATCCTAGAATTAGCTTCATGTATCAACTACAACAAGTTTTAAAGATTAAATTTCATTATCAAGTACACATTTCTTTAACATTGTAAAATTATAAGTGTAAAACTCAAATTGTTCTTACTGTGCCATCATCAAAATCCAATGTGTGGTCTCAAGATTTTGAAGTCTTGTCGGTGAAAGATATTAGATGTTGTGATTGTCGCCACAACATTATAAAGACCGAATGACAAATCTAACTTCTTCAAATTTCTAACTTTGCAATATCCCATAGTCTCATCTCGCTTGTAGTAGACGATTCATTTTAAGAGACTCAGTGAGGACAACCAAAGAATAAACTCCCAAACTGCACTGTTAGTAAAGTGACATGAATCAATTCTAAGCTCAAGAGATTTGGAAAGCCATAAAAATATTCCAAAGTAGCCATAGCACAAACATGAAGTACCAGATGTTTCCACTCCCTACGAGAGTAAAGTTAGGTTGGGAACGTAACTCATTCACCATACCAGTTTGTAATAATCAGCTCCTCAATTCCATGCTGAGCCAAAAACAAGAGCTAATCAAGAATCTCTTCATAACGAAAGTCGTCTCTTCCAAGCATTGATTTTGGCTCTACAGAGAAGACAAACTTTCTTATTGGACCCATAAGCCGATTTAAGAGTCTAGTAACAAGCCTCCCATCAAACTCATATATTAAATAATAAAAAAAATCCTCATCAACTATGACATCGGTGAGAAAGTCCACTTAGACCTCCGCCACGCGCTAAACTAGAGGTTCTCACCGCTTCTAACAAAGGCAATCGATTCAAAATGTTACTAATCACTATATCCGCATGTTGCTAATACGATCGATCGACATGGTATTCTTGGAAGTCATGTTGGTCTTCGAGTTCGAAATGAGGATTTAGATTCGGATTTTGATTTTCGCTGATCGCTTCGGATAATGGTGTTATTATGATTGGTAAAGTTGTTTGTCGGGTGTGTATTGGTTCGTGCGAAATTAAATGCTAGCGTATCGTGGAAGAAACGCCTAGTAGGTATAATCACATTTGGTCCCTAGGTTGAAGGTCGGTTAAAATTGAACGGCTTATTATACCCTCAAGTAGCTAGAAAATTCCTGCATTGACTATGGCAATCCCGGTCATGGACTAGTCTAGAGTATAAACACAAGTTTTGACCTCCAATGATGATAACGCCTAACTTTGTCCTATCGCGATGCACATGAACAATGTTTAGGGACCAACTGCATTTTAGTCAAATAAAAAATAATGAAACACTATTAATTAATGTTATTTTTAAAACACACTAAAATTACTATATATAATAGAAAAAACAGTCAAAGGTGAATTGTTGAATTGTTGAAAAGTTGAAATTGGTCAATAGAGAGAGAAATGCATAATGTAATTAATACTCTTATTAAAAATTAAAATACCTCATTACTTAAAAGTACAATAATTTATTCACATTGTACAACCAATTAAAAGCATCGTCTACCAAATTAAAAAACAACAAATTAAAACACCTCTTACTAAAAAGTACAATAAAATTTTCATAACGACAATTTAAAAAAGCTATAACATAATCCAAATATAAAATAATGAAACACACTAATTGATGTTAGTTTTAAAATACCCTAAAATGAAAAGTACATGTTATTATACACATTATACAAATTAATAAAACACACAAAACTTCATATGTTAACAAGTTGATGGTGCGATAGTTTTGAAACCGGACCGGACAAAGTAGCTCAACTGGAACTGGTGTTGCAATGGCTTAATTGGCTAACCAATTAAAGCCATCCTAAACGAACCGTAGATGACTCGTTGAAACCGATACAATCGGTGAATCGATCTCATAGAGATCTATTTCTCTAAGATCGTCACAGGCACACGCCAAAACGCGCGGGTACCTCGCTATTACTATATATAGAGGAAAAGCAAAAGGTAAAAAGTGAAAAGTTGAAACTAAAAGCGGAAATGTTGAAGACATATATTTTAAAAGGAAACTATTAATACATATCGAAAACCGAGTTGACCGGGACGCTTCAAACCCGCTAGGTTGATTGCTTAAATTGACTTGTTTTCAACCCAACTGGGTTGGGTTACTTTAAATCGACATGTTTTTGACCGGAATCTGTTCAACCAAATGAACCACCGGTCTTGACCTGGGTTTCATATTTGACAAAATTATATGAGAAATGATAAATAGTTTTGGACCCGTGACAAATTTGAAAAATTGAGATACAAAGTAATTATAGTTTTTGTTATTTATTTTGCTTTGACAAATGTACTTTGTCATTCAGATAATGTTATTTTAAAAAATGTTGATTCTTTGCTTAATGACTAAAGATATACGTATATGCCGTCTTAAAAGTTAATATATATCAGATAATTTTGTCAATATATAAATATTGTTATGTAAGTTTATTGGAATCACAAAAATTAAATAAGATTGTTATCTTTAGCGATAATTATTTCTACCCCAAACAAATAAATTTTAAACAATGCTTAAATATCTATGCATTGCATCGATAGACAAGATAATCTTATTATGGTGATATCAAATTTGTAAGGTTCTGAGTTTAAAAGCCACACATCAAACGATAAACGCTACACATATAAAAAAAAAAAAAAGTTATCACCGCTTAAATTATCGACAAAACAAGAAAAGCGGTCACACACGCCGACTATACCTTTAAACTACAATATAATATTGTCAACTATATAATACCTTTCTTTAGAATGTCAATCTATTATTACTAAAATCTTAATAACTTAAAACAATCATATTAAAATATATCTTGGCATTTAGATCGACTTCACATAATTTTTTGAAAAATGTATATTTACATTGTTATGCAACCACGTCTGATTATAATTATTCGAAACGATTCTCTAACACTAAAAATATAAATTTGTTGAAAGAAACTTACGAATGTAGCATTTTATACAGAAACTGTAATCACGCCGATAAACGGGTGACTGCTAGTCAGTGGATCATAAACGACGCTTCCTTGTCCGAATACTCGGTATCCTTTGTCAATGTTGTTAAGAGTTAATATAAAACAGAACTTTCGACGATTACATCAATGTTTATATGTGAGATCATCCCTTTAATAAAATGTAAGGAACATGTTCTTTTCGCTAACCACGAGAAAATGCACTGTAACAGTCATTCACATCCCATTCAACAATCACTCGCGTACTATTCATTCAACACTCTGAACTGTCTAATACTCTTCCTTAAGGCTTTAGGCAAAGACACGATGGTACGGTGCTCAATTAGTCCCATCAACTAAGTCCATATTCGAATATACCTTTATCTCCATGTCCTAATAATTTTTAGAGGGTGTTTGGTTTGCAAAAGGAAATCACTATCGACATGTGAATGATTATGGGTTTACAAACTTATCATCCTTGGTGGGTATGAGATATGCTTAATTTTATAGGTTTCATCCTCAACTTTTCGAACATAACCCACCAAGTAAACAACTATATTGGCAATAAAAGTCATTCTCTCAATTTTATGCACTTATACCAAACATTCGCTTAATGCTAGCAATAATGTTACCACACCATATTACCTCCCACTTACTTCCACTTAAGCATCACTTATTTACATCATCACCATTTTCTCTTGGTCACTTACTTCCACTAATCACCACGTCAATCACTATTTCCTCTTACTCACTAAAACCCAATAACTATCAACAATCAGTCACCATTCACATATACCTCACTTAAACAAGGACACACAAACACTCCTTGTAACATCGAGCTTCCAACATTAAAATTGCTCGAGATAAAATTTTACTGCAAACTCACCGTTATCTTACAAGTGTCACTATCAACTAAATATAACCCGATTTCAACAAATTATGTATTTCCTTGACCCTTATGCGCATTAGGTAACACGCATCGGTGAAGACTATAAAAACCAACTAGATATGTAACTATCACCAGCGTGTAATATCAAAGTAAGTTAACTTCAAAAGAATATGCCATGTCCCATGTATCGAATGTCGATGTGAGAACGCTACCACTTGTCAACATGGACAAAACTAGTGGTCCAAGAGACTTGAAAAGCAACACAATATGTCAATCTCAAATTAATAATTATGTTTGCAAGTACGTTTGATTTTAATTTTTGAAAGGAAAACGAAAAAAGATGAAATAATTGAAACAGTTTTATGATATTTTACTTGAAGGGTTTGGAATTTGATTCATAGTGTTTAAACTAATGCACCAAGCGTCGCGGCCATGCAGACCCAGCGCGACTATATTTTTAGCGATAATGTGGTTTTTTCAACGATTGTTTTTAAAGAATGAAAAAAGAATGTTCAAATACGCGTTATTAATTGGAAGTTACTTATTTTCTTACTTACGCATTTTAGAATATAATAAAAAACATTTATAAAGAATGCCATTATATACGATTATATGTTTTCACGACGCTAACTTAACATACTACGTTAACTTAATGGAACTATTTTACCGCACAAAATTGCATTAAAAAGGCGGACATGCATCACAACGCAACGAAGATATTCTTCTGATCGTTTAGACGCCAGAATATTATATATTGCTAAGTTGTTGTGGTAAATAAAATAGGTGTCATTGGTATCGAAAAGGTGGTGTCGAAAAGTCCGATTACATAAAATATTTGTTTCTATGATAAACTTAATGATTTATAAATTTTATTTAATGCGGGTGTTTAAAAAAGAAACAAAAGATAAGATGATTTATGACTATTATTGTATGTACGATATATTAAACGATTTTGAGTCAAGAGTTATTTTAATAATATCATTAATGAATTGTAAAATTCATTTAGTGGGTGTTTGAAAAATATAAATGATAAAATGATTTATGCGAGATTGTCTTGTACTTCATTTGATATATTAATCAGTTTTGAGTGATGGGTATTTTAATTATATTACGGAGTATTAAGATTTGTAAATTTCATTTAGTGAGTGTTTTAATGAAAAGAAAAATTTGGTGATTTACGCATTATTATTTTGTACTGTGTTATATTAATTGTCTTTGAATGATAGTAGTTTAATGATATCAATAATTCAAGCATTAATATACACAAATATTACAAGTTAAATGATTTATGTATTATTGTTTTCTACCGAGTGATATATGAATTTTACTTTTGGCTACAAGGTTAGTAGGTTACTTTTATTAGAAATGTTTTTTGTCTTAAAAAATTTAAGATTTCTTTATTTAGAATCTCCTAAACACTTTATATAGTAGTATAGATATAGATTAATTGGAAATTAGTTTATTTTCTTAATTACGAGTTTAGTAACATAATAAAAAGCTTTTATAGCAAGGTGCCTATGCGATTATATGTTTTTCATGTTGCTAACTTAACACATGGCGTTAACTTAATGGAACTATATTACCTTGCTTTAAAAAGAAGGCAGACATGCATCACAATACAACGAAGATATTGCTTGTCGTTTAGGATGTGTAATATTATATATTGCTAAGTTGTGGTGGTAAATGGTGGTCCGTTGCGTGGTCGAAAAAGGTGATGTTAGAAAGTCTGACTACATAAAAGATTAGTTTCGATGATCCACTTAATAATTTAAATTTTTTATTTAGCGGGTGTTTTAAAAAAGAAATAAAAGATAAGATGATTTATCGCTATCATTGTATCTATATGATATATTAAGTGTACTTTTTGGTGAAGGGTATTTTAATAATATCATTAATGAATTGTAAAATTCATTTAGTGGGTGTTTGAAAAATATAAATGATAAAATAATTTATGCATTATTGTCTTGTACCATTTGATATATTAATTGTCTTTTGAATGATGGGGTATTTTAATTATATTATTAATGATTTATAAATTTCATTCAGTGAGTGTTTTAATGAAAAAGAAAAATTAGATGATTTATGCGTTATTGTTTTGTACCAAGTCTATATTAATTGTCTTTTGGTGATAGTATTTTTATGATATCATTAATTACGACATTAATATACACAAATATTATGAGATTAGATGATTTATACGTTATTGTTTTGTACAAAGTGCTATATGAATTATACTTTTGGTTACAAGTTTAGTAGGTTACTTTTATCAAAAATGTTTTTGTCTTAAAAAATTTAAGAATTCTTTATTTAGAATGTCCTAAACACTTTATATAGTAGTATAGATTAATTGAAAATTAGTTTATTTTCTTACTTACGTGTTTAGTAACATACTAAAAAGTGTAACATATTAGATTTCACAAACACATCATATCATTATAAATGGGGCGTATGGTTTAAGAGTTTAGAGAGAGAAGTGGGATGGGGCCTTTCAGAGAGAGAAGTGAAAGAAAACTTAGAAGGTTAGATTAAGAATGAAAGGTCCAACCCTCTACCTTGGAAGCGTGAGGGGTATTTATAGTTACAAACTAAACGTCCTCCGTCGGACCGCGATCGACCATACGGTTGGGTAAAACCCGTCCTTCCTCCACGGTGTTACTTTAAACTATACTACGCTACAAACTAACTAAAAACTACTAAATAACGTAATAAACGATATGTCTACGAGCTAACTTATGCTAGATAATATTTGGGGTGACCGACACTTTACTTATAAATTTCGAATTCTAACAATCTCCCCATGGAGGTCACCCCATGTTTTACATTTGAATCTTAGCATTCTATTCTTGACTTTGTTCTTGAGCTCAGACTTCAATTCTTAATTCCGCAATCTTTGTGCTTTAGTAGCGATTCTTCAAAGTCCGCACTGATTTGTACTTTAAGTGGAGGCCTTTAATCGATCCACATCTTCGATGATCTTTGAGCATTCATTGAGATCATCGGCCGCATTAAATCTATGTATCACCTTTATCAGTGTTTCCATCATGTGATGTTGTGACTTTTGACCGACATGCTCACACTTTTGAATCATGACATCTTTCCATCGTAGTAGCGGAAGCTATAATTGGTTCATGATATTTGGCACAGTGCGAAGCATAGTATAAAAAATATCATAACCGTGTTATGTAGATATGCACCATCCATGATTTCTTCAATTAAGTGATGCCGCGAGCATGCGACTTTGGATTGACTCTTCGATTCGATCACCGCAACATTCCAAATGTACCGCAAACAACGGTTAACAATAAAACACACGAAAGTGTCTTTGATCACTTTTGTTGAATTGAGGTACACGACCCACTTCGCCCCGCTGATCAATACAAGCACCGCTCAGATCGGTAGGATTCTAAGAATCTCCTTGACGTGGTTTCACAGGTTGTTCTAACTGTTCTCAAACCGAACGTCTCAAAGAAGACAACACAGAGTGAGTGAACCGGTGAATTGTGATTCACCGATTTAATGAAAATGATTTGAAAAACAATCGAGTATTGCTTAGAAGAAGAGTTTTGCAATACGATGAAGGTTTTATGAGAAAGATCAATTTTCAATCATAAATACTTTTATATTTGAAAAGAGTACACATTCAATGTGCTAGATAAAAGAAGAGATTCGCGCATCGAACGGTTTTTCCAAAAGTATTTTTTCAATCGAGATACTTTTGTGTTTGAAAACATAAATGCACATTCGATATGCTAGAAAAGAAGATTTGCACATCGAACTGTTTTTCCAAAAGTATTCGTCAATTCTATTCTCGACCAAGGTTGATTCAAGATTGAATCTCCATATCGCTTTCTATCCGCTTGTCACAAGTTTGATCTTATGAGAATATCTCACATGTCACCCACCAAGAGCTTGTTTGATGTTGGCTCTAGAAGGTTTCCATCTTCATTGTGAATATTTTACATATCACTCTGATGTTACAGCAATACCACGAGGATAATGTGTGGGACTCTTAATATATTCTTACTTTCCACATTGTGTGAAACAATGATCTTCATTAATTTAGTGTCTAATGAGATATTGTGGATGATCTCTTGGCTCTAGACTCAATAGTGCACATTTGGTTCCTATCTGGGAGACTAGGGAGAGGTATCCTTCTTGATATCAACAATCTCTAAGAGAAAGTCGATAGATTATGTAGGTTCCCGTGAGAATGAAACAAGACCTTTTAAGAGGAACTTGAGTAGCTTGGGAAGTTTAGTGCGCACACATTGGGTCCATGACGTCTTGTCTTCAATACTAGTGTTACCTTAGTAAACACCAAGAGCATATGTATTGAACCCAAGCATTCCCTAAGGTTGAATTATTGGAGGCTATTTCTTTTCACCCTTTTCACATTCATTTCTTTTCATTCTTCAACCCTTTCGATTACCGAGACTTCATTACTAGAACCTTGTTGGGTTTATTCCAATACTAGCTCTGTCTCGATCCACTCTTTCCATATCTCACTTTTCTCCTTTTTCTTCATACCTAAGGACTTCTACACTATCTAGTGGATTGTCCACAGGTAGATCCTCCTACTCTGGCGGGATCGTGAGGCGAATACCTAACCTAACCATCCTTATAACTTCATACATAAAGTAAAATGGTCGGTCTTTTAGTGCAGTTTATTCTTAGTGAAACCAATTGAAAAATCATTTGAAAACCAATCAAGGTACTTGTGATACGAGATCAAAGCATTTTGTACCTTAATAGTTTTGATCATTAAGAAATGTTCCCCCTCAACATGTGCATATGATCTTGAAATTTTTTTAGCACATGGAGGCAAGAGTTCTTTGAAATAATTTCTTGATCACAATTTCCGTAGAAAAAGCCTTTTGATTTTCTTGGTAAATTCTCCCCCTCAATATGTGCATAGGATATTTGAAATCATTTTATCACATAGAGGAAAGAGTTCTTTTGAAGTACATTCACGATCACAAAAGCCATTAAGAAACCATTTGCTCCCCCTCAATATGTGCATTGATAAACGAAAGAGTTTAGCACATATTAGAGAGAACTAGCACATTTGAATCAAATCGATCATCCTTTATCAAATTTCATTATTAAATCACAAATTCTCCCCCGATCAAAAATATCAAACCCTTTGATATTTTGGATCCCACGTGATTTACTAAAGTTTAGGAAACATGGGAGAATATGTGCCTTTGTTTAAATACTCTATTGGTTTTTGGTTAAATGCTCCTCCACAATCATGTGCATTATGTATTTCAAAATCGTTTGACACGTGAAGGAAGGAGTACTTTGAAACAATCACCCTTTAAAACCGATTTGAGACTTAAATCACGATCTCTCCCGATCAAAATTTCAAACCAATTGAGATTTTGGATCGATTGATTAAATCATTTGGAGAATTTTAGGGAAAGGCGTGGCAAGATTTAATTTTGAAAAATGAGATGAGGACCAATAACGGACATTAAAGATTGTTAGTGTTAGGTATGATAGTTTTTAGGAGATCTTTAAGTAAAATAAAACAATTTCACAATCAAACAAAACGAGAAAAAATTTCATTTTTAAAAAGATCTTGATTCTTAAATAAAAATCATACCATGACATAACATTAAATCTTTAGATCACCACATATTTTGTACAACCCGGACTTTTGTGAAGAAATATCGTTTGAAAATATTTTATTTTAAATCACTCTCCCCTCAATCGATGACCGTGATCGTTGATTGGTGACTTAAGTTTTGATAAATGAAGTCCGGTGATTTCTAAAATTAAGACCAATTTATTTTCAAAAAATATTTTCCATTTTCAAAATTGTTTAAAATGGTATCATTCACTACTTTTCACCTTAAGATATGTTAGGTGGAGAAATCATAAAAACACTTTTGTTGATATTGTTGTAGGGCTTGGAAGAAAAGCGATGCGCTAATGCGGTGAGACTTCTACGTTGCATTTAATGCCAGCGAGGTCAAATTAAGCTCCGTTTCTTCAATCACTTAGAAGAAAACCATCTGGCGATGCGGTGAGACCTCTTACATTGCATTTTTCATGCCAACACTCCATAGAAGTCCAATTAAGCTCCGTTTCTTCATTTGTCGACCCAAGATATAGTTACCATTTCCTTCGGCATCCAATCAACTTCATTTGTGGGATCCGATCGGGAACATTCTTTTATACCAATATACATGCATACGTTAGTGAACACATATCGTATATATGGTGGTCGACATCACCTAAACAAAGAATCGACTAATATAAGTCAATCCAACATATCAATCGGATCATATAAAGGCATGGGAATTATGTGATCATCAAACTCTAATCATCTAATCCTAACGATCATATCCTAAATTCCTAGTCCTTGACATAGGCAAATATCATTTTAATTAACACGTGGGATAATTAAGAAAGTCCGCTAGATGATATAAATTTGAAAACATTCTCCTCAATCATGATGACTCATTTTATGAAAAGATTAAAAGCTGAAGTCATTGATTGAGTTTTGCAAATTAATAAAATTCGAAACTTATTGATTTTGCAACTCATTAACCACCATTTGTTAAAACAAATATTTTTCGAATAATTTTAGAAGGAAAAATATTTGAGTAAAACAATGATCCTTGACATACTTTTCTCATTTTGTTTTAGGATAAGTGCGAAATTTTAGAAAATAGGCTTAGCGCAACACTTTCCTTCCTTGAAGAGCGGGTTGCTATCTCGAAATAATAGCAAACCATGGTTTAGCGCTGGTCACAATCAAGTAATGTTGTAAGCCATTGTTTAAGCACAGGTTCTGATCAAGTAACTCTAAGCCATATTTTGAGACATGTTTATAAAGAAATATTTACACCTCACTGCTGAACTTCATCTAAAGCCCGTGCCATTATTTAATGACATTTCTAAGACCGTAGATGTTATCGATACGGAAGACATGTCTTGAGAAAACATATTTTTGTATTTTTCAATTTTACGATTTTATGGGCTTTTGTTGATTTTATATTTTTCTATTTTGTTTTTGTTGGTTTTATATTTTGTATTTTGCTTTTGAAAAATATATTTACAACGATAGAAAATAATTTAAAAGATGATGATCGAGTACCAAGATAAGGAAATCGTTCAACACTTTGTAGAAGATATAATTCATCATCTCTTAAACTTTCATCACCAAAGCATTCGAGGCTCTTAAATCGTCGCAAGAACTTGAGCCTTCAAAGAGTGAATCTTTGGTAGCTTCCCCCAAACTGACAACCCACGTAAAAAGACCATTTCACCCAAGAAGAATAAGTGAAGCAAACAGTCTAATTGTATGAAGCTTAAATGATTAAGCCCGATCACATGAACTTGTTGTGCATCCTTGATGTACACATAACTCTTCGAGTTTGAGCAGTTGTCAATTCAGGAGAACAATATATCAACACCTTCATTACACCAGATGCATTCCAGTTATCTAACATATAACCAATCAGCCCATAAAGTACACATGTACCCAACAAGAGAAGAGACAACGACATCACAATAACTGGTTGAATCACTGATTTTCTCTGCGGATGTCAACTCCGGAATAGCGATTAAGCTCGATCATGTGAATATGTTGTGCGACCCAGATGTATATATATCTCTCCTTGATGGTTGCGATCTCGCCGGAATCATCATTACATTGTACATGAAGCACTAACCGAAGCACTTTATCATAAATCATATAGAAGATGTCGATAAGTAATATCATCTTCGCTCCATATTCTTCTCATATTTCTTCCCTCTTTGAAAGTTTGAGATAACACATACCAAAAAAAGTATCCGAGACCACTTCCCCCGAATGGTTGGAATAATGCATCCTTCCCCGAATAGTTGGAATAATATATCCTTCCCCAAATAGTTGGAATAATATATCTTCCCCAAATAGTTGGAATAACACACCAAAGGCTACGAGTTAAACATTTGAGTTTTTACTGCGGTTATGACATTAGTCTTTCCCGGGATTACTTCAATAGAAAGAAGTATTAAGTTCATCACGTGTACTCGTTGTGTGTTTAGATGTATATCTCCTTCCCTGCTGGTTTGATACCTCGAATCGACAACACATTATACATGCCAAATACTCTTGAAGTAGAGAAGAACAAACAATTAGCTCAATCAATCTGTGAGAATCAAGCGCTCTGAAACTCTCACGACTATCTTTACCAACCCATATGTAGACAATTTGAAGTGACCAGAGGAAGAAAAACCCGATATACCAAACTTGGGCGGAAGTCGAATTCCGCATTTGTATCTTAAGCTTGCAACAATGATGGAATAACGGTTCTACAATCTATGCTTTAAGCAAATTTCTAAGTACTCGATACCCAGTGAAAGTATGAGACATTAACACCTCTTGCGTTTATCCACACCGTCATCTCGCGTGTGACCGAGTAAAACAACATAACTCCTAATAGTGATAGTTAACCAAGTCTTCAACTCAAATTCTTAAGCCCGAGCAAGTTATCAAATAAGAACACACCTTTGTGAAAGTCAACGTCAATCTCAAATAAGTGATAAATGTGTGGAAAACTAGAAGGGGGGGGTTGAATAGTTTTACCAATTTAAAACTTCCTTTTAAATATTTAGATCGACTTATGTCAATCTATTTGATTGTTTATGTTGGACGTTGATAGATAGATGTATAAACATATAATGAAAGATAAAGAGTAAGCGCATCACCCGACACAAGTTATTTATAGTGGTTCGGCTACAAGGACACCTTCCTTGCCTACTCCACTCCTCGAGTCACCTACTCGAGTTCGTAAACACTACACCAACTCCTTATGGCGGAGAAGCCTTCACAACGTCGCTTAACCTTTTAGGTACAAAGCTAAATACCGAGTTCTTTCACCAAGGCTAACCACACCTAACACAACGTCGCCTACCCTTTATACTTGCTAGGCTAACCACCGGTTCTTTCACACCAGGGAGAACTAATCCTATCCAACGTCGCCTACCTTTATTGGTACTAGGCAAGCACCTAGTTCCATTATGGAGTAACTACTACCCTTCACGACACAACACCTATTATCAGGAGATCTACCTTGTTACAACACCATCAAGGATATCACCATCCTTGTGAATAAATAAACACTTATATGTATAACGATGCACCTCATCGATTATACGACCTAAGCATTCTTCCCAAATGCTACTTGATTTGATTCTTCGGCATCCTTCACTAATGCCTTTGACACAACGCTTGGCATCCTTCACTAATGCCTTCGTCTTGACACCTTAAGCATTCTTCACTAATGCTTTTACGCGAATGATCAGCATCTTTCACTAATGCTTTCATCTTGACACTTTCGGCATTCTTCACTAATGCCTTCAACCCAAAATCTATGGAGAAAGGAAGAACTATCAACAAGAGAACCTTCGTTGTCTTGATGATGATGAAGCATGGCAACTCATGGACTTGAGCTTGCACGTCTTCAAGATGTGGTGATCTTTCCTCTAATAGGAACCTATAAGATCACACTAAAACAAAAGAGAAAAGCTACATAGATCTCTTGGATCTGAGGTTAGAGGGTTAGAATACTTGGGGGAAGTATGTGTGTAAAGGGATGAATAGAAAGGAAGAAATGGCCTCATTTATAGAGGAAATTCACTATTGTATCCCGGATCCCACGGATCCTTCCACTGGGATCCGGCTAGCACAAAGCCGTGGATCCGTGGTCCGCTCCTCTTTGCCCATGGGTATTTTGGGTTATGGGTCATGGGTCATGGGTTATGGGTTGATCCATGGTTTTCAATCTAGATACAATGTACCTTAAGGATACATTGAACTTGTGTAAGTGGTATATATAAAACCATGGGTTATGGGTCAAAACCATTTGCTAGTTTTTATCTTTTTAGTATATACTTACTTTTACCCATTTTAGTATATACTTGTTTTTACCCATTTTAGTGTACTTAATATAAGTATGTATTAACCCAATATGTAAACACTAGTTGTTGTACATATGTATCTAACTCATAGAGTTACTTAAACTTGTTAAGCCAATATGTAAACACTAGTTGTTGTACATGTGTATCTAAAATATAGAGTCACTTAATCTTGTTATAGTGTTTTATGTGAAAACGTAAGTGTGTTATAAAACTATTAGTTCAAACCATTTACGTATTTTATTTGTTTCGTTAATATGATTTTACTTTTGTTATCGACAAAACAATAGAAGATCGTAAAATATAAATAAACGTTTTTACGGCTTATTTGTATTAACAAAATGATTAACTCCGAAGTAATCAACTTGTGTCAAATGCCCAACACGTGAATAAACATACAATCGGATGTACATTGACCCACTGAATGAACCGGAACAAATGATTCCTCAACATCGATTCATTCTTCCTAAAGGTATACATGTAGAGGCGATATGGAAGATTCACCAATAATGTCTTCGACGGATGAGGTAGTCATTTTCCTTAATGTTCATGTGGTTGATTTATAAGCGTGCATAATGAGAGGAACAATAATCCGTGAAGATTTGGCAAAGGAATACAAAGAGCGGATCATTATTCATGAACAATAATCCGTGAAGATTTGGCAAAGGAATACCAAAGAGCGGATCATTATTCAATTGTGCACCTACAACATCATGATAGTCATTATCAGCGCCTGTGAAATGGCGGAGATAAGGTTTCTTGAGAATTCGAGAAGTACTTCTTAGATGGTGAACCGAGTTGAGTCGGTGGGAACCGAGACATGAGCTTCAAAAACTGGATGATCAACATTCGTTAGAGGTTGGAAGTACTCATCAAACATATCTATGAAAAACAATGAATCCCATTTATCCTTAGTAAGTGAAGCATTAGGCGTCGAAGGAGAATCATATGACCATAATTCAAGCATCCATCAACATGTAGGTGGTGCACCTACTATATGAATTGTACTTTTGGTTACAAGTTTAGTAGGTTACTTTTATTAGAAATGTTTTATGTCTTAAAAAATTTAAAACTTCTTTATTTAGAATGTCCTAAACACTTTATATAGTAGTATCAAAAATTGCATCTGAAGTTGCCATTTTTGATTTGAACAAGTGAATAAGAATATACACCAATGAACGTAGATCCACTTGAGAGTTGAAAGAGCGTGGGAAAAACATGAAGCTTGTTGATGAAGAATGTCGATGAGAATGGTCATAAACATGAAGATTTCTCTTCTTTTGAAGATAAAGCACACTGAAGCGTACACCTTTCTTTTCTTTGAGGAACGGGGCATGAAGTGTTATCTACAGACGCCATTATGTTGAAGTACGAGGCCTGAACTGATGTGAACAGACGTCATAGCCGAATGAATATCAAGATTGAGTTACTTGAACCCGTGAGTTATGAGATATCAATCCATTTGTAATCCATACTTTAAGCCAATCCATGTAGTGAAGGATCGAAGTATCTGCAACTGAGTAAGGACTAATTGCACTAATATTACAAACTTGATTGCATATATTTTGGTTAGTGACATTAGTATCCAAACCCTTTGGGGTTTCACGGTCGACCTTGATTTTGTCATCGGTAAAGAGCTTTCCGGTAGGCATCCACCTAAGTCCAACATCCTTAAACATTTTACCGACGGAATCCACTTATGGCAAGGTCTAGGATTGGTGACATACTTATGCACAAATAAGACTTATTGGTATTCCTAGACTCAAAAGATTTAGTAGTTGGGATCCATCTAGGTGGAGTTTTAGGTTTGTTTTGGATCATAACATGTTGAACCTTAGCCATGTTAGTAGTCTTAGTGGATTGTACCTTAGCATGTGAATTAGGAAAATGTTTCTTATTCGTAAAAGACTCGAATTTCTAGTTTCATTTTCTACATGCTTAGCATTCTTCTTCATATAACTACTCTTAGATGCAAGCCAACCCCTAGTCTTTTGAGAGTTCTAGGTAATGGTTTACTACTACTAGCGGTGCCTTGAAATCTCGTGGAATGCATCACCCTAGGTCTTGCACCTAAAATTCCTTCTTTTCGAATCATGCCTTTTCCTAGCTTCTTCTAGATAATAGTTCTTCCACAAGTCATTCATATCATATGAATTATGGGTTTTAATGCTTGGTTTTGACCTTTGTTTTGAGCTATTCCTACGGTGTTGGGAGTAGAAGCATTATTCTTAGGTAACTTAGGTGAAGTGACCGATTTTGACAAAACATTTATCGCATCAACTTGGGAGGCAAACCGTGTTTTGAAAATTTTGGTCTTTCGGATATAAGCGCAGATGAGCTAACAACGGACGGGTTTCTAATGGGATGAGAAACCGGTTTCCCAGGTTGACGGTTTTGTAAACTTAGTGTTCACACTTTTCCTGAGTTTTCCTAAGCTCATTTTTAAGGCAACAATAGCGAAACTCTTTTCACGAAGTTGAGCTTTGAGTTCATCAATTTTGCTATCAAAGAGTTTGTTTGTTCAATTGACTTAGTTCTAGCTTCTTTGACAGAGTCACTTAGTTCTATGTGATGCTTTCTCAAGACTCATTTTCTTTAGTAATTTGGCCACACAAACCGCTAATTCATCATTCTCATTTGAATATCATCAATAGTATTAACTTGAAATTACTTGTAACCAAATTACTTTTCACATGCATATTAGAAATATGTTTCTTCAAATTGTTGATAGTTGAGTTTTGTCTTGAATCGAGCTTTCAAAGTGGTAATTTCAAAAGTTCATGGAATTCGGGAAGTTCCGGATTTTTACATGGTTTGTTAAGTTGAAAACTTTCTTCTTTACTCAGTATTGCAATTTCAAGTGAAATGCAATGTTTTCAAGTTTTGAGAATTTGTTTGAAAGTTCATCAAAGCCTTTTATCAACCATATCATATGTTTTGAAATTATTAGACTCGGCTCAACCAAGGAACATATATCGAATCATGTTCAACATTAAGATCGATATGTTTAGGTACATTAGCGGATGCACTATGTTGAGCAGTTAAGGGTACCTATCACATGACACTGTTCATTTATCATCGATGATATCGCATCCACATCATATGTAACATGAGTTCTTGAACAATTTGTTGCATCATTCTTTGTTGTCTTTGTTATTACGCATTCAACAACACCCGATTCTTCAATCGATACATTACCCAACTCATCACGACTTTACATCATTGCACGAGACTCTCATCAATTATTTCATCTTTTGAGTAACTTCCTCAATATACTTCTCCACTTTGTCCATGAGATGGATAAGTGTCTCTATGAACACGCCAATTTCCATTCGGTGTGTTTCTTGAAAACATTTCGGTCGTGTCTTGATCATAATCGATGTAAATTCCCCAGCGATGAATGGTAGAAATTGGTTGTGGATCACTTGTAGTGCAAAGACTGGAACTATCCTTTTGAACATTTTCTTTATCAAGTTGTTGTTCCAATTGTCCTAAGTTCAATAGTAATGTTCCCGTTAATGTGGATAAATCTTGACGGAAAAGGGCATTGCATGTTCGTTCCATTCCAATTGGTGCGAGTAACATGAGGTGTGAGTGAAGTTAATGATAATGTTCAATGCTACTTTCCTTTTGCATGGCATTCTGTAGTCTAAACAGGTGCAATTCTCTTTCTTCAGACTCTGAACACGAAGAACTCACATCCTCATTGTTTAATTCAAGCATCTTTAATCGTTCAGTGTAGCATACATTATCAATGTTGTCCACAACATCATACAATTTAAGTACTTCTGAAATCACTGAATCAGGAGTGTAAGACATGATGTTGATGTATACACGGGATTTTACAAGTCTGTGATTTAAACAAAGAAATAGAATCTTTCGCGAGATTTTACTAAAATCAATACCAAAACGTTAAGCAATGACCAATGAAATATGTTAAGATGACTGATAGATCGACACAGTGATAGACAATTGTGTGTTAGGGCATATGATTGTTTGTAGGATTAGCAGAGATGTTGTTTGGTTGAGATTGGGATTGGTTTATGCCCGTTTTTTCCGGAGAAATTTAGGTCAAAAAACATAAAAACCTCAATAACCACATTGGGACGGTTTAGGCCTCGAGGTTGACCGAATGAACTTTAGTTAGTTCATGCAATGTCCATTCTCCTCGTTCTCACGGTCGTTTTGATGGGTAGAATGAAAGCGAGTTCTGGTTCAAAGTTATGGCCGTTTGAAGTTTTGTCGGGAAAAGTCAACAAGTCGCTAGCAAGACAAGTCGCTAGAGTAACCAAGTCGCTAAACACAAGTCGCTATGAACCAAGTCGCTAAACACAAGTCGCTAAAGCAACAAGTCGCTAAAAGCAACTCGCTAAGTATCCAGTCGCTGAACACGGTTAAGTTGCTAAAGAACAACTCGCTAAGATCCAGTCGCTAGTATCAAGTCGCTAACAATTTACACTACAACTCGCTAACAATTTACGAGCAAGTCGCTAACCTCACCAAGTCGCTAGCCGTGGTGGAGAATCCACTAACTTGTACTATTTGTCCGCTTGTCTCAATAGACAAGTCGCTAGGCTCAAGTCGCTAACAACTAACATCGTAACTCGCTAACTTTTCTTGAAGCAAGTCGCTACGATGAAAACACTACGAGCCAAGTCGCTAGCAAGAAAACTTCAAAACACACTTTTCAATCCAAAACAAGCTCAACCACGATGATTCAAGCTTACCAAATCAAAACCCAAGCACTTACAATGATTCTTAACACAAAAGTACACCCAAAATTCAAACTTTAACACTAGAAATGATCCAAATGATGCAAAACCACTAAACTTTTCAAACTCAAAACCATCTAAAAACACTAGAAATCCAAGGATATGTAAGAGATGATCAAACCATGGCTCTTGATACCATTTGTAACATATTGGTTTCACAAACACATCATATCATTATAAATGGGTATGGTTTAAGAGTTTAGAGAGAAAAGTGGGATGGGAGCATTTCAAGAGAGAGAAAGTGAAAGAAAACTTATAAGGTTAGATTAAGAATGAAAGGTCAAACCTACTGCCTTGGGAGGTAGAGGTATTTATAGTTACAAACTAAGCGTCCTCTGCCGGATTGTGGATCGACCATACGGTGGGTAAAGACCGTCCTTCCTCCACGGTGTTACTCTAAACTATACTACGCTACAAACTAACTAATAAACTACTAAATAACGTAACAAACGATATGTCTACGAGCTAACTTATGCTAGATAATATTTGGGGTGACCGACACTTTACTTATGGAATTTCCAATTCCTAACAAAAAGCTTTTATAGCCATGTGCCTATGCGATTATATGTTTTTCATGATACTAACTTAACACATGGCGTTAACTTAATGGAACTATATTACCGCACAACATTGCTTTAAAAAAAAGGTAGACATGAATCACAATGCAACGAAGATATTGCTTGTCGTTTAGGACGTGTAATATTATATATTGCTAAGTTGTGGTGGTAAATGGTGGTCCGTTGTGTGGTCGAAAAGATGGTGTCAGAAAATCTGACTACATAAAAGATTAGTTTCTATGATTCACTTAATGATTTATAAATTTTATTTAGCGGGTGTTTTTAAAAAGAAATAAAAGTAAGATGATTTATGCGCTATTGTTGTACTATATAATATATTAAGTGTACTTTTGAGTGAAGGGGTATTTTAAAAATATCATTAATGAATTGTAAAATTCATTTAGTGGGTGTTTGAAAAATATAAATGATAAAATGATTTATGCATTATTGTCTTGTACCATTTGATATATTTATTGGACTTTTGAGTGAGGGGGTATTTTAATTATATTATTAATGATTTGTAAATTTCATTTAGTGAGTGTTTTAATGAAAGAGAAAAATTAGATGATTTATGCATTATTGTTTTGTACCAAGTGCTATATTAATTGTACTTTTGAGTGATAGTATTTTTATGATATCATTAATTCTGGCATTAATATACACAAATGTTACAAGTTAGATGATTTATGCATTATTGTTTTGTACAAAATGCTATATGAATTGTACTTTTGGTTACAAGTTTAGTAGGTTACTTTTATTAGAAATGTTTTTTGTCTTAAAAAATTTAAGACTTCTTTATTTAGAATGTCCTAAACACTTTATATAGTAGTATAGATAAACGTGAATACAACCACTTTAAGTACGACCAACTCAAATATTTCGTATTTTCATAGACGTTGCCATGTCCACACTTTTTATGACATAGCAATGATAAAGCATAAGAGAGGAGGGAGTGGTACCCTAATACCCTGGGTGTCACATCACATCTATCCGATAAAACCTCCATTCAAAACTACCCATTTTACCCTAACACTACCCTAAGTCGAGAGGTGGTACCCTAGTACCCGAATTTCATTTTTTTTAATACATAAAATCACATACAATATTTAAAATAAAAACATACCATTTCATTAAAAATAAAAACATTACATAATACTTAAAAAAACTACAACTTAAAAATTGAAACTACAACTTAAAAAAAAAAAACATTACATAAGTTGAAATTAAAAAAAAGCTGAAACTACAATTTAAAAATTGCAAGCTCATCCGTGTTTGGCCGCAATTTCACGTTTTAGGTAAGAACTAATTCCAACATAAGCGGGATCGCTAATGTGATCATCTGACTCAAAAAAAACTTCATCTCCGTTGTGTATTCTTGAACTTCGCCCCTCGAGTTGTGTAGCCAACAATTGTGTCTTCTTTTGTGTGTGGCGTTGATTTCATCCATAACACTTGAGATCGACGAGGAGGATGCGCCTTGCTTCTTTTTCATTTTCTTGATTCAAGTGGAGGGTGGGGTCTTCATTCATATCGGAATGGTGTTGCTTTGCCGATTCATACTCCCAGACTTCCTTTTTGAAGAATTGCTTGTCGCACCGCAATATCTTGAAAACATTCTTGTTCGTCCATTTGTCATGACCTCGACAATCTCCCACATACAGTATGAGTAAATTGTCTTTTTGTTGTATAGTAATCCGACTCGACGCTTTACCACGTCCAGTCGTTGCACCCACTAGCCTTGCGTTTCTACATTATATACAAAATAATGTAATTGTAAATAAAAGTATAGATTATGTAGAATAAAAGTATAAGCAAACAAAATAATGTAATTGTAAATAATAAAGTATAGATTATGTAATTGTGCAGCTTGGAGGTAGTAGCGGTTGAAAATACCCATGGCCGTGTTCATTGCTCTCCACTTGGTATTCAACGCATGAAAAGTTCGTGAACTCGAACCCAAAGTTGCCTCGTAATGCTCGAAATTCGTTTCCAAAAGCAATCGGACTTTTGTTCATTCTGACAACACCACATTGGAGATTTGAATCCATGCTTCAAAAGCCTCCTCTTGTCTTGCGTGACCAAACTTCACGGGCCTCCTCCGTGAAGGCTTTTATTCCTCTCGGATCGACTTCTTGAACTTCCTCATCTTCGTCTTCTTCGTTTGGTAGTGGTTGTGTTTGCACGTGCGTACTCTACGTCATCGTCATTGTTTAAGAGCAGGAGAACTCGCTTGTAGTAGTGATGTTGTAGTGTTGTGGATTCATTTGAGGAGGACCCATATTATATTGGTAAAATTGATGTGGAGATGGGGGTTGTGGAACGTAAAATTGATTCGGGGATGGTTGAGAATAAAATTGGCTAAATCCTAACGGAGTTTGTTTTGGTTGATTCGGGGATGGTTGAGACCAACCTTGACGCGAGGTGGAAGTTTTTTTACCTCTCCTTGGATCCATGGTTTTGTGTTTTTGAAAGATTAGTGTGTGTTGTTATTTGTGTTTTGTGTGTTTTTATTTAGACAAATGAGTATGAATTGTTTGGTTTTAAAGAGATTTTTATTTATTTTTATTCATGGCAATGTAGCCGTTGAACAAACACGCTCCCCCAACGGATCTTTTTTTCAATTTTAATCAACAAACACGCTCGGGCTCCCAACTCGATTTTGCTACCCGCTTGGCTCGGGGCGGTGTACCCGCTCGAGTACTTGAACTCGATGCACAACCCGAGCTCCACTACCTCCTCCCTAAGCAAACTTAGTTTAAAGGTGCTGATAGTTTCACCTTTCACCATCACTTTTAGTTTATTGGAAAAAACTTGAACAGGGACTTTGATGTTTAGCGAGCTCATAATTTTTGCATACACAAAACTTTTTTTAATAAACATTGCATTGCAGCTCTAGATAATTCACAATTTTATCGCCATTCAAATGAATTAGAGTTTGTTTGAGAACAGCTTTTATTTATAAGCTAAGTTTATAGTTTACTAGTTATATATTTCCGTGTATCCACATGGCAATGATATAAATCATACTCAATGTGTTTTAATATAAGTAACAATATATTTAAATTTCAACTATTTGTGTATACAAATTATATATTATCTTATTTCAATAATATAATTGATTAAATATGTAAATTATTTTGACGTGGTAAAGCATTTCCAGGTGCCTATACCGAGTTGTTAAATAAGATTTTTCCTGTAGTATTATTTAAAATATTTTATACTTATATAGTCTGTGCACACATGAGTTTTTACATAAATTTTTCATTATGTATTAATATCGTTTAATACTTCTTTTATAGATTTTGTTCAACTGTCATGGTGTTGAGGTTAATACTAAATTTAACTATTGATATCATGTTTTTAACATAATGTGTGTCCAATAACATGTAATGATGCTTAAAAAATGTTTTTCTAGATATCTTTACTTCAACTTTAAAAAGTAATTACATGCGTCGTTGCTATATGTACAATATCATGTACTTGTTTTCACCCGTGGGGTTGTGCATTCATTTTAATATTTATATTATTGTTAATAATAATTTTAGTCATATTTAATTTTTAAACCCATGTACGCACATGTTAAACTTATAAAAAATAAAATAACATGAGTCGTTAGTGAACGTAGATAATAATAAAAAAAAAAGAAAATTACGGACATCCTTACATAATCTCATAAAGAGGAATAACATGAATTGTTCGCATATATACAATCTCATATAACCATTTACATATCACAGTAACTCGTGCTTTCATCTTGATATTTACAATTTCATTAATATATGTTATTTTAATATGTAATATATAATAATATTTATAAATAATAACGTATATGTTGTTTTTTATTAAAAAAATTAAAAGATATAAAGTGTAAAAGGTATTTATTAGATTTAAAAAATTATAAAAAAAAAAAAAAAACATATAAACTGATAAGTTTTCTTAAGGCTATATAATTTATTAAAAGTTAACAACTAAAAGTTTATTAGTTACCTTTTTTATTTTTAGTTCTTTTTATAAAATCGAAACAAGTGTTTTCAAAAAATAAAATTCTTAAAAACTAATTTTGTTTGGCAGAATATGTTTATAAGAGATTATTAAAAATTATCTTTCATAATCTCTCGAAAGTAAAATTTTACTTCATGTACCTTACAAAATAATCATTTTTATAAGGGTTATTGTCTGAAAAAGTCACTAAAGTTTGCGGAAATTTGTCTAAGTCACTTATAGTTTAAAACTCATTATCGTTCGGGTTCTTTCAACTTATTGTGACCAGGTTATATTTCATTACTCTTGTTTTGGTAATCTATAATTACGGTAATAAGACTACGTGGCAAATATTTTAGATTTCATTTATATTAAAAAAATGAGTTAATATCTGAATAAGTTCTTAAAGTTTGTGAAATGTTCGTTTAAGTTCTTATCGTTTACATTCTTTTACATTTAAGTTAATATACAAATAAGTTGCTAAAATTGTGTATATTTTTATATGCTTTTACAACAACTTTTGGACTTTATTATCGTTTATATTCTTTACATTTTATCTGTTTTGCACTTTTTACAATTTTGCACACATTTGTATTTTTATTTTATTTTTTACATAATTGGACGTTATTAGACTTTTTGGAAGTAATTTTTGTTTGATATGTTTTCATACGTTATTATATATTTTGGATGTTATTATCGTTTTTGGATGTTGTTATCGTTTTCTTAAATTTTATCGTAAAACGTATAAAACATACAAGCGTTTAAAGAAGATAAAGCGTATAGAACATAAAACCATATAAAATATACAAATGTATGAAAATGAACAAAATGAACAAAACCATACAAGAATGTATGAAAGCGTAAAAGGTATAGAAAAACGTACATACACATATATAAAAGCGGATAAATACATACAAAAACGTGCGAAATGGACAAACATATATACAAAATGTGCGAAACGTAAAAAGATGCGACAAGAAATGCATACACAAACGTATAAAAGCGGATGAAGCGTAAAAAATACGGAAATATACAAAACGCGTTTAAATGGAAAAAAACTTAAAAAAGAACGACAACAAATAAAGCGTACTAACGTATAAATACGTATAAAACGTGCGAAAATGGAAAAAGCGTAAAAATACTTAAAAGGATAAAACATACATAAATGTATAAAAGCGGATAGTAACTTTTTAAAAGTTCGAGAACCTATTTAATAAACCCGTGAACTATAGTAATCATTTAACATCTCAAACTATAGTGATGGCGTGGACAAGAGAACCAAGGTAAATCATCAGGTTGCCCACCTCGTAGTAACAAGAATGTCACTTTTTAAGCGTTGAGTAACCCATAATAAACCCGTTAACTTGAGAACTTGCGAATGAAAACTTTTAAACTATAGTGACTTAGGACAAGTTTCCCGCAAACTTTAGTGACTTTTTTGTATAATAACCCTTTTTTATAATTTTTTCAACAACAACACCCATCACTAGCACAATCTATTTTTGCCAAACATACTCATATTTTTTTGGTGGATAAAATTTAAAACGAGTTTAACAAAATTGTTTCATGACTTTCAATGCATGACAAAATGAATCAACACTTTCTCATACTTTTGGTCCTTCTACTTGAGGTATCTGCTTTATTTAGTGACTGATGTTTTCGAAATAAAGGTATCTTTTTGTGCGATGGTATCAAACAGATAGACTGAGCAACAAGTTTCTTTTATTCAAGAATGAATTACAATAGTCGGCATAGTTTGAACAATATCGTAATCAAACTGTTACAAAACTGGAGAAGATCAAATGATCAAAAGTACAAGACATAAATGGATCAACAGATCCTAGTACAACAATATTTTGTGAGAGAGAGATAGAGCATTCAAGAGGATGACTGCGTGAGTTGAGTGATTAAACCCTAGGAAAGGGACCACAGTATATAGCAAAGGAAGATACAAGGAGCCCCCTATATCTTTCTATCTTTCTTCATAAGGAGCACAACTTTAGTCTTCTCCATATAGAAGAATAAGAATGTCCATATTAAGCCCCTCATAAGAAACCTGCACAAAGAACACCACAAGTGAAAAAGCAACTAGGACATGTTTGGGATACAGGTTACTTAGGTGTTTTGGAACATTCCCCCTTAATCTGTTTCCCAAACATGTCAAATAATTTCAGTTTTTCACAAAGAAATTTGTGTTGATACACAGGAAGGTGCTTGGTTAGAATGTCTGCAGTTTGGTTTGAGGAGCCAATTTTGATGGCACTCAAGACACCTTTTGCAATTTTTTCTCTGATAAAATGGACATCAATTTCAAAGTGTTTGGATCTCTCATGGAAAACAGGGTTGACAGCAAGTTGTAAAGCAGATTTGTTATCACAAAACAAGTTCACATGAAGATTAAGGTCATCATTTAGATCCTTTAGGATTTTTTGAACCCAAATGATTTCACAGGCTGCAGCAGCCATGGATCTATATTCAACTTCAGTTGAAGATTTTGAGAGAGTATTTTGTTTTTTGCTTTTCCATTATATCAAACACTTGTTAAAGAAAACACAGTAACCAGTAACAGATTTCCTGGTTTTAATACATTTTGCCCAATCTACATCACTATACCCTTCAAGAACATTATTGAGACTGTTATGGTCATACCTTAGGCCTTTACCATGAGCACCTTTTAAGTATCTTAGAACATTCAGAGCAGAGTCCAAATGAGACTTTAAGGGAGTATGCATATGTTGTGCTAAACAGTGAACTGAATAGGATATGTCAGGTCTAGTATGAGTAAGATAAATCAGTTTTCCAAGCAGTTTTTGATACCCAGTTATGTTATCAAGCAATGGGTCATCTTGAGTTGGAATAAAAGGAAGAACAGAGTTAGGTTCCATAGGTGTAGACACAGGTTTACACCCAAGGAGACCAAATTCTTTTAACACTTCAAGACAATATTTTCTTTGGGAGAGACAAATGTCATCCCCAGTTTTTATCACCTCAATACCCAAAAAGAATTTGAGAGACCCCAAGTCTTTTATGTTGAATTTAGTTTTAAGAAAGACTTTGAAATGTTCAATTTCCTCAACACAGTTACCAGTAAGAACAATATCATCAACATAGACAAGTAAAGCTATAAACTTGTTATCTTTGTTTTTAGTAAATAAAGAATGATCACTCACAGACTGAACAAAGTCATGTTCTTTGAGAACACCAACAAGTTTTTCATTCCATTTCCTGGGAGCTTGCTTGAGGCCATATAATGATTTGGTAAGTTTGCAAACCATGTTTTTGTTGTTTTCATCAGAAAAGCCTTTTGGAATAGTCATATATATATCCTCATCAAGCTCACCATAAAGGAAAGCATTGTTAACATCAAGTTGAAAAAGGGGCCATTTATTCTTAACAGCTAAGGAAATAAGAATTCTAACAGTAGACATTTTAACAACAGGGGAAAAAGTTTCATTGTAATCTATGCCTTCTCTTTGGTTAAAGCCTTTGGCAACAAGCCTGGCTTTGTATCTGTCCACTTCACCATTGGATTTGTATTTGATTTTCCAAATCCATTTGTAACCAATGGGTTTCCTGTTAGCAGGTAAAGTGGTTATGATCCAAGACTTGTTAGTATTTAAGGCCTCAATTTCAGTATTCATAGCATCAACCCAATTAGGATCAAGGATGGCTTCCTCATAACAAGTAGGTTCAACACTTTTATTTAAGTTGGAAGTAAAGCAGTAATTCTCAGAATCAAGATTATAATAATTCACCGCTTTTTCTATACCATATTTAACTTTGCTTTCAACAATAAAGTCATTAAGGTTTTTTGGCATTCTAGTAGGTCTGGTTGACCTTCTTGTGGTGATGGCTGGCAAGCCTCCTTGTTTAGGAATGGACTCATTAGAGTCAGAATCAGAGTTAACATCAGAGTTGATGTCATTGGAGTTTGTTTCAGGAGAAACAGTGCCCTCAGGGTGTGTATTTTCTTCTATAGAAGTTGCAACAGAGTTACCATCCTCATTAAAAGAATTCAACTCAGTGCCATCATCATTGGAAGACACTCTCCCTTCATCATTGGGTCTTTTAGGGTTGTCAGTATCAAAAAAGTTTTTATGGTTTAAATCTTTTGATACACCAGTTTCAAAAACTTGTTTTTGAAGATTGTTTTTCATTTTAAAAGGGAAAACTGTTTCATAAAACTTGACATCTCTTGAGTAAAAAACATTTTTTGTTTCTAAACTTAAAAGTTTGTAGCCTTTTTTTTTCATTAGAGTAACCAATAAAGACACTTTTCTCATATCTGCTATCAAACTTGTCAGAACTGTTAAGAATAGTAGCATAGCAAAGACAACCAAAAACCCTAATATGAGAGAGTGTAGGGTCATGCCCATACACAAGAGAGAAAATATATTTGCTAGATAACACAGAAGAAGGTAACCTGTTGATAAGGTAAACAACAGTGAGATTCAGGCCATAAGTAAAGAGGTAATTCCCCCTGAAACATAAGAGATCTAGCAACATTGAGAAGATGTCTATATTTCCTTTCTGCTACTCCATTTTGTTGTGGTGTGTAAACACAAGAGGTCTGATGTAGTATTCATTTGTTATGAAAAAATTGTTGCATTTTGTTATTGAAAAATTCAGTACCATTGTCATTTCTGAAAATTTTTATATTACTTTCAAATTGATTTGACAGCATTTGAGAAAAATTGACAATGGAATCATAGACTTCATCTTTGCTTTTAAGCATATAAACCCAGACAGACCTTGAGTAATCATCAACAATAGTTAAAAAATATTTGTAGCCATCTCTGCTAGTGATTTTATAAGGACCCCAAACATCTAGGTGTACAAGTTGACCAATTTTAGTAGATTTATGTTCACTTAAGGGAAAAGGTTCCCTGGTTTGTTTTGCCTTGTTGCAAGTATCACAGAGATGGTTAGAGTCAGTTGGATTATCAAGGTTAAGACTGGGTTTAAGGACTTGTAAGACTTGATAAGAGGGATGACCAAGCCTTTGGTGTCAAAGGTTTCTAGAAACAAAGCATGAAGAGATGCAGTTATTAGAGACAATCTTACAATCAGAGTCAACATCAAATAAGTACATGCCATTAGATTGATTACCAATCCCCACATTCCTTTTTGTTGCAAAGTCATGAATATAACATTTAGATTCATCAAAGCCAACAAATAGCTTGCTATCTCTAGCAAGTTTATGAACATATAGCAGACTGACAGTGTACTCAGGCACAACTAAGACATCATGTAAGGTAATGTTGTTGTTGATTTTTAGGTCATCAATTTCAGTGATAAGTGCCTGAGTACCATTTGGGTGTCCAACAGTGAGGCCAAGTTTGGAGACATCAATAGTATTGATCAAAGATTTTGAAGACAAAGTCATGTGTTGGTTTTCTCCAGAGTCAACAATCCAACCCAGACTGATTTTCCATTTTAAAAGGTTTGTGTTTCCATTAAAATATTTTTCAAATTTTAGGTTGAATTTGACACTTCCATTAAAAAGTTCACGAAAACATTTACCCGCCATATTGGCATTGACAGGACTATCATTGAGAAGACTCATGAGTCGGCCATCATTCATTAGACAAAGAAAGCAGAGAGTTGCTAGTTCTATTTTCAAGATTAACATCGGAAGAAGAAGCATTGTTACTAGCAAGTTTAGTATTAGAGTTAAAGTTCCTTTTCCATAACCGCAGGATAACCAACAAGATCATAACATCTATCAATGGTGTGACCAGGTTTGTTGCACTTAGAGCATTTCGATTAAGATTGGGTCCTCTATTGTTAGAGTGCTACTGCAGGTATTGTTCCCAGTGAGATTTGAGCTTTGTAATTGTTGTTTCCTCTTTTCTTATTATCAAAATTTTTGAAGCAAAAGCAGACACATTTGGTTTGATGGATCCAGTTCCAGAGGAGAAGTTCCTATGGGATTCTTCCCCTGACACAATAGAAAAAGCAATTTTGACTGATGGTAAAGGATACCTGGTTAAAATATTGCTTCTGATAGGCACATAAGTGTCATCAAGACCAATTAAAAACTGCATTAACTTGATTAGCTGGTAGACTGACCATGGAGTCAAATTGTTTCCATAATGAGTTAAGATTATTGTAGTAATCAGCAAGAGAGGACCCATTTTGACCCAAAGAGTTGATGTTTTTATGTATATTAAAGACAACAAATCCATCAACTTTGTCATATGTTTCTTTTAAGTTATTCCACATTTCATAAGCAATTTTTGAGTATATAGCACCAGCAAATAGCTCAGGACTTAAAGAGTTTAGAATCCAAGTAAGAACAACAGAGTCACACATATCCCATTGATTAGCAAGACTAGCATTAGAGACATCCTTTCTACAAGTTCCATCAACAAAGCCAAGTTTATTATGATTTCTTAAGGCAAATGTCATGGCAATGCTCCATATTTTATAATTTTATGAACCAGTTAATTTCACAGATATAATGGGATTACCACTGGTGTCACTAGGGTGCAAGTAGAGAGTATCACGAAATGTAAGTTTTAATTCAGAAGAGGAGTTAATCACAGATTCATTAATAGCATGTTCATCATCACCCTCAACCATGGTGACAACACATAGAAAGATAAATAAACAAGAAAAGCAACAACAACCTCAATCAATAAAGGCAACAATCCCAAATCAACCTCCAACCTAACTAAACCTATCCTCCTTCAACTAGAAGAGAAAAAATGCAAGCAAATAAATAACTCACACCCACGGTTCAACAAGTACCAAGCTTTTGGACTGGGGTAGGCCAGAGCAGGTATTCACACCACTCAGAGGTGGCAGATCAAGGTGTTAACCTACCCGTTTGCACCCACTCGACTGAATCTTGTTAAACAAGAAAGGAGAAGAACTTACGATTGCTTTGTGCGTGAAAGAAGTGAAGGCCAAATCACAATCACCTAGATTCACTTAGTCTAGGGATGATTAT
Source organism: Chrysanthemum lavandulifolium (assembly GCA_022545495.1). Lineage (NCBI taxonomy): Eukaryota > Viridiplantae > Streptophyta > Magnoliopsida > Asterales > Asteraceae > Chrysanthemum > Chrysanthemum lavandulifolium. Next base: position 102,665,011 of record CM040245.1, read on the forward strand.
GATCAATTAGAACCGAGAGCACTCCAAGATCAAAACCCCGATTCGAATTAATTAGGGTTTGGAACAAACCCTAATTTGTTTCAATTGAGCACCAATAGGATCAGAACCACCAATCCAATTACCACAGACATCCCATAACACAAATAATTACCACCGAAGATATCAAGATCAAGAAACCCCCAATTTTTAGAAAACCCTAGAAATCAGGATTTGAAGATAATCAGTAGCCTACATCTCTGATACCATGTGCGATGGTATCAAGCAGATTGACTGAGCAACAAGTTTCTTTTATTCAAGAATGAATTACAATAGTCGGCACAGTTTGAACAATATCGTAGTCAAACTGTTACAAAACTAGAGAAGTTCAAATGATCAAAAGTACAAGACAAAAATGGATCAACTGATCCTAGTACACCAATATTTTGTGGGAGAGAGAGAGAGCAGTCAAGAGGATGACTGCGTGAGTTGAGTGATTAAACCCTAGGAGAGGGACCACAATATATAGCAAAGGAAGATACAAGGAGCCCCCTCTATCTTTCTTCATAAGGAGCACAACTTTAGTCTTCTCCATATAGAAGAATAAGAATGTCCATATTAAACCCCTCATAAGAAACCTGCACAAAGAACACCACAAGTGAGAAAGCAACTAGGACATGTTTGGGATACAGATTACTTAGGTGTTTTGGAACACTTTTTGATGATTCAAAACCATTATTTTGTTGCGAAAATAACGTTGCAAGCAAACCAATTGGTATGTTCGTTCAAAAAAAAAAATTGGTATGACTTTATAAAGAGTAAAACAGTTACTAACTTAATCCTTGAATCATCTACATAATGCATAAGCATCTCTTCGATGAGAAAAGTTTGTCAATAAAAGACTTGCCATGATGTTGTGAGCATACCTTGATATCTCGTCTTAAGAAATACAACAATTTTGCACACGTTTCATTTCTTTATAGACAAAATCACGAATAATTTAGTGTAACTCAACGTGCTTAGTTATTGTCGAGTATTTTTCCATGGACTATCTTGGATCACAATTCACAAATATGCCCACCTTTAATAATAGTTGTCGTAAGTCGTAAACTCTAAAGTTTGGTATTTTCTAATATGAAAACATAAACTCTAAAGTTTGGTATTCAAGGTTTTATTCATATCTGTAAACTCAATAATACAAAATGAAAAAAAGATTAACATAACATTTGAATTATTCAGTACACTTCCATCAAAGTAATTAGTCAAAATCTTTGAATCCCTTGTATTTAGCTAAATAGATTCAAGTTCTTATCCACTAAAATCATATACGATACAATTAATCAAATGCTTTAATTTGTCCTTACTAATTGAAGTCATTCTCATTTAAAAATTCATGAATTTTATGATAGTACAAAAACTCAGAATTTAATCCGGAAGTATTAGAAAAACAAAGAATCGTATCAATGGCATAAATTGGATTCATAATCAATGATCCAAATCTATATAGGTGACAGCTTATTTTGAGACCTTATTATTGAGGGCATATTCGCTCTCACTTAAAGTAGCATCTTTTGAGAGTTTTTGATCTCATTTAACTTTTTGTAACCCGTGCATAGTATCGTAATTTTATAGCGACAAACATTTATAGATGCGATATTGTTGTTAAGTGTTCCGTGTAACGTGTATCATATATAACGTAAAATGTAGAGTTGTCATGCGTTATAATTTCAAAAGCTGTCATGCATTATAATTTCAAGAGTTGTTAAATAGTTAAAAGCACCAAAATATAACGCTACTAAATGAGATTGTGCAAAAGGCTTAAAGTCGACTACTTAATATATGTCGTGAATGAGAACTTAGTGAGATTATGCAAAAAACAGGTGGACTTCGAAATATTGGGTGTACATTTTACTTTGGAATATATTTCATAAATGAGATTGTGCAAAACAACTGAGTACACCATACACCATCAATACCATCAATCGCGATAATAGTAATTGAGATTGAGGATAGCAATTCTACTTTTCTTATTTTAAGAGTTTTAAGCATAATCATACACTTTTTATGTGTAACAGAAATGATAGAAAATCCTTCATCACAAACAGATTGGTTCGATGGCCAATTAAAATCAATATTCATTAAGACGATCGATGTCTCACCTAAAATACTATCTCAAACTATGCCTAACTAAGATTTTTATATTACGCAGACACTTTTCATGATCATACTCTGTCATTGTAAACGTCTAGTAAACCATAAGTTATGAATTCAACCCCCAAAATAGACTAAACGTCATTGACACATATAATAGTTGCCCGAGAATCAGTTAGTGGTGGCTTTAGTGATAATGAGCTTGAGTAACTATTGAGATGTCTCAATCTCAATTTTTGCTAGGTCCAAAATAATTCTAAGTGGCCACACCAACTTTCTTACAAAGATGAGGGCTTAACCCGGTCCAAATATCTGTATTGAAAGACTCAAATCTCATGAATTAGTGGGGAAAAAAAATCAAAAACCATGGTTAAAAACCCAAATGACACCCCACCCCAAGGACAAACTCGTAAATAATGTTAAACATAAATAAATTAGATTATACCAAAAAAAAAAAAAAAAGAAAGAAAAAAACCGTTGAAAAAAGCAATCTCGTAAATAACACCCTTCCCCCAAGGACAAACTCGTAAATCCAACCCCAACGAATACCTAATCACAAAAGGAGGCTGACCTATAATGCAATCCACCTCATTTACATCCACAGCCGTCAGATCAAACCCATCGCACGGTTAATAAAAACCCTAACTCCTTTCCTCAGTTATAAAATCACTCTTTGCACCTCACTTCCCCTATTCTTCATTTTCCTTCACATCTCATCTCTCTCTTTTGCCGTTAATTCTCTAAGGTCCGTTTCTCATAATCTTCATCTTTTATATACTAAATCAAAGCTTATACAGCTTGTATGTATGCATAACTGTATAGATCTGTTTGTTTTGATGCTATATTGATCTGTTTTGAGCCTTATTTAGTGTTATAAGCTTGTTTTTAGGCTAAATTCTGATTATATGTTGTAATAATGATCTTTTTGTTGTTTAATCTGCTTAGTTCTGTAACGATTTAGCTGTTAATCTGTTTTTAGGTTCAGTTTTGTGTATATGTTGATAACAGTGGTTTAGTTTATAGATTTGGTATGAATTTATAGCGTATAGTTAAGTTTTGCATGATTTAAGATCTATAAGTGTTGAATATATGTTGTTAGGTTAGTTTTGTGTACATATATTGATGTATGATGATAATAGCTTATTAAAACAGATAAGTTTATAAGTTTAGCTTGTTTTTGTAGCGGTTGGTTAAGTTTTGCATGATTTAAGAGTTACTAGTGTTTATTGATATGTTGTTAGGTTAGATTTGTGTATATATATTGATGTATGATGATAATAACGGTTTTGTTTATGTATTTAGCTTGATTTTACAACGATTTAGCTGTATTTCTAAGTTTATGTATTTAGCTTGATAGTAACGGCTTAGTTATGTGCAAGTGTTTATGTATGCTGGTATAGTGGTTTAGTTAGTTGATTTAGCTTGATGATATGAAGATTAGCTATGTTATGCTTTTTTATTAGGTGTATTTTGTGTATATGTTATGTATAAAATGTTAAATAACCGTTTTAGTTATATATTGGCCTGATTTTGTAAGGCTTAGCTTTGTTATGATTTTGTAGCTGAATTTGTTGTATGATTTGTTAGTTATAAGTCCTGTTTGTATGTTAATAAGCTTTATAAAAAGAGGTTTATGATGTTTAGTTAATTGAGTTTTAATGAATTTATTCAGATCTGTTTGTTAAAAGCTGCGTATATATGTATCGTTAAAAATTTTGTTGAGTATTAAGTATTAGTTAATTGTTATCTATTGATGTTTAAATGTATGTTTTGGTAACTAGTGGTTTGATATAATGCTGTGAATTAGTTTTGATGTTATATTGTTTAATAGCATTTATGACTGATGTTGATTGTTTGTTTTGTATTACAGATGGGTAAGGAAAAGATTCATATCAGTATCGTTGTCATTGGACATGTCGACTCCGGCAAGTCTACAACCACTGGTCACTTGATCTACAAGTTGGGAGGTATTGACAAGCGTGTGATCGAGCGTTTCGAGAAGGAAGCTGCTGAGATGAACAAAAGGTCCTTCAAGTACGCATGGGTGTTGGACAAACTTAAGGCAGAGCGTGAACGTGGTATCACCATCGATATTGCTTTGTGGAAATTTGAAACCACCAAGTACTACTGCACAGTTATTGATGCTCCTGGACATAGGGATTTCATCAAGAATATGATTACTGGAACTTCACAGGCTGATTGTGCTGTCTTGATTATCGACTCAACCACTGGTGGTTTCGAAGCTGGTATTTCCAAGGATGGTCAGACCCGTGAGCACGCACTTCTTGCTTTCACCCTTGGTGTCAAGCAAATGATTTGCTGTTGTAACAAGGTGAGGATAATTGAATTTGATTGTATATTGTTTTCAACTTTTAATTGATATGAATGTTGGTTATGTATGATCTGTTTCTAACTGTTTTGTTTAAATTGTTTGTAGATGGATGCTACTACTCCCAAGTACTCCAAGTCAAGGTACGAGGAAATCGTGAAGGAAGTTTCATCCTACTTGAAGAAGGTTGGATACAACCCAGACAAAATCGCCTTCGTGCCCATCTCTGGTTTTGAAGGTGACAACATGATTGAGCGATCCACCAACCTTGACTGGTACAAGGGACCTACTCTCCTTGAAGCCCTTGACCAGATCAACGAGCCCAAGAGACCATCAGACAAGCCCCTCCGTCTTCCACTTCAAGATGTTTACAAGATTGGTGGTATTGGAACTGTGCCAGTGGGACGTGTTGAGACTGGTGTCATCAAGCTTGGTATGGTTGTTACTTTTGGACCATCTGGTTTGACCACTGAAGTCAAGTCAGTTGAGATGCACCACGAAGCTCTAACTGAAGCTCTTCCTGGTGACAACGTTGGGTTCAATGTGAAGAATGTTGCTGTTAAGGATCTCAAGCGTGGGTATGTTGCATCTAACTCCAAGGATGACCCAGCTAAGGGTGCTGCCAGTTTCACCTCCCAGGTCATCATCATGAACCACCCTGGTCAGATTGGAAACGGTTATGCTCCAGTGCTTGATTGTCACACCTCCCACATTGCTGTTAAGTTTGGTGAGATCTTGACCAAGATCGACAGGCGATCTGGTAAGGAGTTGGAAAAAGAGCCAAAGTTCTTGAAGAACGGAGATGCTGGTATGGTTAAGATGCTTCCAACCAAGCCCATGGTTGTTGAGACCTTTGCTGAATACCCACCTCTTGGAAGGTTTGCTGTGAGGGACATGAGGCAGACTGTTGCTGTCGGTGTTATCAAGTCTGTTGACAAGAAGGACCCAACTGGAGCTAAGGTGACCAAGGCTGCCGTCAAGAAGGGTGCCAAGTGAGGTGTTTGTGATTTGGATCATGGAGTTTATTTTCTGTCTTCTTATTTACTTTACTAGTTTTGAACTTTATATTTTGTTGAAGAGTTTTGGTTATTGATCCTGTTATGGATCAGACTTTTGTTGTGGTGAAATCTATAGTTGTTACTGCAATGAGCTTGTTAGTTGATGGGTAAACAATTGAGATCTGTTATCCAATAGTCATTTTCTGGGATATGATTTGTGCTTGTGTTGTTTTGGTCATATGGTTACTGTGGTCTGTTTCTAGTTTTTTTACATGTTTGTTGCTTATCTAATTGCTAGTGATGGGGTTAAAACCTTGTATTTTTATAAGACTAACTTTTTTTCTTGTGAAATTCAGCAATGTAAAATGTATCCTGCAATTAATCTACTGCTGGTTTGATAATTTGTTTGCTGTTTTTACATGTATCATAATACCAAGTGTTTTAGTTTAGAACTTGGTTCTGTTAAACAATCCTTTTCACATTAATTAGAATTCAGACCTTTACTAATCTAAATCCTAAGCAAGTGCTGTGCTTTTTATATGGTTTTGCTTTTTTCACTATTTTGATAAAATGTTTATCATTGTAACACCTCAACCCGATAAGGGTAAAAGTATCACATTTATGGTGCCAAATCAGAAAAATACATATTAACCATGCAAGCGAAAGTCTATACACAATCTCATACTCCCATCTTTCTTCTTAACAAATAACACAAGTGCGCCCCAGGGTGAAACACTGGGTCTAATAAAGCCGTTCTCCAAAAGTTCTTGCAACTGTTCTTTCAACTCTTTCAATTCAATTGATGCCATACGATAAGGAGCTTTAGATATAGGTTCGGCACCAGGAATCAAATCAATGCCAAATTCAACTTCCCTAGCGGGAGGGATGCCAGGAAGTTCATCAGGAAAACATCAGAGAATTCGCACAACAGAGAGACTTTCAATAGTTGGAACTTCCAAAGAAGTATCTTTGATGGCAACTTTAAGCAAGTTGAGAAACATATTAAGTTCATCAATATTAAACAAGCTTTAGTTTAGAGCATAAAATACACTTTTGATCAAGCTCAGGTTGAGTCTAACTTTTTTTGAGTAAAAGTTTTTGTAAAATAACTTCAAGTTTAAGTATCTCAAGCAAACATCACTTTTGGTCAGTTTAAGTCAGTTTTTTTGAGTAAAAGTTTTTGTAAACTTCAAGTGTAAGTATCTCAAGCAAAAACATCACAATGTATCATCTAAAGTGTGTTACCATTTGGGATCTTCTCACTCTTCAAAATTAGTCTCCGTAGTATATTATTTTGTTCTTGCCAGCTAAAAAGAGTTCTCCACTTAACTTTCCTAGAAAAAGGTTAAATGGGGTTTGACAAAAGTATATATATAATCAATAGAAGCACTTTTGACTAGGATCTTTGCTTTTCAAATTTCTATAAGTTCAGTAATTTATTCAAACTGGTTTTAATAAGCTCTTTTCATTAGCAGTTTAGCTTATTTTGCTAGTGTTTACGCTGTTTTACATTTATTGTTTTTTCTTCGCTTTTAAACAAAATCCATTTCTCGTTATTTTGTTCATAACTAGTGATGTTGTTCAGTTTGCAACTGTATCATATAAAACTATATTTTTGCGAGCCAAACGGGACATTAGGCTGGGCGCACTAAGGGGGTCGAGCTTCCGGTCGATCTTGGTCGATGAATGTCGCCCTTGATGTGGAAATGAGGGTCGACGATGGTCGTTTGGCTTTTGGGTCGAGAACTCGACCAAGGTCGGGTGTTTGTTTTGTGTTTGTTGTGTGTGTTTTAATTAATTAAAATATATTGTTAGTTTTTTGTAGTGTAGGTCGCTTTGTTGTGATAAAAAGTCGTTTGTAGGTCGTCGATGTGATAGGAAAAATGAGAGTCGCTGGAGGTCACGAGCATGCCCAACCTTAGTTTATTTGGTCTTATAAGTTCATCTAATTCAACTTAATAATTCTTTAATTCTATAAGCTTAATTGAATAACAACGTCAATAAACTAGTAAAAAAAAGAGAAATAAAAAAAAAACCCATTGTCACAATCATACTTCACAAAAATACATAATTTTTTTCAAAAAAACCAAAATACTTATAAAATTCACAAACTTTGCGACTATTTTGCGAGATTTCTTTAAAAAATCGCAATTTCGATTTTTTTAAAACACTTTGCATTTTCAATCTATGCTAATTTTGATATTTGGAGAGTTTGGTATGTGAAAATCAAGTGTAAAATGAGGGTTGTGAAAATCGCTGTGTATTTGGGTTTTTAAAAATCGCAAATGGTCGTAAATTTTGCGAATTTTATAGGTATTTTGAGTTTTTTTTGAAAAAAATTGAATATTATGTGACATTACGTTTTTAAAAATGAGTATTTTGTTATTTTCCCTAAATTTTTTTTAATCATAAGCTTATCAAATTTTGAATAAACTTGTAGAATTAAAGCTTATGAAGCATAAGCCAAACACCCTTAGCTAATCATAACGAACTTGTCTGCAAATTTCGTTTACAGAACACCCTTGTTCATCACCAGCCACCACCTTCAACCTCCACATTCCATTTCTATCTATTCTACTACTGACTCAATCACTCACTACCCACATCACCAAAATGAACATCACATCAAAATCCATACAATATTTGCACAAACTCACCCAAAACCCTAATTACCAACCCATCTCCCTCTTTTCATCCTACACAAAAAGAGTCAACAAAAGAACACTAACCCCTTCAAAAACCATAAACCCATCCCATCTCAACCACTTAATCTCACACCTTCCACCCAGGTTCACTCCAGACGATTTGCACAACTTAATATCCACCCAAACAGACCCATTAATCTCACTTCACCTATTTAACCACGCATCCAAACACCCCAGGTTCACTCACTCCGTCTCAACTTACCACATCACCTTAAAAAAACTAGGTTTATCCAAAATGTACCCCGAATTCGACACCCTTGTTGACAAAATACTAAATCTTCGCGCCTTTGGGTCCGAATGTCTTTTCAATACTATTATATACTATTATACTGAGGCTAGGATGTTGTCTAAAGCTGTTAATGTTTATAAACATATGCGAGATTTAGGTAGTGTGAAAGCGGAATGTAGGCCGTCGATAAGGACGTTTAATTTACTGTTTACGGCGTTTTTGAGTAAACGGAGTGATAGTTATGTGAATCATGTGTATATGGATACGATGAGTATGTTGTTTAGGCAAATGGTGGATGACGGGATTGAGCCGGATGTTTTTGCGTTGAATTGTATGATTAAAGGGTACGTGTTGTCGTTACATGTGAATGACGCGTTAAGGTTGTATCATCAGATGGGTGTGGTTTATGAGTGTGTGCCGAATAGTTTTACGTTTGATTATTTGATACATGGGTTGTGTGCGCAAGGGAGGACGGGTAATGCTGGGAAGATATGTGGGGAGATGAAACGGAGAGGGTTTGTGCCGAGTGGTAAGTCGTATAGTTCGCTTGTGTGTGCGTTTGTGATTGAGGGGGAGGTTGATGAGGCGGTTAGGTGGTTGTGGGAGATGGTGGAGTGTGGACGGGTGGGGGATTATGTTATGTATTGGACTGTGGTTGATGAGTTTTGTAGACGGAAGAGGTGTGGAGATGCGGTGAGGTTGATTAGGGAGTTGGAAGAGAAACGAGTGTTGGATAGAGGTGTTTATAGGAAGCTTGAGTATGAACTTCGGGTCAAATATGGGAAGTTGTTTGATAGATATGGATCAGCAAGTAGGTATGATCGTCTTGTTATTTGACTATTATGATTCATGAATAACTTGAGAAACCAACTGTTTTCCGTACCTCATGGTATGAGTGTATGAACAATCATCTTACAATATGTCACTTTAGTAACTTCCGATGACTTGCATATGATTTTCTACCCGTCATGGGCTTGGTCATACTATGTTGGGTTTTTAGTATCATCATATCTGACATGTTTATTTGACTCTCTTCGAACTTAAGAGGATTTGTAAAAGAGACAATATAAGAGTTGTATTTGGTTGGCGTTTTGAATTCTCATATTGTACTATATAGTAGGCTATTCACAACATAAACTTGTCTGGATATCATTTCACTAGTAAAATTATGTCATAATATGGATTAATATCTGATATGTGCTCTTTGTACCAAATTGGTTCCTAATCCAAACACTGTACTTCCTGAAAACTAGAATGGTTCTAACTGTACTTTTACGTTGTTGCAGTTGAGTCACATTGTGAAAAGGTGATTAACTCTCGTTGATTCGGTGAACACAAGACTTGATCAAACATACCAGGAGAAGAAGCTATTGCAGATGACGGTTGCAGCTTGTCATAATCTGCAGGTATCTCATTGGTAATTACTTCTGTTATTGAGCATGAAAAAAGTATCTGGCGAAAGAGATTGCGTGATTAGATGTGTTCTTTTGGCATCGTATACAAGGTGCAATGTCATGTTAACTGTAAGAAAAAAAAAGGACTAGTCATGTTCTCCACAAATTCTTTTCGCTCATGGTTTCATTATGGGATATTTTTGCCACTCCTATTTATCCTGTAGCATACTAGTACCTATTTCATATTCTCGACACATGTTTTTAGGCATAGATATGCTCATGGTGTTGCCCCCTTGTTTCCCCGAAAAAATCAGTCTTCTACTTACAAATTCCACGCACTAGAATTTATATACAAATGCTCGAAAAATATTCTTGAGCTTTGGGAAAAGTAATGGCCAAAACTCTCTTTTTGACACAGTAGTAACCAATTTCTGTTTGCTTTTCTATATAAGACTAGTGTACACTATTGTTACAGTCATGTTTCTCTCGAGGATTCTTCAAACACGCATGAAAAGCCTTGCTCATGAAAAGTCAAACGTCATATGTCTAGGGAAAGATAGGTTTTCTTTCTTGGACTGTATTTTCTCTTTGAATCTGACAAATATTTCTCTATCTGACAGAAAAGCAATATTGACAAGCATTTGAATGGAAGACTCAAGTTCATAGAGTCTTTCTGCATAAGAACCAAGATGCTATGACCAAAGGGCTGGAAACTTTGAATTCAAGATCTCTATTAAATGGTTCTTTTCTGCATCATGTTTTCTGACTTTATGTTGCTAGTTCTGTGTATACTTTTAGGAACTTCAGTTGAACTCACATATAAGCTTTGACACTTCCTGAGTTTTCCTTTTAGGCCTGCCTGGTTGAGCCAGATGTTTGTACTTTGTAAAATATAATAAAGAAGGTTGGTTAAGCCCCTTAGCCAGGTCATAATGAAATTCTGGAATTAGTAGTAAAGCTTATATCCATAATATTATTTTTCTGATGTGATAAAAGATTAAATATTCCAAAGGCCAAAGCCTGTTACTACTTACTAATTCGGTGGGGGAAGAGTTTACATTGTTTTCGAATTTAGGACTACCTGTAATCAAGACCAAGGTCTGGCCAGAACTGAGTTTCACCTTACAATTTAACACCCGCCCAACCTGGTTGGATTGGAGCGGACTGTGTGCCATGTTTGCCTTGTAATGACTTTCTGCAATGTTCAACTTATTTGATGGTGTTTTGCAGTGATGAATTTGAAATCCGTCTTTCTTTTCTTTTGGAAAAGCTCGTCTATGAAACACTTTTTACCAGTTATAAAATTTTTCTTGCTATTTTCTAATATTTCTACTTACTTTCTTTACAAACGTTCACAAAACCACAGTACCTAACAAACACAAGCATCTTCTTTTCTTATGGCTGAACATGGCCAAAAATGTTTGCGCAAAAATCCGAACAACTACAACCAACCATCAAAAGTATCTAAACCCATAATACACCTTCTAAGAAGAGAATTGATCATTACACTATTTTTGATTAATGCACACAACTGCATTACAATTAGTACCGCATAATACTATAACGATAAATTGTAGTGCATTAATAAAAAAATGCCATGAAGATCACCCCTTCTAGTAATGCACTCTAATATTTTTCATTCAAAATAACAACATACTTTTAACATTCTGTTTTTGGCTCTTTGCTATCCGAGTAGTAATATAATGAAACAGTGCTTAAAAATGGCAGATCAAAAGGAACTATAATTTTGCTAAATAAAAAATATTGCCCGTCACAAAACTACGCTTGCAAGATCATCAACAACAGAAACAAAAAAAAGAAAAGAAATGGGGAATAAAGAAAATGCATACAAGTCTAACGTTATACATAAACTGGTCGTAACTTGTGAAGTCTCTAAACCGTTTGTAAATTCTCTCCTATCAAAGTATAGCAATCGCCAGGCAATCGCCAATACGGTTGCATAACTATCAAGTATTGTCATCCAGAAATGTGTCTGCTGAGAAAATTTCCAAAATGACCTGTTAAAGACATTGTGCACTTGAAGAGATTAGGAACTATCAAAAGAGTAGTATAGATTTAACTGCAAGATCAAGGTAGCATTCACAGACAATGCAAAGGTGTAGCGCGGCAATTCCAACCCGATTATGTGAGAACAGATCAATTTGGGCTTTATTTTATTGTTAATGAGTCAAACGGGTATTTTGAAAGTTGACTATGAGGGAAAGACGAAAATATGTTATCGGTCAACACAACCACAGACCACTCCCTCACTGCCCCATAGCTTTGATACCAATAGAAAGGTATTTCAAAATACCTCAATAGGCAGATCATAAATCTTTATCATCCTCAAGGTCTGCATTAGCTGCCGCTGCTGCCTTCTCTGTTTCTTCCAAAACAAATGTTTTCAATGACTCAACATCCTTTGTACCTATAAAATGTTCCACCAGATATACAATCAAGGTTATGAATTTCTGATAATAAATGCACAATGCCAACAATATAAATAAGATAATGCAAAAGATCTGGAAGACTATTAATGCAAAAGATCTGGAAGACTATGAAGATATAACTAGGAAGACCCGAAACCAGGAGACTTTGTTCTTATTAAATGTAAAACCAGTAAAAAGTTTTACTTCCGAGCACTCAATATAGTTCATAAAGTAGATTCCCAATGAACGATAAGATGACATACGACGATCATACAATTAATGTATACTTTAATGAGATTCATATATCAGCGTTCTTTACTTAAGTATCAAGCACCAAATGAGAAATGTAATAGTACTGAATTGTTAAGGACAGTGTTGTCACTTGTTAACCATCTGTTGTTCTGTATCTAACTTGAATAACAATCTTATGATACATTAATAAATCTTTTGTTTGAATATACCAGTTGAATATTGTTACTTTTAAATGTCATCCCTATTGAATAAAGAGACACTTATTTTTGAAATATAAGAAAACAGGATAAGATGGTTACCATTACCAAAGTCGAAACGATTGTGACTTTGTACTAAACACAACGTTGTATATTATAATTATAAAAGCATGCCTTTTGCACATCGTAGCCATTATAACTATCTAAACGTCAATATACTGGCCTTATTTTTCTAACTTGCTCTACACGTCATGCAAATTCATCTATTAATGCTGGAACAGAATTACCGACATACTTTTACTTGTTTGGGGTTGTGCAGCTGATCTTACTTAATGGTGCAATCAATGAAAAATTAGATGATTGTTAGCTAGTCAAGAGCAAAATTACTTTAGGCAGAGATCACACAGATACCACGAGCAAGAGAAGGCATATACTCCCACTGTCCAATAATAATGCAACAATTTCCGTTTTAGTCAACATTTTCATTTGTTGAAAAGATGCTGATACAAATTTACTTATTAGGCCATTGACAGTCATTACGGGATGTGCACGATTAAAGGATAATTTGGATTTCTTACCATACATGTATCTATTGATAATTGCACTAGGAGCGACTACTAACTTAAGCAATTCCTAAGGCTATTAACCAATCCGATTCGTGAAAGGAACAGAAAACCAATCTTCCTTTGTCAACGTAATTATGTAAGAAAGCAGATCAGCAATATGCAGCTGCGGAATTAATTCACGTTTCTAATGTTAGCCATTATGTCAAAAGCCTTAAATTAGACGAATTGGTTATTCAAATTAACGAGATCTTTACAGAGAAAAATCATTTCAGACAAATGACTATAACTACAAACGCTGACTGATTCTTTCCATGACGTTCATTCAATGAGGTTTTAAAAGCTTCTGTAACACACAGCCGATACCTAATTGCATATTTTAGATGTAACAGAACTTCCAAATAAATTTTTATTAACCTGTCGTCTGACTTAATTCTCACATCTAAATTATCCAAATTCCAAAACAATAAACGCAAGGCAAAGTCTTGTAGCAAAGATTAAAGGAAAAACATACCCCGAAATCTAGCAACTTCTTCACCGTTATAGAAAAGCTTGAACGTGGGGTACGATCCAATCTTAACTTTAGAACAAAGAGGCTTATTAGTACCACAATCCACTTCACCAACCTCTATCTCATCCTCCCCTTCCATCGTCTTTCCAAAATCGTCCCATAATGAACCCAACTTCTTACTGTAATTTCAATACAATTTAAAATCTCACATTTATCACCAAACAGATTCAAATAACACATGAATAGATAGAAAATAACCGCTCACCAATGCTTGCACCAAGGCACACAGAACTTGACAAACCAAGCAGTATCTTTCTCTTTTACCTATATAAATAAATAAGCAAACAGAAGTAGTAAAGATTGTTTAAAACTGGCGGATCCATAAATCTGTCAAAGGGTAGTTTTAATTAAACTTTAAAAAATTAACATATCCTCTGCCTCCGCCCGTAGCCTAACTCTCGTTTCCCTGTGGGGACTAATCTAAGAAACTCTCACTTGAATTGCCAAGCCTAACGCCCTTGACGTGCTTATCGTTACAGCACATAAAGCAGTTTCCAAAACTAGAATTTAATCAAATTGATTATGATTATTTTACCTCTTTTTAATCAGCTTATCTTATCGGCTTATCGAAATTTAGAATATCCGATAAGCACATTTTCTCAGCTTATCGGATTATCGAATATAACCAAATTGATTATAACTAGTTTGTTAAATTTAGATAATTACATTTAATCATAAATTGATAATATAATACATGAGTTAATAAAAATAATAATAATGAGAGATCTTAATTAAATATAGTTTACCTTGTCGAAGAAGGTAGCTTCAGTTAGGGTAATAACTTCAGCATTTGTATCGTGAACCAGAATTGATAGAATAATTAGTGATGAGATTATTAAGAGTGTAGCAGTTATTCGATGATCGCTTTTCATATTATCTATCAGATAGATCAGCTTCTTCGATGCTTGCTTTTCCTCAGGTTTTGCTTCCGCGATTTGTTTCCGCTTTATAAACTAATCTCTATTTCTCTTTTTCTTTTTCCTTCCCTGCGTTTTACCCAAAATAACACTCGTCGTCCCTATTCGATTTTAATATTTTCAAACTATTTTAATTGGTACTACCTATTTTAGAAAACAAGGATCATCCATGTAACAAAGATAGGAACTATCCAGTGAAGTAAAAACAATAGATTATTACACAAATGATCCATATTTTTAAAAATAGGGACCATGATGCAATTAATTTGAAAATAGGATTTTCTATGTAATTAAAATTTAATAGGGACAACGAGTGTAATTTTAAGTAAACCACATGATGAATCATGTAATTTTTATTTTTTGACAAAAAATTTATAAAAACACATATATAATTTTAAATAAATCATACAATATCCATTTGCACTCAAACATTTGACTCTCGATGAACAAGACCATGATTAACATAAATTGGGATATCAGTTAACGCCCAACTAGTTATGCTATGCACTACTTTATTACCCGAGCGACTGACAAACGCCCATGTGCATTGCTGAAATACAGACGTAATATTAACTATGTCATGCCATAAGCTAGAAATCTGCATCAAGTTTTTAAGATTCACTTATGTCTAAATCTCGATTCAGTACTTATAGTTAAATTAGTTGAGCTACATATATGGAACTTGAATTGGCTTGCGGAGCTAAATGAGTTTATACATGGTTAAACTTTTTTTCGAGTGACCTTTCACATTTTCTATAACCTGAAAGTTTATAAAATTATCGACCTGGCTAGAAAGTAGATATTGTGGTGAAGTCTTCTATAAGTAGAAGTATCGGAACATGGACTTTCGTTGATAAGAATTTCTTACAAAAGTGACAGCATTTCAAAAGAGGAAATCATCGGCATAATCCTCACAAATCAAAACCGCCTAATAACTGTCAATTCAGCTTCACATCATTTCATTTTACTCTCACTAATACCCCCGTAATCCACATTTACCACAATATGTATTTATATAGATATATAATACACACAGACATACACTCTCATTCTCTTTGGTCCGACCACCACCATGTCTTAACTAACACCACTCACATCCTCATGCGTGAGAGAAGAGGGTGTAAGGCATATGACGCATGTGAACAACAATATTAAATAATACAACAACATGATTGAGGCCTGCGAATACAGTGCCCTTAAACAGAAATTCATCTTATCTAGTACTACTATTTAGAGGATACAACAATCAAATCAAGTATGAAACTTGAATCTAACGAATCTAATATGTTTCCATAATGGAGATGGATGAGGTTTGTGTGTTTTTGATGATTCTAAATTAGCAAATTAATCCCCTTTATATAGGCACATGGTGACCCTTCAAAACAGTCATAATACCTTTTCAAATGGCCTTAGAGACACTTCTTTTCGTATTAGTCACAATGGTCCACCAAAAAGTGCTACCAATGACGCTTTAGCGACGACCTAGCGATAGAAAACCGTCACTCACTCCCCACGCAAAAGAAGAAGGTGCAAGGAACATGGCACATGGCACATGAATAGGGCTCCTCACGCTCCATCACTCACTCCCTACGTCTAGCTTTACATGTTTGCATATATTGATTAGCAAACATTCCAAACCCTTTGAGATAGAAGATACTAAGTGAGGTGGTATAACCAAAATGGTTAAAAAAAAAAAAAACCATTTTTACACGTTTTTGTTAGAAATCGCTACCATTATTGAGTAGATATGTGTTTTATGTGGTTGTCATTAGGGAGACGATGAGTTGGTAGTTTATACCAATTTTGGGAAGACGATGTGAGGTGATCTCATCCAACAGCAACTTCAATCAGTCCCATGAAAACTTTTATAAACATAAACGGTTGTATCTAGTATCACCTGGGCGTATATATCTGCTGACTGCTACTACCACTCTTGCAGATATCTTATTAACAATTATCATCATCACAATATGCATAAACAGAAAATACAAAACTTTAAAACTTTAAAAGCCACAACATGAAAGCAATTCCTGGAATAGATTCTACACCCTCCGAATACCAGCGTTTACAAAAGAAATAACAAACCAACCAATTCTTTCTAACCCCAATAACAAACTTTGTACACATCGTTGATCGTGAAAAAGAAGAAAATCTGCAAGTAAAAGCAACGAGGCAACCAAAAGGTACATATACCTTTTTGACCTCTTCGTCCCCATAAAACTAAAGCCAAGAATGATTTGCCGGCCAGCTTGAAGAAGCCATCAAAGCCCCGTTGAATACCACAAACATCACTTCATGGCAACTGCCCTTTGCGACGTCTGGTTGGATGACATGGTTATCCACTGCTGACCTAAAGAACCTCCATCACCTCTATCAGAAGAATGCAAACGATACCCTGATCCCTGATAGTTATCTCCATTATCATACCTGCCCTCATCAAGATATGAGCGAGTACTGAGAGAATTTACCAAATTGCCCCTTGGTGTTTCTTTGCGGGGTCCAAACTCTCAGCAGATTCTGGCGTACACGTTTAACACCGGTTTGATTCACAGACACAGATGAAGCTGTTGTGTTTTATCTTCATCTGCACGGTTTCCAGAATTAACTTCTGTCTTCTTTGCAAACGACCACAGAACCCTCACTCTTCTCATAGCATGCTGATGTCGGGATTCGTGAAGGTAAGGCTGTAACATTAGAAAGAAAAAATAAAAATAACACGTTAGGTTATCACAAGTGACAGAGTCTATGTATAAAGATCATGAAAATTAACATAAATGACCTTTCTGTCTTTTATGAGCTTCTTTTCAAGCTCAGCTTTAGCACGGGATTGTCTTCGCCTCAATATAGCATTGTATTGTTTGGCATTCACATAGACAGGCTCCTGTGCCATTTCAAGGGGTAAAGGCATTCTTGCTTGGTGCATCTCAAGGAACTGAGGATGAACCTACATAACACGGCCATAGATTGGTGAAACTATATATCTCTTTGTATAAACACATACATAAGTTCAAAGATATTTGAGATCACATATCTTACCATAGGCTGACCATAAGCTGTCATCATTCCACCATAATATGGATCACAGTATGGGTTTGGAGCACAGGCCTGCACCAATTAACACAACAATCAGAAGCTTTGAAGATAGATAAGCATGCAGTCCCAGACTCGCAGTCATGAATCTTAACAAAGTAAGGTAATATACAAAAATAAGCTTACAATTGAGTGGCCAACAAGTTCATGTTGTGAAGCCTGCCCAAGGGTTTCTCCATTACTTGCAAGCATGTTTGGTACTCCCTGCTGAATATCTTTCTGCTGTTTTCCGTAGCTATCTGATCCCAATAGGTGAAGTTCATTAATACTAGTATTACAATAGGACGCAAAGTAAAAAAGGCAGTATACTTATAGTGGACTTGCTTTATATGAAATTTCGATAAGAAAGAAGGGAAATTACTCAATAAAGTTCCATAAAAAATAAAGCTTTTGATACGTACAAGCTGAAGATGAAAGAAAACCTTAAAGATGGAGAGTCTAAAGAACTACATGAAGTTAATGAATAGGTAAACAAGTATGCATCAAAATTCCAAAAATTAAGAACCGCATTAGTCAGTGTGTCAAATGAGTCTGGAACATGTACAGAAATATTATTATAAAAGAATCAGACATCTTAAAACCAGATGTGCTGACAAAGGTTGGAGTCTGGTGCAGATACATAGAAACCACAGGCTGTGTTGTTCAAAGCTAATCACTAAGATGGTTTCAGAAAACTGGTGCCACTTCTTCGATTCAAAATCACATGTAATTATTCTCTGTTTTTGGCACACTATGGTTTCGATAATAATCTTCTTTTTTTCAGCACACTTCTCTGCCAAAAAAGACGCTTCTAGGTAGAAACCGCCATCATTCCCATCAAAATTAACTTATTACTATTTTGTTCAAAAGCTAGAAAAGATCCCAAAAAAATCAAACCATGAAGTTTGCTCCAAGTTACAACATCCATACAGATATAAAGTATCATAACAATTACATGGCACACACACACACACTCTCCAGTTCAAATTTTGATATCAACAACATTCATTTTAGATTCCACATTCATTGTCACTTTCAAAGTAATACTCTCAAGAGTAAATAAAAGCAAATTAATTTCAAACCAATCAATAGTTCAAAGAAATCTATATCCCACAAGAAGTAAAGAGGGACAAAAAAACACGAGGAATGCGTCAGAAAGGTCATTTTAAAAATAAGAGCTTTGCTCAACTAGAAGAAACCTTTTAACTTATATCAATAGGTCTTGAGTAACTTATTTCAATAGTTTGTAGCTAGTGTTGTTATCGTTTTGTGGCATGTCACAAACGATCTAGTGGTCGTTCAAGCGTTTGCTTGAGGTTAATGTGGTTTTCAGCCACAGTCCATTATGCTTAACTTTTCTGTGATTAATATACTTTACCGCGGTAGCCCTTTACCCAGAAAAAACTTTATTTCAAGAGTAAATACTTTACCGCAGTAAACTCGTCAACACAAAGTAAATAAATAAATAGATGAACCAAAGTAATTATACGAAATTGATTTCCGCTCATGATAAACAACTCAGATTTCTGTACTGGAAAAGAAGCCAACTTAAGATTCGGTGAAGATGATTTCCGCTCATGATAAACAACTCAGATTTCTGTACTGGAAAAGAAGCCAACTTAAGATTCGGTAAAGATAGGGCGCTTATTAAAGCTTAATTCTGGAATCAATGAGAAACTAGTAATTCTAAAGGGAATGGAAAAAGATGTCAAAATCATAGAAGTTTAGCACATCAAAGTCTACAAGACAGTGGACAACAAAGAAACATGTAAAACTTGTCGAGTTTAAGAGTTTGCAGGGAAAAAGAAAAAGATGAGGACTCCATAGAATGCAGCAACCGGACAAAGGTTTTCACAGCAAGATCTACATTCACAATTATTATCAACCAGTAGCGGGGTTCATAATACCAAACAGAACCACTGTCTGTCCACATTCACCCACTTTACACTGCGTATAATGCAAATTTATATAAATTGCAGATTGCCACTTAAATCCACTAGGTAAATCCAGCATTGAACAACTCTAGGTGAAAGTGGAAATTTTAATAATTGTACTTCTATAGATAATTATGTGCTATTTCTGATCAAAAGTTGAGCCAAGACAAGAGAACCTGGTAGACTCAATCACTCAAACCGAGAGCATGCGACTCGCTGAATAACAAAAAACATTGCTCCCCTCCCTTTAGCCTCGAAAGAATGTTAACAAACTACCATCAAGGATGGGTTAGACTCTATTTGCCAGTTATCATTATATTTCTTGAGATAATAAAACTGTATATATTGCACCATGTATATAACTTGAAAGTGATTCAATAAATCAGACATGTGAATTCTTCCATCAACCGACAAAGAGATCTCATTAACCAAAGCATGTGAAAATCTCAATGGTCTTGCATGCTATTAATAATATACGCATAATTATAAGTCAATTTGATGGACTGCAAAAACTAGGAAAGTAGGTCGGAAGTACCTGCAGCTTGAGTGTCTTTGCTAACTTCATCCTCTTCCTCGCTTACAACTTCATCGGACTCAGATTCCCTGTCCAGTGATTGCTCTGCTGAAGATGAATCAGACGAGTTTGCCTGTATGGCCATAGAGAACACTGAGCTTTCGAATTGCTGTTTCAGCAACGTCTACCTGCAGTAAATAACCAAACAATCAAAAACGTCTACAAACATAAAAAAACAATTCAAAAAACAACAGATCACAAAGACAGTTCTTTTACCATGTTTCCATACAAGGGTAACAATTAAAAGACAGCTTAATTCGTCACCCAAAATGGTAAATATTGGATACACCAACAATTGTTAAGCTACGACTTATTTAACGGCCAAAGCCAATAAAGATGTTCACTTTTCTAACCATAAAACCTAAAGAAACACTTCCATACACTAAGCGACTACACAATAAACACCAATTCAACACAACCCAAAACTAAACCCAGTCACAAAAACAATCAAACCATTAAAAAGATCCAAACTTTATTATACTCATGCATGAACATAAATCAATGACCAAATAACCTCTCATGCACAAAACCCATGAATAAAAACCAATAAAGTTTCCATCTTTATACCAAATTAACACCAATCACTACAATACAAACCTTAAGAACCATCAAAAGCAACAATTGTTAACCTCAAATTCGAACTAAACAAACAAAATCCCCAAATCGAATAACAATTATTGGAATCTAATTATGAATAAGATCATATTGGGAATCAAAAGAATTACTACATGCATATGCGAATAATTCAGTAATTAAATTGGGGGAAAGAAAAAGGTACCAGTAAATTAGGGCGGAGAAAATTCAGTCGTTGTTGTTGTAATAATAATGAATCTGTAAAATTTTGTTTATAAAAATAAATTTATAAAAATAAAAGATGTGTGTGTGTGTTGTGTGATTTGAAAAGTGGGTGGGATAGTGAGAGAAACTCAGAAACGAAGCCCCACGACTTTTTTTATATCGACGCGTGTAATGCATCCCGGATTTTCTTTTCCTTTTTTTTTAATCCGCCCTACAATTATTTATTTTATTTTATTTTACTTCCCTATATTTACTTAACAATTGCTTATATACGCTATTAAAGGTAAAAGTAATAAAATAATAACGTCTTTCTAAAATTCTGGGGTTGAACATACTTTTTTATTAACATATCTGTATTACGATTTTCGAATTGTTCGACTTTACCCATATTGTAATAAAATAATATTATTTAATATAATATTATATTAATATAAATCATCGTATGGGTGAAGTCGAACAAAATTGAAAGACGCGATGATATATGTTAATAAAAAGTATGTGTTCAACTTCAATAAATTTTAAAAGATGTCATATTTTAACTTTACTCTTACTAAAAGACCGACTTTTATTCATATTCAATTCATTAAGCCGTGAGACTAAGAAAGATAGATGTGCCTAAGGCATAAGCAAATTGTACACGCTAAGAGAAGAGAGAGATGTTCGCAATGACTACCACAAGAAAGCCGCCTATCTCTAAAGTGCGTCTGCCACTGTTCGTCGACCTTCGCTTAGGCTTGCAACTTCACTTACTTTATGGCCATCGACAAAACCGACCCAACCGAAACCGAAAATGAAAAAACTCAAATCGAGAACCGAACCGAAAATATATATCAAACCGAATCGAATGAATAACTTTCGGTCGGTTTCGAAGTTCAGTAAAAACCGATAAAACCGAATCGACCCGAACCGAACCGAAACCAACAAAACCGAAATAAATATTCAAAACCGAAACCGAACAAAAAAGTCGGTTCGGTTCGAATCGGTCCGGTTTCGGTCGGTTTCGTGGATTTGTCAAATTTAATTTACTACTCTTTGAATCTCATAATTATTGTCTTTAACACAAAGTTTTTAAAAAGTTAGAACTTTAAACTCATCAATCAATAAATATTATATCCATTCATTAAACAGTATTCTTTTCGTTTTAATATTATTGTCCATATTTATATTTCAGATTGTTCCAAAGTAATTGTCGACTTCTAAAAATATATATGAAAATTTGATCGAGATACCATATTACCGTTACTTGAAATTCTTATTATAAACTTTCAATAAAGAAATAATTAATTACTCAAGGGTAAAACTATCATGTTACAAAAAATATAAAAGAGCAAACAATAATAATTATGTTTTTCTTAAACTGTATTTTTTTCAATGAACAATTATTTTAAAATAAAATAAGTATTTGATTGGTTGAAACAAAAAAGGACAATTATTTTAAAATATCTTAAACTACAGCGAATGCTAATAATTTTGAAACAAATCAAGTACAATTATTGTCGTTCTTATGTTGTTTTTTTGTTTTAGGTTGTGTTTAGTTAATTTATATTACCTCCGTATTGTTTTAACCTTTTTAAGTAAAGTTGTAAAAGAATCAGACGAATACAAGCAACGTCTTGTTCATATTCATTCGTTATTTTAATCAGAAAAATGAATGGAGACGAACACTTAAACGGACGAATTATCTTGTTCGTGTTCGTTCATTACCAGATGAGGTTGTTCGTATTCGTTTATGTTTGTTCATTACGAGATAAGAGATTAAACAATCGAACATAAATGAACGTATCAAGACAAACAAAAACAATATACAAAATATTGTTTTGAGTATACCAATTTTGAAAGTATATGATAAAAATATATGATATACGACCATAAACAAATAAACGAACTTAAACAAACATTAACGAACGTATAATCAGACGTTCACGAACTACATGAAAGAACGAGACTTTTGTTCATGTTTGTTCATTTAACTAAACGAACATAAAACCTTGTTCATGTTCGTTCATTTAATAAACAAACATTTTTACTGCACAGTTCATGAAATGTTCACTGAACTTTCGGTTCGTTTACAACCCTACTTTTAAGTGTTCAAAAATAAGAAAAACTTCGTTTTACGATAGATGTGTTTATTGCATAGCAAAATGTCATGTTTACCCTTAAATGTAATAATTAACTTTAAAATCTTGAAAGATTTAACGAGGGTAAATCGTTAAAACATAAGCAAAACATTTTTTATGAAACAAACTAAATAACGTGGATACTTACAATGAGACGGAAGAAGTAAATGTTTTTGTTAATTAGCGTAAGAGTAGAATGAGTTTATAAGCTTGAGCTTGGCATGGCTCAAGCTCAAGTCAAAGGTATCAAGGCTAAGTTCAAGCTTCATATGATAACTTGACCAAAATATGAAGTTGGGCTTGACTCAAGAATGATTTAATACATGATTTGAAGACGATATGATTTTGTATACAATTTAATTTTGTGTCCGATTTCGTCAATTCATTTGGGTGGGATAAAATAATTTGGGTCTTTTCAGTGATTGTGTTCACCTGTACATATATCATAAGTATTAAGCTTGATCATCAGTTAAAAATTGTGAAAAATTGTAAAAAATTTAGTACTTGGTTTTACTACAATTTATTGTAAGATATCGAATCTTTCAATCACAATCAAGTTTTGTTGTGACTCCTTGCTTTTGGAAACTGTATTTATGTTTTAGAAATGTCAACCAATGATAATTATTTATTGATGACTATGTAATAAAATATTGTTAACCACATCACTTAAAATGTTGTTAGCAAAACTCAAACAACTCGACAAGTGCTCCATCCAACATATATAAGTTTAAAGTCAACTCATTATATTTTTTGATTTTGCAATGATAGAGCTCAAAAAATTCGATTTAAATGAGCTCGGCCAAACTCAATTGCTTGATAAAAACTTAACTTTAGTTGGCTTTGCTATCAAGATATCTATATCTATACTACATAAAATGGAAAAACAGTCAAAGTGGAAAAGTGGAAAAGTGAAAAAGTTTAATGGTCAAATGAGAGAGAAATATATTTGTGTAACTAATACTACTTATTAAAACACCCCATTCTTAAAAGACAATAATTTATTCACATCATACAACCAATTAAAAACATATATACCAAATTAAAAACAACGAATTAAAACACCCCTTATTAAAAGACAATAAAATTTTCACAATGTATAATTTAAACAAGTTACAACATAATTCTAAATATAAAATAATTAAACACACTAATTAATGTTATTTTTAAAACACCCTAAAATAAAAAGTACATGTTATTATACACATTATACAAATTAATAAAACACACAAAGCAATTCATACAAGTTTAACAAGTTGATAGACATATAGTTTTAAAATCGGACCGGACCAACGGGTTCAACAGAAACCGGTGTCGCCAACGGTTCGGCTAACCAATAACAAACCATCCGGAAACGAACTAGAGATGACCCGTTAAACCGATACAAACCGGTGAATCAGTCTCATCGAGATCTATTCTCTCGGTTAATCGTCACAAGTCTTCGCCACGCAACGCGAAGACCTCGCTATATTATATATAAAGGAAAACCAAAAGTAAAAGTAAAAATTTGAAACTATTAACACATATCGAAAGCGGGTTGACCCAAGACGCTTCAAACCCGGTGGGTTGACCTGTTTAATTTGACCGTTTAACCCAACCGTCATATTGACTCGGTTTAAATCGACCCGCTTTTCGACGGAACTGCTCAACTGGTTGAACCACCGGTCGAACGGGTTTCAAAACGTTATGTTTAATCCCCAAATCTTCAAACTTTTATTATTTTTGTTTAGAACCCATAAACTTTTTAACACAACACGATCCGTCATTATATAAATATATTATCTATAAGTTTTCTTCAAAACGATTATAATGTTTTACAATTATCGGAAAATATGTACTGTTAGTGCATATTTAACTTTTCAATAAATTAAATATGCTCATTTAAAAAAAGATGAAATTAAATGTAATAAATCTTTTACAAAATAGCTAAAATTAGCCAATTTTATTTCATTTGGGCTAATCGTATTCACGGTAATTTTGGTCACCATTAATCCCATCCTTGTTAGTTTTTACGACAAGTAGCGATGTGTTGTTAGTTTTATCCCATAACCGATGTAATGTTTACTTTCATTTTCATTAAATGATTTTATATGTTGTTTGATAGATGTTAAAATTTTGCTCAAACTTTAATTATCGATAAGACAAACCGTTTATAATTCATTTTCATCTGCTCACGTTACTATTTTAAACGCTACACAAAACACTTATCACAATATCACAAATCATTAATTATATACGCTAAAAGCATTGCTTGCAAGTGCTGCGGTCTTCGTCTCAAGAAGATTATATGGACTCTTCTTTCACATCCATAAATTCCCCATCCTAAAAAAATTCTATTTGGTAAAATGCAATTCGTCGGGTTTAATTAAAGATGCATCTTGTCTTTCTTCAATTAGCCTTCTTACACCTATTCAATTTCCACCCTTAAATTAGTCTATCAATTATCAACGCTTGATTACATATTTTGCACGTAAGAAGGTTTACTACATAAACATTTTTTAAGGATAAAAACTAGTATAAAAATAATAGTTTATTCTACATCCACAACTCCATACTTATCCAACTTTTAATGGTTAATTGTACTAGCAATATTAAAATGGGTTAATGGAGTATTATAGTACACTTAATTAGTAGTTAGCCATTTATTTATTCATAAAGCCACACAGCACATGAAAAGATGTCAAAATCCTAACACTTAGCCACTACTTATTTCTGTAAAGAGTTCGTCATTATGAGATTCTCTCGCTGTTTAATTTTGATTACATTGAATAGTCTAAGTATTAGGGTGAGCACGTTGTGACCTGGATTCGTATATGCCATCATATCGCCTTTCTCTCTCAAACGACCTAATTATCGCGATGGTGACCGAGAATTTTATTTTATTTTATTTTATTATTTTTTTAATTCAAATATTTTAAAAACAAAATTAAACTTCATTAATAAAAATACTTAACATTACAACAATAATTAAAACTTAAACTAATAAAACGTGGGCGTTACAATACTTATTAAAACGCAACTTAATAATCTAAGTTGTAACGTTCTTTTGATTCACGCCTTAAATTTCGCTCAAGTTCAGAATTGTCGTCTTGACATATTTGTTTCGATGGTGTGTTGTAGAAAATTAAATCTTGCGTCCGGTTTGATTGTCCGCCAATGCAAGTCGACGTTGGAGCTCAAGTTTCTCCCTTTTGAACTCCTCGCTTCGCCTTGCCTCTGCAAGCTCCATCTCTTTTTGCTTCAACTTTATATATTCCTCTTCCATATTCTTGTTTTTTTCCTTACTTGAACTTTTGAACTTGAAAAGTTCTTGGCCATATTAGTAACAAATGATGTTGGTGGCTCGTGTGCTTTCTTCTTGGTCGTCACGACCTTTTGGTCGTGATTCTCGAGTCTCTTCTTCTTGAATCATCCACGTCTTAGGGATTAAAAGGACCTTTTGTTGACCCCAGGTGGTTTATGAAGTATTGATTTCTTCCACTAGTCGTGGTGAAAGCAGGCATCTTAAGAGTTTTCAAGCGAATGCCCTCAAAACTTTCCAACACTCCTTCAATGTAAACTCATGCTTGAAGCACACGATATTCGTTACAAGCCTTTTCATAGTCGTCTTCGTCATTCTCACCGCCTGTGATTATTCTTGATATTATCCATAATTGCACAAAAGAAACCAACCTAGAGCGAATCCTACCCTTCCATTTGGTCGTTATGGAGTCGTGAGGTTCTTGTTGAACCAGTTTCATTTTCAAAGTACGCTATCACCTCATCCCAAAACCCACTCCGGTTGATAGCGTTCCCTCTTTCCAAATTTTCCGACACATGTATCCAAGCTCTACAAAGCGCGACCTCTTCCGCTTTTGTCCATGGTTTGACCTTTTCGGTTGCAACATTCTTGCCCTTCTCCATTGTAGCCCATTTTGAACCCTTATTTGATTTGATGGGTGAAGTCTCTTCGACATCGTCTTCAATACGAATAAAACCGCGCCGAACCTTGTCCCATCAAGCATCTTGAGTCGGGTATTCTTGAGACGTGTAGCATTGAGGAGGAGGGAATTCCATAAAATGTTCAAAATCCATATCAAGATTAACACCATGAAGCGGTGAAAACGATTGATTAGGTTGGGAAGATTGGGAGAAATCCATGTTAGGATGATATGACGACCATTTGGTGCTTGGTTTTGATTGATACTCGGACGACCGGTGGGAAATATGGACGATTGACGTAAAATGGGTTTTGATTGTGGTAGTCGTGTTTCATAATCAAAAGCGGTGCTCAAAACGAATACCCGATTTTGTGGTGGTATTACACGGTTAATTTAAGCGGTGGATCCGGTGAGAAATTCAAGTTCGAAATTTTGGGAAGTCGGGATAGTCGGTTTTTGAGTTGGGAGTTTTTCTTGTGACATGATGAATATTGATGAGAAGTTGTTTGAATTGTGTGTTTAAAAATGTGTTTGAGGTTGATATTTATAATGTTGTAAAAGTGGTAAAGTTTTTTTTTTTTTTTTTTTTTTTTTTTTTTACAACGCGGTTGGATTTTGGCTTGTGATACTCGGTTGTCTCCTCAACCGATTTATGCCCTTCTCTCCCCTCAACCGACCACGACCCTCCTCCCTCAACCGACCACAACCTAGTCCTCAACCGACCCCCACGACCGACCATTGTATCCAGCCTTAAGGTGTTTAGCTTTAACCAACTTTTATTAATGTATAAGACATCTAAGTATTAGGGATGTGATTTGCACACTCTATAAAGTGATTGAGACACTCTAATTAATTATGTTTGGACATTTATACTCTTATATGAGTGGAAATGTAAAGATAATTGTGAGGGTAGAAATGCTAAAACACAATTAATTAGAGTGTCTCAATCACTTTATAAAGTGTGCAAATCATCTCACTAAATATTAAGGTGTTTAGCTTTAACCGATTCTTATTACATCTTTTATTATTTTTCTCTCTATTAAGACGCAATATGTTGCTAGAAATATTTTCTTTTATATTTAACAATGCAAAACAAACATTGAGTCTCATAATATAAAACTTGCTTTGTGGTTGCTCATTTCTTTATACGTTTAATTGATGACAGTAAGGAGGATGTCGATATTGGTGGACATAGCAATTCCCATTGATGAGACACTGTTGTGAATTTTAAAGCGACCAAATTAGTTTAGGCCATTAATATTTTATTTTTAAATGTAAACATCTGTTTAATGATTAGTATTCATTAAATAGCAAACATTCAACAAAAATAACAAAAATGATCCATGTGATTTACTTATGCTTACAAAAGTAGCCTCTAAAAAATTGCAAACAAAGCCCTTACCGTTTACTCTTGATTAGAGAAACAATCCCTTTATTAAATCTAATGAGTGTTCATATAACAAAAAATAACAGAATTGTCCCTCCAGTTTATGTGCGTTGCTAAAAAAGTCTCTCCCGTTGCGGCTACATAAATAGTCATTAGGTTAAACCTTTTTGTGCACAGAGAACAAGTGTCTGCAAGCATACTAGAATGCATCTTTGCACATATAATAAGCTTGTTCACACAACTACAAAAGTCTTGCCTGTGTGAAAGTGGCCATTATTAAAATGCAATCCATTTATAATTGTGTTTGTCTGACCATGAAGAAAGTAAACCCCCAACATGCTAGTCAAGACCATGCATCCCGCCAGGTCTCGGGCTAATGAGAAGTCCGAAACATCTAGAAGGGTTACACGACCTTAGCAATATTACAGCCATTAAACTCTAAAAGAAACTAACAACTGCTGAAAAGCTTGATTACACCACCAATAATGCAACATTAGTCGTAAAACGGGTAAACTGCAATTGTATTAAATGATCATTTTGGTATGCATCATCTTTTAATAATCACGTGCCTTCTAGATGAAGATCTAGCATGAACTAATCTCTTGTAAGAGTATTTCATTCGAAACAGTGAGTAACTAATACCTTGATATACCGGAGAAAATAATAATAGATCCCGTAATCAACCATTGATTGTAAATAAGTCAAGCATTTTGAAAGCCACACACATAAAACAGACTTATTGAGGTTGTATATGGAGAACATAAAGTAGAGAAACAGTATTTTGCATCAAAAGAATCTCTCACATACACATAAGACATAACCTTATGAGCAGTCTAGTAATCCAACTTAGAGAGTACTTATATATATAGATTGACAGGAAAAATCGGAATTCATTAATCTGCCAACAGATCCTTGATTTTGCTGTAAACATGACACACAGATAATCACTTTCAATATGCAATCTCAAACATCCCCTAACAAGCTCCTTTGACTCAATTGTTGTCGGAAACTTTTAAATTTGCAAGTGTTCTGTTTAATTTTGGAACATTCTTGCTACTTAAAACTTGTTAATTGTGATCATGCTATACTTGAATATAACTGCGTGGATGTTTCATCGACAGAAGTTATGTTTCTGCGTTCATTAAAGAAGTTGTGAGATTCCATTGAACCATTGGAAACTTGCTACTGAGTATCAAGTATTTGATGTCTTGTTTGGTAAATTAGCTTACGAGTTGATTGAAATGGCCTACTGAGTTTGAACAGTTTTCATCAGCAGAAGTGCCACGGAAAGAAAAACCCGTACACCCCACAAAAAAAAAAGTTTATCGCGCGACTGAACGATTTTAAGGGGAAAACATTTTGGACCATTTCTCCATTTGTGCGTGTCATCCTTGCGCAGGGGCCATGCTAATCTTCTCTCTATCATTCCAATTTTATTGGATGCCGCCGAAGGTAAAAATACAGTGTGCTGCTATAACACCTTATCTTTATATCTCTTAATTCTCGTAATGTGAACGTCTTGAAAAACAATTTCACATTTTCCTTGGTCGCATGTCGAAAGGTGTGTAAAAATCACATAATAGTTTCAGTGCCTAGACTTGGAACACTTGGTGAACGGGACCAACTTGTTCAGTTACAATGCATTATCCTGATATCCTCCACAATCTATGGGGGAATGGGACCAACTTGTATGATACTTGGCTAGTAAATAACAAGGATCAACTGGGTCGAACTAAGAACATTCCCAGCGCAATGAGCTGTCCTATCATTAAAAAAGGACATGCTCTCGACTTCAAAGTTGACCATGATTGAATTACATATGAAGAAAATACAAAAAGATAGTGGGTGTACGTTTTAAGACGAGTCAGTAGGCTATATGAGCCTGTATCACCCAAACTCATTATACTTTTGACGTCTAAGTCTTTCTTTTTATAATTCTGAATATGATTTATTAATCATTTCTTGTTATCCAGATAGCTAAGAGAGAGTGAAATAATTTTATACTAGAATTGGAGGGGTGAGCCAGGCCGAGGCAATAGTGCAACACCAAGGCGACTCGCAAAGACCCCAATAGCAAGCTATTGTGGTGGGTCTTTCGGCCAAAAAATAAGATTAATATCGAGTGAGCCAATGGCTCACATATCAGATATTAAACTGATAAGAACAGATACTACACTTGATCTTAGCCAAAAGGCCGAGAAAGGTATGCCTTGAACCTCCTTGGGCCTTGGTTTTTATAGCACTATCTTCTTACTTAGTTACTTTGTTTTGGCGATGTGGGATGCATACCAGTTAACCTTTGGTTCTCTTGTCTGACTGCTTATTTAGATCTATTTAAGAAAAGAAACATTACGTTGCTTGATAGATCTTTAGTACATTTGATTATAGGTGTGCTGTACGCGTTCGACCAGTTGCCAAATAAATGATAAGCTTTTAAGCAGTTTGACCCACTGTCTGTTGAAGTCATAGTGAAAGAACGCATGAATTTTCAGTCACGAATTTGGAGTGTTAAGAGTTGCGATAATGTGAATCAAAGATTGAGCAATGCTATATTGGAGAGAAGATGACGTAGTTTAATGAGAAAAGATACCAAGGTCAGAAGGCCTTCAAGGGTAAAACCTTTTCTGCGCACAGAGAACAAGTGCCTGCAAGCATACTGGAATGCATCTTTGCATATAGAATAACTAACCACTAATTTTGTGTTCACACAACTACAAAAGTCTTGGACCATTCTTGGACCAAGTCCACTAGGTGACAAATGGTATGATACATAACTAACCACTAATTTTGTAACCAGTTATGAATCAAAACGCAATCCATTTAGAAGTGTGTTTGTCTGAGCATGATGAAAGTAAACCCCCAAGGACCATCATGTTAGTCAAGACCATGCATCCCGCCAGGTCTCGGGCGAATGAGAACCACTGAAAAGTAAACCCCCAAGGACCATCATTTAGAAGGTTTACATGGCCTTTTACAGCCATTAAACTCTAAAAGAAACTAAGAACCACTGAAAAGTTTGATTAGATCAGCAATAATGAACGGCTAAACTGCAATTGTATGTAAAATGATCTCTTTGGTGTGCATCCTCTTTTATAAATCGCGTGCCTTCTAGATGAAGATCAAGCATGAACTAATCTCTTGTAAGAGTATTTCAACCGAAACCGTGAGTAACTAATACCTTGATATTTCCAGAGAAAATAACACTATAAAGTTTTTAACTAATACCTTGATAAGTCAAGCAATTTGAAAAGCACACACATAAAACAGACTTATTGAGGTTGTACATGGAGAACATAAGGTAGAGAAACAGTATTTTGCATCAAAAAAATCTCTCATACACACATTAGACATAACCTTATGAGCAGTCTTGTAATCCAACTTAAAGAGTACTTTTATAGATTGACAGGACAGTCGGAATTCATTAATTTACCAACTGATCCTTGATTTTGGTGTAAACCTGACACACAGATGATCACTTTCAATATGCAAGCAATCCCAAACATCCCCTAACAAGTTCCTTTGACTCATTTGTTTTGAGAAACTTTTAAATTTGCAAGTGTTTTGTTTATTAAAGAAGCTGTGACTGAAGTTTCATTGACAAATTTACATAGATAAATTGCCTGGATGTTTCATCGACTGAAGTTATGTTTCTGCGTTCATTAAAGAAGTTGTCAGATTCCGCTAAACCATTGGAAACTTTTTATATAGATAGCTAAAAGAGCACGTAAAATAAATTTATACTAGGATTGGAGGGGTGAGCCAGGCCAAGGCAATAGTGCAAAACCAAGACGACACACAAAGACCCCAAAAGCAAGCTATTGTGGTGTGTCTTTCCCCATGAAAAATAAGATTAATATCGAGTGAACCGATGGCTCACATATCAGACATTAAACTGATAAGAACAGATACTACACTTGATCTTAGCCAAAAGGCCGAGAAAGGTATGCCTTGAATCTCCTTGGGCCTTGGTTTTTATAGCACTATCTTCTTACTTAGTTACTATGGTTTGGCGATGTGGGATGCATACCAGTTAACCTTTGGTTCTCTAGTCTGACTGCTTTATACATGTTAGCCTTGTGCACTGCTCCTTTGCTAATTAAGCTAGGCTTTGCCATGATCAATGTCAATTGCACTATAGTTTAGATATATCAATTTATAGTATTTGTCCATTCCTAGTGATTACTCGAGGATTTCTGTATTTACACATATCTTTCATAAAAACTTAACTAAGAACACTTTAAATTTTGAAAAGACGAGCCGAGTTTTAAATCGCCAATACCATTACTCTTTGCTCCTTCTGCTTCACTAAGATTTATTATCCCGTATTAATTACAAAAACTGGAAAAAAAATTAGCATTTTGCAACTGCTCTTGGCTCCTCAGCAGTTTTATATAAATTATAAACCTATATACACAGCAACTAAATAGGTCGTAACAGTCAATTGAGAAGCGGATCATAATAATGTAAATATGTAATGTTCGTTTAATATCATATAAACACAAACTTGCGGCTAAGAATTCTAGTAACCTTAACGTACACTTCCCATAAATAGTTCATTATTGTTCACACGAGGCTACCCTCAACCGCGATCGATGCGGTCAGTGGTTGAGGGTGATGTTTTATCCGTAATGTTGTATATGATGGTATTTAGATCTTATTAGAGAAGTTGCGTTGTATTTATTATTTAGATGGCTAATAATGTTATTATTACTTTAGTTTATATTATTTTAGTGGAATCTATATTTAGATGCCTAATAATGTTATAATTACTTTTGTATTTATATTATTTTATTTTCATTAAAAGTTTTTATTAACATAGTCTTTTCATATGTAGTATTTTAATTTGAGTAAGTTACATAAGTGTTTTGTTGCTTATTTATTTGTGACTTTTGTTATTTGGAATTATATAAGGTAACATTTACTTATTAAAAGCTACTGCAGCAGTCGGTGTGGTTTATATCTGGTTAAGGATGTTATTTCGGGTCAT
Source organism: Chrysanthemum lavandulifolium (assembly GCA_022545495.1). NCBI lineage: Eukaryota > Viridiplantae > Streptophyta > Magnoliopsida > Asterales > Asteraceae > Chrysanthemum > Chrysanthemum lavandulifolium. Next base: position 102,698,505 of record CM040245.1, read on the forward strand.
AACTATTGGGAAAGACCCAAGGATATGTATACATGAAGGTATGCATTTGAGGTTCCTCAAAATCATTTGAGGTCTCATTTGGCTACGGAGATTACCGTCGATTTCTTATTTTTAAATCCAAGAAGTAAAGAAAAGCATTTAGAACACGTTAATTTGTTTGTATTTTCAATCTATAATACTTAATTAAAAATATTAGAAAAAGCGTGCGTCACCATGGGCATTATAATTAGTTTTACTTAAAATACTAATACCCTTTAAAATGTCAACTTGGTCAACTTGGTCTATGAATGACAACTTAAAACTACGTCTAATAAATCTTGAAACTTAAAAACACATTTAATAATGTCAACAACTCCCACTTGAGAGTTGGAGTAGCGAATAACACAAAAACCAACGACGGAAACGCCTAGCAACGCTCTCACTCGCTATTTAACTAAAAGTGTCTGAGATATAGTTTCATAAAATTTCTCAGTAGCATAGTCATTCAATGTCTTGCTTTAATTATCCTTTGTTATAGATACCGTTAAACCATGGATATGGATCCTAACTCATTCCATATAGTTTAACCATTTAGAATCTCGTTATAGATTTCAATTCAGATATACGAAATGTAATCAAGAATCATCTTGCATTACCCTTTGGGTTTGGCCAAACAATTATCTGATTAAATCTGGAGAGGCGCCATGGTATCTTCCTGCACATATCAAGTGGAGTAACAACTCCTTTATTGACTACAAGTGTTGTGGATGCTGCTTCACATCACTCCGAAATATAGCTTTTATAACTACCTTATTCAGGATAGCGTTTAGCTTATACTTACAAAAGTGATATACACACATAAGAACTTGCTTGTATCTCAAGTCTAAGGACGACTTTAACAAACCATTTTCAATATTTTACTTATGACAAGGATCCAAAAGTAAATGTTTGAAAGTTGGGGTATCAATATGCATCTCTTGTGAATACACATGAGTTTGGCGGAACAATCCACATTCTCGTTAGAATATAACAAACACTGCATTTGCCTTACATAACAATATTCCCATATTGTTAACCGACAATGGACATATTTAGAATGATAAATCATTTCATGGATTAAACATGAAAATATAGAATAACAGATTATATGAATAAAATAACAAATACCTCGTATCTTTATTTATCGAAAGTAATAACTGCCTTACAATTCCAAAATTATCAAATATTAATTAACACAGATTACATGAGACTACTAGCTGGTATTAAACCTATACCTATAGTCAATTTAGAATGCTTAGGATACGCTAAAGCTTTCGTAAATGGATCCTAGGTTGTCATCTGTGTGAACCTTTATATCTTCACGTCACCCATCTCAATGGTCTCTCGAAGATAATGAACTTTGCGTGATAATGTCTAGCACCCTTGGTGATTCCGCTTTCATTAGCTATAGTAATGGCTTCAGATTATCACAATACATATTTATAGGTTCTTGATTGTGGGAACAATGCCAAGCACGAAAATGAATTTTCGAACCCATACTGACCTCTTTAGATGCATCACAAGTAGCTATATACTCGACACGTAGATGAAGTAGCAAAGATACTTTGCTTTGTGCTTTCCAATCAACAACACCTCTTTTTAGAAAGAACACATATCCGATGTGAGATTTTAAGTCATCATCATCATCGGATATCCGACATCGGTGTAGCAAGAAACCACGAGCTCTTGTTCCGTCTCCTCCATAAACCGAAACATATCCTTAGTATTGCGTAAATTCTTAAGAATATTCTTAACATAAGTCCGATGAAGTTCACCGGATTACATTGAAATCGACTTGTCACATTCGGCGAGCGCAACATCGGACGAGTATATCTCACAACATACATGATGTTAATACAAATAAGCCGTAAAAACGTTTATTTATATTTTACAATCTTCTAATGTTTTGTCGATAACAAACGTAAAATCATTTTAACGAAACAAATAAAATACGTAAATGGTTTTAGCCAATAGTTTACTAACACACTTACATTTTCATATAAAACACTAAACAAGTAATAGTGCTTTCATGATTTAGTAATGCATATGTACAACAACTAGTGTTTACATATTGGGTAGATATATACATACTTAGTATGTATTATAATGGGTAATATAATGGGTAGAAGTTTAAGTATTTAACCCATTGACTTAATACATTGAATGTAGTTGGGTAAAACCCAAAGTCCATGACCCATGCCCATGGAGAATAACCCATGACCCATTGCATGACATCATGGATAAGTCATAATGGGTATTATCCATGACCCATGGAGCTAACCCATAACCCATGGACTAGATGCATTGCATCTTCTAGATACATTGTATCTACTTGGATACCCATGGTCCAAAGCCTAGGACCTATGACCCATAACCCATGACCCATGACCCATGACCCAAAACCCATGGGTAATGAGGAGCGTCTCACGGATCCCTCAAGATACACTAGACGGATCCTCCAACAAGGGATCCGTGGAACAATAGGATGTTTTGTCTATAAATAGTGAGTCATTTCTTCATTGCAAGTTGCCACTTCTACATACTTTCTTTTAGTATTGTAAACTCTCAACCTCATATCCAAAGGATCTTTCTATGTAGTTTGTGTTTGTTTTTATGTGATTCTCTAGGTTCCTCTTAAAGGCGAGATCGCCACCTCTTGAAGTCGAGCAAGCTCAAGTCCATGAGTTGCCATGCTTCGTCATCATCAAGACTACTGAGGCTCTCTTGTTGATAGTTCTTTCTTTATCTCTAGAAGTGTTGTGTCTAAGGCATTAGTGAAGGATGCCAAAAGGGTCAAGACGAAGGCATTAGTGAAAGGTGCCGAACGTCCGTGTCAAAGGTATTAGTAAAGGATGCCAAAAGGGTCAAGACGAATGCATTAGTGAGAGGTGTCGAGCGTCCGTGTCAAAGGAATTAGTGAAGGATGCCAAAAGGGTCAAGTCGAAGGCATTAGTGAAAGATGCCAAAAGATCATGTCAAAGGCATTAGTGAAAGATGCCAAGGGTGTACAATCGATATGGAGCATCGATGTACAAATAGAGATAGGTTGTGTTCAAGGATATTGATATCCTTGATGATGTTGTAATAAGGAGTGGGTCTCCTTTGGGATAGGTCTTATGTAGTGTTGGGTAGTAGTTCCTCCTTTGTAATGGAACTCGGTATCTAGCCTCTTGGGATAAAGTGTAGGCGACGTTGTGATAGGTGTGGTTCTACCTTGTAGAAGAACCGGTGTCTAGCCTTGTCTAGGAAAAAGAGTAGGCGGCGTTGTGAAGGCTTCTCCGCCATAAGGAGTTGTGTCGTGTGGTGCTAATGAACTCTCGAGTAGGTGACTCGGGAGTGGAGTAGGGCAAGGAAGGTGTCCTTGTAGCGAACCACTATAAACACTCGTGTCGTGATTTTGTGTTTCTTACTCTTTACCTTTGCATTATATCTTTACATATCTCTATATTATATATAACAGGAGGCATTTGGCATTAATGCCACCTCAATGCCACCTCATTGCCACCTCAATGCCACCTTAATGCCACATAAGCATTTGTTATTTCTGAAAATCGATTTTAATAAAAAATGACCATGGTGAGATTTGAACTTGGGTCGTTTGAAGGATTAGTATAAATAACTTGTGTGTTTACCACTTAGGCAACAAGTTATTTTGATAATTATGTTGCATACTATAATATATAAATGGCTATAATTTTATTAGAATCATAGAGTAAATAAAATTCTTAATGAGATAAGTATCAAATCTTTTACAATAATAATCTCATACAAAACATTTTATACATTATTAAAAAATCCGGACGATTATTTTTTCACAAAATAAAAAACCCTAATTATCAAAATTCTCTCAAAACTCCATCACAATTTTAAGGTTTTAATGATTTTAATGTGTTTTTGCGAGTTATAATAAAAATAATTTGTTTGTTTTGCGTTCTTGAAGCTTTGATAAGGTATGTTTTGTTTCTATGAAGCTTTGATAACATATGGCTAAGGTGCGTATACCTTACAAATGCTTCATATTTGCAAAATATTTTCCTTTGTTTAAAGTTGTACACATGATACTTATAGGTAACATGTATAACTTTGAAATTTACATTAATGTAATAGCAAACCTTGATAAATACATTATACTATAATTAAATACATTAAACTATAATAGTGAACACGGAATGATAACTTTTGAGTCTAGGAAATTATAATATAGAAATCCTCATTCTAAGTGAAAACAGAACACTACTTTGTGTAAGAATGAACGATTATTGAAAAAATATTGCTAACATGAGAGCAAGAAGACCATCATACTTGCATGTTGTGTTTAAAAAGTTATTTGCATATGCCTAATAGGGAGGATGTGAAGTGCTTTAAGCATAGAATTAGCAGAATAGTGCTCCGTTTGTATTTACTTTATGCAGTTACGCAAGCTTAATTAAAGTTCATTGAACTTGCTCTTTGACTCTATATTTGACAATGGTAGTGAGTTTTCTTGTGATGCTATAATTTAGTAAAAGAAATAACTTTTATATAATCAAATGCCGTTTGTTTTTTTTGCAAATTATTTCACTAGAGATGATAGGTAGCACCTCTTATGAATGTTCTTGATTTACATCTCCACATTTTAATCGTTACTACATATCTAATATTATTATTTTGATTTGCTCAATCGTCAGGGAATGAGCCTGCTGGAGTTAGAGGATGAGGTTCAAGATGACCTAAAGGAAAAATATGGTAATGAGGATTATAAATTTTTTTTTGCACTTTAGGCGAACGATGAAGAGAAACGGATCTCGAGAGAAAGCGAGTGGATCACACCCAACGCAACTTTGGTTTCGTTACTCTTGGTGTGATCCACTTTTTTTTCTCTGAGGGAGATGTGCTCCTGGATTATTTCGTAGTTTAGACCAACTGCTTATTACAAAGGACCTCAACAGGTATACGAATGACCGACTTTTCATTCTATATCAAGCTGATTAAACAATAAGTGGGTTTGATTGCCGCAATGTTCTGCCGATTTTTAAGGTCTGAACTCTTTGAGAAAGGTGTTACCTTTATATGCTTATAGCCCCTCTTTGTTGCATATTAAAGTCAATAGAACGGTCCTTATTATCTTGACGTTAAGGATTTAATAGGTAATCGACTCATACTGATTACTTAATAGGTAACTAACTCATTTGTCCACCATGGATTGATGTTAATACATGTAAAGCGTATTTATTTGTTACTCATAACAGTTATTACTCGGATAGATAGGAAGCCAACATCATTCATAAAGTTGACTTACTTAAAGAAAGACGTGAGCTAAGAGAAGATATCGTAGAAGTTAATTTGGTGCAAATTCTTTTGCCATATCTTCTTTTGTCTCCCGTTTCTCTTTGCATAAGTTAGTTTTACGACCGATTTTGGCTTTCTGTCTATCCGAGCGTACACTGTTACTAGAAAATGAAATTCGGAGTAGCAGCTTTTAAAACGGTGTTAGTGGAAAATCTTTATTTTGAAGCCTATATAAGATCCGCTTCCATGCAAATTTGAGATCCATATTACAGGATCACTGTTTTATTCAATAATTTACTTAGCTTGCCATCACCAAAAAAGCAGTGTTTACAGTCGCGGTGGGTTGAATATGCATTTCGCATATGTTTATGATGCATTTTTCAAAATTTGGGTTATTAATGATTTGCTCATGTTGGGTTGCATTTGCTTAGGCTTGCTTTCCACATCCCGTGGTGGCTTATTGCGTTTGCCTCTTATGTCGTGAGGAACACCTATATTCGTGTTGGGATTGCGAGTGGAAGGTCACCAATCCAAGTTCATGTGGTATGTTACAACAACTTATATGTATATCGAAATTTGAAATCCTCTTATGATGTAAGTACGCGTGCAAGTAATTTTATGCATACAAAGATTTTTGGTACCGATGTTTTATGCGAAAATTGGGCATCTCATTCTTTGAAATATTTTGCGAAAATGGATGTCATAAGTTGAATGACCAATGGCGGTTGGAGGAAAAGGCCAACGCCAACGAGGCATATGGAAGGAACAAATGGAATGCCGAAAAGGCCTAAATTAGGGTTGCGCTCGAGCTCGGAAAAATGCTTGACGAGAAAGAGAAGGTGCGTTTAAGTAACTTTTGTCAATTTAATATGTATTCTAGAAGATTGTCATAGTTTGGAAATCGTTTTGATGGGTAGTTGTTCAAATAAAGCAGACACCTTCCCACCAACATTCTGAATTGATTTTGAAGAAATTGTTTCTTTCTCTTTGTTATAAATGTAGCATCCGGAAAAATAGTGTTTTTAGCTACATTGTATTGTAGATAGAACAACCTTTAAAAATTTGGATATGCGGACCACGAATGAATATTTTGCAAATAAAAGGGGTGGATGAGGTAGGGAATAACCGGATTATCTACTTAATGCCTTCCAATTTAGGCAAATATCTCTTGCCTTCGTTTAAGAAAATTTCTTCCGAGTCTTCTTCATACCACCAACACCATTCGATTATTAATGTTTTGTATACATAGTACGTATATAGTTTCATTTCAAATTATTAATGTTTTGTATGTATAACAATGAGAGTACATTCTTTGTTTTCATAGCTAGATCGGATCTTGTTGGCATGAGAAGCAAAGCATATCGTGTTGATGGTGGTTTTGTTATAAATGGGAATAAGATGTGATGCACAAATGGTGGCATTAACGATACCTTGGTAATTATCATATTAATATATTCATAAATGGTTTCTTAGTTTGATTAGCTTAACTTAATTACTTTCTATTGTATATGATAAAAATGTTAATTAGGTGATTTATGCTAAAGCGATGTTGCTTGCTTGCTCGAAAGGATAACAACATTTATCGTTTAAAAGGATCCTCTAGGTATGAATCCCTGAAGTTGCAAGCACGGTCGTGCATTTGTTAATGGATTTCTTGGGTGATAGTAATGTTGCTTCTGCAATGGACGTAGCTGTTTTTGTACGAGAAATAATCGAAACGAATCCAAAGTCGAGGGTTTCGATTATAACAAGGTTGCTCGACACTTTTTTACCAAATCCGATCTGCACGTGTTTGTTCTTGTGCTCTTTGGATCATAAGCGAGTACTGTCTTTCACTATCGGAAATTGAAAGTAGGATTTCGACAATAAAATGTTAAATAAGTTCAATGGAAATGCTTTGATTGTATCTTTGTATATGTTCTTTTCTTCTTGTGCACAATGCCAATGGTTATAAAGGTAGTAGTCCTGGTGCACAAAACACACCACATGGAGTGGTAAATCTTTAATTTAACAATAAATAGTTTATAAGCATTGGTTTTGTTCCACAAGACCTAATTGTTGACAATATTTATGCGGTTGGTACCAAGTATCTTCGACAAGTTATTGACACCAACGAAGACTATATTACGGCAAGTTTGTTTCCTACACCCCGATTTGACAAGGTACATATTACTTCATAGTCTCATAATGATAAACAAACCCCCTAGGTTAGTAGGGTATTGGCGTAATTCAGCATTGAGCAAATAGTGTTTAAAATGTTTTATATATATTAACTTTGCAAAATATCTAATTTATAGTAGTTTTATACTTATCTCTATGGTTCTACAACTATTATAGTATTTACCAAATTAGGACACTTTGATTACTAGACTAAATTAATTTCGTAATGTTGATTACCAAGTTAGCACATAAGAAAACATAGTTAACATTTGAGGATGTGTGTGAGAATATAGGGGATTGTAGAAGTTCTGAAAGATGATGGAGAATCTGAGGGTTTGTAGAAGTTACAGAGGCTACCGCTCCAACTTATCTTGAGTAGTATGACGAGGATATATCCATCTTTGAATATGATGCGGCAATAGCTTCGACTTTGGATATAGTGATGAAGGGTATATCACTAATTACTTTATGCCAAAAGTTGTAAACGAGACTATAACATTCGGCGTTAATAAGTTGTATTTTTGCGGGTTGGTCCGTGTGGATATGAAATTCAAAAGATAGGGTTTGTATTGGCTTGTGCAATAAAAAAGGCAACAGAAAATATGTAATTTTGTGTTTGGCAAATTATGAGCGATTAAGCATATTAATCCGATAGAAACAAGCATCACCAAAGGTAATTCTATTTCAAATTACATTGTACATACCCATTGATATTCTCTTATGAGGAGTAACTTAAGTTGATAAGATTAACTAAAGTCATCCATTAGTCATTGCATAGTGTTTATGTAGGTGATGCCCATCTGTAAATCATAAGTATTATATGTAAATCATAAGTATTAAACTTTGGTTATTGGTAGCTTCTTTATAATTTATTTTGGCTCCAATGTACTAATGTGTGTTTTTTGTGTGGAAATTTGTAGTTCTTCTCGGTTAAGATGAGTGAAGGTAGCCTAAGTATTTCTCTTTTTAATTTTTTGTTTGATATTTCACTCATGAACTTGCATCAAGGTATCATATAATGGTTTTGACACCTTCTTAGTTGGAGTTTATTTATCACCTACAAGAAAATGATTATAGAGTTATAGTTATAGAGTATAGTTGATAGTTCTATACTGATATGCTTATGTTTCGTTAAGCTAAGTTTGTTAGCACATATAGAATTTTATATATGGGTAATTATATGATGTGGAATAATCAAAAGTAACGAAATGAATTGCAAGAAGATGAGGGTTATGATGTGCTATAGCTTTTTAAAGTTGTGATAATCAGCTAATCGGTGTGTCGGTGTTTGTCAAAGTCTAATTAGTAAATGTGTTTTAGATAAACAAAAGGATCGGTCTTCTTGCACCTAATCTGAATTTGATTGGATAATCCCAATTAATTTGAAGTACACCCACTCACTAGAAACTGATTGTCTTCCACCCCAACCCCCCCTCGTTCTCGCCCAAAACAACTTCAAAGACGTTGGACACGTTCATTAAAGAGCTCATTTTAGCTACAATTTTTATAATCTACTATTGACAGTAGTTCAGCACTTTAGCCTATTTGCGCCACCAACCCCCCCCCTAAAAACAACAACTTCAAAGACATTGGGCACCTTCAACCTATTTGGTTGGAGCTCGTCTTAGCTACAATTTTTAAAATCTAATATCGACATGAGTTCACCTATTTTCCAGAGCTCATCTTAGCTACAATTTTTATGATCCCTTCATAGAGTATATGGTTTGAAATTACCACCTCTTGACTACATAGTTCATGATGCAGGATGGCAAAATAAGCAATGAGGAGTTTGCTGCCATGATGAAAATGGGAACCGACTGGAGAAAGGCTTCTTGACATTACTCAAGAACTGTTATCATAGGTGGCGTTAATCACACCATTCAACTTTCCTTTAGAAATTCATGTCTTTGCGGTGATGGAGCTCTTTACATAGAAACAAACCTTTCCTTAAAGTTGATAGCAAAGTGAGTTTATTAGGCACATAAATCGATGAATAACTTAAGGTCCATGCATCATTGCAGTAAATCTCATGTTTAGTTACTAACTGTACAATCTTTATAGGTATCTATTGTTATGGAACAAATTCTTCGGTTGCTTCATGCTTGTGGAATGCCTGCAGAGGATGTTGACTTCACCAATTCTGATGGTCCAACAATGAACAAGTTACTGTTAGAGGTAACTGCAATAACCTTTTTATATCACTTACGTAAGATGCAAGCGAAATGTAAAGGATATTCATGGAGGTATTCTAAATGTAAGTAGCTCTGGAGCAACATACTTCATTGAACCAAAAGAGGCAGTGGACTTGAATAACATGGAAGTCAGGCTTGCAAATGCAGAGAGGTTTGAGGAGCAAGCCATTTTGGGTTTGCTCACATCTGAAAAACCAACCCCCCTAAACTTGGAAGGGAAGATGTTTGAGACCATCCAATTTTAACAGAAAAACCAACACCCCTAAACTTGGAAGGGAAGATGTTTGAGACTCGTGGTTGTTTACTTTATGTCGGTGAAGTCAAAACTAATTTTCAACAACAATTTAGGATTTACGAGATGAGCAATTAGAATAATGGTTGGTCACAGAAGTATATTATTAGCGTTAATGATATAATAAAGCAATGTCCTAAAACACGGAAGATGGTGCTAAATGGGTTTGTCCCGACGTTAGAGTATTGTTTGGGCGAAAAGAAGATGATTCATTCATTGTGACTTATGCTCCTCCATCGGTCTATCAAATTGAGACTAGAGAAACAGATATATGTTCCTTTCTAAGCTTACGCTTGCTCTTGATAAAAGGTAGTATTCTTGTTTATGTTCACTATGTAAAATTTCTACTTTGACTTGACATTTTATAAGAGGTATAACTGAATTCAAGGGACTAGCTACGTATGATTTCGATTAACAAAATAGTTTGATGAATAGCTTGCATAGGATTGTTGCTTTACATGTGGACCATTAATGGTATATATATTTTATTTGAATTTCAGGAAGCAATATTGACTGAGCTCAAGGCTGTAAATGACGGTTTAATTAGTCACAAAGAAGTTATCTGTTTTAAAAGTCTAAAGTTCTTTTCGATTTATACTTTAACAAGAAAAAAAGTTAAGGATTAGGGCCTCCTGATTCTGTTACAAAGAAGTACGGTGACGCTCTTAAGGTCACTTTGCAGTTCTTTGATGTTCAAAAAGGTAATTTCGTAACTTTAAAAGCAACTACTTTTGTTTTCGAAGGTATATGATCATAGCTACAATGTAATTTTTGTTAAAACATAATGGATTAGAGTTTCATCTGATAAGCTATTTAGTCTTTGTTATTCGTTAGACTCTTTGTGTTGTAGCTGGTAAGTTGTAAAAGAATGAAATATCATGGAGAGGGGACCCAGCTCTAACAAATGGGGATGTTAAGTTGGATCTCAGCAAGGGACTGTATGATGCTGGAGATCATATGAAGTTTGGATTCCTAATGGCTTATACAGCCAATGCTCTTTAGTGGGCCATTCTTGAGTATGCCGATCAGATGAATTCAACCAATCAACTAGAATCTGCCAAACACTCATTTAAATGGATCACTAACTACCTTGTCAATGCTCATCCTGAACCTAATGTGTTGTACAATCAGGTAACTCTTAATTTGCCTTGAAAAAAGGATTGGAGTTATGTTTTAACAAGCCAAGATGGGTGATCAATTACTATATAAACATTTTAAATATCCTTATTAGGTTGGTGATCCGGTACTTGACCACAAATGTTGGGACAGACCTGAAGCTATGATCAAGAAAAGACCTACTATACAAATAAACACATCTACCCCTGGATTAGAAGTTGCAGCCGAGACTGCAGTAACAATGGCATTTGCATCACTGGTATTCAAATCCAGCGATTCAAATTATTCAAGCACTATCCTCAAGCATGGTAAAAGGACCAATATAGAGGATCTTACAGTGATAACATTCCTAAAGTTCGGACATACTTCAATTCAACCGCTATGATGATGAGTTTTTGTTGGAAGCTATCCGGCTTTATCATGCAACTCGAGCAAGCGTATAGTTGCTCTATTAAAAAATATTGTAGTAGTACTTTTGGTTGTTCACCCATTTTCCATTAAATTTATTCCTTTTGTGTTTTTGTCGGTTTTTATAAATCTGTACTTTTAACTTAGCATGATCTTACACCTACAAAACCGAGTTTAAAATTTGATAAAGCTCAGTCATTCAATTAATTAAAGTCATTTTATTAATAAGAGTAAGAGTTCATAATTTAATTAAGCTCAGTCATTCCATTGATAATAAGTCACTTTATTAACAATAGTAGTGTTAAAAAATCTGATGCAGCGGATATGAATCCTGAATGCCAATTTTGTCAGGCAAACTTTTCGTTGATTTCACGCTCAATCATTCTAAGAAGAAATTCATAAGCTTATAGGTGAGCTTCACATTCTCCTACCTTTTTAACAATTACATTAGATAAATGTGAGCATCAGCCATATGTACCAAAATATTGAACTGGGTGAATTTGTGTTCCTGGCAATACGTTTATACTTAACTGTTTTTGTTCTTTCCAAAAATCATTGAATGCAGGCATGTCTGATATCCTATCTGGAATATCTGATCATTCCTACTAGGTCACCAAAAGTTAGTCAAAGGAGACTAGCGTGGCTTGCACGCAATTATGTCTTATCCAGGACTCCTACTCAGGTTGCCAGCCATGCACCAAAATATATATTGTGTTTCAAGTGAGGTATGTTCAAAATATTGATTTTTAAACCGTTACGTGAATGCATGATTGGATGATGAGTTTGAGATTAGATGATGTTTTTTAAAGCATCTTATCGACTTCGATAAACTCTTGATTAGGATGATTAGACAAGTCATTCTAATTAAACATGAGGATGATTAGTTATGTTTAGTGTATTATTTATACATGGGCAAGTTAATGAAGAGTGTCTAATGATCACTTTTATTAGATACGCTTTTTTTTATCAAAGAATACAGATTGTAGGTAACAATCTTGACCCGTTAACTTATGGTTTGCTTATTAGGTATATGATGCAATGGTTCACTTTTAACCCAAATGTAAAAATGGGTCACGTTGGCTTATCTTTTAACCTCTTTATCGCCAATTCAGTATGCCGAAGAAAATGTCACGTTTTGAACACTTGAAGCATCTTCCAATTGAATTAAAGAGACAATGCATCAATGCACTTGCTATTCTCAAACATCACAGGTGTAGTAATCTCAATAATACTTTAAATGTGCTATGTAGATAATAACTTATACGCTGATGAAGTAATCATAACACTGAAGTGGTAAAAGAAAACAACACCAGTCGATGCTCTGACATTTCCTCTATCATCCACGTTGTCTTTCGTTATACCCGACCTTGCTTTCTCTTTTCATTAATGTCACACATTTGGTTGTAAATGTTTGACCTCTTTTTGTTGTTGAGATGAAGTTCTAATAGTGTGAGAATTGCTTTTCCATGTTCAGATAACCAAAGGCAAAAACTAAAGTCATGGGTTGGCTCTCTAAAGATTGATTTTATTTATGTTCAATGTCCATTGTTTAAAGAAAAGTTGCAGGAGGAAACGGTAAGCAGGTTCTTAGTAGAGATGTATACAAACTTGGTCAACGATTTGATTTCTTCAATATGCTTAGTAATTCATATGTTTATTCCTTTCTCTTTTGCCATGTTTATTATTGTTAGAAGTGAATTGAACGAATTGTTACTGTCACATATTAGATGCAAGTATCCTTACCTGATACTTTTTGATGCTTTGCAGTCCCTGTTTGTACGACGAGTGACCAACCATACAGGCTGAGGAAGTTTAAACTACGAATGTTTTATGCGTCAGATCTTAAACAACCAAACGTTGAGATATACATTTTCATGTTTTTATATTTAGTTTGTTTAGTAATCAGTGCGTTACAATGCTTTTATTAGATTTGAAAGATGTATCACTACAAGGTCAATCACACGTGGATTGGATTTTTAGGTATAGTATGCAAAACCATCAAGGTAATAGTGCAATCTTTTATTTAAAAAATGTCACTTTTAATATTTAGAAAACTAATACATCTACACTTAAGTATAGAGACACCTTCCTAATACTCAACGATCTCAAATATAATAAATCTATAGGTATATTAAGATCATTGGTCATGATATAAGATATGTGAAATTAACTTGCACAAGTATCATCAGTGAGCCAATTGGTAACATTACTCTTTTGTGAAAGTTAGCCCATTGGGTCTAGAACATATTTGAATTGTCTTACTGATGGCTAACTTTATTCCTTTATACATGAGTTATTCACACCACCTGCTATATTATGCAACACATACATTATGATAATTTTTAAAATTAATCCAATATATATTTAGTTTTTTGGATGATTTGTATGTTAAAAACCCAGCGACAAACACCTTAACATGGGATTGGTTTTCTGGTTATTTTAGTTATCAGGTACCATCAAGATCATCTGGTTGGATAAAGGTGTTTGATTTTTCCAACGATGTGGTTTGTGCTCAGGATCGTTGTTCATACAAATAGTGTTGCTCTTTTAGACTTCAGATGCGATCACGTATCATCTCTTGCATCACCGGGTATTCAAAGAATCGACGACCATTACTAAAGGCAAAATTAATTTGACAATAACATTGAAGGAGAATCCTCTAACGGACATTGTCCGAGAAGCTACCTATAGGTTACGGAAAATGGGAATTTATAGTCTAAGCATGTGTATGTAGAGGGTTGAAGTTACCACATTAGATTATCATAAATTGGCTATAAGGCATGAAAAAATGAATATATAATGTACTTTGTGGGAGTGTAGGCTCTTGAAGAACTTGAGCCACCTTAGAAAAGATAAAAACAATGTATGGTTTGGGTATTAAAGCTTTAGATGATATAGCTGATGAGCTTGATGGGAATTCATAGCCAACATTTGGACATTTGAATTCTCAAATCTCCAAATATTCTTCTGCTCTTGGGGAGGTATATATATCATGGTTTTGATCCAAGGAATCTAGAAAATTATATTGGCACATTACACTTCACTTAGCTTTGTTTGATGTCCAGTTTTTTAAGGGTATTGCATCAGAAGCTGAAAACTTGCTTAACGATCTTGAAGACATTCTCTACAATCAAGAAAATAAACTAACTGCGTATGCACAACAGCAACGCGTGGTTAGATTATAAACGTTCATCGTTCTCCTTTAATATTCATTTACTGATCTTTACATATGTACACACCATGAAAAACTATTCGCAACCATGAAACATTAGTTTTATGTATGTTTTTGTTATTATAATATGATTTATCTCTTTAGATTATGGATTTAGTTTGGTGCTTTGATTTTTTCTTTCAGATTAACAAAAAAGGACGCAAAGCATTAGAGGAGAAGAAATCAACAATGTTACGGTCTAGATGTTGAAAATGAATGCACCAAGTGTTTACCAAATAAGTTTGAATCGGGAGCAACAAGGGTAACACCTAAGTCAATTGAGATGGAAAAAGACACTAACAGTAATTGAGATTCATGTTATGTATAGTATGTGGTGGACCAGTGGTTTCTGTAAGTATGAAGATAAGAGTCTTATAACATGTGTTGCACGCAATAAAGACCAACTTTGCAATTGGTCCATCATGTTACTTTCACTTATAATTCTTCGATACAACACAGCCCAAAGCCCAACAGTTTGATCAAGACCATTTAGTTTATTAAATTTCTAAAAATATGTTTATTTAATATTTTTTTACAAATATTTGAGATATTTCTATTATAGCTACCTTTGTAACAACTCACTGGATAAACATATCTTCATATTTTTTAAAAAGTTATTAAACTTTCAATAAAAAGGAGAAGCTAATAAGCTTATTTAAGGTGTTACATAAGCTTAAATAATTATAAGTCATGCCACCCATTGGGCTTAAAACTAGTATATATATATATATATATATATATATATATATATATATATATATATATATATATATATATATATATATATATATATATATATATATATATATTATATATATATTCCATTCTTATATACAAGATTTACAACTACTTCCGACCAATCGAAATTAATAAATTAGTTTTCATTTATTTAATTCATATTATTGTCCAAGGTTATTATAGTAATTTAAATTAGAAATAAAATTAGTCCATATTTCTAGGAAACCGATTTAGAGCAGTTATATTTTATATCTCCTTCTCGACACACACATCTCATCCTCATACCTAGCCTCCACCAACAACCCTCTTTATATCCATAACAAAAATTACGCACCAACAATTACAACTCATTTAGAGATTTTGTATTCAACCCTAATAAAAGTGCTAGAAACCTAAAATCCCATATAAAAAGCGCACCTTCTCTCTAGATCCTTGATTCGGAAAAAAAGTTCAACCTTTCACCCTTAACAAAAAAAAACATTGCGGTCATTTGATTATAATTATTCATTGGTCAGTGTAAAAATATTGATGTCAAACTCGATTCTTAATGGATCGCAATTCGAGATATTGGATTGCGAAATCTTTATAAAATTGTGGGTCCGCATTAGTGGCATCATAGGTATGTTTAATGTGTTTATTGTTTTTGTTGTTTACTTGTTTTAACAAAAATTGGGAGTATGACCATGGAGATCTATGATCTATCACAAACGTCAGTGACTATATACTTATTTTTGTTTAGGAACATGTATGTTTTTTGTTTATTTTTGTCATTTATTTTAGTTTTCACAAAATGGTAAGTTGTTGTTATGTTTAGTCAAATTATGAGCTTGACTTTAGTTTTAGTTTTTAACTTTTTGATTATTGCGAATCATTTCAGGTTATATGTTTAGTTTATCAAACAGTATCTTGTTTCACATTAATATGCATTATTTGAATTAACTATTTGTTACTTATTATGATTTGTATTAAATTTCATTTAGATAAATTTTGAAAGTTTAATGAGTTGTTAAGTAAAAGTGGTGTGCATATGTGTTTTTGGCTCGTACAAATTAATAAAAGTGGTGTGCATATGTGTAATATAAAATTAATACAATGGTGCATATGTGTTTTTTGGTTGGTATAAATCAAAGAAAAAATATGCATATGTGTTTTAAGGTTTGTATGTTTTGAAAGATTAGACTATTTTGAATATATTGATGTTCACTTGGATCGCACTTTGCCGTTAACTGCTGGTATAGATTTTCAAAAGAAAATTTGGTTGCTAGGTTTTTTATTTCGTTCGAGATATGAATTGATGTAAATAAATATTGTACATATATGTTAGGCTAGTTGTTGTGTTTATTTTTATTTTTTTAGCGTAATTTGGTATAACTAAAGCTTGTGCATATGTGTTATGGCTATACTTGTTATGAATATAGATTGTGCATATGTGTTAGGCTAGTTGTTATGTTTATTTTTAATTTTTTGACATAATTTGGTATAAATAAAGATTGTGCATATGTGTTATGGCTATAGTTGTTATGAATATCTAATTGTTGCGATTAGAAGTTTGTGAGAAAATATGTGCATATGTGCTATGATAGTTCTTACCATTATACAATTTATTTACATCATTAATTTGATATAGACAAAGCTTATGCATATGTGTTATGCTAGTTGTTCTGATTTCAAAATTCGTTTACTCATTTTTTGCGGTCTAATTATACTTGAACATGTTTGTATAGAGATTTATGAAGATGATTATGACATTCAAGACCTATGAGATGAAAAGGATGATGTTGAAGGAATGTAGCATTTGCACACATGCATACAAGAGAAGCTAAGCGTGCACATATGTTTGTGGAAGAGTGCACATATGTTTGTGGAAGAGTGCACATGTTCTTAGAAGAGTGCATACATGTTTTTGGTTGACGTGTACATATATATTAACGAGATACATTTGTATAAATTGTATTTCATTTGATATCAATTTTTGTGTATACTATTTATATTTTTTGTTTGTTACAAATTTAGAGGTTACATGTATATGTTTTTGTTTTTTGTTATAAATTTCGAAGATTAAAAAATGTACGCTAGAAACATATATGCAATTACCATTTTAAGCAAAACAAGTTTGATGTATAACCAATTGTATACAAGAAACGTATGTAAATTTTACAAAATTTAAATTAAAAAAAAAAAAAAAAACATATATGCACTTCATTTTCAAACATGTATCTTGAGAAAAGAAAAAAAAATCCGAAAATTAAGGAAATTTAAAAGCGTTTTTAATTAAAATTTAAAAAAATAAAATAAAATGTGTTTGACTATTATGCCCTTTTCAATTAATCAAAATGTTTATTAATACTTAATTCCTATTGGTCTAAATGAGTCTTGTAAATCTTGTCTAATAATAGTCTTGCATAGAGCAGCGACCATATATATGTATATATATATATATATATATATATATATATATATATATATATATATATATATATATATATATATATATATATATATATATATATATATATATATATATATATATATATATATATATATATATATATATATATATATATATATATATATATATATATATATAGTGGCGTTAACATGTGGTAACCATAAAAATAATATGGACAAATACGGACCGTTAAATGTACCAATGATGATGTGATGTGATGAGAATTAAATCATTGACATTTTTGTGATAAAATTATAAACTAATGGCATATTGTATTATTAAAACGAGTTGACTTAATTCTTAATATCAAACGAGAGTAACTACAAAATCAGTTTCTACTTTCTAGTATCTTTTTATTCTTTTTTTCTGAACATGCAACCACATATATAGATGTGTTTTTTTTTATTACTAAACCTGTTATATTTTTATTGATGATCATCCAATCTTAGTTATATTTTTCAAAAGTATGATACACATTTATTTATGATTAACATATTCTCTTTTTCACAATAATCACAACCACCGTTAACTCGTACTTCCAGAAGCTACACACATTTTTAAAATGGCATATTTGTAAAGCAAAATTCATATTTAATTACATCTTTATTTTAATATACCCAACTCAATTATCTTTATTTTCTTCCAAGTCAAGCAGATACATAACTGGTAAACACAAACCAAAATACATAGAACATCCAATTTAATAAACTTCAGACTTACCTATGTTGATACAGACGTCCGAGACACCATAGTAGCTTCGTTAACAAACTAAAACACAAGTAACTACTACACCCCAATTGATGCATGCTACGTTAACAAATTACAATAAGTGACACTAGTGACACATTAATTTTTTTAATACATATATTATATAAATATTTGATACATATATAATGACACATTAGTTTTTTGACACATTTGTAAAGTGACACTAAATTTTTGATACATATATAATGACACACTAAATTTTTAGTATATATATGTATTGACACTAAATTTTTGATATATTTATAGTGACCCACTAAAATTTTAGTACATTTTAATGACACACTACAAAATCTTACTAAATTTTACTAATGTAGGATGTTGTGACGATATGGTTTTAAAATGTACCTTTTGAGGGTCGTTTAAGCCCTTATTTGATCACTTTTGTATCCGTTATTACTTAATATCGTTCCTTTTCACTTTTAGGTATCTTGAAGGCAAAATCTGGAATGACACTTATTCGGACGAAAAGGCGCGAATATCTGAAGAAAATGGCCAAAGTCAAGAATCGAGACACTCAGTTGCTTTGGCCCGAAAGGGGCGGCGTCGGGTTATACTAGTGGCGCCGTCGGACAACTTTGTGATGGCTCGGTAGCCAAATTGCTCATTTACAAGTGGCGGCGGGTTTTAAAGAGTAGGCGTCAACTCGGACGGCCTAGATTTGATCCGACTACGTCGAGAAGATGGCCGCGTCACAACCATAAGGTGGCGCCGTCTGCGGCGCAACATCTTGTGAAGTAGGCGATCTTGTTTTGGCCATAACTTTTGCATCTGAACTCGGTTTAGGTGATTCAAAAGCCCAGCGTGACCGGAACGAGAAAATCTGATTTGGTGAAAAATTGGTCGTGGCCGTCACTCTTTAGGTGTGGCGCCGTCACTCTTTGCCGACATAAAATCGCCTATAAATATAACATTATAACTTCACTTTTGTAAGCCCTAAACCTAAGTCCGATTCTAAGGTTTAGGTAGGTGTTTTCGACAACTTAAAGGGTTTCAAACACTCTATAAACATCGTGTAATGGTTTGTTTGTTAATCCAATCTATGGTATGTCTTCAATTATGATTGTTGCTTGCTCTTCATTAATTATGCTTGGCTAATTCACCTAGTGTTTGCTTATGATTGTATGAAACTTGTATGTAATTAATTAGATCTTATTGATTTCTTAGTGATGCTTGTGTCTATCTTCATCATTAGGGTGTGACAATTTCAATGAGTCTAATTGGTTTAGTTTATAATTCTTGCATCCTATTCTCTTGTTTGATTGGTTGTCTCTTATCTTAATTGTAATTGGCTTAGGAGTGCGACTAGGCTATCGTTGTGTTTAATACTTGACAAATCTTTGATAGTTTATGAATGACTTAGTGGATTTCGTTTACTAAACCCAAAGATAACCTCAAAGTTAGTTTATGAATGACTTAGTGGATTTCGTTTACTACACTTAAAGGTGACTTCAAAGAGTTAGGGAATGCACACCTTACGACCTTAGAAAACACAACGCGTTAAGAATAAGGGCGTGACAATTCAACCATCAATAGGGCGTGACAATTCGATGGGTAGAATTGGATAGCTAGCAAGGAGTAATACATCATAAGTAGATCGCTTCACGTTCTGGTAGACCCATAATTTAGTTAGTATCTTTTGGGATAGTTGACTAGCAACTAATTCCACCCTCCCTCAAAACCGAGATTCATAAAATATAAAAATACAAAATAATCATCCTCACCTTTAGACTTAAATCGACATACACTTGACCTAACGACACTATTCCCTAGAGAGCGATATCAATACCGTGGCTTACCCTAATACTACACTACAACGATTAGGTTCCTTGCCTAGGGTGTTGAAAAACTTCTTCGACGAAAGGAAGTTCCTTTGACCCCGAGCGGCGCGTGTGGCGTTATCAAGTTTTAGGCGCGTGCTGGGAATAGTTATTGTTTAAACTTGATTTATATCTCGTTTAGGTCTACTCACAAGATTCCTATCAAGTGAGATTTTTTCTTTTTATTAGCTTCCTTGTAGTCTATCCCCTTCTTTGTGCCTTTGTTCGTAAAACTTGTCCATTGACTCTTCCGTTCACCATTATGGAGAGCGAATCCACTATATCCATGATTAGGTTTTTCATAAAAATTATGATATTACTAAAGCGGATTATTCAAGATGGTGGGAAGAAAGTAACCAAGTCCATAAACCTTTTGAGGTTTCACCATTCCATCAAGCCCACAAAATACCTCATCTAGTGAAACCTATGCTTCGTTTGAGCCTTCACCTAGGATAGACTTTCGTGAACAACCTCCATGTTTAGAAACTATTTTTAGTGAGGCCCTTAGGAGAAGTGACCAAATTTGTGAAAATATTATGGTAAGCAACCAAGCATTAAACCATAAGTTGGATCAATTACTAGGTTTGGTTTCATCACGACCTAAGGAAATAATACATGACGAGCATATAGATGATGTAGATGTGATTGAGGATAAGGTGAAAAGTCTAGACCCACAAGGTATCCCACAAGTCCCACCATCATTTAAGGCATACACACCGCCGCGTGACTTACAGGAAGTAGTAGAAGAGACTTTAGGAATCCCGATGGAGGTAGAACATTTGAACCAAGCGCAACTAGAGAATATAGGTTTGAATACTTGTAGTCTCGGTCTTACTCTTAGTTCTAGGGATTTCCTAGTGTTGATGAACCGGAACCTCAATCATTTTTCCATCCTTAGATATACATCTAGGAGACAAAGAGAGAACAACCACCCATCAACCAATTTAGTCCGGGTAGTTTTAGGATGAAGGAAGCCATTCACACCCCCTTCACCTCGCGTGGCAAATTGCTACCCTAAGGGTGTGTATCGCTACTATCACCCGCACTTAAACTTAAGTGTAGGAAAACCTCCCTTTATCCGTTAAATAAGGGTAGAGTCGGGCTCGTGACTCGAACAAAAACAAGCGCTTCTTGGGAGGCAACCCATGTGTATTTGTTTTCATTTTATTTGTGTGTCGTATATCTTTTATTGATTGTTTATTCTCATGTTTGAATTTGTAAAAATGCTTTATTTTGTCTTTAACCTCGTCTTAATTACATATAAAGGTATTTTACATAAGGGATAAGTGTAGGGAGGATTACACGTTTTCAAAAGAAACGTGAACATGAGAATTACAATTATTTAAAAGATATACATGTGTGTTTGTTCGAGTCAAATGCTTGTATCGAGTCATAATGGATGTTTTGCGGAAATTTTCCATTCTAAAGATAAAAATTTTCGAATTTTTTCGAAAATCGCAAGACCGGTTTTGTCGGGATAACTGACGTCGTCGATCGCAACTGACGGTGTCGGGAGGAGTAAACGACTTCTAACTTTTTCTCATTTTACGTGCTACTTATAAATTTTGGAATTTTCGGTCTTAATTTTCTAGAAATCGCAAACATCCATTCCACAAGCATTATATCTTATTTAAGTGCGGAATTACATCTTGTTGTGATTTTCTTTGTTCGGTTTGATGCGTTGGGTTGTTTGTTTTCTTCAAGTGTGCGGGTTTTATTTATCAAGAAGAAGATACATAAGATTGGAAGGAGCTTTTCACGCATACATTCTTCTTGGAAAGGATTTAACCACTACTTCACACGGATCCTACCGAGCTAATCGGGGAGTATTAGTTTCTTTCGTTTTTATTACCTTTCATTATCATAACTTTGATACTTTCGGGGAACATTGGGGACAATGTTCAGTTTAAGTGTAGGGAGGGAAAATAAAACGGGAACTTTGAAACTATGCTTATCCTTGACTATTTGCTTTGTCCAATTGCATTTGTGTAATAAACCATGAGAAAATGTCGGTTAGGGTAATTTTGGCACCAAATTTAAAATTTTTCATGACATATAGGAGTGGGCCATTAGTCTTAATAAAGCGTCTCATGGATAGGAAATTATATGACTAGCACAAAAACCCTTTACCACTTAAATTCCACCCAAAATGTGAGGATCACCCTTAGATTAGTAGGAATTAAAGCATTCATCTTTAATGCTTAGTGTGTGAACCGGTAGTATAATAGATTCTAGAACTTGTTTTGTGATGCATCCGAGATCGCTAGTAAGACTACACTTGTGTAGTTAGGAATAACTAAATGATAAGAGGCATTAGGATAACCCTTGTTTGATACCGTAATATAATTACTTCTTCCACATCGGTTGAGTAATTCCCCACACCTTTGCGTTGTACTCATCTTTAGTACACGATACCCTAGTTAACCCCTCGAGCCTATCCTTTTCGCGGTTCTCGTGATGTTTCGGTTTTCGAATATCAATGAAGAGCATTGTTTACACCACCCCAATGTACACCCAAATCGCCTTAGCCTACCTTGTATGCACTCACTTTTAGTGCATTATTGTTATCACCCTAAAAACCCTTAGTTCAATTATCTAGTTGCTTGCATAAGTTGCTAAGTCGAGTCATATCCTTTGTACATAGTTTTGGGACGATTGGGACTCATGGGAAAAGTTAAAGTTTATGAAATGACGGGAAGGGAACGTTAAATTCAAATTCCCTTTATTTGCGTAATAATGTACTCCAAGTGTTTTGATCTTTTCAATTCGGGTCAAATTAGTGTTAGAATAATAAAAACTCAAGTGTAGGGATGTGCCTATAAATCCCTATCATTTTGATGTTACCGTAGAGGATGGTAGAGTAAAAGTGTATGAAAAAAAAATCGAAAAAAAATAAAAAAGAAAAAGAAAAAAAAAAAATAGAGTGTTGAAAAAAAAAAAAAAAAAAAAAACATACGCTACCATCCTACATCTATCTTTAATTTATGTTTGTTTGTTTGAGTTATCTAGAGTCTAGAGTGTCGAGTCTTGGCTTAGCAGCCATTCTTAGCATGCTTGTAACATAAAGATTTTGACTTGCCACCACTAAATAGCCTATCCCACCAAACCCTTTGTTTCCTACTAGTAAGCCTAACATTACAACCCTTTAAAGACCTCTTTGATAGTCTTTCCTAGGTGCTTCGCCAAGCGATGGAGGTTTGATCTAGTCTCAAGCCTATGGTAATCTATGTACTAGGACGGTTAATGAGTGTTTATCTTCCATTTCCAACTTGTTATATTTCATATACACCCGAGAGATGTGAGTATCCAAACACCCCATGTGAGGTGCTAGTATGTAATTTTCGTGCTTGTTATGACTTTTGCGGGGCTTATATGTGTTGTGGATTGTTTTAAACCAATGCTTCATGACCCCTAACTTATAAATTAATTGGCTAAAAGCACATTTGCTTGAGGACAAGCAAATACCAAGTGTAGGGATATTTGATAAGGTTTTAAAATGTACCTTTTTGAGGGGTCGTTTAAGCCCTTATTTGATCACTTTTGTATCCGTTATTACTTAATATCGTTCCTTTTCACTTTTAGGTATCTTGAAGGCAAAATCTTTGGAATGACACTTATTCGGACGAAAAGGCGCGAATATCTGAAGAAAATGGCCAAAGTCAAGAATCGAGACACTCAGTTCTTTGGGCCCGAAGGGGGGCGTCGAGTTATACTAGTGACGCCGTCGGACAACTTTAATGACTCGGTAGCCAAATTGCTCATTTACAAGTGACGGCTTCGGGTTTTAAAAGAGTAGGCGTCGCAACTCGGGCGACCTAGATTTGATCCGGATGGCGTCGAAGATGAAGCCGACGGCGTCATAACCATAAGGTGGCGCCGTCATGGCTACAACATCTTGTGAAGTAGGCGATCTTGTTTTGGCCATAACTTTTGCATCTGAACTCGGTTTAGGTGATTCAAAAGCCCACGCGACCGAGCGAGAAAATCTGATTTGGTGAAAAAATGGTCGTGGCCGTCACTCTTTAGGTGTGGCGCCGTCACTCTTTGCCGACAGAAAATCGCCTATAAATATAACATTATAACTTCACTTTTTGTAAGCCCTAAACCCTAAGTCCGATTCGGGGTTTAGGTAGGTGTTTTCGACAACTTAAGGGTTTCAAACACTCTATAAACATCGTGTAATGGTTTGTTTGTTAATCCAATCCTATGGTATGTCTTCAATTATGATTGTTGCTTGCTCTTCATTAATTATGCTTGGCTAATTCACCTAGTGTTTGCTTATGATTGTATGAAACTTGTATGTAATTAATTAGATCTTATTGATTTCTTAGTGATGCTTGTGTCTATCTTCATCATTAGGGGTGTGACAATTTCAATGAGTCTAATTGGTTTAGTTTATAATTCTTGCATCCTCTCATCTCTTGTTTGATTGGTTGTCTCTTATCTTAATTGTAATTGGCTTAGGAGTGCGACTAGGCTATCGTTGTGTTTAATACTTGACAAATCTTTGATAGTTTATGAATGACTTAGTGGATTTCGTTTACTAAACCCAAAGATAACCTCAAAGTTAGTTTATGAATGACTTAGTGGATTTCGTTTACTACACTTAAAGGTGACTTCAAAGAGTTAGGGAATGCACACCTTACGACCTTAGAAAACACAACGCGTTAAGAATAAGGGCGTGACAATTCAACCATCAATAGGGCGTGACAATTCGGTGGGTAGAATTGGATAGCTAGCAGGGTAATACATCATAAGTAGATCGCTTCACGTTCTGGTAGACCCATAATTTAGTTAGTATCTTTTGGGATAGTTGACTAGCAACTAATTCCACCCTCCCTCAAAACCGAGATTCATAAAATATAAAAATACAAAAATAATCATCCTCACCTTTAGACTTAAATCGACATACACTTGACCTAACGACACTATTCCCTAGAGAACGATATCAATACCGTGGCTTACCCTAATACTACACTACAACGATTAGGTTCACGCCTAGGGTGTTGAAAAACTTCTTTCGACGAAAGGAAGTTCCTTTGACCCCGAGCACACTATGCGTGTAGCGTATTTTTTCTTTTGTCTTTTGGTTTTGCGGTACAAGAATTTGGGAGGAAGAAGACTTGCGGTAGGTGAATTTGGTTTTGAGAGGAGGAAGAAGACATGTACATATATATTGTTTTATTTACAAAAAAAATAAAAATAAAAATCGGGTACTAGGGTACCACTCCCTCCACTTAGGGTAGTGTTATGGTAGAATTGGGGTAGTTTTGAGTTGGAAGGTTTTTATTGGATAGAGGTGAGGTGACACTCCCAGGGTATTAGGGTACTAGGGTACCACTCCCTCATACCTTATCAATTAAAATTGTTATCATCATCCTTATCAAATGAAATTGTTATCATCATCCTTATCACTTATTTTCAATCCCAAAAATAATAAACCATAACAACTATAGAAGTATTGAATTACGAAAACCTTGTACAACTCGAAACCAAAAACTTAAGCACACAAAAGTCAATCTGGATACACGTCAAACTCGAAACCATAACCACCACTACAGCTGTCTTTTCCTTTGTTGTTAATTAAACGATCTAATTATAAATGAATTATTAAACCTGAGTGTGATTAGTGATATCAGAAGACACCGGTGATCCGTGCGATTGTTCAATAACATCAACTCACCATCTTACGATGAGATGGCTTCACTTCGATGGCGATGACATCTTCGTCATGATGTGATGACATCATCATTCTCAAAATCAAGCGGATCAACAACTGCAATGAGTCGGTATCTCAGTCGGATAATTCAATTGTTTCGTAAGGTTCGACGGTGATTGATGACGTCATCTCAAGTGATTGATCAACAATTTAGAAGTGGAGTTTTTTTTTGTTGGTTTTTGACTTTGGATGAAACAAAAGTTTAGATCTTAAATGATGTTAAAAGGGACGGTTTACGTTTTGTAGTAGGGTTAAAATAAATACCTAATATGCCCCTAGAATTTAACTAGTAGTTTTGAATTAATTTAAATGGTTAATATCCACTTGTCAATGTTTAATTGGTTCCTATAGTTTTATTTTAGAAATGGTCACTACATGAGCATAAATATATATATATATATATATATATATATATATATATATATATATATATATATATATATATATATCTAGATAAAGAAGATCAAACTTAAAGTTCTTAAAATGAGATACAACAAAAATTTGACAAGTGACACTCTCCTTACAACAAAAATAATTTTTTATTAGCTACAACTAAAATTGTTAAAGTTTGAAGATTTCTTTTTAAAATTCTGAAACTTAGGTGATACACTTGGATTAGAAGTGTAATGTGTATCGAGGTTTTGTATATGTATCAGGTTTTGAAATATTTATTAGTGTGATGTGTATCAGGTGTATCACTAATCCAAACTCATGTATCATTTGATTATTAGTTGCTAAAATATAAATTTGTATTAAAATATTTTTTTTTTGTGTATTATTGCTAAAATTGTTATTTATAAATGTTTTAGTGTTTTTAGACTTGATCTTTTTACAACTTTAAGTTTGATCTCACATTAACTCTCCCATATATATATATATATATATATATATATATATATATATATATATATATATATATATATATATATATATATATATATATATATATATATATATATATATATATAATCGGATCGATTGAGAAGAGTGAAAGCAATCTTGACCATTCATCTCGTCAAATCAAGTCAAGGGTAAAAATGACAATGTAAAGTTTCATTATTTAATTTTCTGATCCATTTAATACAATCTTTAATGCAAGCGTTTTTTTTCTTCATGAATTCATTATGTTAAAATGGCCTCCCAAGCCAAGTTTTTGTTTAATTGTGCCAAACGCCCAACTGTTAAGGGCAACATTTCATTAAACTATTAATAATTCATTAAGGGTAATGATTCATATAAGGAGCCATGATTCATATATTTTTTCTTGGCAACGTTTGAAGATTATATTAAGCAATGATAATTTTACGTCAACATGGAGTAAGATGTGAGAATTTTCATCTGATATGTGTATATAATGATGCCTACATGATTTAGTTAAAGTACTAACATTTTTTTTAATGATTCATCAATTCGGATATGATTCAAAATTAAAATACTAACATAGTTTATTGATGATTCACTATCCAACGATTTAACGATTCACTATCACAATCGTAACTGATTCATCAATTCGACGATTCACATTTATATATGATTCAATAAAAAAAATAGTAAAGTGGTTTTCTGCCGTTGTAATCGTGAATCAATCGTTGATTGATTGTGAATCTTAATGTTGCTACAAAGTTATTTTATAGATAATTTATCATAGAAAAAAGAAATACATATTGATTAAATAAAGAAAAAAAAAAGATTTGTGAACACTGGAACTATCATTCGAATTTTAGAGAGCATTAATTTTGAATTTAAGAGAGCATGATTGTAGGAGTCTTTAATACTATTAAATTAAAATCTTGCTTGATCTAATTACTTATTTACCCTTATCACTATTTTAAATGTTTTATTAAATGATTCAAATTTAATATAATTGGATGGCTAGGATCTCTTCTCAATTTCTCAATCTAAAAACCTTCTCAATGGAACCAAAGCCTATATATATATATATATATATATATATATATATATATATATATATATATATATATACACATCTAAATAGATTGACTTAAGTTGATCTAAATATTTTAAAACAAAGTTTTAATCGGTAAAACTATTCAACCCCTTCTAGTTTTCCACAATTGGCATCAGAGCTTCTTTACCAAGTTTCTTAGAGTATGTTGTACTTTAAAAACTTGATACGATCCGTGTATGATTGAAAACTACAAAGAGAAATCTTTTAAAACAAATTGTTTTTCTTATATGCGGATAGTGATAGATTATTCTAACAATTTTTTTAAGAAATCTTCTTGCTAGGACTTCTCCAAAGTCTTCATTTCTATTCAAAGAAAAATGAAGTCAACTCTCGAGAAGAACCCAGTAATCACAACCTACTTATACCGATTACAACGGGTTACTTTAAAAGCTCATGAAGTATTTCGGATATATGGTCTCTATAAACCATATCAAAATTTAGAGGTATGTTCACTTATCCACAAATTAGCTATTTTACGTTTACATGGATATGTTAATATTTTTTATAAATTAAGTCGTTTATAGTTGCAAGTCTCTAAAAAGTCTCTCTTCACCACTTTCTCGACTTACTCATAATTGGGAATAGTATTCCTCTTTGATTTCCTAAAGACCGTCAAACCAACGCCGCCGTCACAAATAGATCCTTGATAGTTAACCTATCAAAACACGTTGACCAAAAGGTCTATTCAATTAGGAACCTCAAAGTTATTTTTGGTCTATAAGCTATTATATAACTTATTACAAAAAGGGAAAATGACGCAAATGGACCGCGCGCCCTGAGGCTTATCACTTTCTGGACCACGCCTTTTTTTAATTTGAATCTAGACCGGTTGCCCACCGATTTTCTTGGACCCAACCAGGGGCTGCCACGTGGCCGACAACTTATGACACAAGTACGTATTTTGAAAGTATATGCCATGTATTGTTTTTTGGGCAACTTGTATTGTTTTGGGCAACTTTATATTTTTGGCAACTTGTATTTATACACGAGGATACTTTGGTCATTTACATTTTACTACCCATTATATTCTTATTATCCGCATCATTTGCTTTCGTTTATTCTCACCTAATAATTCCTCACTTCTATCCTCCCTTCCCCCACCTCCACCTCCACATGTCTCCTTTTCACCTCCACCACCTCCGCCGAGCATCTTTCCTCCACTACAGGTCTCACTTCCTCCACCTCACAAGTCTCACATCCCCCACCTCCTCCTCCATTTTAATTTATGAAAGAAAGAACCCCTGAATGGAACAACTTTTGACATCTCAAGTTTAATTTATGAGTTTTTTTTGGCAGATTGATAAACATGGATGGGCCTGGCGTAACCAATCGACTCTGGTCTACATGGTATTAGTATTTGATTAATTATTAGGTTCAATTATTTAGCGAATCGCTATTTTAATCAATTTTTTTTGTTAATTATCAATTTTTCGTTAATTGAAATCTACTTAACAATACAATTGAAATTCATGAATTCAAAGACAATGAATATAGTCGACATATGGCTTATTTGGTTTTACTTATGTTTGATAAGCTCGGTTTTCTTGTTTATTTGGTGAATCATGGTGGGTGGGTGCATATTCTTGATTTTCTTGGCAATCGGTGAATTGCATCATTTCTTGGATCATGTGTTGATTTGATGAGATTTTGAGATCTCTAGTGTTGTGAAATTTAGATTTGGATTGTTTAAGCTTATATGTGGCTTACGAGCTTATTTGTTTTCGACATATTTCATAAGCCCCGATTTTCAACTTATTTTGAGACTTGTGGGGCTTATATTATAAGGGTGTTTGGATTAGCTTATTTAGCAAACATGGGCTTGTTGATTTTGGAAAAAAGGCGATAAGCTCACTTTTTATAACTTATTGGCTTAAGCCAATAAGGTGAGATTGATAAGGTCATAAGCTTCAATAAGTGAGCTTATCGGCTTTTTCAAAATCAAATAAGCCCATAAGCGACTCTGAATCTAGCACGCCATATTGCCATATTTTTCTCGATAATACTATTTTGTTGGTTCGTTGACTTAACCGACATTATCGGTGTTTTACAGTAGGTGTTGGGTAAAGTCGGGCCATGACTCTCAAGTATAATTTCGGATGCCA
Organism: Chrysanthemum lavandulifolium; assembly: GCA_022545495.1. Taxonomy (NCBI): domain Eukaryota; kingdom Viridiplantae; phylum Streptophyta; class Magnoliopsida; order Asterales; family Asteraceae; genus Chrysanthemum; species Chrysanthemum lavandulifolium. Next base: position 102,728,732 of record CM040245.1, read on the forward strand.
CCATATTATACTCTTACGCTACGATCTCTTGCCTCCTTTGAAGGTATATACTCTTTTGCCCTCCTAAGTGCGAGTAAAATTTGGGCACTTGTTCAAAGATCTTGTTAAGTATTGTGACTTTTTGCTTCTTATATCATATAGTGTAAATTTTGTATGTGTTAATTGAAATTTGAAGAAGATTCTTATATCGTAGGATTATTCGGTACTACTTTCTGATAGAAAATGCTCAGAGAAAATTTCGATTAAGCACCCAAATTCCAATGTCTCTAAAAGACTAAAAATGTTTTAGGCGATCCGTTTAAGAGAACACATAAACCGGGTGTGTGTATACCTTTGTTACTAGTATTAAGCCCGTTACGTTTTGGAACATGATATGATGATACGTTTAACCCAGGACATAAAATGTATTCTTACAATTATGAAAGATGCTAAAGAATTGGCTCTACAGGACATGAAAATATTTGCAACATTTTTGTCTAGTATTATGTGCAACTATAAGCGATATCCTTTTATACGCATAACATGTAGCTTATTATTTCTAGGTTTTCGATCATGTATAGACTTTACTTGTGTTTAAGCTGTATGTCTTCATAAAATTGTACCTTCGTAGGATTAGCAATGGCGGAGATCCAAATTTTAACACTTTTGAAGATTCATATCCTTATGTTGTTCAGTAAACTTACGTCGATAACTCACTGATACAAGGAAGATTACGCATTCGGTATTATCTTGTTTTCTGTCTAACCGTTTAACTTCTTTGCATCATTGTGTACGTGTTCCAAGAAATTTCAGAAAAAAATGTCTGAACCCTTTGCATGCTTTCTTTGTAGGTTATGCTAAACAAAAGGAAAGAACTTCAATGGAAGAGGGTTGCTTTGTTTTTGAGAGTTGGGGCAACAAGGTATGCATACTAATGGGAATATTAACATCTTTTGTTTTTTGCTGTTGAAAATACTAAAATGTTGTTCTAAGTAGTTTGGTAAGTAGTTGCTCTATCCTTTTTATCTAGCATTGAGTAACATAGGATTTGCTGAAGGTTTCATTACTTAATAGGCATGTTTAAAGGCAAAGACTTCTATTATCATTTTTTTTATGTAAAACTGAATCATTAGCTTTGGCATAGCATAAGTTTCTTTGAACATGGAACTTAGAATCAAGTTTTATTCTGATGCCTCCCTTCAGTAAAGGATTACACATGGTATCAAAAAGTGCAACTTCTACTGAAGATCCATCCAATAAGATATCGGATACAGTAAACTTAGCCCTTAAACTTCTACTCTCAAAAGATGGTGTGGTTGTGAGACGACTTCTGATGACCGCTGTAAGTATCCTACTCCTTCAGCTATTCATTTGCTTTAGCTTAATAAACATCCTTTCTCTTAGATAGAACTTTTGATTTCATATACATTTTTAACTAGGAGTGGCACGGTGGGGGTTGGGTAACGTCGGTTGAAATGAACCATTATTAGTAAAATGGAACTGTTATTATCTTTTTGCAGAACATTGGACTAGAGGTGACAAATTGGAATTTTTCAAAATCTTGTTTGATATCTCTTTATGGATTTTGTTTCAAAATCTTAAAATTATTTTCCTAAGTTTCATTTGTTAAGAAAAAATATAATAAAGCAGTGATATGTGTGTATCGACTAGTGCTAAAATATATGCACTTTGATCGAAAGAAATCTCTGCAAAAAAGATGCGACATGGGGTTGGTGGGCAGTTGTGTTCCATTAATCAGTTGGAATTTTTCAACAATCATTTTCCCCACATTTTTTACACTAGTAAAAAAAATTGAATCTGTTATTTATGAATGGGTCAATTTGGGTTATGTTCTCTTTAATTGGTGCGGGTCAAAAGTTATGTTATTTTAAAAAAATTATATTATTTAATTATTGAAAATAGAAATTGTTGGACAAAAAATGTTCAAGGTCCAACCAACCCTACCAATTTTGACATTTACAGAAACTGATTGCGTTGACATGGACCCTTTACCCAACCCGTCCGATCTGCCTTTTTGCCACCGCTGCCTTAGACCATTATTTAGTATCTTAAAACCATACACACTGTTTTTGGAATTTCAGGTTTCAAAGAACATCGAGCCGGGATTAGGCGCTACGTGGAGAAAAGGGCCTGCTTATGACAGGATCATATTAAACGCTGGGATGGCGGATCATTTACTTGGATGTGAGGTGCGTAAGATGTATCAACGCACTTGATAGAGCCAGATATGCCATTGATGATTGGAAACATCTCAACCGACTTATGGATTACATAAAGATTTCCAAAAAGATCAAATGATCTCTGAATCTGTTTGGTGTATTACTTCTCCTTTTTATAACATAGACATACCGTAAAGTTGGCGGCTGAAAAGGATTTTGTTTTATGCACCAAGTGTTAGAAGTTAGGATCTTGTGAACAATACGAGTGAAAACAATGGTTTGTTCTTTTGACATCATCAATATTCAAAGAAATCGAGAAATGGCATACATGTTCGATCATTTGTTTACTGAAGTTCAATTATTAACTTAAATCAACAATGAATAATGTAAAATTCAAGGCCAATTTGAGGCCATTTCTCTTTATAAATGCAAAGAAAAAGACACTTTATATTTGCAGGGTAGCTGCTATAGAACTAGCAAGACTCAAGACTTCAAATGGAAGTTTGTTCTTCACTTCCTTCACTATTAGAGGACATGAGTCCGTAATCCAAAAGTATGTCAATCCATTATCTGGGCTTCCTAAAAAAATATAAGATGGAAGAATTATCACAATGTAAACAATATTTTATTTGAAATTAACGAGCAGTTTGTGGTATATGTAGTGGTGCCAAAATAGTTAGGTCCAGGTTATGCCGGTGCAAACACTGTCGTATTCATTTGACACATTTCCCTTTTTAGTTTAATCTTTTAACTTAACCCATTTGATTCATTAGAAATAAAACATAGTTCAAGTTAATCCATATGTATGTCAATGGGTCTAAAATAGAAGCAACGGGAACATGTGTTTTATGATTTCATGGAGTTACACAGATCATACAATGGCTCGGATTAACTGACTTTTCCAGATTTGTTTAGGAAATATAAAGGAACATTGAAGCAGAACTCAAAGCAATTGAATGTACCTCCTTTATCGTGTGTAAACCGCTCCCAAAACCTTTTAGGAAAAACACCATGTGTTGATCCCAGTTGAGCAAACGATCTAATATAGAAACCGACTTGTAACAAAAGCTTATCAAGTATTACGCGAATTTAACACTTGATCTTAAGAAGAAGAACAATTAACATTCAACACCTCAATATTATTTATTATCATGAATACTCTTACGATTAGGGTTTTGCAACCTTGAAGTGTATCGACCTTAGATATAAAACATAATTATATCTAACCTAGCCAAGGACCTCCTTTTATAGGCTAAGGAGTCCTATACAATATACAATACGTAACCTACAAGATAAATATCTTTTCCATATTTATCTCGATACAATAAACTAACCGACTATATAGAACTAGCAAGACTTACAATATACTATCGTGAGCTACTCAATACTACTAGCAGCGGTATCTTCATCGGTGGTTACACTTCTTGATCCGTGGTTATCTTCAAGCTTGTCCGTGGTTCCACATCGAAAGTAATTCATCATACAAGGAACCTAAAACCCAACAATCCTCCCTAAACTTGATAAATTCTAATGTAATCTTCAAGTTTCTTTTAAACTCAAAACATCGATGTGGAGGATGTAACCAAACACTTACTTTTAAGTATCTTCTCATACTTCTTCAACAAGTCATAAGCTTGACTATCATAGGACAATAACATCTTGAAACAACCGGCTTCAACATCGAGCAATTATTCTGGATGATTATTCAATTTAGGATAATCACCTTCTACAAGCATATGAATAATCGTCCGAAAGCAGTTAAAACATGAACTCCACAGTTTGATATAAAAACCAACGAGTAACTTGACCGTTGTAGAGTCCTTGCCATTCAGGTTCAGCATGAGTAGGCTCAAATAGCATTTGAGAAAATTTATTATACTCAGAAACATCATTATTGAGTCTTTGAATTTTCCAAACTCCTTCACTGCCATCTAAAAGATTAAACTCATAAGAAATGATTTGATTCACTTCTGCAACAACTTTCAACTTCTTAGAATCAGATGTCTCCTGAACCTCAGATGTTCTTTTTCGTTTACTTTGCATCCATGCATCTTGCTCTTTAATCCACTCTTTCTCCTTTTGAGAACCCATCGGACAGAAATCATCATTATTAATTCTCATACATGTCTCATAGATTTCCAACATTCTTTTAAATGAACAGGTACTAAGATTTTCAGAAACATATATACGTAATTCTTGACAATCCTCATCAAAACATTCCTCAACCGAGCAATAGAAGGAGGTTTCTTTCACAATCTTCTTCTTTTCTTTATTAACCTTCTTTGCCAATGTACCCGTAAGTCAGCCTTTTCTTCATCATCGAACAAAGCCCATTCTTGTCTCAGTATATTCATCATTGATCAATTCGAAGCTTTAAGATAGTCTTGAGATTCATACCATGTAGCTAATATCTTGACTAGCTTCTTCTTCATCATTCTTTCTCTTCTCCAAACCGCTCTATCCTCCTCTTCTAAACTTCTAGCAAACTCTCTATCATAAGCCTCTTGTTCTGCTTTTATTTTGAACTTGATTACTACTTCTTTGCCTTTTCCAACATTAGATTTGACCATTTTCTTCTTCAAAGGTTCACCAATAACCAAACTTTTACCTTTTGGTTTACCTTTTGATTTAGTGCTGATGATCGAATAGATAAAGCGGTGCAATGATTGATGTAGGTATAGACGATGTTTTGCTCAGATTAATCAATGTGCTTGCGACCTCTTTCTCTACTTCTTTAGGCTTAGATGGTAATTCGAAAGAGTTGTAACAATAGTAGAGGTAGTTGTGATAGCGATGGGTATGACAAGAGTAGCCAATCAAACAACATCGGTGGTTACAAAAGTACTAACCGGGTTTCGGATATACCATCGATAGTTTTGTTACGTACTATGTCAACATTCTTCAATTCTTCAAGAACAACGACATTCCCAGCTTTATCGAAACTACAAATTCTTGATATCCACCGTCAACATCTTCTTCCATAGTAATCCCAACGGATACATTCCCACCTCCCACAAGTCATGCCATCACCTCCCTGTTTGGAGACATCATCCACATTCAGTAGAATAAGAATTCACCTTCTTTTTCATACGCCTCAAAGCCTTCAAAGCAGAAAGTCCGTGTCTTTTCACTCTCTCAAGACCAAGACCCTATGCTTTAATCTTGAATAGTTTTACCACGAAGCACGTGACCTCCTGAGACTAGAAATCTTATCTTCCATTTTAGCACACCGAACCGTCAATTCATTTACACGTTCAAGAATATCCTCCCACTTCGACTGTGTTATCCGGTCCGAGAGGTGGTTCATCGAAAAAGTCATCATGTACATAGTCATCAACCGTCAATTCATTATCGGGTTCCAATCTATCCTCATCACTTGTTGTGTTAACCGCTCCGGCGATGAATCCTTGGATATAAAAGACATAGCACCAGCACCGAGCACGATCATCTATGCACCTATAGCGCCAGTTGGCTAGGGATACCTCCACCGTGTTAAGCTCTAAAGAACTGCCCACATTAGGAGTTGCCAAGGTTGGGTCTTATTGATGTTTCCTATCCCGACCAAGATCTAAGCATGAATCAAGTGGTGGAAGCCCTTCCAATCATGTCACCTCCACCGTGTGACACCCTCATTAACCATACCACTAGCACTAGCTTTGAGGAAGTCGAGTGCCACGTGTGCTTCTAGCCTCATTAACCTCGAATCGGTAGGAAAAGTAAGCATATGAGGAAATAAAGGAACATCTCTAATGACAACATTTTGTGGTCGATTCCTCATATGTGCAAACACGCTAGGAAGCATACGATGTACCTCATACGTACGAATATGTTCAATAGGATCCCAATTTGATGTTCCACAAGAAATTGAACAAACCTAGGATACAAAAAATATTTACCTTCTTCCTAATATTCGCACTAACCCCTCATATATCATCCTAGACCGTTAAATTTCCTTCCATCGGACAAACAAATAATAGCGAGTAATTTTGGAAGGAAAATCATTAAAGCCTGTGGTCTTATTGCTCATACACATCAACAAAGTATGAATCATAAACTTCCATTGTTGAGAAAACCTACTCTTAAAAATTGTACCTTTTCACCTCTCAGATGTATATCCTAATCTCTAAACCACCACAATCTCAACAAGAAAGATTATCAAGACCATCAGCATCATCAAGCCTCAAAACCTCTCTAAGAAGCTCCTCGAAACCGAAATAGCATGCTCATCCACCTAGTACTAAAAACCTCCAAACCATTAACCTCTTCAATTTTAGCATTCTTCCAAAATCGTCAGATATAAGCTTTAAGAATGGTAGGTTCAACCGTTAAAGCAAAGTGGATCGGACTATGAGTAAGGAAATCAATCATTTGATGAAACCCTTCAGAGCGAGCATCTTTGGTGAGAATAGCAACAAGATTATGTGAAGTGGAGTACGTCTCAGGCATTTTCGATGATGCCATTAATGATGTAAATAAGGTGGGTTTGTGAAGAAATCAATAAAAGTGATTAGGGTTTAAGAATGTGGAGAAGTAGAAGTGGTTATTAGATTAGTGAAAGTGATCCATCCGTGATTTTGATAAGTAAGATATACTTTTGCCAAAGTGTCAAAACAACCCCTGTACCATGAAAAACAGAGAATCATACTATCCGTGCTTCCACAACATCTGTCCGCAGTTGTAACACACCATCAGTGGATACAGATAATCACTCCTCCCAACTGAACAACATTAGAGCAAGCGAATCCATGCCAAAGGAAATGGTATCTCACAAGATATGAAGGATTACACAACAATCATCTATAACACAAAACTATATATATATATATATATATATATATATATATATTTTTTAACACAAACATAAGCAAGAAACACATTAGCTCCTTATGCACACATATCCTTCTTTCCCGCAAGACAACACAAAACAAACACAAAGACAAAGAGGATAGTTGTCGGTGGTTAGTAATAGCCGAAGTGGTTATAAACAACCTATCCGAGTTAGAACAAGAAAGTCAACATAGTCAACTTCTAGAATATATCTCGGTCAATCCCCAAGAACCTCATTAACTTTCCAACCATATTTAACACCTTGCCTTAGTTACTTGAAGAACCTAATCCTCACTTATAAAAGCACCCATATATCATAGAACCCCAAACCAATCAAGAGATAAAACCCTAATTGCTCCAAAATCCCCAATCAAGCAAAATGTGGAACCCTAGTTGGAACAAACCAGAAGTGGTTGATCTAACCACCTCCTCATCCTCTTCATCATCTTTATCATCAAGTGAAGATGGAAACCCATGGCTAACCTATTTGCCTCCACTAGCACCAAGACCAAGAAAATCTCCATTTCTTCCATCATCTGAAGATGATAGTGTGGTGAATCCAAGTGATGCTTCTGAAGATTCAGATGACTCTTCTAAGAAGAGGACTTCAAACCCCAAACCTTCATCTTCTAACCCCCAACCAAGACCTCGAGCAAGAAACCCACCACTCCTAGTGACAGGAGGTGGTTCTTGGTCTTAGAGCACCAAGTCATGGTGCTTACGCACATATCGTAACCGTGAAGGAAAAAGGAAGATGGAGTAAGTTCTTTGAATGGTGGTAAGAGAAGATGGAGCACAAGAAGAATATCATATCATCCATCTATCTCGCCACAATCGCCTTGACTTCTTCGCTTTCATCAATCCATCCTTTCCATTTTGATCCTTAGCTGCTTCGTTTGCATATGATAAATGCATATCCAGCATTCAAACGATATCAGCACGGATAGTAGTAGTAGAAACCATGTATAGATGTAGGCTTTAATTAGCACTTGAAGTTTCATTGTAAACTGTAAGCTGTAAACTGTTTTGTTGAATGAACAATGAAATTTCAGTACTTCTTGCATCTCTATAATGATTTAGCATTTTCCTACACAATGGTTAGAGGAAACACAGAACAACTAGCAGTGGATAGACCAACTCTATCAGTGGTTAGAAGCAACACTATCAGTGATTAAAAGAGATAGCAATACTTAAGATTACATAATAACAGTCCAATACTTTTACAAGCGTATACAAAACAAATTGAGAATTTTAGAGATTAAGCATTCCAATACTAACAACAAGATACTCAAACCTCCCACATCAAAAGCTTTTGTGAGAAGATCAAGAACATTGAAATCGTATGGGTTTTACCATTTGAATCAACCTTTCTCATTACAATCTCTAATAAAGTGATGTCTTATCTCAATATGTTTAGTTCTAGAATGTAAAAGCAGGATTTTTGATAATACAAATTGTCTTGTTATTATCAATGTAAATCTTAGTATGCATAAAATTGTACCCAAAATCCAAAGAATTGATTCTCGAATCCATAGAACTTGACCACGACAACTAGCGCGACCACATATTCACCTTTCGTTGTAGAGTTTGCCACAATAGTTTGCTTTTTACACCGCCAAGAAATTAATCGCTTCCCAAGAACCGACATCCTCCGGTGGTAGACTTCTATCCGGACTAGCTCCGATAGTCACTATCGGTGTAGGCCACCAAATCAAAAGGAGAATCCTTAGAGTACCAAAGGCCCAAAGTAGGATGACCTTTCAAATACCTAAAAATCCTCTTAACAACATTCATGTGTGAGGTATTGGGTGTTACTTGAAATCTTGCACACACATACCGAGAACATAATGTCCGCCTAGATGCAAGAAGATACATCAAAGATCCAATCATGGATCCGCACAACATCAAATCAACTTTGGGACTCCCATCATCCGGTAGCATAGGTTTCGAGTCTCCATAGGTGTACTTGCACTTTTACATCTTGAAACCCAAATTTCTTTAACACATCCGCTACATACTTGTCTTGACTAATGAAAATACCATCGGTCCTTTGTTGAACCTGTAGCCCCAAAAGAAAGTGAGTTCTCCCATAGAACTCATCCGAAACTTATCATGCATAAGTTTCTCAAAATCTCTGCATAGCTCCTTGTTAGTAGACCCAAAGATGATATCATCGACATAAACCTGAACAAGTAAAATATCATCTTTGTGCTTTCTAATGAACAAAGTTTTGTCAATAAGTCCTCTCTTAAACCCATTGTCCATCAAATAAGTAGATAGGCATTCATACCATGCCCTAGGAGCCCGATGCACCCATACATAGCCTTCCTCACCTGTAAACCTTGTCGATGATCGGGATCTTTAAAACCGTGAGGTTGACAAACATATACCTCCTCATCAATAGTGCCATATAAAATGCTCTTTTAACATCCATCCGATACACAACAAAATTCTTGAATGAAGCATAAGCCAAAAACAATCTAATAGCCTCTATCCTTTGCAACCGGTGCAAATACTTCATCATAGTCCAAACCTTGGTTTGTGTATCCTTGAGCAATCAACCTTGACTTGTTCCTCACTACAATTCCTCTTTCATCCCTTTTGTTTCAATACCCATTTAGTTCCAATAGCCTCTTCCCATTTGGAAGATCAACCAATGTCCAAACTTCTTGAAGTTTGAACCGAAGCTCCTCTTGCATTGATTCTACCCATCCTTCTTCATTAAAGCTTCTTCTACTCTCTTGGGCTCCTTTTGAGACGAGAAAACAAGCAAACAAGCAATTTTGCAGATCTTTATGACCTGCTTTTTGTGAAGAGATCTTGCAAAGAACCCATGTTCGAGAAAGGGTTACAATTCTTTACCACCTTCTTGTTTGAACTGAGTATTCAAATTTCCAAGTATCTGCTCCTTGGGATGAATCTTGTGAATTCGTAGAAGTAATTGGACTTTCATTTATAACAATGTCCAAATTAGTCAAATTAGCATTGAAGAATTCATCCATGTCTTCATCATCAGCAGGAGTATCCATCTCAATTAAGTCGGGCATATTAGGATCATGTGGATACTCCTCATCACCAAATAGTGGCTTTGGATAAGATCCAAAGAAAGTACTATCATCGCATTTGTAGCCGAATAGCACTTGAATTATCGGTGGTAGAAGATGGCTTGTCGGCATTCTGAGATGGCCTATCGGCACTTACAGTGAGGCTTAGCGATTGCTTGCATCGCTTTTTCTTCTTTTCAATTTCTTCTACCAACACCGAGTTATCCGCAACAACTCATCCTTATCTTGATGATGATTAACTTTGCTTCCGAATCGCAAGACATCTTCACCGGAGGACCTTGCTTGTGAATGATGGAAGGAATAGAACCGACTTTCCACTTTTCAACCAAATAGAACTCGTTGGAGAATCGGCTTCCTTGGAAGATTTATCTACTTGTAATCCTTTTGTATACTGCATCGGCATTAGTGGAAGTTCCCGCAATGATAGGCTCATAATTCATAGATTTGGTTAGCATATCAATGTTAAACGGCCGATCTGGTCCTTTGGTCTCAACACTAGGAGTCTTTTCACTTTGAATTGAACATGTAGGTTCTCTTCAACAATTCTAGTCCTCCTATTGTATACTCTAAAGGCTTTACTATTAGTAGAATAGCCTAAAAGTAGCCATCATCGCTTTTTCTTGAAACTTGCCTAGGTAGTCTATGGTATTCAAAATGGTAACAGGACACCCAAAAGGTTTTAGGAAAGCAATCATAGGCTTCCTACCATGTAACAACTCATGGGGTCTTGTTATGAGGCTTCACTACCTTACTGCTTTTGCACATAACATGCAATTCCTACACTGACCCAAAGGTAGTTGGTAACTTAGATTCGACAACATAGTCCTAGCACCTCAATTAGTGTTCTGCTTTTTCCTCTCACCACACCATTCATTGTGGTGTTCTAGCAACACTAAACTGTCTTTCAATACCTTTAGCTACAGGCCGATTCATCACATCATTCTTAAACTCGGTTCCATTATCACATCGATTACTTTGACCTTATGACTTACTAGATTTTCTATCTTAGTAATGAAATTCTTAAGAATCTCACTAGTCTCACTCTTAGTGGCCAAAAATATACCCAAGAAAATCTACTATAATCATCGGTGATAACTAGGCAATCGCTTATGGTTCAAACTTCTAACAAAGGTTGGTCCAAATAAGTCCATATGAAGCATAAGCAGTGGTTGTGTTATGGTGTTAGTTTGGTCTTACAAGAAGCTCTATGTTATTTTCCTTTTGACAGCCACACACAATTCCTTACACTCAAAAACCTTGAAGGTAACCCTCTCACTAAGTTTCCTTTTACCGCTTTATTGATTGTTTTGTAATTTAGATGACCTAACCTTCTATGCCACAAAGATTGACTCATCAATGATGCTTTAGCAAACAAACATAAGGACCTATTAGGAAGAACATTTTAAGATCAAAACAAGATATATTTTCCTTCCTAGGTACCCTAAGTTGTATAAACTTCTCATCGTGCATCTTAAACTCGGGAGATAACACCACACACTCGGTTTCCCAAAAAGTACCCGGTTTTCTTATCACACATTTGAGAAACACCAATAAGTTGTACTTTAGTCCACATGCCAAATAGACCTTTTCAAAGTCTAGCTTCCTGTTCGATTGTGCCTCTCGCCAAGTATCTTTCCTCCCTTTGGATCATTGCCAAATGCTACATATCCTCCATCATAAGCTTCAAAATCTTCCAAATTGCTTCCATCCCAAGTCATGTGCCCGAGCAACCACTATCAAAACTCCTTTATCTTTTAGCTCGGTTTGAAGATTGCCCCGCACATAAGATTTCAAAAATTAGTTCTTCTTGTGGACCCAAGTCAAGATCGACTTGGGTCTCGCCTCTGCATCAAAATAATCAAATTTTGTTAGGTCCATTGATGCACAGTTGACATATGGTAAAACCTTTGTCTTAGGCTTCCATTGCCAACTTGTCGAGGCCTTAATGACATAAAAATGATTTCCAACCATCGTGTCGCTTATCACCTTTGGAATTTTTAAAACTTCTTTTGAATCGGTGGTGATTTTTGGCTTATCGGTGGTTTGACACCGCTTAGCCGTGTTTACATTTTGCTTGGCGTTGGTTGGAACCCATTTATGTGAAGCGGTGACAATAGATTTTGTATTCCATTCCTCATCAAGACCGCTCTTGGAATCATGTTTCATTAGGATGAGGGTTTGTTTTTCTTGAAAAGTTTTATGATTTACTCCTCCAATGATTCCAAACTTGTGGTCCATTTTTATTACAATTCCTCTTGTAAATGTTCAAAACTACCACACACAAAACAAGCTTTATTAACACATTGAAACTCATCACCTAGTCATTAGAAATTAGACCATTCAAGCTTCTTTGATTACCCCTAGGTTTAAATTGTTTCATCTGCTCCCTAGGAATTTCTCTGCTCTCTACCACTTTCTTGGTAACCTTAGCTCCAAATCTAGGTGCATGGGTTGACTTGCTTAGAATCAACTTTCTTAATGGCTCTATCTTTTCGCACTTAGTTGATTCAATACTAACATCCTCGAATCGATTCCCAATCTTCAATTATGGGAGCACTGATAACTTATCGAACTCATCTTAGGTATTTCAGCCTTATTTACTTCTTCACGAGGTTTATTAAAAGCGAATTCACTACTAAATGACAGATTCTTTTCTTGGTGGTGCATGTTTCATTAAAGGGGTGGTGGCATATCATTGTATCCTAAACCAGTACCATCTCTAAACAATTTTTGGCCAATTGGTTTCGTACAAGATCGAAGCATATTGTATTTTAGCAACCCTAACAACATGTTTTCTTTTCCTCTAGGGCCTTAACTTTTACACTTTACGCTCGCTAGTCTATCTTTAAGCATTTTAATCTCTCTGCTTTTAAGATCAATTTCACCACCTAGTATATTGATCTTTTCTACATACTCAAATTCACATTTAATGCGAATTTTAGCCTCTCTTCCACACCTCTAATCCAACTTTATATCCTAAGTTATCTAGAGTCAATCTATCTACTTCTTTTCTCAAACTCTCGTTGATAGCCTTTGAGACTCTAAGTTATCAACACATGATTTAAAAGAACAAGTAGATGTTTTAGAATCATTGGATACCTCGAATCGAACCGAAGATGAAGCATAGGCCATTAGAGCAAAGTTATGCTCTTTGAAGCTTCACTAGCAAGAAAAGTCGCATTTGGACCTTCTTCAATTTGATCACCCAATCATAATCACCAAGTCCATCCTGAGCAACCAAAGCTGCGATAATAGTAGGCTCTTCATTGTCTTCTTAATGCCTTCAAGTCTTTTAGAGCTCGACATTCCCTAGCAAAATGACCTTTCTTCTTGCAATTAAAACACTCCATCTTGCTTTTGTCGAATCCAGCTCTCCTTTGACCATCATACTTAACCTGCCTTCCATCCTCCTCGAAACTTCCTTGCTTGAAGAGTCAACATTGCCATTTGCCATTGAAGATTAATCTCTTCAAGATCATCGGGATCAATTTCATCCGGATCTTGATTCAACACAAAGAACACTAGTAGTTAAGTCACCGAAAAGCACAAATTGCACCATCACTAACATTATCACTAACAGTGGTATTGTTTGCAATAGCCGTGGTTATACCATAGGCAGCAGTGGATGCATCTTGTGGGCTTTTGTGATTAGTGGAGACAAAAGCAATGTTTTGATTAGTAGAAGACGTATTAGAAAAGGTATTCTCAGACTCATAGACCTTCAAGTTATTGAAGAGATTGTCAAGAGTCATTGTAGGAAAATCCGTCATGTTTCTCCACACAATGGTATGAATAGCCCAATCAGATGATAAGCTCCTTATGAACTTCAAATTAATGTCTTCTTGAAGGAACTTGTAACCCACCGCCTTGATTGGTGATGAGTTTTTGAAGCCTATTGTATGTACCATCAATCTTTTCTCCACTTTGAGCAAGTGAAGGTTTCAAACTCGATGCTTAAGCATGTTCATTCTTGACTTGGTGGCTTCATTACCAGCAAACCTTAATTCAAGAGCATCCAATAGTTCTTTAGCCGAATCATACTGATCAAAGTCTAATGCATACTCATTAGGTATTCCCATAGAGAGAATACTGTGAGCTTTTATCTCCATCTTCCTCTTAGCTTTATCAGGTTCGCTGACAATAGTAATTTCTTTTCCATCCTCACCCTTCTTGGGAAGAGAGTCTCCCTTTTCAACAACATCCCATAGAGCATAATCAATCATGCGAATGTATTACCTCATTCGCATCCTCCAGATTTGATATTCACCATGTTTGAGCATGGGAACCTTAGAAGCAGTCACCATATGAGTTTCTTCAGACATCTTAACTTTCTTAAGTACAAATTAATAGACTTCTTCTTGATAATGGTTTCTAGATCACAAGCTCGATACCACTTGTTGATCCCAGTTGAGCAAACGATCTAATATAGAAACTGACTTGTAACAAAAGCTTATCAAGTATTACGCGGAATTTAACACTTGATCTTAAGAAGAAGAACAATTAACATTCAACACCTCAATATTATTTATTAATACGAATACTCTTACAAGATTAGGGTTTTGCAACCTTGAAGTGTATCGACCTTAGATATAAAACATAATATATCTAACCCAGCCAAGGACCTCCTTTTATAGGCTAAGAGTCCTATACAATATACAATACGTAACCTACAAGATAAATATCTTTTCCATATTTATCTGATACAATAAACTAACCGACTATATAGAACTAGCAAGATTTACAATATACTATCGCCAGCTACTCAATACTACTAGTCACGGTTATCTTCATCGGTGGTTACACTTCTTCATCCGTGGTTATCTTCAAGCTTGTCCGTGGTTCCATTACTGAAAGTAATTCATCATACAAGGAACCTAAAACCCAACACCATGTGTTACATATGCGCTAACTTTTGTTGCTCCGTGTTGTGCCAACACTTTCTGCAAGAAAATGAGTGGAGCAAATGGTTATCATTAGTACAACAATACTTTAGAGATTACAAACAGCCAATGTGACGTAGAATCAAATAACACAAAGCATGCAACCCACGGTTCCTTGTTTCTCCATGTCATAGTTCAGCTCAACAATAGCCCATCCAGAATTAAACATTTTGGTCAAACCTATGGGAGCAAAACTAACCCCACTCGACAGTTTCTTGACAGGAACAACCGTAAAAACTTCATATTCTCTTGATTTCAATGTAACCGGGATAGATGCATTCTTTTGAAGGTAAACTAATTCTCCTGCAAAGTAAACAATAGTTTATGTCGCAAGGAAAATAATTACTGTTTTTATATGATGTGCTTAAACGTTAAAGGTTGACATACCGCCAATGTGACTGTATACAACGACATCTCCACTCCAAGTAGAGTCTGCAACTTTAGGCAGGTAATTTACATATTTAGCTTGGACGAAGCCAGTGATGGTCGGTGGTTGCTCATCGTGGGTGAGTATCGTCTTTCCATCTTTACACCACCCGGCTCCTTGACAGTTGAATACTCCTACCACTCAGGTGAAATTGTTTAGATTCCATATCTTCAAAAGACTGCAACAACCATCACTAGATAGTTTAAGCATCAACAAGTCTTTTGATGCGATGAAGAACCATCAAAGGTGACAATAAGTATGATTTAGGAGGTTGTATAAACTAAAATTTGACTTTAACAGCTTTTAACCCATTTGACCCGTTCCCCTTTTTAGCCAAAACATTTGATTCAATAAGTATATAGTTTAAAATGCAACCTGTAGGAACCATCATAAACTACCTTTTTCCGTCGCTAGTAGGATCAGTAAACAAACAATCTCTTGTTGGCCTCCCGGAAGTTTGGCCCTTAACGTTGATCCATCAGGAAGCACAAGCTTCTTTAACAAATTAAAGTCATGATGTCCAGGCTTGTCACTGCGTCGTATTTATATACCATTTCATAAAAAAGCACTTACTAACTAACGTAAAAACTTAAAAAGAATACCAATGATTACAAACGCACCTGACATAAATAGCACATCCACCCACGGCACGAAGCGGCACCATGGTATTCAGCCATGGGATGCAAGCTCTACAATGTAAGATCAATACATGTTACTATAAGAATCATTATAGAATGATAATAAGTGAATATAACACATGCATGGGGATGTAAGCTTACATGAAACATATCCCAATCGGACTGCATGAACTCTCCAAGAAAGATAGTATCATAAGCAACAGAAGTAATATGGACAGTGTGTGAAGGTGTGACATGTGGCCAGAAATCGTCTGATGCCCTTATAACCGCTGTCCTCTTTATACTTTGTAGAATAACATTTAAACTTATCTTAGTCTTCTAGGTTGCAAAATTTCATATAAAATGTAAAGAAATTACGTCTGAATTTTTTGGTTTTGGGTAGTCGCATAATGGTTCAATCTTTCAAATAAGCTGTCATATCAATATATGACCAGGTAACAATGTTGATTACCTTATGTCAAAAACATTGAGAGTTTAAGTTATCTTTTGTATATGAATTGTTCAATTAGGGTGAATTTTCTTCTAATTTAAGCAGTTTTTAGATGTCACATCGATGGTACATCAGCTCCACGTTGCAAAATATCAACATGGTCAAAGTCACCGAGATGTCAGACCAAAATTGGTTACCCTTTTATGCAATTTAATAAGAAAAGACATTTTTTTGATTATATATACCTGTACAGACCATCTGTATTATGACTCCTGCAAGAAATGATCCCATTATCATGAAAATTCCTAGAAATTGAAGCTTCCAATGCCTGATGGTACTTCCTCGTAAGTTTGACTCGACCACCATGACCCGCTCCAAGTGTTTCAAGAATGTTTTGTGCATCAACCTTAACACCATCAATGCCAGCAGATGCAAGGTAAAAATGCAATTCGTTATAAAAGTTGAATACTTTCTCAGGGTCCACAAGACCAAGCCAATTTTTGGTAATAGCTTTCACAGCATCACATTTTTCATTATATTCACTCACGGAGATGAAACCGAAATGATGACTTGGAATTATAGTGGTCCATTTAAGCTACACTGTGTCTCACGCCACCCCAGTAACCAGTTAGCGCGTGCCAAACATAAACATACCTATACATAAAAGTGGTCTTACACATAATCAATATCAACAAAGTATTAGGGGGCGTTTGGATGGGCATTTCGTATATGATTATGTGATATTGAATCATTTAGAAAATGTATGTACTTGAGGTTATAATGGTCTTTAATGTCTCTAAGAACATGACGAAGTCCCATGGTTGGATCCTCCACTCTCTGACCTTCTTTACCGTCTTTTTGGAATTTATGGTTCTCTTTTATATTAGTTAGCCTGCTTGTATAACTATAGGAAACACAATTTCTGTTAGTAATTGGAAAAAACTACGATATTAATAGAAATATCTATACACGGTTTGAGTACTCACTTTGCTGTATTATCAGCTTTAGCTTCAAAACTGTTGGGATCCATACCAACTGATTTCCATCCATCATCGATTATAACAAA
Organism: Chrysanthemum lavandulifolium; assembly: GCA_022545495.1. Classification (NCBI taxonomy): domain Eukaryota; kingdom Viridiplantae; phylum Streptophyta; class Magnoliopsida; order Asterales; family Asteraceae; genus Chrysanthemum; species Chrysanthemum lavandulifolium. Next base: position 102,746,284 of record CM040245.1, read on the forward strand.
TTTTGGTGAAACTCCTCCTTTCTCAAAACTGATTTACCATATAATCACAGGTTACTAGAAATTCATAGAAAGGATTTATCGTAATAATAAAGATACGAGCTTTACCTCTCAAGTCCTTGTTTGACACCTTCAGAAGTAACCTCGGTGTAAAAAGCATCCCACGTGCACCAGCCGAACCAATTTAACATGTCGGGTATCTAAGCCAGTAAGAAGCAACCTGCACATATTTTTGCAGATGAGAGGACAATTTATCTCAAAAGAACAATTTAAACTTGTAAAAGGAGCCATAGATGGATTATAATTATTACTATAATATTAATATATGTGGAACTAAATCCTTCTAATACTAGGACTGACATTCATCCATGGATATAGCACAAAAAAGACACTTCTGGCCAATAGAATGGTACCATCAAATGTTTACCATTACGCATGACAGTTGCCACATCCACTTGATACGTACGCAACTCCTGCAACAAGAACTAGAAAACAAAAACATATAAAACTACCTTCAAATAGAATGATATACATATAATGGCAGGTTCAATAGGCTAGGCTATCAAATGAAACATTTTTGAGATATAAAAATGTCAATGCCCATTAAGGCAAAAAGGTTCAACAAGAAATAAAGTACCACCCAAGTCATGCTGATATGCAATCTCAATAAAACAAGTGAAAATGACTCATGTACCATCAAAAAAAGCAACGAGATATAACCAACTATTCACAGAAACAGCCACCAAAACCATATCAATTACATTAACCATAATACACCAAGTCGCTACCCAATGGAACCTACCTCCAAAGCTTTTTCAAAGATTTGTTTCGTAATTACTCCTCTCACAATGCATTTGCGGCCAATATCATGAGGATGACACGGAAGCCAACATAAAAAACATGTAAGCGTGTTGTATATGATGGGCAAGCCTCGATTATAAAGATATCTAGAGAGTGTGCGGAGAATAATAAGATAAAACAAAGAAAATAACAATAAAGAAAGAGGGAAAGCGTCAAAGGAGTAAGTCGAGATCAATTATTATGGAAAAAATGTAAAATTTCTAAAATTAAATCCAACCACAATTTCTTTGATTATTGATAGTAGAATACAATAGCGATTTAATTATAGCAAAGTAATTGATCAAACCGATTTTCCCAAATTAGTTTTTAGGATTTTCATTAAAATAAATTATTTGAACATAATCAATGGAAATATATCATATATTTTAAGCAAAGCAAAACAATAACTTTAAATAATAATTCAAAACCCTAAATATTTGAATTAAATCGCTACTTACCAGCTAAAGATGTTGATTGTTGACAAAGCACAAATGATTGGCAGAGTGATGTAACATAAATCTTTTCTTTATTTTGTTTTGAATCTGACTATATCAGGGATAGTGATTTTGAATGGGTGAAAATCGAATTGTAGATTCAAACTGAAACTTGAATTTGTGTAGAGGAGGCTTTAATGGAGTCGTGTCTATGCGTTTGAATTTGAGAAGAAGCAGTATTATGAGAAGAAGAAGCAGTGTTATGAAAAAATCTGTATTAGGAACACAATTTTACCCTAATCTTTAGTATATACAATATTTTATTTATGTAAAAAGTATGTGTACTTGACTTGACAAGTATTATGTAAAATGACCAAAAAATCCTTTTTAAAAAATACGGTTGCCCAGCGCTTTTTGGGTGCCCAAAAAACAATACCTTACACATACGGGACACTTGTCACAATTTCGATGAGTTTCCCAATGACAGCGGTTGCCCTCGGTCCATTTTCAAAAACAAAAAAAAAGTAGTTCGGAAAGTGACTAGCCTCAGGGCGCGCGGTCTATTTGCATCATTTTCTACAAAAATAACACCAAACACCCTTTTTCTGTCCACAGTAGCTGGATCCCACGAGTTTTACTAGCCGAATCCCAATTACAAGGGATCCGGGGGAACCGTGTGACAGAAAAGCAATTATGCGTTTTTCAAACCCAGTTCTGCTCTTTTCCCTCTCCTCACAAAACAAAAAAAACAACCCAAATTCTGCTTCCATCTCCATAGGGCTTCATATCCTCAAGCATCTCCTTCTTGAACATCATTGTAAGTAATTACACTCATATGTTCTACTCGTCATCATCTTCATCCTAGGGTTTATGGTTTTTAATTTTCCTTTTAAAAACATCAATTGAAGAAATTAGGTTTTGCAAAATTAATCACTAAAAAGGGTTTTCACATAATTAAGATTCTATTGTGTTTACAACATTGTTAATACAAATCAAAACCATAAACCTATCTCAAAAAATTTTACCTAATTGGAATATTTGTTTTTTCTAGGATCAACCATGCCCAAAGCCACCCAACCAGACCACCATGACACCGTCCACTACCTCTCTAGATACTATCGAAAAGAGGAGTTTTTGAAAACCGATCGTAAAATCTTCAAAAAGCTTGAAAAACGACTTATTCACGAAGGTCGTGTAGTTAAGGAATGTTTCCTTGAAAATTCCGACATTCGTCATACAAATAATATTGATGAACAAATTTGTCGTAAATTTTACAAAAGTGTTAGGATCATTTGAAATAGTTATTAATATTTAAACAAAGCATTACGATCTCTTTGTGAAGGAATTTTGTTGATAACAAATATAATGTTATCTTAAGTACAATTATAAGCCGATACATGTTATTTTCCTTTTCAAATGTAAAGCATTTACATATAGTAAAACGTTTATTAATAATCTCTTTGTGTTTTGTTGATAACAAATATAATGTTGTAATTAATCATTTGTTGTAATAGTTTATTAGGATGGTTGTAAAATTAGGATGGGTAAAACCCATGGATCATATCCATAACCCATTGACTCATACCCATTTGACTAGATACAATGTATTCATTAGATACATTGAATCTAAAGGAATACCCATGGACCAACCCATAACCCATGACCCATAACCAAAAACCCATGGGCAAGAGGGCGTCCCACGGATCCCTAGATTTACACTAGACGGATCCTTGTGGGAGGGATCCGTGGGATCCGGGGAGCGATGGCGAAATTGCCTATAAATAGAGAGCCATTTCTTCATTCTAAACCACCCTCTTCTTACTAATTCTCTCATATACTCTCATTCTCTTCTAACAAAGATCACTTGATCTAGAGAGTACTTCCTTCTTTCTTTCTTTAGTGATTCTCATATAGGTCCTTCTCTAAGGCGAGATCACGAGCATTCTACAAGTCATCCAAGCAAGGGGTCCTTGATTGATTTGTTCCTCCATAAGATTTACATAGCAAAGATCTTGTATTTGATATTTCACATATTTGTTGTGTAATAGTCGTGTTGGTTTGGTCCACCGTGTTACATACTCGGTATTTAGCTTTGTACCGAAAAGGTGTAAGCAACGTTGTGAAGGCTTCTCCGCCAAGTTGAAGGAGTTTGTTGACATAGTGCTTGAACTCTCGAGTAGGTGACTCGGGGGTGGAGTAGGGCAAGGAAGGTGTCCTTGTAGCCGAACCACTATAAATCGGTTGTGTCATTTCTATCCCTTTGCTTTACTTTACTTACTTGCTTTATCATTAGATCTATACTTTCTCAACATCCATACGATCTCACATATTATCAAATCTAAAGTTTTTGAAATTAACTTAAAATCGGCAAAACTATTCAACCCCCCCTTCTAGTTTTCCACAATTGGCATCAAGAGCTAAGTTTTATAAAAGTTTTAAAGTAAACCGTATTTTAAAAACTTTTCGATCACTATGTGTTCTGAAAATTACAAGGAAGGGCAATCTATGCAACGACCACCACTACTTGAAACTAATGGTTTTATATATTGGAAAAATAGATTCAAAACATATGTGAAGTCTAAAGATATTGATCTTTGGTACATTATTGTTGAATGCGATTTTGAGGCTACCTCAAATGATGATAAAGGAAATTTAGTTAACATACCTCATGATAAACTAAATGATGAAATGAAAAAAAGCTTTCTAAAAATAATGAAGCTAAAATGGTTTTGTATAATGCTTTACCCAAAAAGGAATTCGAAAGAATTTCTATGCTTAAAACCTCTAAAGAAATTTGAAATTCTTTAGTTGTAACTCATCAAGGTAATCAACAAGTTAAAAATAATAAAATTGATTTATTTGTTCAACAATATGAACGATTTTCTATATCGGATGAGGAAACTATAGATCATTCATTTGCTAATTTTAATACTATTATTACATCTTTACAAGCACTTGATGAATCTTTTTCTAGCCATAACCATGTTAGGAGATATCTAAGGGCACTTCCATCTAAGTGGAGATCCAAGGTGACGGCGATCGAAGAGTCAAAAGATTTGACAATCCTCACCCTTGATGAACTCATAGGCAACTTAAAAGTCTGAGCTTGTCCTTGCTAAAGACTCGAAGCCTCAAAGGTGAAAGAGAAACACAAATCTCTTGCCCTTAAAGCCAAAAAGGCTTCAAGCGATGAAGAGAAGTCCTCTTGAATAGTGACGACGAGGAGTACGCTATGGCGGTAAGGGACTTTAAAAGTTCTTTAGAAGGAAGGAAGATCGTCAAACAATCGAATGACGATAAGAAAGGCTTCGGAAAAGCAAAGAGGACGAGAAGCCAAAAGATGATCGTACTTGCTTTAAATGTGGGGACCCAAACCACTTTATTAGTAAGTGTCCCAAGCGGGATGATCAAAAGGCGTTCGTGAGTGGCACGTGGGGAATGAGCGATGAGGAGGACGAAGAAATTTGTCTCATGGCAAATGACGAGGTATGTCACGAATACTATAGTAGCTCATCACTAGATGACGACTCATTACATAATGAATATGACAAACTATGCAATATTAGCTTAAAACTAATTAACAAAACAAGCTTTTAAAAGTCAAAACCAACGTTTAGATAAAGAAGTCATAGAATTAAAAGCAAAACTGAAATGTCTAGAAAAGGGTAAAATAGCAAGTGGTGAATGTGAACTTTGCGTTCAACTTCAAACACTAGTTGATCAACTAGATTCTAAAATTGCTAGAATGAGTACGAATACTTTAGATATGATATTAGATAGTGTTAAAACCGGTAACAACCAAAAAGGTTTAGGTATTCAACAACTTGATCCATCAACTAGTGAAAACAAAGAAACACAATTTGTTAAGGCACTAGAAAAACCAGCCACTGTTGTGGCGGATCCCATCAAAAGGGAACCGGCTAGTGTTAAGCCAGGGATCCGTGGGTCTGCTGTAGCAAACAGTGGTAATAACGTAGCTTCTTCATCTAGAACAAATTTTGTTATCATTAATAAGAAGAAACCAACTCATTTCACCACTAGACAACCACCTCCAAAATATAATCCTACTTTTGCAAGAAACAAAGGTCCATCTTTTTCAAAACCTAATCCATCTAGGAGACCTAACAATGTTTACCCGAGAAGTAACCATCAAATGGGATGGAACCCAAATATGAAAAATAGTTTTCCTTTTCAAAACCTCCCTCCATGGAATGCATACTCATCTTATTCATACATGTCTAATATGAATGGAATGTTTAACACTAATGGACCCATGAACAAATGGGGACCAAACTTTTGAGTTAATTGTTTTCTTAGGTGTGCTTAAAGGTTGACCTAGACCCGGATGAATGGGTCAAGGATAGCGGGTGCACGAGGCACATCACCGGCAATAAAGATCTATTCTCCACATATGAATCCTTCAATGGAGGTAATGTGGTGTTTGGAAATAGCAAAAGTAAAATCATCGGTAAAGGTACGATTTCTAACAAATCTCTAACCATTAACGATGTGTGTCACGTAGAAAACCTAAACTTTAACCTCTTAAGTATAGGACAAATATGTGATAAAAAGTGCAATGTACTTTTACCGAAACCGATAGTAAGATATTAAAAATGGCATAACCATAGGAAGAGGAATTAGGAAACATGGAGTCTATGTCATTAAAATCGGTAATGAACCTAAAGACAAACTATGTCTTACCTCTATGGATGATACTTCGACCTTATGGCATCGAAGATTGGGTCACGCCAACATGCGACTTCTTCAATCGCTATCATCCAAAGATTTAGTAAGAGATCTACCTAAGTTAAAATATGAACATCACTTTTGTGATGCTTGTAATGTAGGAAAACAAGTTCATTCGAGTCATAAAGCTAAAAACATGGTGTCTGCAACTAAGTGTCTAGAATTACTACATATGGATTTATTTTGTCCATCCGCTATCCAAAGTTATGGAGGCAACTACTACACTTTGGTTATAGTGGATGATTACTCTAGGTACACATGGACAAAATTCTTAAAGAACAAAACGAAAACGTTTAATTATTTTGAAATATTAAGCAAGAAAATCCAAAGACAACTAGGAAGTCCTATAGTGTCTATTAGAGCGGATCATGGTAGGAATTCGATAATGAAGTGCAATTTGGAGCTTTTGTGGCGCTAATGGTATTACTCACAACTTCTCGGCTCCGCGCACTCCACAATCGAATGGGGTAGTTGAAAGAAAGAATAGAACCCTACAAGAAATGAGTCGCACCATGCTTAATGAGCAATCTATACCTCAAAAGTTTTGGTGCAATGCCGTTGATACTTCAACGTACATACTCAATCGAGTCTTAATTAGACCAATCTTAGGTAAAACTCCATACGAGTTACTCCGAGGCAAAAAGCCTACGTTAGATCACTTTAGAGTCTTTGGTAGCAAATGTTTTATTCTTAACACTAAAGATTACCTTACAAAATTTGATCCTAAATCAACTGAAGGTATCTTTCTAGGTTACTCTCCAAATAGCAAAGCTTACGTTATATTAAACAAAGAAACAATAAAGGTAGAAGAGTCATTAAATATAAAATTTGATGAAAGTCCACCCAAACCCTCTCCACCTCTTATCGATGACGAGATTGTAGAAAGTGAAGCTATAGTAATAAAGAAAAGATAAATGAAGAAGAAGAACCTTTAAATGATGAAGTCATAAACATTAAAGAGTCCAAAGATCACCCGTAGATAAGGTCATAGGAAAGCTAAGCGAAAGAACATTAAGGTCTCAAGTTCAAAACCAAAGTAGCTTGTTTTGTTTTGTTTCAACCATAGAACCTAAGAATACACAAGAAGCCATAAAAGATGAAAGTTGGGTAATGGCTATGCAAGAAGAATTAAATCAAGTTGTTTCTAATGATGTTTGGACACTTGTCCCTCTACCTAGTAATCAAACCATAATAGGAACCAAATGGGTTTATAAAAACAAATTAGATGCAAATGGAGTAGTGTCTAGAAACAAGGCTAGACTCGTTGCCCAAGGTTATAACCAACAAGAAGGAATAGACTTTGATGAGACCTATGCCCCCGTGGCTAGATTAGAGTCTATAAGAATACTTCTTGCGTATGCTTGTGCTAATGATCTAAAGCTTTATCAAATGGATGTCAAAAGTGCTTTTCTAAATGGTTTTATTAATGAAGAAGTATATGTAGCTCAACCTCCGGGCTTCATCGATTTTGAAAAACCTAAACATGTGTATAAATTAAAGAAAGCCCTTTACGGTCTTAAACAAGCTCCAAAAGCTTGGTATGATAGACTCAAGTCATTTTTAATTAAACACAACTATACCATGGGGTTAGTTGACAACACACTTTTACTAAGAAAGAGAGTCACATATAATCATAGTTCAAATATATGTAGATGATATTATATTCGGATCCACTTGTCAAGACATGTGTGATGATTTCTCTAAAATCATGCATGACGAGTTCGAGATGAGTATGATGGGAGAACTTAGTTTCTTTCTTGGTCTACAAATCAAACAAGTAGAAGATTGTATCTTCTTTAATAAATCTAAATACATAAAGGAGATGTTAAAAAAATCGGTCTAGAAGAGTCGAAACCAATTAGGACACCAATGTCATCCGACACCAAACTCACAAAAGAAGAAGACGGCGAATCCATCGATAATACTAAATATCGTGGCATGATAGGTAGTCTTCTCTACCTCACGGTAAGTAGGCCGGATATCATGTTTAGTGTTTGCTTATGTGCTAGGTTTCAAGAAGACCCTAAAACATCACACCTAGAAGCCGTAAAAATAATATTTAGATATATTAAGGGTACAACACAATTAGGATTATGGTATCCTAAGGGCACGGGAGTAGAAACAATTGTATATGCATATTCTGACCATGCAGGTGATTATGTTGACCGAAAAAGTACAAGTGGGGTATGTACTTTTATGGGATGTTGTTTAACATCTTGGTTTTCAAAGAAACAAACGGCATTAGCAATATCAACAACCGAAGCGAATCGTCTCCGCCGCAAAGCATGCCAACAAGCACTATGGATGAAACAAGCGTTAGTCGACTACGACATTCATCTTAGTGACATATCCATTCTATGTGACAACAAGGGTGCCATAGATCTAAGCAAGAATCCGATATTACATTCTCGCACAAAGCATATAGAGATTCATCATCACTTCTTAAGAGACAATGTTCAAAAGGGGAACATCTCTATTGAGAAGGTAGCATCCGAAGACAACATAGCCGACGTCCTCACCAAACCGTTGAAGCGGGAACAATTCAACCTACTTCGTCTTGGTCTTGGTCTCATGGAACAAACGTCGTAATTTACTTTTTGACTCTACAAGGTATGTAAACACTAGCCTTCTTATTTCTGAGTCTAGGATCTCTATTTCACACACAACTCACAAACAATACAGGAATTTTCAAAACCCAAGATAAGTTTTTCACTTATAATTTTCTTATTTTCTTTCAAAATAAGTACAAGTTACAAACACATAATCACATACACATCTTTCTTTCAAAAGGATATAACGTTTGTGTTTCACAACATAGAAATCTCTCTTCAAAACACTTTCTAAAATGATACTTCTTCCCGTATCAATTTCACAAAATCAATTTCTCACGTCTAGGACGAATCGCTTTTTCATTATTAATACAACGTAAAAACCCATTTTCATTGCATCTCATGTCTTTTGAATGCTAAAGGGGACACATAACTAATATGTGTTTTCGGGTACATTCATTTAAGTCACAATGAATTAGGAGCATCGGTAACACTAAATTACATACTCAAGTACTAAATATGTGTTTTTGGGTGATCTCACATAATAGTATACTTTTCCACTTCTAGTTTAGTTTTCTTTTTCTTAGGAGTCGAGATAACCGCAACTCCAAATAGTTTGCATATAGGCACACACTAGGCAAAAATATTTCCAAAAGGAAAATTTTGTCTTTGCTGGATCACCGAGACCCACGGATCCCACCTTCATCTTGGACGGATCCCTCAAGGAAGGATCCGTGGGATCCGTGAGACGTGTTTGTTTTACCTTCTATTTTTCTCACTTTGGATGAAAACTCCAACTTTTATCTTATTTTTTTTGGAGTATGCTCTTTAATGCTTGTGTTCTCATGATCACATGCCTTAAATTCATATCTAATCATTAGATTTTAATCCACATTTTGGGTCAAGCATTCATTACAATGCTTTGTTTTTCTATATATAGAACTCCCAAAATGCTTGCATAATTCATCTCATCTTTACAAACAAACAACACCATGTCATTCACAAGCTCTTACAACTTAGATGAATCACCTAGTACAAACAATCATCTTCATGAAACCCAAACCTTTGTACTTTCACCTTCCAAAATACCACAATCAAACACTAGGATATCCGTACGGATTAACATCTGATCTTGTTGCTTAGGAAAACCATCATCAAATGGCTCATCCCCATCAACTAACTCACCACAAGATGCTTCCATCATAGCACCTCCCTCATCACCAACAAGTACACCATCTTCATCTCCTAAAGTCACTCTTTTGGAACCCCTTACGACTCCAACAAGATCTCAACAACCAAAACAAAAATAAATAGCCTTTTTGACACCTCCAACTTCTCCAAACACAATATTCAATGATCTTGAAACATCACCAACCTTAGCTCCCATTAAACTACAAGAACATCTAGGTTCTTTTACACCACCACTTCCAATCATTCCGGACTTTGATCCATATTTTCCTATTTTTCCACCACAACTTCCGCAACTCATAAATCAAAACAACCCGGAAGACCTCCGTACTCATTACCCACATCACTTACATTGTGAACATTGCCAATCCACTAGAGAAATTGCAATAGAAGTTAGGGAAGAAATGCGATTCATACTCAACCTCATCCTTGATCGCATCTATACCATTACTCATCCAAATCTCCATAACCTTATGCAAGCATGGAAGGAATCATTATTACTATTTTCTATTTTTAGTACTTTTTCTTTTGAGTCATTTTCAAGAACAAGTCTTGTTCTTACTTTTACATGCTTATAAGTGGCATAAATACCACTACACTTTGTTGTTTTATTACAAGGCCTTGTTTACATACCTTGGCTCCCAATCTTGATTCTCGTCAATCACAAGATTCTTTAAGCATGTTACTAACATTTCTCTTTGTAGGATTTTTTATTTTTCTTCACTTGGCGCCCAAACTAGGGGAGCTACCGTCGAGGGGAGTAAGCGATCGTGAACTAATTTTTCCACACTTTTATTTCTTGAAGGGTTAACTTTTGTTTCGACAAAAGGGAGAAGAAGTAAAACTTAGGGCTTTCAAAACATACATCTATTCTTAAGTTTTACTCATCATAACATTATGTTTTGTCATCAACAAAAAGGGGGAGATTGTTAATACAAATAAACCGTAAAAACGTTTATTAGTATTTTGCGATCTCTTTGTGTTTTGTTGATAACAAATATGATGTTATCTTAAGTACAATTATAAGGATACATGTTATTTTTGTAAAGCATTTACATATAGCCATTTAAATACAAAAATGTTGTAATTAATCATTTTGTTGTAATAGTTTTTTAGGATGGGTAAAACCACAACCCATGGATCATATCCATAACCCATTGACCCATACCCATTTGACTAGATACAATGTATTCATTAGATACATTGAATCTAAAGGAATACCCATGGACCAACCCATAACCCATGACCCATAACCAAAAAACCCATGGGCAAAGAGGAGCGTCCCACGGATCTCTAGATTTACAATAGACGGATCCCTTGTGGGAGGGATCCGTGGGATCTGGGGAACAGTGGCAGAAATTGCCTATAAATAGAGAGCCATTTCTTCATTCTAAACCACCCCTCTTCTTACTAATTCTCTCATATACTCTCATTCTCTTCTAACAAAAGATCACTTGATCTAGAGAGTACTTCCCTCTTTCTTTCTTTAGTGATTCTCATATAGGTCCTTCTCTAAGGCGAGATCACGAGCATTCTACAAGTCATCCAAGCAAGGGTCCTTGATTGATTTGTTCCTCATAAATTTCTATAGCAAAGATCTTGTATTTGATATTTCACATATTTGTTGTGTAATAGTCGTGTTGGTTTGGTCCACCGTGTTACGGACTCGGTATTTAGCTTTGTACCAGAAAAAGGTGTAAGCAACATTGTGAAGGCTTCTCTGCCAAGTTGAAGGAGTTTGTTGACATAGTGCTTGAACTCTCGAGTAGGTGACTCGGGGAGTGGAGTAGGACAAGGAAGGTGTCCTTGTAGCCGAACCACTATAAATCGGTTGTGTCAGTTGTATCCCTTTGCTTTACTTTACTTACTTGCTTTATCATTAGATCTATACTTTCTCAACATCCATATGATCTCACATATTATCGAATCTAAAGTTTTTGAAATTAACTTAAAATCAAAACTATTCAACCCCCCTTCTAGTTTTCCACAATTAGTTTGGTTGGAAACAAAGACCATCCAAATGCATGTCTTGTCTAATTGATCTATTGCCTCATACACCGAAGACCATTTAACCTTGCCTATTACATGGTGAAAAGAATGGTCGGTGTATTCAAAGTCAACAACATGGTACTTCCATATGGTATGCTCCTAACACGACTCCGTGAGTGTGTTAGTGCAATGCAACCTTCTCCTATCAACGATGATCATTTCCTTGCCGATCACGTCATGGTACCACTCACCAAACAACCCTCTAAATGGTTCATGATCAATGGAAAAAGACCTCGTGCTCTCTCGGACTCCTCGGATGAAGAAGAAGTAAATGTCAACCCCGTTGCCAACGTCAACTTGGACCCCATAACCTACTTTGAAAAACTTCCAACTCTTCCAAACGAGACCGAAGAATTTAAACAATTGAAGGGTATGATTCAATGCCTAACTAACCACCTCATGACGTCAGGAAAGAGGAAGAGAAAAGATTGACAAAAGAGACATCAGGATTATGGTTGTTTTTAGACATTTATTTTATTTTGCAATGGATGATTATGTTTGTGGATGTTTTACCTTGTTTGTTTAGATATTATCTCTACTACTCGTAATTATGTTATGGTTTATGAGATATTTACTTGTTTTGATGTTCATTTACAGTAGAGACTAGTAGCAATTAGTACGCATAGTATAGTGCAAAAACGACACATTTTATGTGATGCTTCTGATCTACAGTTGCCGGATCCCTCAATTTGTACTAGACGAATCCCTCCTTTTAGGGATCCGGGGAAATAGAAATGCTAAGCAGACCTCCACACATCAAACCAGCCCATTAGACCACTTAACACTAGCTAAACATAATGCCTTAGGATAACTTAAGTCTTCCTCAAGCTCAGTAAGCTTCACACTCACTCATAGCTCATTTAGGATCACACTCAAAGTGCTTTTTGATTTATCATTTCACCAAAACTCATCATCCTTCCACGCTAATACTCACACATCATCTCTCACATGTCAATACATCTAGTTTTATAAATCTCTCAATTTTAGCAAATTGATTTTGGTTATCCCTACCTCAAAATGAGTCAAAAACTAGTTTTTTCAATTCTTATAATTTTTAAGGAATTTTTAAATTTTATCCCAAGTTGCCATCTGATCTATAGGGTCATTTAACACCACTTGACACTCTCAAATCTCCTAATGTCATCCTTGATCATCCATTGGTGCTCATAAAATCCCATTTTCTACCATCACTCATTACCCTTGATCATTTAAGTCACATTGCACTTAAGACACTTAAAAAGACTGAAACACTCAAGATGTATAGGTATTAGACCTTAAAAACATTATTTTTCTCTTTTCTTGGCTGCTGAGAGTCGGATCTCTAGGATTAGCCTAGACGGATCCCTCATTGGAGGGAATCGTGGGAACCGGCTGGCAGGTTCAACTAATCCAGCTAAAACAATCATTTCAAGCTCTCCTTGCTAACTTGAACACTCCATCCTACTTCAATTAACCTTCTTGATCAGTACAAATATGGAGTTGACTCTTGTGCATGCAAATCATCACATTTCAAAGGATCTTAGTGGCTTAAGTCTTGAATGCACTTGCCAAATCCTTCCCTTTATAAGTCACCTTGTTAGGACTTCTTAGTCACCATACACAACTTAATTCTCAGCAAATAGAGACCTCTATCTCATTAACCTTTTGTCATTTCATTATGAGGAAATCTCCTAGTGCTAACTCCTCCACCAAAGGACCACCCAAGAAACTTGCTCGTGTTATTCACGAAATTTCTTCAACCGAATCATCTCCCGTCAAATCCACAAATGCTAGGATTTCTCCTCCACCAACTCAACCAATCAAACCAATCCCCAAAAGGATTGCTCCCATAAAAAGATCATCTCCAAACACCACAATTCCTTCTAAACCAAACACACCCATTTCCACCCAACCATCACCTTTGGTGCCTAGAGACATATCATTTACCACTCCACACTTATCTCCACATCTCTACAACTTGGAGGACTTGCCTCCTATTCCATCCCATCCTCCACCATTGCCGACATTCTCTTCAATAGAGAAGATTGTGCAACAAAACTAAGGTGTTGAATCAACACTTGCACCGACATCCTTTTCTCCATTTTCCTCAAATGGTCCATTTTGGATTATGAGGAATCATCAAAGTCAACCACCCGACCACATGGAAGTTGACATATCTCTACCTCCACCACCATCCTTTGTTGAGCCATCTTCGAATGTGCCTCCACCAATCCCTCCTTCTTTTGAGGATCCTCAACCCTCTTCACTTGATCCTCTACCTCAAGCCACTTCATTTCTACCACCACATCTTCCGAGCCATGACAAAGATTGTTATCATTGTCAACACGTTGAAGGCTTGATACATGAACTACGTGAAGAACAATGTTTCATGTTTTATCACCTCCTCGAACGTTTCGATGAGGTCAACAAACCTAAACAATCGTGAGCTTAAGGATTCAAGTAGTGTCCTAGTCTTAAGCTTAACTTAGATAGTTTAGGAATCATTTTTCATGTTTAAATCATTATCTTACTTTTAGAGATATGTAGATCATTTATCGTATTTTTATTGAATAAAATTACATGTTATATGCCATATTGTCTTGAGAATATGTTTGGAGCCTTGATACATATCTCATTTTTATGTTAACATCAAATTTTACATCACCATTACTGTCTTAAGCCAACAGACATATGGATCCCTCAGTTTAGCTTAGACGGATCCCTCCTAAGAGGGAACCGTGGGATCCATGCAACATAAGACTTGTTTAATACTAACTTAAGTCTTATTTGCAGGAAATTATGCATTATATACCTATTTCTAACCTTTTTCTTATAGATTTTCAATATACACATGAAGACTTTGACACCCTTAGCTAGGGGGAGTTTCTTGTCAAAGCAAAACATTGCAAAAATAATTTGCAATATCATTCACATAGGATTACATTAAATGACGTCCTCCTTGCAAAGTTGCAATCATCAAGGGGGAGCATATTACTTGACGCCCTCACAAAGGGATGGACTTGTCAAGGGGGAGCTAAGATGAGAATACTTCCCTCCACTTGCTCTCTATTTTTCTTTCTTTACACATGTTTTTCTTAAAACAAATGTGTTAGTTTCTTTTCGACGCTCTTTTTGTTTCGACAAAAAGGGGGAGAAGAGAGTAAAAAATCCAATTCAAACTTTAGCGAATTTTAGTTTTTACTTAAAATAATCTTATGTTTTTTCATCACCAAAAAGGGGGAGATTGTTAATACAAATAAGGTGTAAAAACGTTTATTTATATTTTACGATCTTCTAATGTTTTGTTGATAACAAACGTAAAATCATTTTAACGAAACAAATAAAATACGTAAATGGTTTTAGCTAATAGTTTACTAACACACTTACATTTTCATATAAAACACTAAACAAGTAATAGTGCTTTCATGATTTAGTAATGCATATGTACAACAACTAGTGTTTACATATTGGGTAGATATATACATACTTAGTATGTATTATAATGGGTAGAAGTTTAAGTATTTAACCCATTGAATTAATACATTGAATGTAGTTGGGTAAAACCCAAAGTCCATAACCCATACCCATGAAGCATAACCCATGACCCATTGCATGACATCATGCATAAGTCATAATGGGTATTATCCATGACCCATGGAGCTAACTCATAACCCATGGACTAGATGCATTGCATCTTCTAGATACATTGTATCTACTTAGATACCCATGGTCTAAAGCATAGGACCTATGACCCATAACCCATGACCCATGACCCAAAACTCATGGGTAATGAGGAGCGTCTCACAGATCCCTCAAGATACACTAGACGGATCCCTCCAACAAGGGATCCGTGGGATCCGTGGAACAATAGCATGTTTTTATCTAAAAATAGTGAGCCATTTCTTCATTGGAAGTTGCAACTTCTACACATACTTTCTCTTAGTATTGTAAACTCTCTAACCTCAGATCCAAAGGATCTTTCTATGTAGTTTGTGTTTGTTTTTGTGTGATTCTCTAGGTTCCTCTTAAAGGCGAGATCACCACCTCTTGAAGTCGAGCAAGCTCAAGTCCATGAGTTGCCATGCTTCATCATCATCAAGACTACTGATGTTCTCTTGTTGATATTGTGGAAAACTAAAAGGGGGTTGAATAGTTTACCTATTAAAAACTTTATTTTGAAACTTATTGAAAGATCAATTGATATTGATCTTAGATATGTTAGTGAATAATAATCAACAATATGTAAAGAGTAGATAAGGAAAGAAACAATCAAACCACAACAAGTTGTTTATAGTGGTTCGGTCTACAAAGACTCTTTTTCCTTGCCCTACTCCACTCCCCGAGTCTCACACTCGAGAGTTTAACTTCACTAGTCAACAAGCTCCTTTCACCGGCGGAGAAACCTTTACACTTAACACACACTATTTCCGACACTAAGCTAGATGTTGAGTTCTTTTCACGGGTACAACCACTCCCACACACAATGTATTTTAAGGACTAAAATACTAACCAAGATTATGATGGTTTGGTACAACAATGATGTATCAATTAACACAAGATCATACAACAACAAACAAACAAGACTTCCAACTTCTTGTTGAAGATTGAATATGCCTTGATCTTCTTTGCTACAAAAGAGATCACTAATATGATATGAAACTAAGTTAGAAATGTTAGAGAGAGGAATGTATGAGAATATGATAGAAAGGGATGAAAAACAACTTGGTTTGGCTTTGCTATTTATAGCCAAAATGTCCAAAGAAGCACCACGGACCACGGAACCCTCAAAGGGTTCCGCCTGTGTAATTTTTTAGTGCCGCCGAGGTCCGATGCAAGATCACAAAATCTTACCAAAGTCAACCATATCTATCCAAGATTGTGTAAGATATGTAGAGTCTAAATCTACACAAAGTATCTAGTGAAATCTTCTAAGGATTTCAATGATGCACCACATGATGTCATGTGTTTGTTTTTCTATATTTAGAAATATGTTAAAATGTAAATACATATGTAATGTTTTGTTTTAAGAAACCAAAACATTCTTGAACTAAAACTA
Source organism: Chrysanthemum lavandulifolium (assembly GCA_022545495.1). Classification (NCBI taxonomy): domain Eukaryota; kingdom Viridiplantae; phylum Streptophyta; class Magnoliopsida; order Asterales; family Asteraceae; genus Chrysanthemum; species Chrysanthemum lavandulifolium. Next base: position 102,763,122 of record CM040245.1, read on the forward strand.
CTATCATACATTATGGTTTAGAGTCATATCAAGATATGATTTAATCACAATGTAAATGCTTGAGTGATGAAGAAAAAAGCTTGTTTTAATATCTATTAAACTTGACAAGCTTTAAGCTTTATAAAAATTAAATTTACTTTTTTCATTAACAAAACTTAGGTAAAGATCAAAAATATAAATAACGTTTAATGACGATATTTGTATTAACAATCTCCCCCTTTTTGTTGAAGACAAAACATAAATTTTATTTTTATAAAAGATGTAAATATTGTACAAGATTTATAAAAATATTAGTTTTAGAACTTGAAAGATAAAGATGATAATGCATGTATGTCCAATTTAGACATGATGTTGACTTTTTCAGAAAGTCAAGGTACGCAGTTGACTTTTTAGAAAGTCAAGGTCTTCATTAGTTGAAGTATGATGTTTGACTTTTTAGAAAGTCAAAGTATGTAGTTGACTTTTTCAAAAAGTCAAAATATAACCAAGTTCTATATAATTCTCCCCCTTTTTGTCTCAACAAAAAGAAGATGCGAGGCGGAATGTGTAATGAGCGCGGGCCATTATCTCCTCTTGACCAATGCTCCCCCTAAATTGGGTGCCAAGAGAAAGATACATGGATTGTGAAAAAGCTACAAAAAAAATGTTAGTTATAAGCATCATCACAAGCATTTCCAAACACCATGTAAGAATCCACAACAATATAAGAAACATCATTCATTTGTTAAATTTTTTTCATGATTTAAGAATCATGAAAAGGGAACACAATGAAGTGTTAGTACAATAATAAAATCCAAAAAAATTATCCTAGAAAATAAAAAAAATACAAGAAAAATCATAGAAAAATAAAAATGCTTAAAGAAAATAAGCTAGGACCCTCCTATTGAGGTGGTGGATGAGCAAGAGCATTGATGCACTCTAGGATTTGATTGAGGATGAACCTCATTTCGTCTTGAAGCTCATGGACCATCACCCGGGTCCTTTCGGTTATTTGGGCGGTACGCTCACAATTGGAGCAACCATGTCTAGGGGTAGTATGGTTCATGGTTTTGTGGTGGTGGAATGGTGGAGGTGTTGGTGTTGGTGTTTGGAGTGGTGATTATGGAGGCTAGCAAAGCACTTTGCATTTGCATAACATCACTAAGATGAGAATCCACTATATTTGAAAATTGGTGGAGATGATGGAGTTCGGCTTGAATCTCTTCTTTGGTGGGGTGATCTTCCCACATGGATTCCTCAATGTCCTCTATGTGAGGAGACATTGATGTAGGAAGTGGTTGATCCCCATACAAAGGACCATGGATTTCCTTGTGGATGGGATGGAAAAGAAGAGGTCTTGGCCCTAACGGGGCGTTTGGGTCAAAAGATGGTCGTGAAGACTCATGAACTATACGCTCAATTGTACCAAAAGATGGTAGTGGTGGTGGATGATTGGGCCTAGGAGGTAAGTCCTCCAAGTCTTCCAAAAATGGATTTGGAGATGTAGGTGGTGTAGAGAATAACTCTAGTGGGATAAGTGTTGGAGATTTTGGAGGTGATGGTGATTTGGATGTTTGGATAGGAGCCGGTGGTGGTGAACTAGGAGTCTTTGTTGGTGGTGGAGTAGAGATAGTGATAGGTGATTGTGGAGGTGGTGTAGGAGTGGCCAAAGTGAGAGTGGTCTCATCTCGTATGGGTGATGAGATGGTTAATGGAGAAGACTCGGAAGAAGAGCTTATGTTGACAAAGCAACAAGGTCTTATGCTTATTCTAGCGGTTTTTTTGCAAGGCTTGGTTGATGGTGAAGATTTAGTCATTTTGACTTGAGCTTTTGGTAGTAGATGATGAGAATTGAGAAGGTGTGAAGATGATCATGGTAAAAGCTCTTAATTTATAGGAGTGGAAAATTATGAAGAAATGTGTTTGATTTGATGTTAAACCATAGAAGAGATGAGGTTCCTAATGATTTTGAAGTGGGTTTAATGCTAGTCATATCACCCAAGTCAATCCATACAAGAAGGATGGAGTGAAGAGACAAAGATTTGCAATAAATGAGTTCTAATGATTATGAGATCCTAACAATTAGATTACCCACGGATTGCAAGGAACCAAATTTTTGGTTCCTTCCTTTATGCAAAAGGGCTCCTTGGGTGGATTTTTGAAAATTTTGAATTTTGGTGGGAAATGGATATCCTATGTGCCTAAGTGTGTTATACTAGTTCTAATATGGGTAAGAACTAGTTAAGATTAACCTAGAAGCAATGTATGGTAATTTGGAATGTCTAAATAAGCGAAATTCAGAAAATTACCTGTAGGATCCACGACACCAAAAAAATACACAGGCGGAACCCTTAAAAGGGTGCCACATGTACAGGTACGGCGGTACCAAATTCCATAACAGACGGTACCAAATTTTTGGTGCCGTCTGATCTGTGGACACCAGAAATCAACACAGAACATTTTTTTAGGTGTCGTGGACTTTTTCAAAACCTGCAATTTTGCTCAAAACATGTGACATTAATCATTTCTAGTTAGGAAAAGTAAATAACACATATACAAACATAGTTGAGCATAGACTTTGACCAAGGGCTAACGATTTTCACATAAAAGTGAAAATGGGTAAAATTTGATAACACACTTGTGCTATCCCCCTGCATGAAATTGTTAGCATACATCATAGTTTTAAGTCATATTATCATCCTACAAATTAAAGGCAACCAAATTGTATCATACATCAAAGTTATTGTCTTATTCCAAACACTCCTTCAAATGAACCTCACTTATCCAACTTCTTGTAAATCTTGTTCATCATTCTACCAAGGCACTTGAACATCCCCTTGGTTTGCTTGAACTCCGCTGATCCATTCTCAATCTCAGGGAGAGATGCATAGTACTTATGAGGTGGAAGGCGAGAATTTGGAAGACCATCCTTGGAGCTATTTGATGATGATGATGATGATGGAGTTGGAGGTTTTGCCCTTTTACCTTTAGTCTTAGCCACTCGCTCGTCACTCAAGGGCACAAAAATGTAAGGGATGAGCTCATAGTTAAGCTTAAACCCTTTTGGGCTTGGTGGAATGGGTGCAAAGGCTCTATAGAGACGGGTGAGAAGCATCCCGTAAGGAAGAGCGACCGATCCTTGAGTTGGAATGTCAATCATTCTCCTAGCAATGTAGTAGGCTAAATTGAATGGTTGATGGGTGGACAAGTTGTAGAGCATGTGACAAAGGCAAGCATTGATATGGTCCCTATTTCCTATCGTGCTAATGACGTTGGCTCTAAGTAGTTCCTCCCATCTTGAATTCTTAAGCTCATTGAGTTCCATACCATATGGATCTTGGGTTACTAACACGGGTTGGAGTAGCCCTTGGGTTAAAGAGGTGCTCATGGATGACATCCTTATCCGCTAAAGGAGTTTGGTATGGAAGAGAGCGGTCATTTATTGCATCAAGGATAGTGAGTGACCACTTATCCGAGTTGACACATGTCCCTCGGTTGGGAAATCCTAGCACTTGAGCAAATTGGGTTTAGGAGATGGTGTAGTCGTTTTGATTGATCCTAAACCTAAGGCTAAATTCATCATCCTCATCAATGAAACCGGTGACACTAGCATAGAACTCTAACACAAACCTAGGACAAATGGGTTCATCGATGTCAAGGAGACAATCGAAGTCAATGGCGGCTAGTTCTTGACGGAGATTGGTTCCATCGACAAAGGAGGAGTGAATGGTTCTACCCTCATGGAAGTACCTTTGTTCTAGACTCTTAAAGATTTTGACTTGTTCCTTGGAGAGGCCCTTGGTTTTGTGATGTTTGGGAATGTAGTTGAGAGTATCCTTGTGATCATATAATCTTGCGGCTACCATGGTTATTCCTATGAGTAAGAATTTGCATGTTAATAATGAGAACAAACTTAACGTTTTGGTTCTAGTGTGTGCCGATATGAAAACGATTTGGAGTTGTGGTTATCTCGACTCATTTTATGCATAAAATGGTTCTTAGTAGGGTGTTTGGCAAAAGGCATGAGATAACCCAAACGCTCCTAATTCAATGTGGCTTCATTTGAATATACCCGGGAATACATATGTATTACCTTTAGTATTCAAGAGCATGCAAGTGATGAAATTTTATGTTTCTATTTGTATTAACAATGAAAAATTGTTTTCCTGCAAGTGAGAAGCTTTTAAATTTTTTTTTGACATGGGGTGTTTGGTTATTTGAATAAAACCTTATAGTCATTATCTTTTGATTAGTGGGAAACATGATTTGTTTATGCAATGTGACAATGTAGTACCTAATTTCAATGACTAGTTATGCAATTTGCCAATTGAATCCATGTTTTGTACAAGAATATACATAATCCCCATGTAATGATTTTGTGCACAAATTAGAATCCTAGACTCAGAATTAAGAGATGAAATGTAGTTAGGATACTTACAATGAGGTTATCTTCAGTGATTAGTGGGTGAGAAAATGTCAACAATGAGTTAGGTCTAATGTTTACACGTTTTGGTAAAGTAGGTTGTGAGGAAGAAGATGTTTTGTAGGTAGCATTTTTGCTACTGTTGTCACCACGGACCAGACGACACCAAAAATATGGTTCCGCCTTTGTTGTCGTTTGGTGCCGTGGGAACAATAGCAGTTTTAAACAAATTTGTTTTGTTTTGTTTGTTCTAAGGTTTAGACTATGTTTTACCTACATGTTTGGTTCCAAGTCTAAGAAGATTAAATGGTTCTCGTTTGAGAGGTTTGGTTAGAATGTCGGCAATGTTGTCTTCGGAGGATACTTTCTCAATTGAGATGTTTCCTTTTTGAACATTGTCGCGAAGAAAGTGATGACGGATTTCAATATGCTTCGTACGAGCATGTTGGACGGGATTTTTGCTGAGATCAATAGCTCCTTTGTTGTCGCAAAATAAAACGATATCGTTGAGATGAATTCCATAATCCACGAGAGCTTGATTCATCCAAAGAGCTTGTTGACATGCTTTTCCGGTTGAGACGTATTCGGCTTTAGTAGTTGAGATAGCTAAAGCCATTTGCTTCTTTGCAAACCATGAGGTGAGACAATGTCCAACAAAAGTGCAAATACCACTTGTACTTTTTCTATCGACATAGTCACCGGCATGGTCCGATTCGGCATACACTAAAGTTTCTACACCCATTCCTTTGGGATACCATAATCCTAAACATGTCGTTCCCTTAATGTATCTAAATATCCTTTTTAAGGCTTCTAAGTGTGATACCTTGGGATTTTCTTGAAAGCGAGCACATAGACAAACACTAAACATAATGTCGGGTCTACTAGTCGTGAGATAGAGTAGGCTACCAATCATTCCTCTATATTTAGTGTTATCTACCGATTCACCTTCCTCATCCTTGGTGAGTTTAGTGTCCGAAGACATGGGTGTCTTAGTTGGTTTTGAATCTTCAAGACCAAATTTCTTAAGCATATCTTTTATATATTTAGATTGGTTAAATAATATTCCATCTTCTAGTTGTTTAATTTGAAGTCCTAGAAAGAAGTTTAATTCACCCATCATACTCATCTCAAACTCATCGTGCATGATTTTAGAGAAATCATCACATAGTTCTTGACAAGTTGATCCGAATATGATGCCATCAACGTATATTTGAACAATGATAATATGTGATTCCTTTTTCTTGGTAAAGATAGTATTATCTACTAATCCCATGGTGTATTTATTTTCAACAAGAAAAGTCTTAAGTTTATCGTACCAAACTTTTGGTGCTTGCTTAAGACCGTATAATGCTTTCTTGAGTTTGAAGACATGATGTGGTTTCTCAAAGTCGGTAAAACCGAGAGGTTGAGCAACATATACTTCTTCGTTAATAAACCCATTAAGAAACACACTCTTAACATCCATTTGAAATAATTTAAAGTCATAAGCACATGCATATGCAAGTAAGATTCTAATAGACTCGAGCCTAGAGACCGGTGCATAAGTTTCATCATAATCAATCCCCTCTTGTTGATTATAACCTTGTGCGACAAGCCTAGCTTTGTTTCTAGACACTACACCATTTTCATCCATTTTATTTCGAAAAACCCATTTCGTTCCAATTACATTTTGATCTTTAGGTTTTGGAACTAGCTTCCAAACATCATTTCTAACAAATTGGTTTAACTCTTCTTGCATTGCAATTACCCAAGATTCATCTTTTATTGCTTCATTTATGTTTTTCGGTTCAATGGTAGATACAAAACAAAAATGATTACTTTGATTTTGGGCTTGTGATCTTAAGGTTCTTTGATTAAGTTGTCCTATGACCTTTTCTAAAGGATGACTTTTGGATTCTTTGATGTTTATAATTTTATTATTTAATGGTTCATCTTCCTTGTCATTTTCAATTATTTCTTGACTTTCTACAAGTTGACTTTCAACTAAGTCATCATCTACCAAAGGTGATGTCTTAGAGGGAGGTTGGCTTTAAATCGAATGTTATGTTCAACGATTCCTCGACTCTCATTGTTTCTTTGTTTAAGACAATGTAAGCTTTACTAGTTTGTGAATAACCAAGAAATACACCTTCATAAGACTTTGGGTCAAACTTGGTGAGATAATCTTTAGTATTAAGAATGAAACATTTACATCCAAATACTCTAAAATATCCTAAAGTTGGCTTTTTACCTTTATATAGCTCATATGGTGTTTTGTTTAAGAAAGGACGTATTAAGACTCTATTTAAAATATATGTAGAGGTGTCAACGGCGTTACACCAAAACTTTTGAGGAATGGTTTGTTCATTAAGCATTGTTCTACTCATTTCTTGAATGGTTCTGTTTTTACATTCTACAACTCCATTAGATTGAGGTGTTCGAGGAGCCGAGAAGTTGTGTGTCATACCATTTACATCACAAAAGTTTCCAAATTGTGTTTCATTGTCAAATTCACGACCATGATCCGTTCGGATCGACACAATGTTAACACCTAGTTGATTTTGAATTTTCTTGCTAAGAATTTCAAATTTATCAAAAGCATCATTTTTGGTTTTCAAAAACAACGTCCAAGTAAACCTTGAGTAATCATCTACTATGACCAAAGTGTATAAGTTGCCTCCATAGCTTCTTATAGCGGATGGACCAAACAAGTCCATACGTAAAAGTTCTAGACACTTAGATGTGGACACCATGTTTTTAGCCTTATGACTACTATGGGTTTGTTTACCAATTTTGCAAGCGTCACAAAAGTGTTGGTCATATTTAAGTTTTAGTAAATTTCTAACTAGCTCTATTGAAGATAGGTTTTGTATAAGTCTCATATTAGCGTGACCTAAGCGTCCATGCCAAAGAGTTGAGCTATCATCTAAGGTTGTTAGACAAAGTTTGTCATTAGTTGTTTTTATCTATTTTCATGACGTATATATTATTTTTCCTAACTCCTTTAGCTATGGTGATACCATCTTTTAGTATTTTACTACCATTTTCTTCAAATAGTACTTTATACTTTTTATCACATAATTGGCTAATACTAAGTAGATTAAATCCTAACCTATCGACATGAGCAACATTTTCAATATTTAGGGAGTTATGAGCGATCGTACCTTTGCCAATGATTTTGCTTTTGAGATTGCTACCAAAAGTGACATTACCTCCGTCATACTCTTGGTATGTTGAGAAGAGGCTTTTGTTGCCCTTCATGTGTCGTGAGCATCCACTATCTTTTATCCATTCATCAGGTTCCAATCCAACTTTCAAGCATACCTAAGACACAAATAACTCAAGCGTTTGGTCCCCAATATCTCATGGGTCCGTTTGGGATAACCATACCATTTACTTGATTCATGTATGGAAATGATGGGTAAGAGTTCCATGGCATGTAATCTGGAGTTTGATATGGTCTAGGGAAGTTTTGATTCCAACCGTTATGTTGATAGTTGGGTTGTATGTTGTGGTTGCTTTTAGGAAAGGGGCGTTTGGAAAAAGGTGTTTGTGGAGTTTGTTAGACTCATTGAGATCGTTTTGAGCCTTAGGGTTTAACAATAACAATGATAATAAACTTGGTACGCAGCGGAATAAAACAAATCAAAGTTATTGACACAAGGTTTTTCTTTAATAACACTCCAAGCCTCAAATATTATTTGATCAGAATAATAGGGTTACACTTAACTTGTAACAGGGATCAAAGATCCTTGAGGCTAAACTACACAAACTCTAACCCTAGACGTTTATAGGAACACGTCTAGGTTACACACACCCCTTTAATGACTAAATTATGGAAGACTTAGTTGTGAAAACCTACATCCCATGTCCTCTTTATATACTAGAGGATTAGGGTTTACAAATCTCTACTAAGGACTAAATAATAAATTTTCTTTTCCAAGCAAGTCCTTCCATCTTTTTGTAGATTTCTTCTTTGTCACTTTAAGCCCTTGATGTTTCATTCTTTATTGTTTTATATCATCGAATTAATAAACCCAACAATATTCCCCTATTTGATGATGACAAAACAAACACGATTCTTGAACGAACTTCCCTAGACGAAGTAGAGAAATTGAGATAATTAAATCTCACGATGAATGAAACGTTCTTGTCTTCCTTTGTCTTCCCTTAATCCATGTCATGCCACTCCAATATTTCTTCCCCTTTTTGTTATCAACAAATAGAGAACGTATGAAAATAATGATCTTGACTACCACAAACCAATATCATACTTCCAATCTAAGACTTCCAATGTTTAAAATTGCCCACCATTACGCACCATAAGAAAAATGGATTCAAAACAGTAGAAACTCCAACTAGCAATAGGAATAATGATCAACATGGTAAAATCAAACACTTCCCTTGAGTGATGCATGTAGATGGTTAAACACTTAACAATAAGCTTCCCGAAACCCATATGTTAACCATCTTCTTGATTCTTCAAATCAGTAGGCTCCATGTAATGATCACTAATGAAGAAAACTAAGTATAACCAACTTGATGAATAAGTAAAATAACCCAAACTTGTATCTTATATCTTGCACTATAGATGACATTGAGCGATACCTATGTATGGGAGACCTCAATCTCTTGACGATAATCATTGAGCACAATAACGTCACTCCTTTAAGTGTTATGTCAATTCTTTGTCATAATCATTGAAGCACGAACAAGTTACCTCCTGCTAAAAGGTATGATAAAACACGTATCCAAGTAATTCCACTTCACCTTCAAATAAGTGATAAATAATCCTTTTCGTAATCAATTCTTCAATAAAATCAACTTCGAGCTTTTTAAAATCTTTTAAGAACAAAAATCAAACTCCTATGTGTGTGAACAATAACACGTGTGTGTGTCGTCAAAAAAATCCATAACAAATATCATGCTTGACTTCCCTCAAATCGAATATCTTCGTTTAGCGATCTTGTCGAATAAGCGCGATGCTTTTGAATGAGAAGTAGTACTTTCGTCCAAGAGCGAGACTTTCATCAAGCGAAGATTTCGTCAGCGAAGTACTTTGTAAAAGGGTAATGATGCTTTGAAACCTCCAAGCGATTACTTTGAACTTAGAGCATTACTTTTCACATAATAGCTCGGATCGAAGATCCCTTTAGTGGAAAGTTAGATGAGTATATAGAGAACATCCACCAAAAATTTCGTCACGATCCAGCAGTTAACGAAAAAGTTATGATCGTTTCAAAATAGTCTTTGTAGTAACCTTACAAATTTTTTTCGGTTTAATGACAGACTTGACGACTTATAACTTCGATTGAGAGATCGGATCAACAATCCTTCATGAAGATTAAAGATAGATATACCAAGAAGCTCCAGTTTGAATTTTAGCCCGATCCAACGGTTCAATAAAAAGTTATGACGTTTTTAAAACAGTGCTGCAGATAGTTGCAAATTTTGTATAACCTCGATTTTCTTCATTTTTTTTGGCCAAGAAACCTTGTGAATCCCTAGGTAACGAGCTCCCCAAGCTTTGATACCAATTGTGGAGTTTGTTAGACTCATTGAGATCGTTTTGAGCCTTAGGGTTTAACAATAACAATGATAATAAACTTGGTACGCAGCGTGGAATAAAACAAATCAAAGTTATTGACACAAGGTTTTTCTTTAATAACACTCCAAGCCTCAAATATTATTTGATAAGAATAATACGGTTACACTTAACTTGTAACAGGGATCAAAGATCCTTGAGGCTAAACTACACAAACTCTAACCCTAGACGTTTATAGGAACACGTCTAGGTTACACACACCCCTTTAATGACTACATTATGGAAGACTTAGTTGTGAAAACCTACATCCCATGTTCTCTTTATATACTAGAGGATTAGGGTTTACAAATCTCTACTAAGGACTAAATAATAAATTTTCTTTTCCAAGCAAGTCCTTCCATCTTTTTGTAGATTTCTTCTTTGTCACTTTAAGCCCTTGATGTTTCATTCTTTATTGTTTTGTATCATCGAATTAATAAACCTAACAATGTTTTATGTCGTTGTTGAGTAGTTTTAGATCTAAATTCATTTCTAGCAAGTCCTACTCCTGATGTAACAGCAGGTTTTAGTTTAATACTATCCTTGGTTTTCTTTGTTACTTTGACAAATTCACTACTGTCCGTATCACAAACATTACATCTGCTGCGGTCCCCACGACACCATTTTTTTTACAGACGGATCCTGTTTTTGGGTCCGTCGGTCCATGATGTCTTCTGACATATTTGATAGCTTGTTTGTCTTTTTCGGCCGTTTTGGTTTGACTCTTTGGAATTAACACCTCATTAAATCCCAGTCCATTCATGTTTCCTGGTGTTTTTTGAATTCTAACTATTTCATCGGCACAAGCAATGTTTTTGTTAAACCTTTTAAACTTAGAATTATGTTCGATTAGAACATCTTGTGTGAGCTTTAGTTTTTCTATTTCAAGATTAAGCTCTTGACATGATTTGCAATCATCGTTATTTGCTTTTCCCTTTTCTAATCGTTTTGCCTTTTCTTGTAAGTCATAGACTTCATTTTCTAAAAATTCCTTTTTAGTCTTTAAAAATTTATTTTTAGTTATTATTTTTAGACTAAGCTCACACAATTGATTATATTGTTTTTGCAAAGTGTCGTCATCAATAGAGGAATAAGATGAGTCGGAATGTACCTCGTTTGACTCATGTGCCATTAGAGCGATCTCATCCTTGCTCGGCTCTTCATCATCGTCACTATCACTCCAAGCACCACTTACAAAAGCTCGTTGAGTTTTGCTTTTAGGTGGCTTGGGACAATCTCCTATTAGATGACTTGCATCACCGCATCTAAAACACTTTCTTTCACCTTTACCCTTTTTGTCATCCCGATCTTTTCAGAATGTCTTCTTTTCTTCTCGAGGTTGTCTTACAAGCTTTCCTCTTCTTCTAATGAACTTTTTGAAATCTCTAACGGCCATGGCATACTCCTCATCTTCACTACCGGAGCAAGATTCGTCATCATCACTTGAATCCGTTCTTGCTTTTAGAGCAACGTATTTGATTTTCTCTCTTTTTCCTTTGATGATTTCCGAATCTTTCTCCATCACCATTTCGTGTACTTTGAGGTTTCCGATTAGCTCGTCTAGTGTCACTTTTGAGAGATCTTTTGATTCCTCAATAGCCGTCACTTTAGCTCTCCACTTGGATGGAGTGCTCTAAGAAATTTCCTGACAAAGTTCTTACTACGAAAAGATTCATCAAGTGCTTTAAGTGATGTAATAATAGTATTAAAGCGAGCAAAGCCGCAATCAATGGTTTCATCTTCAGGGATAACAAATTGTTCATATTGTTGAACAAGAAGATCAATTTTGTTATCCTTGACTTGTGAATTTCCTTGATGTGTAATAATCAAAGATTCCCAAATGTCTTTAGCGGTTTCACACATAAAAATTCTTTTATATTCTTTTCTAGGCAAAGCATTATAAAGCATCATTTTAGCTTCATTATTTTTAGCTATTAATTTCTTTTGATCATCAATAGAAATATCTTTTGTTGTAGAACTAAAATCCCCTTTAACAATAACAAACCAAAGATCTATATCTTTTGATTTTACATATGTTTCAAAATGGTTTTTCCAATAGATAAATCCATTGGTTTCAAAGAGTGGTGGTCTTTGCATAGATTGCCCTTCTTTAAAGTTTTCAGAATCCATGGATCGTTTCAAGTTTATAAAATACAATATATTTTAGAAATTCTTGAGCAACGAGGCTCTGGTACCAATTGTGGAAAACTAGAAGGGGGGTTGAATAGTTTACCGATTAAAAACTTTGTTTTGAAACTTATTGAAAGATCAATTGATATTGATCTTAGATATGTTAGTGAATAATAATCAACAATATGTAAAGAGTAGATAAGGAAAGAAACAATCAAACCACAACAAGTTGTTTATAGTGGTTCGGTCTACAAGGACTCTTTTCCTTGCCTACTCCACTCCTCGAGTCTCACACTCGAGAGTTTAACTTCACTAGTCAACAAGCTCCTTTCACCGTGGAGAAACCTTTACACTTCGCTACACACTATTTCCGACACTAAGCTAGATGTCGAGTTCTTTCACGGTACAACCACTCCCACACACAATGTATTTTAAGGACTAAAATACTAACCACTCACACTCACAAGATTATGATGGTTTGGTACAACAATGATGTATGAATCAACACAAGATCATACAACAACAAACAAACAAGACTTCCAACTTCTTGTTGAAGCTTGAATGTGCCTTAATCTTCTTTGCTACAAAAGAGATCACTAATATGATATGAAACTAAGTTAGAAATGTTAGAGATAAGGAATGTATGAGAATATGATAGAAAGGGATAAAAAATAACTTGGTTTGGCTTTGCTATTTATAGCCAAAATGTTCAGCAAGCACCCCGGACCACAGAACCCTCAAAAGGGTTCCGTCCGCGTTAATTTTTGGTGCCGCCGAGGTCTGACAGCAAGATCACAAAATCTTACCAAAGTCAACCATATCTATCCAAGATTGTGTAAGATATGTAGAGTCTAAATCTACACAAAGTATCTAGTGAAATCTTCTAAGGATTTCAATGATGCACCACATGATGTCATGTGTTTGTTTTTCTATTTTTAGAAATATGTTAAAATGTAAATACATATGTAATGTTTTGTTTTAAGAAACCAAAACATTCTTGAACTAGAACTACTATCATACATTATGGTTTAGAGTCATATCAAGATATGATTTAATCACAATGTAAATGCTTGAGTGATGAAGAAAAAAGCTTGTTTTAATATCTATTAAACTTGACAAGCTTTAAGCTTTATAAAAATTAAATTTAGTTTTGTCATTAACAAAACTTAGGTAAAGATAAAAATTATAAATAACGTTTAATGACGATATTTGTATTAACAGATAGTTCTTTCTTTCTCTCTAGAAGTGTTGTGTCTGAGGCATTAGTGAAGGATGCCAAAAGGGTCAAGACGAAGGCATTAGTGAAAGGTGTCGAACGTCCGTGTCAAAGGCATTAGTGAAGGATGCCAAAAGGGTCAAGACGAAGGCATTAGTGAGAGGTGTCAAACGTCCGTGTCAAAGGCATTAGTAAAGGATGCCAAAAGGGATAAGTCGAAGTCATTTGTGAAAGATGCCAAAAGATCATGTAAAAGGCATTAGTGAAAGATGCCAAGGGTGTACAATCGATATGGAGCATCGATGTACAAATAGAGATAGGTTGTGTCCAAGGATATTGATATCCTTGATGATGTTGTAATAAGGAGTAGGTCTCCTTTGGGATAGGTCTTATGTAGTGTTGGGTAGTAGTTCCTCTTTTGCAATGAAACTGGGTATCTAGCCTTGTACCGGATAAAGTGTAGGCGACGTTGTGATAGGTGTGGTTCTACCTTGTGGAAGAACCCGGTGTCTAGCCTTGTACCGGAAAAATAATAGGCGACATTGTGAAGGCTTCTCCGCCATAAGGAGTTGTGTCGTGTAGTGCTAATGAACTCTCGAGTAGGTGACTCGGGGAGTGGAGTAGGAAAAGGAAGGTGTCCTTGTGGCGAACCACTATAAACACCCGTGTCGTGGTTTTGTGTTTCTTACTCTTTACATTTGCATTATATCTTTACATATATATATATATATATATATATATATATATATATATATATATATATATATATATATATATATATATATATATATATATATATATAGGGTGAAGTTAAAATAAAAGACAAATATCCGTAAAAGAATAAAAGATTTTTTTTCAAAAAGTTCACGAAAAATTCCCAAAAATCCCACAAGATCGGGTATGTTGGTGCATAAATCTTTTGTGAAAACATTTTTTATAATTTTGAGTTTTGATACGTTTTTTAATGCACAAAACAATTTTGATGTGTAAAAAAATTTTGATTATATATATATATATATATATATATATATATATATATATATATATATATATATATATATATATATATATATATATATATATATATATATAGAATGAGGTTCATGTGAGATAGTTGTTAAAATGAGATAGTGTAGGAAGCCAATAGCTAAGCGCCAAGTGGAATTTATGCTTTAAAATTAATGTTAAATTTTCTGAAATAAAAAAGGGTACAATGGAATTCCCTTCTCCCTCATTCATGCCTATCTTTATTGGTTGATCTCCTATACAAAAAGAAACCGTCAAAACCCTTCTTCTCTCTACACCAATAATAAAACGCCTCCACTGGTTACATCCGACGTTAACGAGTCTTAGTTTCGTCGTTGTTATAACCAGCGCCGAACAATTGGAACCATATCATAATCACAGTCGCCGCATGTAAACCCGATTTGTTAAATTATACGGCTTTGTAATCCTAGGCGACGATAAATCGGAACCCTACCGAACGACGGCGTATTCTGTTTTGGTTACACGGTTTCAGTTTTGATACATTGATCTAACTTATTATAAATTTATAATTGATGTATCAACCTTTTTAAATTTTGATGTCCCATTGGTTGAGACGCTCTAAGCCTATAATGAATGTATCCATAATTCAATGTTGTTTATCTATTTCTGTTAGTTTTGTAAATTTATTTGTGTAGTAACTTGTCAATTATTTTATTCTTTGTATCAAGTAATTTGTTACTAGTTTCGTGTATCTTTTTCTGGATTTATTTTCCACTTCTGTATCAATGTTGATAAATTATGTGTATGACTGCATATATAGTCTAATTCATATATAAGGTTTTTGATTTGTAAATTCAAGATATCAAATCTGCCGACTAGTTGTCTCAATAATATAAGATGTATCTTTCATTATTATAAACACATGTATCACAACATTATATAAAAGTTATGCAAATTTTTTACAAAATGTGAATCACAGAACAATCGATCGTTTTTTAAATAAGTTTATTTGTATTAAAATAATGAAATAAATATCCAACATACACATCTAAATAGATTGACATAAGTTGATCTAAATATTTTAAAACAAAGTTTTAATCGGTAAAACTATTCAACCCCCCCTTCTAGTTTTCCACACATGATAACATCAAAAAATCCTAAATATTAAGTGTCAATTTCCCCCGATAATGCTCGTATTTTATATCAATTATATGGATTTATGCTTGTTTTCCTTTATATTTCACTTTCAGGTAAATTACGAGCATTGAAGCTAATGAGACGCGGATTTGGAGATTTTCTTAGAGATTTATGATAGTATGCCTACTGTGAAGAAGCTACGGCGTAACTCCATCTCTCACATTATGCCGTAGCTAGCACGTTGACTCAGAAGACCAACTCAACATCAATTACACCGTAACTCCTAACTAAGGATTATGCCATAACCAACTAGGTCAAGAAATGTTTCACGCCGCCATCAGATACGCGTAACTCCTTTCAAGGATTACGGCGTAATCATACCAAATGTAACCTGTATTGAAGATACGGCGTAACCCTTCCCAAGTGTTACGCCGTAACCAGCTTACCGAGAGCATATTTGAGGAAATATTGAAGTTACGGCATAACTCTCAACTCGGTTCTGTAGTAACTAGATCGGGCCTATAAATACCGACCCTAATTTACGCATTTACATCATTCACTTTACACCAAAAGCGAGAACGTCAAGAGGGTCCAAAGGCGATCTTGAAGAGCATACGAGCCATCTTCAGGAGAAATCACTCCCTAACAATAAGCATTAGCGATTATTCTATCTTTTACTTTCGATTCATGTATTTCATTATGTCAAACATTGAATCTTTGGTTTCTTTTAATATGATCGGCTAAGCACCTTTGGTGCTAGCCTAGTTATGATTCCTTAATTGTTTTGTTTACGTTTTCATGCTTTCGGCTTCCGTATAATTGTTTTTAGTGTATGCATGCATAGTTCGATGGTAGTTACCCTAGATTCGGTAGTTTTGAATGGCGATCGTATCTAGTTGCTTAGGAGAATTGATCAACTGACCCTAAGTATTTAGGTTGAGTAGGGGAGGGTAAGAATTGACCAACTGGTGACCCTTCCTCGCTTGTGCGAACTGAACAAATGATCACCAGTCGTTTGGATGAACTTAAGAAGTTAAGGATGAGTGTCTAAGATGCTAGCGCCCGGGTACTCATTATTTTGAATTTTGCATGTAGAGGTACTTAATGACTTGGCTTAGGGGACTATAAACAACTCGAATTTCAAGGGTAGTAACTTGATCTCGGGTGGAAGCCTTTGCTGATAGGTTAGGATGAACTGACAAAATGTTGTTCTAGCGACTTAAACCCCCACTTGAATCAATTGGAAGTAGTAAAACGTGAGCATTACATGATAGGATGAGTAACTAGGTTAGCACACTTTACCTCTATCGATCACAACCACTATCTTATTTACTTGCTTTTATTTCTTGTTTTCCAGTTAATTAATCATTTCAATACTTAAAATAATTAAAACCAGTGACACTGCCCGTGAGTGCATAAGGTAGACCATAGGTAAACGAGACTTTATAAATATTAAAACCTGGTCAGAAAATCTGCATCAATACATAATAGATCCTATAGCTGAATCATAAGGAACTCTTTGCATGCGCTCTTTCGCAGCAAGTGTCTCAGCACCTTGTGACTTACTCAACTTAGGCTCCTCTTACATTGGGATAGCTCAAAGTTTGGAATTCTCCATATAAAATCTCTTCAAGATTTTTTCAATGTAAGCACTTTGACATAAACCAATCAATCGTTAAGATCTGTCTCTATAGATCTTGATTCTAAGAATATATGCAGCTTCTCCTAAATATTTCATGGCAAAACATCTTCTAAGGTAGGATTTTATTAAGTCTATTTTTATTTAATTTTCTTTTCTTTTGAAATGTCAGGATTCAAGACCATAAGCTCCAAGCCATTTCTTGCCACTCCATTTGACAATCCAGAAAAACAGTTCCGGACAAAAAAAGACTACTCACCTATTCCTATCCATAATATTTTCTAATTTTACGAGTCTGATCAATCTGATGCAGAGCCCGAAGTAATTGAGGAAGTTAATATTGAAGGGATAACTATGGAGCAGTATCTGGAGCAAACCAACGTAAACTGTCAAAGCGCTTTCACGCCAAAATTCTAAAATAGGGGAATTCTCCATTCCAGACCAATTCATCCAAGAATTACATGAGCTACAGTTTTCAGGAGACAAGAATGAAGATGTGCAAGATAATGTGGAAGAAGTGCTTTACTTGTCTTCTCTTTTTAGCATCAGAAATGTTTCTAGTTATTCTATTACGGTAAAAGTTTTCCCTATGACTACTACGGGTACAACTAAAAGGTGGTTTAATAGACTCCCTACCGAGTGCAAGGGAATGTGGGATCGACTCAGGAGAGAGTTTGTTCAACAATTCTGCCCTCCTTCGAAAATTGCTAAGCTACTCAGTAAAATCCATCAGTTCGTTCAAGGGAGAGAAGAAACATTGTATCAAGCATGTGAAAGATACAATGAGGCTCTCTATCGTTGCCCTACTCATGACCTGAATAAGCACCAAATTGTCTATGTTTTCTATAGAGGCATTAATGTCGAGACCCGTCAACTTCTCGATTCACATAGACATAGTCCAGGCATGACACCCGACCAGGCTTTGGAGTCTATTCGACGGATATCTGATCATTGCTACAAATGGCATGTAGAAACTGGCTATGGACCCAAAGATAAATTCGAGCACAAGGTAATGAAAACTTTGACCAAGAAGGAAAATGATTAGGGAGCAATGTTTGAAAAGAGGAGACTGGAAAGGGCTAATGAGAATGAGGCTTGTAGGGTAGAAAAAGTAAAAAGTTTATTTAGGACCAAGGTTGAAAATAACTTGGAGAAGATGATTCTTGATCACATTGAAGAATCGAAGGAACGTGACGAGAAGGTAGAAAAAATGATGAGAGAATTCGTTGAGAGCACGGTATCTTCCCTTAAAATTCATGAAGATCGGATCAAAGGCTTGGAAAAGAAAGTGGACATATGCTCAAAAGCCATCACGGATTATCTTGATAAGCGGGATGAAGAAATTGTCAATTCAGTTGAGACATTTTCTGAGGAGCCAACTATCTTCTCCAAGAAGGTCAAAAGAAGGATCAACAAGGAGAAACTCCTACTTCATGATATTGGAGCCCTTTCGGTAAACATCCCTTTAATTAATTCCCTTAGAACTAATCCTAACAATGTTTTGCAAGAATTAAGTATTGAGAAGAATGTTTTCGATGAGACGGTGTCAGTTCAACTAAACGAAAGGTGTTCGACGATTCTAAGAAATGAACTGCCACAAAAAGAAAAAGATCCAGGTTGCTTCACTCTCCCTTGCCTGATTAGGAATCTTAACATCTGCAATGCCCTAGCTGATCTTGGGGAAAGCATTAGCATAATGCCTCATTCAATGTTCTTACGCATGGGGATCGGAAGTCTTAAACCAGTAAAAATGAACATAGAAATGACGGATAGATCCATGCAATCACGTTTGGGGATTGTAGAAAATGTATTAGTGAAAATTAACAAGTTCCTCTTCCCAGTGGACTTCGTTATCCTGGATATTCCTGAAGATAATAGGATACCTATCATTCTAGGTAGGCCCTTGCTTGCTACGACCCATACGAAAGTTGATGTCTTTGCACGGAAGATGACGCTTGAAGCTAATGGAGAAATTGCTACATTCAGATCAAATGAAATTTTGCCCATCCCTAAAAAGGTTTGTGCAATTGACCCTAACGGCGATTTTGGTAATGCCTTGGAGGAATTTTTGAGTGAAGTTCCAACGACTCCTTCAAATTCTAACGATGTCGCTTCGGGAAATTTCGATGTATTTGTTAACTTTGAAGAAGAAGAAGAAAGTTTGGGAATCAGTGCCGACGATTTTTCTTGTGACATCGACATGGTCCCGTGGCACATCAATTCTGAAGAAACTTTTTCGCGATCAGACCAACCTATGTTTTATGGGATGGGAACTCGAATCCATCATAGGAACTGTTAGGATTTAGTAAATCCAGTTATTAAAGTGTCGGTCACCTCAAGTATATGTAATCGTTAAGTAACACCGTGGAGGACGGACAGGTCTTTACCCACTGTATGCCTGATCCACAGCCCGTAGGTGGCATTTTATGTAAGACTATAAATACCCTCTACCTCCCAAGGTAGAGGGTTGGAGCTCATAATAATACTTTTACTTTCTCTCACTAAGTTCCCAAACCTCTAACTCTTTCTCTTTCTAAAACCTCAAGTTATACGCCTAATAGTAATCATGATTTGATGTGTTTGTGAAATCCAATATGTTACAAATGGTATCAAGAGCCATGGTTTGATCATCTCTCTTACATATCCTTGGATTTCTAGTGGTTTTATATGGTTTTTGAGTTTGAAAAGGTTTAGTGGTTTTTGCATCATTTGGATCATCTCTTGTGTTAAAGTTTGAATTTTGAGTGTACTTTTGTGTTTAGAATCATTGTAAGTGCTTGGGTTTTGATTTGGAAAGCTTGAATCACTATGGTTGGGCTTGTTTTGGATTGAAAAGTGTTGTATTTAAGTTTTTCTACCTAGCGACTTGAGTCTCGGAGTATATTTCTTTGTAGCGACTTGCTTTGTTAGTTGGTAGCGATTTGTAGTTGAAGTGGTAGCGATTTAAGCCCTAGCGACTTGTCTATTGAGACAAGACGACAAACAATACAAAGTAGTGGAGACACCACTTTGGCTAGCGACTTGGCTGACGTAGCGACTTGTCTTTATTATTTCTAGCGACTTGTCTTTGTTGTTACTAGCGAGTTACCCTTTAGCGACTTGATCTCTCAGCGAGTTGTTCTTTAGCAACTTGTCAGCTTAGCGATTTATTGTGTTAGCGACTTGTGTTTAGCGACTTGATTCACAGCGACTTGAGTCTTTAGCGAGTTGTTCTTTAGCGACTTGTCAGCTTAGCGATTCGCTGCCTTAGCGACTTGTGTCTAGCGACTTGATCCACAATGACTTGACACTTTAGCGAGTTGCTACTTAGCGACTTGGTGACTTAGCGACTTGTCTTCAAGGGTTATAGCGACTTGTTTGATTTTGTTTCTAATACGGTTTTCTCTTGATTGGTAAAATCCGTGAAAGAATCTATTTCCGGTTTAATCATAGAGTTTTAAAATCCCGTGAAATCGTAATCATGTCTACCAACATACCTACAATCATCTCTTTGTTGCTAAGGATGTTAAGCGGTGGATCGGATACTCGCCCACCTATGCTTGATGAACCGACTATGACTCATGGGCTCAACGAATTATGTTGTCTTGTTTGGGAAAAGAAAATGGAGTCAACATTCTCAAGTCAATTGATGAAGGACCGTATCAAGTTGAGACAACCGAGACATACTGAATCTGCTGCGATGGCACAATGATTTTAGGGTGGACAAACCTAAAATGTATGATGAAATGACCGATAAGGACAAGAAGAGATACGATGCGAGACATCGTGGCTTCTAATATCATACTTGGGTTTACCTAAGGACATTTACAAGTGATCAATAACAACACCTGAAGCTAAGGCGGTTTGGGACAATGTCAAGATGCTTCTCTCGGTTCGAACTAACCAAGGAAGACATAAAATCACAATTGTATGATGAATTTGAGCATTTTAAGATGAAACCGAAAGAAAGTGTCTATGAATATTACGTGAGATTCCACAAGCTTGTAAATGACATGAGGAACATCAAAATGACCATGCCAAATATTCAATTTGAACTCAAAGTTTGTGAACAACATGAATCCGAATGGCACAACTTTGTCACCTCTGTGAAGTGACCAAAGGATTGAAGAACACCAACTATGAGCAATCAGATGCCTTTCTTCTTGAGAATGAGAGACATGCTATGTTTGAGCGAAGGATTCTTGAGCAGTTCAAATCTAAACAGGGAGAAACAAGTTCGTCAAATGATTCAACAGCCTTCTACACCAATGTTTGAATTACCACCAAAGCTTCTCAAGTCATACTTACTAGAAACGGTAATCACAAACTCATTCCCGATCTGAGGTTCAAGCAACCTGGTGCTGATGCAGTCATGGAACACTTCATCAATCAACTGGCTCTTATGGTTAAACAAAACTTGACCCTTACTCTACATACTAACAGTCTTCACACTAACAATGAAATCAGAACTGCGTCCAATCTTCACAATCATGCTATTGTCAGAGATGGAAAGGTTATGGTGCAACCAGTTCAAGGAAGGCATAATAAACAGGGAAAAGGTGGAGTTGGTGGAGGGTATGTGGCTGTCAGTTCGTAGAAGGAATGCAAATCAGGGCGAGCAAAACAAATCAAATGTTACAACTGTGGTGGTGATGGACACATTGCAAGGCTGTACATCTCCAAAACGCCTCAAAATGCAGTACTTGAGGACAAGATGTTTCTTGGTACAAGCTCGGACAATGGAGCGGTTTTGGATGAAGAAGAGTTGTTGTTTCTTCTTGAGGAAATGCCAAACCTATGATGTTGATGTAGATGAGCAGCCAATTTAGGAAATAGGTCAAAATCATCAAAATGCCTTTCAAGTAGGCGATGTGATGCATTTGACTCGATTTCGATGATGAACCTCACCGCCTGACAATCTTCATGGCTAGCATTTCACCTATGGTCTCTCCAAAGGTCTCATCACCACAACAAGCTGGTCAATCCAAAGATTCAATCATTTTAGAGTGTTAGGTCACCATATTAGTAACATAAGCATCCATGTAAGAAATAGAGATGAGAATGGATCGGATGAACACACACACACACTTACGCGTAGGAATATAAGAAAGATTATGCTTAGAGTAAATGTGTAAAGTGAACAACCAACCTTTAATAGAAGGTTTACAAGACTATTTATAGGAGGGAACTAGGGCAACACTCCAAGTTCCCATCCTTTTCCTTATTGGGCTTGGCATAGGCTTATGGGCATTCTACATAAGCCTAAGCTTAATAACAAACATAAAGGCCATATTAAGCTAACTATTACATATGAATCACTAACACTTGAATAAGGTTTAGGAGTGATTCCAACAATCTCCCCAAGTGTTAGTGATGAATGAATGAGTGATAAACTTTGTAGGTCTTGATGTAATAGTAGCTTTGGCGTCTTCGGACATTCTTCTTTCTTGTGAAAGAAGTGTCTTGATTCGAACAATCTCCCAGTGTAGAAAATTGTTTCTTTTGAAGTATTCTACTTTGACGTCTTCATTTTCTTTGTTCTTTAGTTCTTTGAAAGTGATAGTATGTTGTGGTAATCGCATCGTGCCGCCGCTTCTCGGTGTCTCCACGTCTTTCTCCAACATGCTCACACGCTCTTTAACGTTGGATTACGTTGATGAAGTTCTTTAAGTCTTTTAAACTTTGTGGATTCTTTGTTGACGAAGAATCATTCGACTTTGTGTTGCCTTTGATTATGAGAGAACTTTCATAAGTGATGTTGTTGGTATGAGCATGTGGAGAATCGCACGATCGGTCCGCTCGAGCTTCCATAAGAAGTAAACATAGGAAAGGTTAGTAATAAGCGGATTCCGACACTTACAAGTTTGAACTTCGAGAGTGTTAACAACATAGTGTGAAAGCACAAGTCTAATTCTCACAAAGGCCGTTCTGAAACCGAGTCCCACAAGTGAGATAACGCGATGTACCAAGTACACCTACGGTTCGGATGAGTCACGAGGTACACCAAAGCATCACCTCACGATCAGAGACGGTTTGAGACCACTAAGCGTAATCCACGGGAGTTACCAAGCGACTTCTTTGTCGGTACATTTGATGTTGACCCTAGCGAGGTTTCCATTCAATCGTTGAGGATCACGATGTGAACCTCTCATAAATATTCTCGACATATTGCTAAGATCTATGAAGGACTCGATAACGTACCAATCGTTGTTCTTATTGTTGAGCGACAAGTGATGAAACGTCAAGTGTACCTATGAGATCTTTTGATGAATCTCGTGGCTCTAGACTCAATAGTGCGTTTTGGTTTTCTGGCGGAGACTAGGAGAGGGTCTCCTTCTTCAATACCAGCAATCTCTAAGAAAAGCCGATAGTTTACGTAGGGTTCCACGTGAGAATGAAACAAGCACATTGAGAGAAACTTGAGTGGCTAAGAAGGTTTAGTGCATCGTCCTTTGGGTCCATGATGACTTTTAATCTTCAATACCGGTGTCATCAAGTGACAACCAAGAGTATATGAATTGAACCCGATGTCTCGCCTAAGTTGAATAATGAGGAGGCTATTTCTTTTAACCCTTTTATTTGCATTTCTTTTTAATTCTTCAACTCCTTCTTTCTCCGATTCTCATTTTCTCCTTTTTATAATCATACCTAAGGACTTCTAGATTCTAGCTATTTGTGATGTCCTTGGGTAGATCCGTCCGACTCACATGGATCATAGACAGTTATTCCTAACCTTAGTCACCTTATAACTCCATGACTAACCTATGTTGCCATAAAACCAATTTTCATGAAAATCTCTCACAATGGTTATGATTGAAAACATTTTGTACCATTGTAAGAGTTTGATCTTTTGTAGAAATACTCCCCCTCCACACGTGCTTAATTGTTTTGACAGAAATCTGCACGGTGAGAGTGGAGCGCGCACTTTTGAATTGATCGACTCAAGATAGACAATTCCCCGAGGGACACGGTTACGTTGCATAGTTAAAGAGTTACATTGTCAGCTTTTAGGTGACAACTAGCTCTAATAACTACCTTGAAGGTGTGGACAAACCTCGAAAGGTTGTCAAACTCGTCAAAGTTTATGTCTATCAAGAGCTTCTCGAATAAGTACAATTTACTTGGATAAGTCTTTGGAAGACAAATCTTTTCAATGTATATTTGCTCGGATCCGTCAATTCATGGGTTAAGTCTTTTCACACGACGATTCAATAGCAAATCAACATATTTCTTATCACAATAATTTTCTCCCCCTCAAAAATGGCATATATGGATGTTATTTTTGATAACGTTTTGAGAATAAATATGACCATTTCGAGTTTTTGTGGGAAGATTATCACGAAGAACAATTTTGTGAACAAAGTTTTTAGCAAATACTCCCCCTCAACAAGTAATACTAACTTTTGAGGTTTTGAAAACATATGGGGAAGTGTTTGTTCTTTTAAGCAAAACATTGAAAAATGAAAGGTTTGATAGGTTTTACTCAAAAGTAAGAAGCTTTCGCTCCTTTTATAGGATTGAGGCACTGAAGCGTACCACAGGGTCCTTTCATTACAAGAACGGGTTGTACACTGTTATGTGTGCATAAACCATTGTCAATATAAAATCACACATCCAAAATAATATGAAATAGAAGCATTTTAAGGGGTACCAGGAAGTCCATCAATCTTTCCAAGAATGCGATCAGGGCGTTGATAGCCGGTGAGAGAAACCTGGGACGACCACCTACAAAGCTCTCCAGTGTTCTGAACTGGTCCGTTCTGTACAACCTTTCATCTATCTGAGTGATGATCCTCTTTACATCCCATCTATCCTTAGAATTACATTGCTTTGGAGAACCAATTCCTTCATGTATCTCCTTCAACCTATAGGCCAAACCGTCCCTCACCATCTTCAATGTGTGATCCCCAAACTTGTGAAGATCTCTACACGCCATCAAGCGGTTGCGATGTAGTTTCTCATGTAAACTACTCCGAATGGTTTCTTGATGAGAGTGTATTGTGAGAGCTGGTTGATGTCGGTATTTCTAGGCGAGGTGCGGTGAAGTTGACACGAGTCCGATAGGATTCAACAACAACTTGTAAATCTTCTACATGTTCTTGGATCACTATGCTTCGATGAAGATGAGTAAGGACTTGATGTATTCACGTTGAATTTCAGTCGAGAAATGTTCATTCTTCCCTATACTTTAGCAAGATACAGATCTTCAATGTCGTTGAGAGACAAGTTCTGAAGGTCCGCTTCACAGAATTCATAGTCCCTTTCATCTTGTCTTTTGACCACGATAGTCTTGAGAAAGGTGTAATCCCATTTAGACCAAAGGGTGACATGCTTAACAACCATGATCCCTTTATCACTGAACACTTCATGTTGAGACTTTTGAACCTGGCAGATCTTGTAGTAGATTCGTCGGCGATCTGGCCAATGATAAATCCCGTACATTGCATCAATGTCATACTGTTCCACATTGTTGGAAAACATGTGGGTAGCTTTTTCTTCGATAGCTATGCAGTTGGAGTATATGGCTGCCGGGAACGGAAGTGTAAGTGATGTAGCGTATTTCTTTGTACCATCGCTATCATGTAGAAGAAATTCCAAATCTTTGTTGAAGAAATAGCGAAATAGAATCCTAGGTTGATCTGGTTGGCCAATTATTGGTAGAGGTTTAGACCAGTCGGTGTAGTATGGAGGTTGTCTCTTACGGTGAAGTCGATGTTTGCTTTAGGTTGAGCCAATCAATGTTGTTAGACATGGCTCGTGCTATATTATCAAGGTGATATTCAACTTCAATAGCACTTTCCGAGCTGTCTTTGAGTAGTTGAAATGCTTCATTCTTGATTCGTTTCAACTCTGATTTGGTCATCTTCTTCACACGGAACTTCTCTTGCAGTAACTTAGCATGCTACAACGTACTACCTTCTACCATATCTGGATCATCAGTTAGAGCGGGAGTGGTATCAACAAGTTTAGAAAACCATTCAAATTCGGTGTCATCTTCGTCTAGCCATGAGACGACATCAGCCTGAGGCGTCTTCTTCTTCCTCTTTGGCTTTGATGAGGATGATGGTTTCTTTGTTGTTGAAGCGGGAGAGGTAGGTTGTTGGGGCTCAAGGACTTCCTCATCGTCACCACCAGTGTACTCAAAGTGATCACCGATTTTCTCAGTATGGGGTGGTACCTCAGAGTCCCGAGGTGAGAAGAGCGAGGAGGATATCGTCTTGGTGGTGGAGTCCTTCGGGGTGGTGGTGGCATAGATGATGGTTCACCAGACTTCTTTGAACGTTTGGGTTCGTTATCTTTATCCTTATCCTTGTCTTCATCGTCTCTTGGACGTTTAGGCCTTTTAGCTTCTTCTCTACATGTTGATTTGAGTTGGTATTCCAGCAATGCTTCAAACAGTTTACCTTCGTGAGAAGTAAATGTTGCAGATCGTTTAGACATTTGAGCTACTAGCCTGGAAACCAATTCAGCATCTGAGAATATTATGTGATCAACTGGATTGATGTTTACTTGCATAGGTGTTGATCTCATAGTTTGCTTAGCCAAATGCAATAGATTTGGATAGAGTTGTTTGGTGTACATTTCTCTTGTCATACCAGGAATGATGTCAAGAAGGAACTTGTGAGTGTAACCTTTGATCATCTCGTTCATTTCCCTCGAGGATCACATTGCATGAACTTGGATGTACTCCTTTCGGTGACATCTTGTCATTCTCGTCATGAAGATACTTGAACACAGTCGTGAGAAAATTCACTTTACGTAAAGCATGTCTTTCTTCCCGACCGCTTGACTTTTAACGATCCTTGTCTTTGCCGAGAAGTCCAAGAGTCCGTTGGCTTCTTCTGATTTGGATGTGGATTTGGTTGATCTTACGGATGGTGGTTGTGAAGAGTGAGAGGATGAATCGATGATGAAGAGTCATGAGGAGGTTCGGGGTCCTTAGGAGGTTCGAAGTTTTCTCCTTGGAATGAGTTGGACCGCTGAGAAGATAATCATCATAGTTCACTTCGTCATCTTTTCCGTTTAGCCTTTTCTTGACTGAATCACGGCCTCTTCCTCTCGCTTTGGCATGAGTGCATCCTCTTCATCGATCTTTTCTTTCTCGGACTTTTCCTTTTACGGTTCTTCAAAATCATAGGTGATGGTCTCCTCCAGTCGTTGTTGTTGTGGATCGTGGGTGGTGGTACTAGTTCCCTTATCGGGTTGATTAACCGCATCAGGATCTGGTGTAGTTAGTGCACCACTTGACCCTCTAGTGCCACGAATTTGTTGTTGTTTGAATTGTTCAGCAACGTGTTGGAGTCTCAAATTTTTCACCTTTTTCCTGTAATCTTTGTCAAGTTGCTCTTCATCGAAACTTTCTTCTTCTTCTTGCTCAAGCACCGGAGTCTTTCCCTTGTCACCTTTGGGACTTGGAGGTTTTGCTACTTTCTCAGTTTCAACGATTGGAGTTTCAGAGTAGAAAACTTTTCATCTCAGATCGATGTTTTCCGAGTCTTCATCGACTAGCTTTCTTTGCGGTTCGGACTTGGGAATGGGAATAGAACAACTTCCTTAGAGGAACTTTAGGTTTGCGTCTAGGTTTCCTCTTGGGAACTTTCTTTGACTCTCGATGCTTGCAACACTTCCCTGCTTGCCTCTCTGGTTTCCTAGTAGGTGTGCTAGAAGACTTGTCATCGAGAAAACCAACTTTGCCTTCATCAACTGCTACGGATACCTTTTGTATGAGTAAAGTCGTTTGATTTCATCGAGAGAAGGTGATTCGACACACAACACCTTGTTTCTTTGTTGTTGATTCCTTAAATTTGATTGTTAGAGTAGGTTCATACAACATGGAGTGATTGTTTGGGTCGTCGAGTCTCGAGGAATATCGGATTTAACCCAAGAGCTCTACGGATCGGCGGTTTTGTGTATCGATGTTTGGGATCTTGGTGCCTCGCTTTTGAGGAAAGACATCATGTCATCCCATATCGAGCTTCAACTTGATATGTTTCATGTTGACCAAAGCCCAAAAATCGTAGTTCCATGAGCTTGGGATGCTCATAACCAATATCC
This sequence comes from Chrysanthemum lavandulifolium, assembly GCA_022545495.1. Taxonomy (NCBI): domain Eukaryota; kingdom Viridiplantae; phylum Streptophyta; class Magnoliopsida; order Asterales; family Asteraceae; genus Chrysanthemum; species Chrysanthemum lavandulifolium. The sequence continues at coordinate 102,791,230 of CM040245.1, forward strand.
CATCCAGAAATAGATTTTGTGATGATGATGAAGAGGGTTCTCCAGGGCTGAGGGATATTCTTCAGATCAACGTAAGAGTGCTTGGTAATTGCCCTTGTAGCTTCGTCATAACCGATGTCGATCATGAATTGCAGAACGACCTCTTCAATAGGTGTAGCATTGTACTCAGTTGGTTCAATGACAGGAATGAGGAGAATAGCCCGCAAGTCTGCTGGTGTGATGGTGACTTGCTTGTGATTGAGAGTCACAGTCACATTATTTTGCCCTTTGATCAGCTTCATTGTGTGCCAGAATTGTTGTATGTAGATCTCCGGAACTGTGGCAGAGTTGGTGAGCATATTCTGATAAGAATGATTCTTCAGAATATCCACTGCAATCAGGCAAGATGATTCCGAGCAGGTGAGAGTATCAAAATCAACACGAAGATTGTTCTTTCCAATCTTCATCGGATAACCATTTGGGAAAATATCAGCAACGGTGAGAACATTTGGTGCATCCACATTCTGCATTTGAGCGTCCATGTCGTGATCTGAAAGATATTTAGCCAAAAGAACCAACATATCGAAAGACATTATGTTAGTCAACAGATGGTTATATTGTCTAGTTATTGAATGTGATATGTCGATGATTGTTACGAGTCCAATGTCACTTGTTTGTCCAATAGTCCAATGACGTCGTGATTAGTTTCGTGAGTTAATTAACTTTAAGTTTTAAAGTCCATGTTATCACTTATTTTTCACAACATATTAAACGTTTAAGCTTATTAGTGACATTATTGGTTTCGTGGCGTTATGATTTAAGTATTTACAAGTTTGCACGCGTAACAATTCATAATTAAGGTTAAACAAGGCTTAGGCGTAGAAATGGCAAGCTTATGCGTAAACAGGAGTGATATACGCGCGTAAGCGCAAGCTTATCGTGGGTTCTTGACTTACGCGTGAAATATTACGCGTGGAAAAGGGACCTTATGCGTGAGAGCTTACGCCGTGGCGTATATAAACCTTACGCGTAAGGCTTACTCGTAAGAGTCAACCTCATGCGTGAGGTCATCATTTACGCATATCCTTCACGGATACGCGTAGTCCTTTTTGTAGAACCTTACGCGTAAGATTACTCTTACGATAACTTTCTGCGTAAGGTGATCCTTATCGTAGTTGCTAGTAACCTTGATTATGAATTTCACGCGTAGTAAACCCGAAATAAGTTAATCATAGCACCAATATTAACACATACATTCAATATTTATTAGATCATACCATGTATAATCATTTAAATAGTTATGCGAAAAAACCTTATGCGTAAGCCTAAACCCTAAGTTTCAAGAATTACGCGTAAGAGAATTAGCCATAGGAATTGCACTAAGATGATTCTGGGAAGTCTAGTATGTCTATAAAGATGTTTTATCCAAGTTTTAACATCAAACTCAACATGAATCAAAAATACCCAATTCGTATGAACTAGAACCCTAAATTTCAATTCTCACATTTGATGTTTCTGGGCAAGATCTAAGCATGGATATAGTTAATTCATCATCTAAACAACATCTTATAAGCAACTAATTGACCAGAAACACTCACACAATAAAACACCCAATTCACGCATAAACCCTAGTTTTCCAGAATCAATCAATTCGTGTTTCTGGGTAAGTTTTGAGGATAAAAATGGTATCATTGATGTTATAGAAACGTTTTGACACAATTATTTTAACCACAAACACATAAACAAGATTACGTGTTCATACGCATACGCGTAGAACACAAAATCATCCTAAGGTTAATATCTAACCGTTGTTTTTCAAAATGATTCAAAACCATTGTTAATAATCTTGTTACAAACACAAAAACACTTACAAAATGAAGATCTGAAACACGGATTTGTAGAACGATTTTTAGGCGTAGGATTTGTTAGGTGTAAAAGTAAATGTGAAGAGTTAATGTTGTTAGGTGAGGTGTTTTGTTAAAAATACTTTAACCTTTGACACTTTCAGTCCCTCCACCTTTACCATTTACATCTAAAGCCTTTAACTTCCATTTTGGTTACCAAACGAAGATATTTGAAAGAAATTTGACGACACTCCCCCTCGACTTAAGAAATAATGAAAGTTTATAAAATATAGTCCGAGGAGTGTCAGAAAACCAGAAATGTGACCACCATTAATTAAAGAAACAACCGGGATAAGATAACATGCAAGTACAAGGTTTTATGAAACTGAGAAATATTAATTTTCTCCCCCTCAACACTTGATCGAAAAAATATTGAATTTTGAAAGATTATAGTGTTGACGGAAGATTTGTACTTGCCATGTTAAAGAAATGTAGATAGAAGAATATTTTTGAAGTTTTATCTGATTTTATATTTTTGTATTTTGTTTTTGAAAAGTATTTACAAAAGAGATTTTGGTGTTTGACTGGTTTTTAAGAATGTTTTGAGATTTCATCCAGTTCCTCTTGAGTCAAACACCGCATACCAATCCGGTGGACCAACTCATTAAACCTAGCAAGAGCTAAGGCTTTGGTGAGGAGATCTGCCAGTTGGTATTCAAGTACCCACAAAGTATAATTCAACAAGACCACATTCTATGTGGTCCTTGATGAAATGATATCAAGATCGATGTGCTTTGATTTGAATGTTGAATGCAATTGCACGCGATCACAATAGCACTCCGATTGTCGCGAGACATCGGGATTCATCAAATACGTAACCATAGTCCTTGAGTTGTGTTCTCATCCAAATGACTTGAGCACAACACGCCGACATGACTACATATTCGCTTCGCTGAGGAGAGCGATGTACAATCTGTTTCTTCGATTGCCATGACACTAGTTTATCACCAAGAAATTGTAGGGCTCTGAAGTACTTTTCCGTGAGTCTAAGAATCCTGCGTGATCGTGATCTCGAAAAAGCTATTAGTTCAAAACCGAATCCTTCGGATACCGGATCCCCAAGTTAATGGTTCCCTTGATGTATCTGGAGGATTCTTTTAGCCTTAGAGAGGTGGGTTTCAGTTGGTCTCGATCGATAACGGAGAAAAGATATCTGCAAACACAATATCGGGCACGCTTGCGGTTAGATACATGAGAGACCCAATAATACTACGGTATTTGGTAGGGTCCACCAATTTCCTATGTAAATCATCATCTAGCTTCTTGGTATGAGCCATTGGTGTGGCATAGGTGTCACAGTTTTGCATTCCAAATTTGTTTAACAATTCAAGGGCATATTTGGACTGACTCAAGAAAATACCACAGGGTGATTGATGAACTTGCATTCCTAGAAAGAATGTGAGTTCACCCATCATTGACATTTCAAAATGTTTTGTCATTAATTTAGCAAAAGCATTTGAGTATTTTAAATGTGTTGACTCAAAAATGATGTCATCCACATAGATTTGAACGATTAAGATGTGAGCCCCGTGATATTGTATGAAAAGTGTAGGATCGAATGAACCTTTGATTGGCAATGAGGAAGGATGATAACTTATCGTATCACGCCCGAGGAGCTTGTTTGAGACCATACGAGCTTTGTTCGGTTTGTAGACATGGTTCGGGAACTGGGATCAACGAATCCTTCCGGTGGTGACATAAACCATTTCTTTCGGTTGCCCATTCGAGCGGCGCTTTGACGTCCATTTGAAAGACCGTTATGTTCATATGAGCATGAACGCGAGAAAATCGAATGACCTCAAGACGAGCAACCGGGCGAATGATTCTTCAAAGTCAATACCTCTTCCCTGTCTATAACCCTTAGCCACCGGATGTGACTTGTTTCGATTACGTTCCTTGACATCTAATTTGTTTTCCAAATCCATTTGAGACCAATGACGAGACCCTGTTGGTCTTTCAACCAGCTCCCATACTTCAAGATGTTTGAATTGGTTGAGTTCTTCTTGCATGGATTCAATCCATTGTCTTTTGTCATTGTGTATTTAATGTTTTTAGGCTCAGAATTGGCGGACAATGAGTGCATAAATGCAATGTTCACCATCCGTGTGAAGACGTTGTCTTGTAACGATTGGTTGATTTGGGTTGCCAATAATGTTCTCAAGAGGATGGTCTTTTGTCCAACGATGTGTTGAGGGTTGATGTTGGTATACATTGTGCGATTTTGAGGATTCAAATGGTTTGTTGATGATTCCGCGACATCGGTGCGCAGCTTCATTGGCAAACGGGTTAAAGAATGCATTTGGATCAAAATCTGCGGTGGGGTACTTCATTAAGAACATCGCACCGGTTCAGTCGTTGGAAGCGCTTTGTTCAACTATTGTTGTAGAGTCAACTGGTGGTGCTTCTTCAATAGTAGTTGTGGTAGCAGTGTATCGTATAAGAGTATGATCGGGTTGAGCGGTGAAACATCGGATACACCAAGCACGCTCATCAATATTGTCACCGAATAAAGGAGCAAATAGTCTTTCCATTTGTTGATGTGTAAGCTAGGGGCTTGGTTCAGCTGATGATGGGGTTTGAGGGAAGTTTAAACGGTTGTGACCGGGTTCCAAGCTGTTATGCTCTGAAGCCATATCCGTAAGCTCATCGAAATGTGCATGAATCGTTTCCATAACTTGCTTTGTACGATGATTCCATATCCGGTAACCTTTTGAATTCTCACAATATCCAATAAAGACTCCAATGTCAGCTTTGGCTTTGAGCTTACCAAAGTCATCACGATCATTATTCGGATAGCAAAGGGATCCAAATACATGAAAGTGTTTGAGATTCGGTTTTCTGTTGTGGATAAGCTCAAAAGGTGTTTTGTTGTGACGTTTGGTAATCATTGAGCGGTTCTGAGTGTAGCATGCGCTTGAGACACTTGACCCACAAGTAACTGGAAGTTTAGCATTGATTAACATCGTTCGGCGACTTCCACTAACATACAGCTTTAGCCTTTCAACAACTCCATTTTGTTCGGTGTGCGTGCAATGGATGTTTGATGCTCAATTCCCACTTTCTCATAAAATTCTCGATGAGTTTGATTTACAAATTCGCCTTTGTCTGCTCGATTTGGCGGATCGTGTTTGAGTGAACTTGAATTTTCGTGAGAAAGGTGATGATCATCTATGGAGCTTGATCTTTACTTGAAGAAAGTAGACCCAAGTCCATATTGAGTAGTCATCAATAATTACCAAGATGTAGCGTTTGCCATTAATTGTCTGCACGCGCATCGGGCCACACAAATCCATGTGAAGAAGATGAAGCACATGTTTGATCTTTGTGTTCCACCTTTGAAGGAAAGTGAGCACGAGTGCTTTTTCCTTGTTCACAAGCTGAGCATAGGTGATCTTTAGAATACCGGAATCTCGGGAGACCTTCAACAAGTTTGTGTCGAGCAAGGTTGGTTATGGTTTGAAAGTTTAGATGGAAAAGACGACGGTGCCATAGCAAAGATTTTGTAGATGTAGCCTTTGAGAGTAGACAGATGGGAGATGAAGCAATCATGTCTTGCATTGAGATTGTATAGAGACTAGAATTTCGGGTGCCAGACATAAGATCGTTTCCTTGTAGATCATGAATGAAATAAGTTTTTTCCCTAAATGCAACTTCCAAATCTCCATCACAGAATTGACCAACAGAAAAGAGATTGTGACCGAGGCCTTCCACATAATAAACCCCGCTAATTTCGATGTTGCCATTGATGTAATCTCCGTAGCCCATGATAGTCGCGAAGTGATCATTCCGAATCGACAATGCCAATGAACTTTGCAACAAAGTTTGATAACGCTTTAAGGTTGCTGTCATGTGTCGGGAACATCCGCTATCAACAATCCAAGGATGATCTCATCACCGCATTACATACAGACGACACAGATGGAATAGAAGTAGATGTGGAACCTGATGAGTTAGAGGGTTCCGTAGCAGTTATAGTATAAATACACACATCAATGATTTTAGGCATCTATTTAAATCCTAGTGTATTATGTATCCATTTCTGCCATCTCCAACTTGTATAAGCTTTAGTCTTAGTGAATGCACTAGATGGTACTACATTCCTTGGAGGTGAGACTGGAGCTATAGGTACATCAATTCATTTCTTAGAATCTAAAGAAGGCGGTTTACCAAGTACAGACTTAGGAGCATTAGTGGGCCTAGAGGTATTCCGAGTCTTAGGATTCCGTAAATGAGACAAGATAGCTCTAGCAACACATTTGTCATGACAATCAGAAATCATACTTTTACCACAAATAACACAAGAAGCATCAGACTGAATATCAAAAGTACTTAAAGGTTTAGCATTCGTTACAACACTTTTTCCATTACATTTGTCAGACGCAATATCTAAAGTGGGTGCAACATGAGTCTTATTCAAAATCCTAGGGTGTTCTTCTACTTCTGCATTCTTTATTGATATTTTCTTAGGTCGCAACTTTCTATTCTTCCTTGTATTGCTCCTAGGTCGTGAAGTGCGGACGTTGGGAAAAGAGGCAACTATTCTGTTTCAAGAGAGGAAACACATTAGTATCTTGTGTGTTGTCGGTAGGCATTCGGGTTCACGTTTGCTAAGTGTTACAGTGCAATTCTCTTAATGATGCTAGGTGAACTTGTTCAAACTTTCCTAACATTTCCTTAACTTAATGATAGTGTGCATCAAATCTTGATTTTCGAACTAAGTTTTCCGAAAAATTCATGACTTCTTTAGTGTGTGCAAGATAATGATCAAGTTCGTTTGATGCATCATTTCGAGTCTGTTTGAGTAAATCAAATATGACACCATATTCATTTTTAACTTTTGCAAGTTCTTGTTCATATTTTGAGATTTGACATTTCAAAGACACGTTTTGATCATCCAGTTGTTTAATTTTAGAATTAAACGGTTTTGATTTCAACTGGTGGATTTTGTTTTGCAAAGCAAGTTCACGATTTTGACACTCTTTTTGACACCATTGAAGACGACGTTTTGAATTTGAAAGTTCATTTATCAATCGTTCATTTTCAACTTTTAAAGATTCGATCTGATGCACATTATCAGTATCCTCAACATTATCAACAGAGTCAACAGAATCAGCAGAGATATGATCAGATGGATATGTAACATATTGTAATAAAATAAGATTATTGATATCAACATAGATAACATCTTCCAAGAGTCAATCAGCATCTTTTCTCAACAATTTCTTTTTACGTTTAGTATTTGAAATCGATGTTTCTGTAACAGATTGTAATAAAACAATTTCTTGGAAGATGTCAACAGAATCAAAAACTGTTTTCATGAGACCAAGTTCCTTGTGAAAATCCCTTTCCCAATATAGTGCACAAGTTTTCAAATTTTTGACATGGGGTAAAATTCGTTTCTAAAGAATATCTCTTTGTTCTCGCGCCATTGGCGATTGAAAATGTTCAACTTTTATTTCAGAATGAAATTCAATCTCACGTTCTAAAATTTTAAGGTCAGATAAGAAAGTGTCAAAGTATTTTATAATGCGACAACTTTCGGCTTTTGTTTTAACTTCATTAAGTGAAGGTAAAGGACCATTAATTTGTGCACCATTGTGTTTGGGAGTAACTTCAGAAACTGGTGTGATAACAAAAGGTTTGTTGGAAGTATCTTGTTGTTTGACAAAAGTAACGGCTTTTGAATAGTTAAATGGTTTGTTATAAATGACATTTTCCATTTTGACCGACTCGCGTCTCGCTTCTAATTCCTCCATACGATTATATTCAACAACAGTCATAATTGAATCATCAATTCTATGTTCGCATTGTAAACTTCGTGATTTGGTTTGAATGCTCGCTTGAAAACTTAGGTTTGTAATCGCAAGAATTGGTCCATATCCATTTGGATTTGGTTTAAAAGTAAACTTTTGAATAGTTGTGATTGACTCACCATGTTTATAAACAACATTTCAAACTCTTTGATTTTGTGTTGTAAGTCGACAATTTCTTCAAGATGGTTATCTATTCGTTTAGTAGAATGTCGTTTGTACTCGAGAACTGCTTTTGACAAGTTACCAACTCACCTTGGTTTTTGTGTTTCCAAAGTAAGGCGTTAAGTTGTTGTTTATGTTCATGTTTCATTGTTCTATTTGAGACAACAAAGCATTATTGGAAACGGCTAGATCACGATTCCGTCGTTCTAATGATTTTTCGTTTTGATGAGATTTAGCAAAAGCGACTTCAAAACCTTCTTCACGCTTTTTCTTGAGTTTTGAAAAATTGATTTGTCGAATTAAGCATTCATTATCCCTAATTAACATTGCATTTTCTCTTTTAATTTAGTGCAAATTTCCAACCGAGAGTGTTGGTCTTTAATTAAGGTCGAGCTCAATTTCTATTAGACCAAAGCTCATTTTGTTCAACGTGAGTCTCAACATGATCATTATTTAGATTCTCAAATATAATCACGAGTCAACTTGATTATCAATATTAACCATAAGGTCATCTTGATCGTCAAATATAACTACGGATCTATTTGATAATCATCGAATGAGATGTGGATTGCTCATGTTGAACACTCGATCCGGTCGGATGGAGAAATTGGCGGAGATATCGATCGTGGATGAGTATATTTTGTTCCAAGACCGAGACAAGTCATCAATGTCATACACTAGGCCCGTGTCACTCATGTGTAGAGCTTGCATTTGTGCCATCAACATCACTCGCCGCATTAGCACCGCAAGTCCTCCATATCCTCATCGAATCTGCATATGCCATAAAGCTCGCTCCTTGTTTGTAAGAGTTCCACCACTTCATCCTTAAGAGCCAAGAGCAACGCCTCTTTGTGATAAGCATCGCCTCTTGTCCTCGGCTTAGGACATGCATTAGCCGATGACCCTTTTCATTGCGCTTATAACAACGAAGACCATTAACCCCATTCTCGAGCATTCTCTGCTCAACAAATTGAGCTCTCTGTTGTTGTGGAGCACCACAGTTATTCCTTCCAATAGCATTAAACCTTGACCTCCTCCCATCCGACGACCATAACCACGGTTCGAACTTCAACACATCCATTGTTCACAATAGCTTGATTCCTTGTGTTGGATGAGGAACGAATGCAATTGTTGGATTTGTTTGTATACCGACCGAAGGCTTTAGCAATCATAACAAATCCTTGTTGCAATTCATCGAAAGCAGCAGAGTCCTCATCGCCTTCACCGTAAAGTGCTTGAGCATTGTTGTTGTTGTATGGAACCAATTGCGTTTGTTGAGGTTGTTGTTGTGACCGATCATATGGTGTAATGGTTGCGCTTGGTTGAGGAGTTGGTTCTTGAGTGCTTGAGGAGGAAGATTGGTTTGAGCCCACAAAGCAAGTTGTTAATTATCGAAATTGACCGTGAAGTCTGGAGTCCACGGATAGTCCTTTCTTTGTCAACTTCTTTTGGTGAGGCTTCAAATAGTCGTACAACAATCCGTATGTAGCATGATGAAGGTTCTTAGCTTGACGGAGAAAAATGACATACTTCTCCCATTCCCACCAAGACTACTTAGGAACTTAGTGTTGACAAAAATTGAGGCATGATGATGTTGTGTTTGTCCAAATCATTAATGATGTCGAAAAGCAATGATGATATGACTCTAATGTCTCTCCTAGTTCAATCATGAAGTGTTCATAAGCCAAGTAGATTTTGGATTCCATGTCTTCCTGATTGAGTGTTGTACCTTCCATTTGAAGATGAATATGTTTTCACATTGCTTTAGCTATCTTTTGAGCATCAACACTTCGAAGGATCGGATTGGGTAGTCCCAAAAGGATGTATTGCATTGCTAGTTCATCGACTTCAAAGTGTAGAAGTTCATCACCGGTGAGGTCGAGATAGTTGCAATGTTGGTGACAAGATCTCTTGGTGGATTGGCATCCGGATCTCATGGTGTGATAATAGTAGGCATCTGAAATGGACCTTCCATAATGACCTTCTTTAAAACTTTCCATGTGGTTTCTTTAGATCACAAAATCTAAAGAACCTTATCACCCATTGATCATAATTTCCGGAGTGAGCATTGAGGTCTATCAAGTGAGCCACTTCATGAATTGATTGTTGGCTACTTAAGGCTTCACACATCTTGCCAAACCATGTCGGTTCCTTCATAGTATTCCTGGATGGATGTTGATTGTAGAAGTTTGTGTAAGGTTGTACTTGAAGACTAGGTGGTGGTTGAACCATTTATGGTGGTGGAATTGCTCCAAGTTGTGGAGTATGTTGTTGATTAAATTGTTGTTGATAAATTTGTTGTTGATGATTAAATTGTTGATGTTGTGGACTTAGTTTTTGTTGTTGTTGATGATGATAAGTGTAAGGAAAATAGTTAGAGTATGGTGGTTGTGACATGTTGAAAACTTGTGTTGTTAAATGGATCTTTGTAGTCGAATGAATCTTTGTTGATGAAGTATCCTTAGGCGTAAAAATCACGTGAAGGCAAAATAACACTTATGCGTAAAAACACCAAAGTTACGCGTAACAGCAAGAGTTACGCGTAGGATTAGCTTACGCGTAAGTAATGAGAAAAAAACACTAAAGTTATGCGTAAACAGAAAGTTAGGCGTAGAAAGCTTATGCGTAGGATTAACTTATGCGTAAGGCAGAGCTTAGGCATAAGATAAGTCTTATGCATAATGAATTCTACGCGTAAGCTTAAGCTTATGCGTAAGATTAGGGTTTTACCCAAACGATCTTTACACTATCACGGTGCAAAGATATCCAAAGTCAAAGTGTTTTCGTGCTTATCCAAGCAAGAAAACACCGAGTAATCCACTTAAACCAAGATCAAACCAAGGAACTCTTATGCGTAGTTTTAGGGTTTCGTTATGCGTAGAACTCCACCAAAAATGATTTTTGCCCAAAGATGTTTTTAAACCAGATTTTTGTGATGAAATAGCTTCAATATCACCAAAATAACACAAAAGTGTGAAAGTTGATGATCCAAAGCTTATAAAACAGTTATGCGTAGAACTATACCCACGTAAAAAACCTAGCTTAAAAACAATGATCCACACGTAAAGTTTGAAACTTTTTGTCAAAAACAGTTATTTTAACACCTTAAAACATTGAAAGTACAAGAATCTTGGATTGAAAAGTGTAAAAAATAAGTTTTTAGGCGAACCAAATTATCAACCGTTGTTACGCATAAGACCGAAACTCACATAAATAACAAAAATGATTCACCCAACTATTTGGCGAATGATACCACTGTTAGGTCACCATATTAGTAACACAAGCATCCATGTAAGAAATAGAGAAGAGAATGGATCGGATGAACACACACACACACACTTACGCGTAGGAATATAAGAAAGATTATGCTTAGAGTAAATGTGTAAAGTGAACAACCAACCTTCAATAGAAGGTTTACAAGACTATTTATAGGAGGAACTAGAGCAACACCCAAGTTCCCATCCTTTCCTTATTGGCTTGGCCTAGGCTTATGGGCCTTCTACATAAGCCTCAAGCTTAATAACAAACATAAAGGCCATATTAAGCTAACTATTACATATGAATCACTAACACTTGAATAAGGTTTAGGAGTGACTCCAACACAGAGGTATTAAAACTATATGATGAAGTTGATGAGCAAAAGATACATAACGAAGAACAATCTCTTGAAACTTATGAATCAGATATTGATAATAAGGGTAATAGTAACATTATCCCATATGATCAATATGTGACACAAAGTGAAAGTGAGATTGTACCAAGTGATGTATCTTCCGCATCAATGATGACTATATTTTGATGAATACACCGCATGTGCCTCGATGATTCTGCTATCTCCGAATCAATGCCTATAAAGAACAAGTTGACATTTATGAACAACGTGCTAAGTTTGAGTTAACTACTCGTGAGCAGGAAATGGATGACCAAGTGCGTATAATTATTAGAAAAGTAATTTTAGAGAAGAAGTGTTAAAACAAGAGTTAAACTCTCACACGAAAAGCTTTCTAAATCATAAGCAAAAGCAAGAGCTTTAAGATAATGTTAAAGTGATTAAACAAGAATTCAATGCTAAGGAATCAAAACTTTGAATGATTTTTCTAATTTAAAACTTTGAAAACAAGCTTGAAAATAAGTTGTACGTGCAAGGAACACCATTCGATCGCTCACATGATCAATAAGCATAGAGTCTTAAGCGATAAGCACAATATTCCCTTGTAGAGGAACCAAATCCAGTATTGCAAAAGAGCTAAAGCTTTCCATAAGATTGTATATGATGGCAATGAGATCCTTAAGCCTAGGCAATCACCTTCATGTATTGGAAGCACGGAAGAGGATAGAAAATTAGGAGATGCCTCTAGGGAGAAAATGGATAAGAAACTAGAAGACCCTAAGTGTAAAAAGAATAACATAACGATCAAACCCCATGATTACACAAAATAAAATTGGATCTCCCCAATGTGTTTAAGCCTTAAACTCAATTAACCACGTAACAAATTTTTGGAAGAAAGACATGGATAAGAAAAAGCAAACATACTTGTTGAAACAAACACTCCCTTAGGAAAGTGCCTGCACCATCTTGGTATCCTCCGAATATACCAATTCATTTAGTTCCTAGAACTATTGCCACTAATAGCAAGACCTTAATCAAATATATGTTGTTTATCAACTATTCGTTGATTTTGAGAAGACATGTAAGAAGAGAATCACACCTGCTGGGATAATCAAGGGAAAGGGTTTTGAGCAAACTAAAGAATGCTATTTAACCGAGGTCATGCCTTTCTTTAAACAATTAAAAGGTCAATTTGAAAGTCTTCAAAAGAGGATAAACTCGGATATTAAAGAAATGGAAAAGGAATTTGATGCAATGATTGTTGAAGTCAATGATTATGAACGGGAACTAAAATATAATGAAATTGAGAGGAAGAATTTGCATATTCTAAATGAGAACTTAGTATTAAGTTGTGTGGCTCAAGATGTGTTTTATACTGTTACTAAGCATTCTATTACTGCTTCTCAATTTCATGAATTAACTGTTGCTATGAAAGTCTCCCGTGATCGTGTCATTGAGCTTGAAAACAAAAACTCAGAACTAAATGGTAAAATTGATCAGGATGATCACGATAATTTGGTAAAACATCTTTCTAAGCTAGAAGTTGAACATTTTGATTTGCAACTAATATATCAACATCTCAAGGAAAATTTCAAAACCTCAAACATCAAGACATCCTCAAATGTTCCAGAGTTTGATGCAATTTTTGAAATAAACAAACGTGACGAACATATTCAAGCTCATTGTAACACGATCAGAAAGTTGAAAGCACAAATTTCACAATTAAAGGGTGAAAAGAACAATGTAACCGGCTCCCAAATGCCTCCTCCTTTAGATTCTCAGTGTTCTCAAACTTTTCATCTTCAAAACTTGGTTAATGTTTTACAAAAGGAAAATGAGATTTTTCTAGAAGAAAATGTAAAGGTTTAACGACACTTTAAAGAGTTATATGATTCAATGAAAGTCACTCGTGACAAGAACAACGAAAAATAACGCCTTTACAAAAGGAAATTGAGAATCGAGGAGTCGTGAAAAGGAAATGCCACTTGTCTTTAATGAGAATGTTGCATCAAAGTCATCTATGAGACCGCAAATATACTATGACTGTTAAATACATTCCTCCTCATCTTAGAAATAATGAACTTGTGTTTCATAACTATTTTGCTCACCTTAAGGATAGTCTAGAATGTCTCCGTGAGATTGTAGAAGAGGATTTCATAAATAAGCCACTTGATAGAGAAATTAGGTTTGCTTGTGTTCAGGCCAAACGATCTCAGGAGCTGTTAGAATGTTTAAGAGCAACATGCCCAAAATCCTTATGTGAGAAAGATAATGCTGTGATGCCTTGTTCTATGCCTAGTGCTAAGCATGCAAACCATTCTATGCCCAAGTGTTAAGAAAGTGAACTCTAAAGTGCCTTCAAGTAGTTCGGATCCACGCACTTCTAGTTCAGAATGCAAAAGTAGCCCAACCAACTAATGTTCCCATAATTCCTCTACAGAGTAATCAGTGACACAAAAGCAAGGTGTCAAAGCCTCCGTGCAATACAAAGCAAGATAGGACCTCACAAGCTAAGAATGTGCAATGGAAGAAAGTAGAAGATCACCCTAGCAACATTAAGTTTGAGTTGAATAAAACGAATCGTGTTGATTCTAGTATTAGCTATAAGCGTACTATAATTAATTCAATTCGCTACTCTTGGCAAAACATGTAATGATGAGTGCTTGGTTTCATTTAATCATGAATGTGGTGTGAATGATTTGATTAATGTTTGTAAATGCCCCGTTAAGATAGTTAATGCAAAAATCAAGCTAAGAAGGCTAGAAAGCAATGGAGGAAGAAGGTGAGAAAACATTGGAAACCCACAGGAAGGAAATTTAGTAACATAGGATATCGCGGATACCCATCGCCGCAAATTCAATCTTAATGAGATGTGCCTTAAATTATCTAGATCAATGCCCATTAGAAAATAGATGCCTCCGGTAGAACTATTCCTTTAAGAAGTGAACATACTTTGAATAGGTCAAATACGGACACTAGCATGCATCTATTCCCGATGATTCCATTGTTTCTACTTCCAATGTGGATGTTCCAATCATCGTTATTAACCAAATGGAACCTATTCTTGCATGGGGATCCTAATTATCCAGCTTATCCATTCTTGTCTCGTGTTCAACCGCATCGCTCAAATCGCTCTGTAGTACCGGACTCGTGCTATTCCAAGCATATGACTAGAGATCGCCGCGCTCATGAACTTCATGAGTAAATTCATCGGACCGTTAGATTCGGGAACGACCATTTTGGAGCAATTACGAGTTATGGAGACTATGTTGTTGCCAATAGTGTAATCTCCGTGGTATATTATGTTGAAGGTCTTGGTCATAACTTGTTTTCTTGGTCAATTATGTGATTCCGATCTAGAAGTGGCATTTAGAAAACATACTTGTTTCGTTAGAGAACTTGATGGTGTGGAACTGTTAAGAGGAACTCGTGGTTCAAATTTATACACCATCTCTATCGAAGACATGATGAAGTATTCTCCAATCTGCTTGTTGTCAAAGGCTTCAAAAACAAAATCATGGTTATGGCATCGTCTTCTCAATCACTTGAACTTTGGCACCATTAATAATCTTTCCGAAATGATCTTGTAAGAGGCTTACCAGATTAAAGTATGAAAAGATCATCTTTGTTCAAAGATACCAATTGGGAAAAAGCAAGAAATATGCCCACAAACCCAAACCCACAAACTCAAGAATGGAAGTTCGCATACCCTTCTTATGGATTTGTGCGGACCAATGAGAGTGCAAACGGTTAATGGGAAGAAATATATTTTAGTCGTTGTTGATGACTACTCTCGATTTACTTGGGTAAAGTTTTGAGGAAAACGATGAAACTCTTGATGTCATCATCAAACTCATCAAGCGACTTGAGTTCGACTTAACAATACGGTCGTAATTGTTTGAATGCATAATGGCACAAAGTTCGTTAACAAAGACTTATGTCAATTTTATGAAAGTGTTGGAATCACCATCAAAGAAGTGTTCCGTGAACTCCTCAACGTAACGGTGTAGTTGAAAGACTAAATCGAACTCTTGTGGAAGCCGCTAGAACAATGCTAATTTCTTCAAAGGTTCCAATGTTTCTCCGGGTGAAGCCATTGCCACCGCTTGCTACACCCAAAATCGCTCCTCATACACACATCTCATGGAAAAACTTCATACGAACTTGTCCATAAACGAAAACCCCGATCTTTCCTACCTTCGTGTGTTTGATGCGTTTTGCTATCCAACGAATGACGGTCAAGATTTAGGTAAATTAAGAGCTAAAGCGGACATTGGAATTTTGTAGGTTATGCATCAAACAAGAAGGGTTACCGAATCTACAACAAAAGAACTCGAGATATCATGGAAACTATTCACGCCACGCTCGATGAGTCATCCCGGGCAAATGGCTCCTGTGACAATCCAGCCTGGACCCGATCTCATCCTTCATCAAGTAGTCCCATCGCTTCTACTCTTGTACTAAATCCTCACCAAAGAACTCCTTATGTACCTCCTTTGGAAGATGATTTAAAGAAATTGTTTGATCCAATGTTTGATGAAAACTATGAGCCAATTGCTAATGATCTGTCAATTCCATCAATGAGGTCGCTCCTATCCTCGCCAATGAAGTTAACCCTTCGCCCATGTCATTAAGTCAAGAAGCGCCGATCACTCTATCTCATCAACAAATCATCAATCATCGAGTGTACATCATGGAATTGTGTCGACACCTATGATGGAGATAATTCCTTTGCTACTCAAGATGCCCCATTTGAAAATATATTTGCTCCTCGAATCATCATCGAACCATCTTCTTCGTGAGAATTCGACTACGCTACTTGGTTCCTCAACAACAACCACACAAACACCTTAGAAAATGGACACGTGATCATCCATTGGACAACATCATTGGAAATCTCTCTCGTCCAAAGATCCACTCATAAACAACTTGCAACCGATGCCTTATGGTGCTTCTTCAACTCCGTACTATCCAAGGTCGAACCTAAAGACGTTAAACCGCCATGAATGAAGACAATGGCTCAATGCCATGCAAGAAGAAATTCATGAGTTTGATTGACTAGATGTATGGAATTAGTACCGCTCTCGATCGTGCTATTATCATTGCTCTAAAGTGGATCTTCAAAGTAAAACTTGATGAGCATGGTGATGTACTAAAGAACAAGGCTCGATTGGTTGCAAAAGGATATCGCCAGAGGAGGGTATTGACTTTGAAGAATCATTTGCTCCAGCTTGCTCGACGAGGCAATCGTAATCTTCTTGGCTAATGCCGCAAGTAAGAACATGGTAGTCTATCGATGGATGTAAAGACGACTTTTCTTAACGGATATCTTAAAGAAGTCGATACGCCAACCAACCGAAGGTTTTGTGAATCCGAGCATCCTACTCATGTCTATCGCTTGAAGAAGGCTCTTTACGGTTTTAAGCAAGCTCCAAGGGCATGGTATGATACGCTATGAAAGTTTCTTCCGCTCACTTGGATTCAAAGAAAGGAGAAGTTGATCCGACATTGTTCACGAGAAAGTGAGGCAAACATTTAATTCACGCTTAAATTTATGTTGATGATATTATTTTTCCTCGACCGACCCCAATGAATGTGACCGCTTTCTAAGGAGATGGGCTCCAAATTTCAAATGTCAATGATGGGACAAATGTCATTTTTCTTGGGATTACAAATTTCACAAAGTCCGGAGGCATTTTTATAAATCAATCTAAATATGCAAATGAGATTTTAAAGAAATTTGATTTGATTCTTGTGACCGTTGACACTCCCATGATAGAGCGTACTAAAGCGGATGAGGACAACTCAAGGATCATGGTAGATCAAACGAAATATCGTAGTATGATTGGATCATCGATGTACCTCACACCAAGAGACCGGATATTCATTCATTTGATGCATGTGTGCTAGATACCGCACTAAGCCTACCAAAAAGCACCTTGAAGCGGTTAAACGGGTCTTTCAGATCTCCCGTGAACCATCAATATGGGTCTTTGCACCAAGGACATTGTTAGGAATTGGAAAATTTCTTAGTGAAGAGTCGGTCACCCCAAATGTTATCTAGCATAAGTTAGCTCGTAGATTTGTCGTTAGTCACGTTATTTATTGTTTTATTAGTTAGTCAAGAGCGTAAAATAGTTTAGTGCAACACCGTGGAGGAAGGACGGTCTTTACCCACCGTATCCCCGATCCACAGCCGATAGGAGGTCGTATTTTTGTAACTATAAATACCCTTCCATCCATGGAAGGTGGTGCTTCATAATCTAATACTCTACAATTTGTGTAACTCTCTACCAAGAACACCCTCTCTCTCTCTCTACTTTCTCTCTCTAAAATGGAAAACATGTATTTTGATCTCCCAAGACCACCCGAATCATCAACACAATAAAAATAATGATCCTACAATTGGTACCAGAGCCAAGGTTTTTGTGTTTTGATGATTTATTTTGGTCTTGATATATCTTTTAAAATCTGTTTCTGCACTTTTATTGGTCGGAATAATTTTCCGTTTTGTACTTTTGGCAAACAGTTTTTGTTTTCAAGTTGGTATCTTCTTTTTGGTCTCAATAAGTGTCAAATGGTCTATTTTTCATAACATCTGTTTTGTATCTTTGTCCAAACAGCAGTCTAATAAGTCTAAAGCTGGTCAACTGGTCATATCTGCTTTGTCAAAATGAAGTCATAATGGGTCAAGTTAGCATTTTGCGAGTATTTTCTGGGTTAATATGAAGATGGCCGGAAAAACAACGCCAGAATAAAGTGTCATAATCTTGCTAGCGACTTGTTATATTCTGTCCAGATTCATTGAATATAGTAGCGACTTGCCCTTAAGTCTTCTAGCGACTTGTTTTTAAAATATGTAGCGATTTATGGTTGTTTGACTATTGAGTCAAATAACAGTGCTAGCGACTTAGTGCTAGCGACTAAGTGCTAGCGACTTAGTGCTAGCGACTAAGTGCTAGCGACTTAGTGCTAGCGACTTAGTGCTAGCGACTTAGTGCTAGCGACTTAGTCGTGCTACTTGGCATAGCGATTTGGCCTTATGACCCATAAGCTACTGGACAGAAATGAAGATGAAGAATGACATTAAATGAAGAAAGAAAAAAAAAAAACCACAAGACCAATACCATTTTCCAACATCAACCATTGACCTCAGTTATTACCTCATCAGTCAAGCGCCACTATACCGTTCATTATAATACTACTCTATGTGGACTTCAGACTCTTATCATCACTAGTCCAAAAGTGCATTCGATCCATAAATAAGAAAAGAATGTGAAATTAAGAGTAAACCACACTTGCAACTACCTGATAATACATTTGAACCAAAAAGCAACACATGATATCTACATCAAACAATCTCAGAGTTCTAGTGCCTATTGATGACACATCAAGACTTGAAGGTCATATCTCTCTAGTTCCTCATCACGCATCAATATTAGACTCAAACCCTTGAATGCCAATGAGACATGAATCGATAAAATGAATGATCTCGCTTGTTCTAATTCGTGGCACTCACAAGTTTACATCAAGACTATTACAAGTCTTAGACACGAATTAGAATAATTACCTCATCGATCCGTTATTTTGTGAAAGCATATGCTTCTTTAATTTTCAAACTTGTCAATCGATTTATAACAAAAGTGTTACAATCCATTGAGGTGTCGCTCAAATTTAAACACAAGATACTAAATGCAATCGTTTACCTACCTGAGAACTTAAGGAGGCTCTTAGAACCTTGTTTCTAACTTTAGGCCATCCCTGTGGCTATCTCAAATCACGTACACCATGCCATCCCTGTGGCGAAGGAATTGTGAGAAGGGTATTTTGATGATACGCTTCTTATCAAAGGTTTTAATGGGAGGCAGATTGTTTAGTTATTAAGGTTGGGTAAGAGAGATATTAGGAGCGTTTTGTGATTTTTGGTTCCTGATCTTAATACAGAAGCAGAGGGAGGCGAATATCTTGTGTGACTACTTTGGTATTAGGGTTTGAAGGATAAGTATGTACTGAGTTCTTGATGGGGGCGTGCAAATGTGAGAGATATTAGGGTATGAGTGAGAATTAGTTGCTTTATATTCCCGTAGTATTAGGGCATGCGTTTGGAACTAAGCTGGGCCAAGAAGTTATGATGGAAAAGGGTGAATTATTTGGACCGTGCACTTGAATATGGGCTACAATCCTTTTGCTGGGTCCGTAATTACTTGGACGAAGGATTTTAGTATTTATTTTACCTCTTGAATATGGGATGGAAAACGTTTTACCTCTTAAAACGAATGACAATTTATGTGTTAGTCTCTAAAATGAAATAATTTTTAGTGGATCCGTGGTTATGAAATTATTTTTAATATCACTCGGTATGTTAGTGGTATTTGACTCTCACGGGAATATTTGCTCAAGGTTTGAGTTATTGAATGTGTTCGAGATTTTGACCGATGTTAGGATTCCGTGCTAAATTGACTGCTCAAGTGGTTTTATTTGGATGATTAGATGAAATCGTTCACATGATTCAAATGAGATGAGATTCTCAATGATTTAGATTTTATGAGATTGGATGATGTGATTTGACGTGTTATGAGGCTTGATACTTTGGTTTCTACATTTTCACGAAGGATACTGTGTTGCGGCTTAACTTGATGATTGAACAAAGTTGACTACGGGGTTGTTTGTACGATATTTCTCATTGGGATATGAAGTGAGGGCTTCCAGGCGCGTTTACTTATTTTCGTCTTCTTTCTTTCTACCCTTCCACGAAGATGACTTGTTTGGGCGTTTTTATAGAGGGTGATAAAGACTTGGCTATTTAGTTACGCTTGTGATTCTTTCTCACTTGACCCACAACGTAGCTATCACTTCGTGTCTCACTCGCTTGAGAATGTCAAGAGGTTTTGTACATTGGGTACACCGCTTCTTCATCACAAGGTTTAGTACAAGTTTAAGTAACAACTGGGAATTTTACGTCATGTTCAAGTTTGATATATCGAGTTTACTTCTCCATGTGGTCACCGCAATAGCCGACGTAATTGTGAATGATGTGTTTGCCAAAGTGGTTATTGGATGATTGATGATATTGTTGATGTTGGGGTAAGAATCGTTGATGAACCACCGATGTTCCCCTAAAACCGATATTCACCAAACCCAAATTGTCATAACATATTCAAGATGATATTGTTTACGGTTTTGTCTTGATTTTGTAAAATCCCGCGAAAGAACCTATTTCTCGGTTAAATCATAGACTTGTAAAATCCCATGACAATGGAAACATCCCGGTATTAGTAAAGTGCATTTCGGATCTATCTTACGGTTTATTCTTGGTTTTGTAAAATCCCGCGAAGAAACTATTTCTCGGTTTAAACCATAGAGTTGTAAAATCCCGTAATGATGGAACCATCTTGAGAAGAGAAAGTGTAATTCGGATCTTACTTGATGTCGGTGCTACGGTTTCGCTTCAAAGAAGGGATAAAAGGGTGTACTTCATGAATTGGGTGTGTGTTTGGGTTGTCTTCATGGCGCTTTGGTTATTACATGGTTTTACGGGTTACGTGTTTCTAACCATGGTCGGATGAAAACCATTATCAAAGTTCACTTTAAATGTAAAAGAAGGCTAGACTTGAGCAGCTATCTAGAAGATGTGACAACGGGCTAATTCACTATTATTTATTTGAGGTTGAAGTAAAATATCACGGCGAGTGTACTTAGTATCCAAGGTATCGGGATGGATGGATGAAGATTCTTCAGATCCTTGTTCGAACTTATTTTCAAAAACGAAGACTTGGAAATATAGTTATTGTTGAGTGACTTTACCTTTTCTTTACCACTGGGGAATTGGGCTCTTATCACCTCAAAATAACTATCACTTTAAGGAGTTACGTTGTAGTGCTCAAAGGTCACATTCAATTGTGGATTTTCAAGAGGTAATGTACGCTCTATTACTTGATGGTTGGTTGGTTGAAGAGTATAGAGTACTTAGAGATTCAATGGAGCATGAATTCTCGGCACCGCCTTTTGTTACATATGTGCAAGTTTAAGTCACGAGTTCGGGTTAGTTTACTTCTGTGGTCAAATTCATCATATTGGGTTTTCTCCATCACCGTCACGACAAAGAGCCCACCGAATGATAATGGGGTTGATTACATGTTTTGCTAAGAGAGTTGAAAAGAGAGATTATGACGCCCTGCTCACTTCGGCCAGCCTCGACTCTAAAGAAAAGAAAAGTGTACGCTTCAAGCGCTTTATCTTTGAAAGAAGAGAAATCTTCTTATGACGCTCTGCTCACATCGCCTGTGCCTCGTACTCTAAAGAAAAGAAAAGTGTACGTTTCAAGGCGCTTTATCTTCTCAAGAAGAGAAATCTTCTAATTAATGACCATTCTCATCAACATGCTTCATGCTTTTTCCATGCGCTTGCCATAAAGTGAACCGGCTACCATCGATTGTTTTCTCATTCCACTTGCTCGATTATAATGAAGATGGCGACATCTCGTACGATTTTATGGGAGAGAAGTGTGAATAGAACTTTCGGATGATTTTCACTTATTTAGTCAAGAATGGCATCTCCGTATGCAATTCTTGAGGGGAGAAGAAGTGTGAATTTTTGCATTGTTGATTGATATTTGAGAATTTAAATGGTCATACTGCTCGAAACTCATGTAAGAACCGAGCTTCTTATTATCGGGTAATCTTCACATGGAGTTTCTCTTCTAAGAGCCGTTGGTTGACATCTTCACTCGGATTGATGAGTGTATCGACAAAGTGCTTCCGGTTAATGCTTCATGTATACAAAGAACATGATGATTCCGAACAATCTCTCGTTTTGTTTGATGTGATTGGTAGTTTGGTGTTACCATCTTGTGTGTTCGCTATGCCTTATTGTCGGTTTTCTTGATGAACATCTTTCTCGTTTTTGTTTGATTGGGAGAGATTTTAGTTAAGGGATTTGCAAGATTTAAGTTAATTGGGATGCTTTTTGGTGGGATGCTTTTGGTGTGAGTTGAAGATGTTAACTATCTATTCCCCAACCGCACAATCTTGAAGAAGGTCGAGTCTACACCTGCTTCTACATTTTCGCTACATGTTAGAAGACTAAAGACGAGTTGCATTTAACGATCTAAAGACTTCTTCTTAACTGGGCATTTATCAAACAGATTGTCGGTTTAGGGAGAGCACTAATTGGGAGAAAGTTATAAGTCGATTCAATTCCCAATTAGACATGCTCATATTCTTAGCAAAGGACTCGTGACGTTGTTATTGACTAATTCTCATTTTGGACATTTGACTCAAGTTGATTACTTGAGTTAATCATTTATCACTTATTTGAGATTGAAGTTGATTTTTACAAAGGCGTGTTCTTATTTGATAGCTTGCTCGGGCTTAATAATTTGAGTTGAAGACTTGGTTTATCTAGTTACCAAAGAATGAGGTGGATGGTTGAAGACCGTTAACTATCACTATTAGGAGTTACTTTGTTTTACTCAAGGTCACACGATATGACGGTGTGGATAAACGCAAGAGGTGTTAATGTCTCATACTTTGTTTGGGTAGTGAGTACTTAGAGATTTGCTTGAAGCATAAATTCTCTACACCGCTCTTCCATCATTAGTGCAAGCTTAAGATACAAATGTGGGAAGTTGACTTCAGCCAAGCATGGTATAGCGGGTTTTCTTCTTCAAGGGTCACTTCAAATTGTTTACGTAAGGGTTGATATAAATAGTCGAGAGAGTCTTCAAGATGATGATTCTCACAAAGACTTCAAGCAATCTTCTCATCAAATTTCAAGTATTTGGGCTTACAAAGAGTTGTCGATTCTGTAAGTGTCAAAACCGAGAAAGAGGAAGGAGTCAAGCACCTAAACGCGAGTAAACTTGATGTACTTAATACTTCTAAGAAATTGAAGATATTCCGGAAGACAAATGTTATTACCAGAGAAACTCAAGGTTTGACTCATGACGAGTAAACTTGATGAACTTAATTCTTCTAAGTGATTGAAGATATCCCGGAAAACAATTGTCATGACCGCAGAGAACTCAAGGTTTTACTCATTAAGGCGTTATGTTATTATTCCAACTACGGGGGAAGTGATGTTAGAAAAAGTTTCAAGATAAAGAGGTACACTAGTGTGTGGTGATTTCGATGGTATCGCAATGATCGTGGAGAGAGATCGTGTACATTGGGATGCTCACCGTTTCACTTGAGTGCTTAATCGGTGATTCGTAGATATAATCACTTATTCCGTGTTGACATCCGCAGATTGTCACCCGCAGATAATCGATGACTTGGCCCGCTTCTTCAATGTTATCGCTTATTCATTCCTTGTGTATTTGTATACTTGGATACTTGAGCTTCATACACATTCATCGTGACGAAAGATGTGAACATAGGGAGGTGTTCTACATTACCCTCTTGATGTGTATTCGGAGAGTTCTTGGATATTGGTGTACTTCGGTTCTTGAGCTTCATACACGCTCATCGTGGAAGAAAAATGTGAACATGGGAAGGTGTTCTTCATTCCCCTCATGAAGTGTATTTGGGAGAGTTCTAGAGCATTATACAAAGAGGTCGATCGCAACAATTCAACTACTTGGGGAATTGCTCTCTTGAGACCTTTTGGAATGGATCGCCTGACTTCAAAGGGTTATGAAATTTGAGAAGATCATTTATGTGGGATGATACGTTGTCGTTTTTATGGATGATATAACCCGAACGGAGATTCTCAATTATCGGTCTTAAAAGGAGCAATGGATTTATGATAATGGTGTGCTTCTCTGCACCGCTAAGGAAAGCTTGTAATATAGCTTCAATCGCTCATCTTAAGGATTTTCGGTTTGGGGAAGTCGCCGAGTCTCACTTTCGGATGGTTCAATTTCTTTCTTCGATTCAAGAGCCCCGAAGCTTTGGTGGTGAATGTTTAAGAGTTGATGACTTCTATCTTCTACGACGTCTCGCTCGATATCCTTATCTTGGTACTCGTATCATCATCTTCTTTAACTATATCATCTACTCTATCCTTGTACATATTTATCGAAAACAAAATACAAAAATATAAAACCAACAAAAAGAAATAGAAAATTATAAAACCTTCAAAACCCATAAAAATCGAAAATTTGAAAAATACCAAAATATGTTTTCTCATGACATGTCTTCCGTATCGATAACATCTACGGTCTTAGAAATGTCATTCAATAATGGCACGGGACCATAGATGAAGTTCGAGCATGAGGTGTAAATATTTTTTCTAAACATGTCTCTTAATATGGCTTACGCTTATTTCGCATCAGAACCTGCTTCAAACTATGGCTTGCGCTATTTCGATCGTGACCCGTGCTTAAACTATGGTTTGCTATTATTTCGTATAGCAACCCGCTCTTTATAAGAAGGAAAGTGCTACGCTTAATCGATTTTCAAAAATTTCCATGCACTTATCCTAAAATACATCGAGGAAAGTATGTCAAGGATCGTTGCTCCTACACAAATGTTTTTCCGCCTAATTCTTCGTAAAAATATTTGTTGTATTTCAAAATGGTGGTAAAATGAGTTGCTTGATAAATCAATCAGATCGTAGTTTTCAGACAATTCACAAAACTCAATCGATGACTTCAAAGACTTTTAAAACTTTTCAAGAAAAGAGTCATTGATTGAGGGGAGAATGTTTTCAAATTTATATCATCTAACGGACTTTCTTTATTATCCTACGTGCTTAATTAAAATGATAATTGCCTATGTCAAGGACTAGGAATTTAGGATATGATTGTTAGGTTTAGATGATTAGAGTTTGATTAACACATAAACCCCATGCCTTATATGATCCGATTGTTATGTTGAATTGACTTTAATTAGTCGATTGTTGTTATGGGTGATGTCGACCACCATATATCTCAGTATGTGTGTTCACTAACGATGCGTGTATATTGGTTATAAGAATGTTCCCGATCCGGATCCCACAATTGAAGATGATTGGATGCCGCAAGGAAAGGGTAACGATATCTTGGGTTGACAAATGAAGAAACGGAGCTTAATCGACTTCTATGGAGAGTTGGCATGAAATGCAACGTAAGAGGTCTTATCGCATCAAGAGATGGTTTTCTTCAAGAAGTGAAGAAACGGAGCTTAATTTGACCTCGCTTGGCATTCAAAATGCAACGTAAGAAGAAGTCTCACCGCATCGCAGACGGTTTTTCTTCCAAGCCCTATAGCATCAACAAGCTTCTCAACCACCTAACATATCTTTGTGCAGATAATCGTGATGATACCATTTCTCTAAAACTTTGAAAATATTGTTTTGAGAATGGAAAATATTGTTTTGAAAATATATTGGACTAAATTTTGAAAATCACCGACTTCATTTTATCAAAACTTGAGTCACTCAATTATCGACTACGGTCATGGATTGAGGGGGAGAGTGATTTAAAATAAAAATTTTTTCAAACGATATTTCTTCACAAAAGTTCCGCTTTGTACGTTAAAATGTGGTGATCTAAAGATTTAATGTTATGTCATGGTATGATTTTTTTTCTTTAGAATCAAGATCTGTCAAAATGAAATCTTTTCTGTTCTTGTTTGATTGTGAAATTGTTTTATTTTACTTAAAGATCTCTTAAAACTATCATACCGACACTAACAATCTTTAATGTCTAAATCGGTCCTTATCTCATCATTTTTCAAAATTAAATCTTGCCACGCCTTTCCCCAAAATTTTATAAATGATTTAATCGGTTGGGATCACAAATCTCAAATGGTTTGATATTTCGATCGGGGTAGAGATCGTGTTTTAAATCTCAAACTGCTTTAAATGGAATTGGTTTTAGTCCTTTAAAGGCACTCCTGCCTCCATGTGCCAAACGATTTCAAATACACAATGCACATGTTGAGGAGGAGGATTTATCCAAAACCGATGAGCATTTAAACAAGGCCACATTTTCTCCCATGTTTTCTAAACCTAATTAATTACTTGGGATCCAAAATCTCAAAGGATTTGATATTTTGATCGGGGAGAATTTGTGATTTAATAATGAAATTTGATAAAGGTGATCGCTTGATTCAATTGTGCAGTCGCTTCTCATATGTGCTAAATGCTTTCGATCTCGGCAGCACATATTGAGGGGAGCAAAACCATCGAGGTACAAAAGTTTTTAAAAGAGATTATAAAGTACCTTGATTGTGTTTTCAAATGGTTTTCTTAATGGATTTTGTGATTGTGGATGTGCTTCAAAAGAACTCTTGCCTCTATGTGATAAAAATGATTTCAAAAATCTTATGCACATATTGAGGGGGAGAATTTTTACCAAAGAAATTCAAATGGCTTTTTCTAAGGAAATTGTGATCAAGAAATTATTTCAAAGAAATTATTTCAAAGAACTCTTGCCTCCATGTGCCAAACAATTTTAAATCATATGCACATGTTGAGGGGGAGCATTTCTAAAATGATCAAAACTATTAAGGTACAAAATGCTTTGATCTCGTATCACAAGTACCTTGATTGTTTTTCCAAATGATTTTTCGATTGGTTTCATGAAGGAAGAATGAACTGTACCAAAAGACCGACCATTTTACTTTATGTATGGAGTTATAAGGATGGTGAGGTTAGGTATTTGTTCCCACGATCCGCCAGAACCGGAGGGATCTACCCAGGGATAATCCACTAGATAGTGTAGAGTCCTTAGGTATGATGAAAAAAGGAGAAAAATGAGAATATGGGAAGAGTGCGGATCGAGAGATGAGCTAGTAATCGGAATAAACCCAACAAGGTTCTAGTTATGAAGTCTCGGTAAGCATCAAGGGGTTGAAGAATGAAAAGAACCGAATGTGAAAAGGGTGAAAAGAAATAGCCTCCATCAATTCAACCTTAGGGCGAAACCGGTTCAATTCATATGCTACCGGTGTTTACTAAGGTAACATCGGTATTGAAGACAAGACGTCATGGACCCAAAGGACGCACCGCACTTCAACTTTCCAAACCACTCAAGTTCCTCTTAAAAGGACTTGTTTCATTCTCACGGGAACCGACATTATCTATCGACTTTCTTTTAGAGATGGTTGATATTGAAGAAGGAGACCTCTCCCTAGTCTCCGACACAGAACCAAATGTGCACTATTGAGTCTAGAGCCAAGAGATCATCCACAATATCTCGTTAGGACACTAAATTCTTGAAGACTTGCTTTTCACACAATGAGGAAAGTAAGTACATATTAAGAGTCCCACGATTATCCTTGTGGTATTGCCGTAACATCCGAGTGATATGAAAATATTCACGATGAAGATGGAAATCCTTCTAGAGCCAACATCAAACAAGCTCTTGGTGGGTGACATGTGAGATCTTCTTGTAAGATCAAACTTGTGACAACCGGATAGAAACAATGGGGCGATTCTACCTTGAATCAACCTTGGTCCAGAATGGATTTGACGAATACTTTTGGAAAAACCGCTCGATGTGCAAATCTTCTTTTCTCTAGCACGTCGAATGTGTACTTATGTTTTCAAAATTCAAAAGTATCTCGATTGAAAATACTTTTAGAAAACCGCTCGATGTGCGAATCTCTTCTTTTCGCTAGCATGTCGAATGTGTACTCATTCTCTAATACAAAAGTATTTTGTTTGAAAATTGATCTTTCTCATAAAACCTTCGTCTATTGCAAAACTCTTTCTTCAAGCAATACGCGATTGTTTTCAAATCATTTTTCATCAATCGCTGAATCTCAATTCACCGGTTCACTCACTCCGTGTTGTCTTCTTTGAGACGTTCCGGTTTGAGAACAACTAGAACAATTGCGAAACCCCGTCAAGGAGATTCTTAGGAATCATACCGATCACAGCAAGATTTATATCGATCAACGGGAACCGTGGGCGTGTACCTCAATTCAAATGAAGTGATCAAAGACACTTTCGTGTGTTTTATTGCTAATCGTTGTTTGCAGTACATCCGACGGTTGCACCGATCGTAATTGAGGAGTCAATCCAAAGCCGCATGCTCACAAAGATCCACACTTAATTTGAAGAAATCATGACCGGTGCATATCTACATAACCTCGGTTCGATATTTCTATACTATGCTTATGCTACGCCGCAAATATCATGAACCAAGAAGGCTTCCGCTACTCGATGGAAAGATGTCATGATTCAAAAGTGTGAGCATGTCGGTCCATAAGTCACAACTTCACATGATGGCAACACAATAAAGGGTGATCCAGATTTATCGTGGTCGATGATCTCAAAGAAAGCTCAAAGATCATCAAGATGTGGATCGCTCAAAGACCTCCACCGAAAGTACAGATCAATGCGGACTTTGAAGTTGCACTACAAAAGCACAAAGATTGCGGAAATGAAGAATTCAAGTCTACGAGCTCAAGGACAATGTCAAGAATAGAATGCTAGGATTCAAATGTAAAACATGGGGTGACCTCCTTGGGGAGATTGTTAGGAATTGGAAAATTTCTTAGTGAAGAGTCGGTCACCCCAAATGTTATCTAGCATAAGTTAGCTCGTAGATTTGTCGTTAGTCACGTTATTTATTGTTTTATTAGTTAGTCAAGAGCGTAAAATAGTTTAGTGCAACACCGTGGAGGAAGGACGGGTCTTTACCCACCGTATCCCCGATCCACAGCCGATAGGAGGTCGTATTTTGTAACTATAAATACCCTTCCATCCATGGAAGGGTGGTGCTCATAATCTAATACTCTACAATTTGTGTAACTCTCTACCAAGAACACCCTCTCTCTCTACTTTCTCTCTCTAAATGGAAAACATGTATTTTGATCTCCCAAGACCACCCGAATCATCAACACAATAAAAATAATGATCCTACACACTAGTATGTCACTAATGACCTATACGCATCTTGATCATGCAGATGTCAAGATACTCGTCGAAAGCACGTTTGAGGTGCTCGATTTTGGGTGATAAGCTTGTGAGTGGTCTTCTAAGAAACAAATGAGTACTTCTATATCCTCTATAGAGTGAAATACATAGCCATGTCATATTGTTGTGCTCAAATCCTATGGATGAGATCCCAATTATCGACTATGGCTTTGAATTCAACAAAATCCTCTCAGATTGCGATAACAAAAGTGCCATTGCTCTCATGCAACAACGCACAACACTCAAAAGCAAAGCACATCGACATTCGACATCATTTCATCGTGGAGCAAGTAGAAAAGCGGTGTGGTGGAACTTTATTTTGTGAGGATCGAATACCGCTTAGCGACATCTTCACCAAAGCTCTTCCTAGAGAACGCTTTGAGTTTATCCTCCACGACTTGGTCTAAAGAGTCTACAACCGGATACACTTAAACGCCTTCAAGAGGAAGAAGAGGAGTAAAGGTTTTCTTCATCCATCTCTTGTAAATAGTTATTCAAAAGCAAAATACAAAATTTCAAAACCAACAAAAAGCAAATAGAAAAATATAAAATTTTCAAAATCCATAAAAGTTATAAAATCTTGAAAAATCCTAAAAATATTGTTATTTTGTCATGTTTTCCTTATTTGATATCATCTACGGACTTTGTGTTGACATTCAAAGAATGTCACGGGTTTTTAGATGTTCTTCGAATGTACATAATTTGTTTAAAAAAAAATTTTTTTGAGAGAAAGTGAAACAAAGGCTTATAGTCATTTCAGTCTATAACCTGTTTTTTTAAGAAAGAACAGAGCCATGCTTTATCTTATTTTTCCCATCTCATGCTCTGATTCTAAAAACAAATGTTTGTCACTAAAATTCTTCTCAAAAATATTTGTTATCTTACTGAAAACTAATAAAAATAACTCGGTCTCAATTTTTGAAAATCATCTGGGCTTGACATTGGTCAAAATCTCTATCTCTCAATCAACAACTTATGTCATTGATTGAGGGGGAGAATGATTTCATTTAAATCAAAAGGTTATTTTTCATACAACTGGTTCAGACCAAGGTTATGTCATGTTTTCAAAAGATACTCAAGCTTGTTTTTGAGTTTAAAGTCTCAACTTTGATCCTTATCGGTTAAATGTTTTCATAAGCAAGTCACAATTCTTCTCAAAGCTTTCAAAATCAATTTAAATCTCTGAGATCACAAATCTCAAATGATTTGAAAATTGAGACGGGGAGAATTTGTGATTTAAATTGATTTAAACCGATAATTCGATAAATGGTTTTATAGTGATCTACAAGTCTCCTCCCACATGTGCCAAATGATTTCAAATTTAACATGCACATGTTGAGGGGAGCATCTATTTCAAACCAAAAAGGATTGAAACGTGATTGATTTGTTTCAATGTGCAGTTTTCCTATTATGTGCAAAACACTTTCAAATCTCTATGCACATATTAAGGGGAGCAACTTTTGAAAACCACATCCTTTCCAAAAATACCCTTAACAAAGTATGAAAATGCTAATTTTGATCGTGAAAGTGATGTTGATATCTTGTAGAAAATGGTAATCAAAGAAGTGAATCCTTCCTCTTGCCTCCGTGTGCCAAAATGATTTCAAATACCGATGTACATGTTGAGGGGAGCTCGTTTTGTAAAATATCAAAACAATTCGGTACAAAATGCTTTGATAATATATCACAAGTATCCGGATTGATTTTCAAATGGTTTTCAATTGGTTCCAATGGAGATGAACAATACCAAATAGACCGACCAAATTTACTTTATGTATGGTGATATAAGGATGGTTAGGTTAGGTATTCGTTCCCACGATCCCGCCAAAGCCGGAGGATCTACCAGGGACAATCCACTAGATAGTGTAGAGTCCTTAGAATGATGAAAAAGGAGAAAAGTGAGATATGGGAAGAGTGCGGATCGAGAAAGAGCTAGAACCGAATAAACCCAACAATGTTCTAGTTATGAAGTCTCGGTAAGCAATCAAGGGTTGAAGAATGAAAAGAATTGAATGAGAAAAGAGTGAAAATAAATAGCCCTCCAATTATTCAACCTTAGGGCGTAAACCGGTTCAATACATATACTCTTGATTGTTACTAAGGTAACACCAAGATTGAAGACAAGACGTCATGGACCCGAGGGACGATCGCACTACAACTTCCCAAGCTACTCAAGTTTCTCTTAAAAGGGACTTGTTTCATTCTCACGGGAATCTACATAATCTATCGACTTTCTCTTAGAGATTGTTGATATTGAAGAAGGAGACCCTCCCTAATATCGGGCATAGGAACCAAATGTGCACAATTGAGTCTAGAGCCACAAGATCATCAAATAAATCTCAATAGGACATCATCAATGAAGACTCTGTTTGAGACAATGTGGAAAGAGATTATATCTTTAGAGTCCTACGATTATCCTTGTGGTATTGCCGTAACATCTAAGTGATATGCAAACATATTCACAATAAAGATGGAAAGCCTTCTAGAGCCAACATCAAACAAGCTCTTGGTAGGTGGCATGTGAGATCTATCCAATAGATCAACCATGTGACAACCGAATGAAACAATGGGATGATTCAAACTTATGAATCAATCCGGTTCAGTTATGGATTGACGGATACCTTTGAAAACCGGTCGTTGTGCTTAAAAAATCTTTCTTTAGCACATCGATCGTGTATTAATATTTCAAATATAAAATGTGTTTATGATTGATAATTGATTTTTCTCAAAACCCTCGTTGTATTGCAAAACACTTTATTGAGCAAGACTCGATTGTTTTTAAATCTCTTTTCATCAATCGCTGAATCTCAAATTGCGGGTTCACTCACTCCGTGTTGTTTTCTTTGAGACGCCCGGTTTGAGAATAGCTAGAGCAAACGCGAAACCCCGTCAAGGAGATTCTTAGAAATTATACCGATCACAGCAAGACTTGTACTTATCAATGGGGAACCGTGGGCCGTACTCAATTCAACGAAGTGATCAAAGACACTTTCGTACGCTTTATTGCTAATCGTTGTATGCAGTACACCCGACGCTTGTATAATGATCGTAATGGAGAGGTCAATTCATAGCCGCATGCTCACATAACACATTTATTTCCAAAGAAATCATGATAGGTGCATCAATGACTCGATATTTTCACTCCATGTTTCGCCACGCCGCAAATATCATGAATCAACTAAAGCTTCCGCTACTCGATGAAAGATTTCATGATCGAATGTGAGCATGTCGGTCCAAAAGTCACAACTTCACATAATGTCAACACCACAATGGAAGAGTCGAGATTTATGTTAGTCGATGATCTCAATGCCGGCTCAAACTCATTATCACGTGGATCGCTTAAAGACCTCCACTTGGTTTAACCAAACATGAAAAAATGAAGAATCAATGACTACGGGCTACTGCACAAAGAACTTTAACAAGAATCCAAGAACAATCTTAATGTAACATATGTTTGTATTCAATGTAATTTGAGGTGACCTCCCTTAGGGGGAGATTGTTAGGATTTAGTAAATCCAATTATTAAAGTGTTGGTCACCTCAAGTATATGTAATCGTTAGAAAGCTCGTAGTCGTAGTTATTTAATGTTTGATAGTATTTAGTTAAGTAACACCGTGAGGACGGACGGTCTTTACCATCGATGCCCGATCCACACCGTAGGTGGCATTTTATGTAAGACTATAAATACCCTCTACCTCCCAAGGTAGAGGGCTGGAGCTCATAATAATACTTTTACTTTCTCTCACTAAGTTCCCAAACCTCTAACTCTTTCTCTCTCTAAAACCTCAAGTTATACGCCTGATAGTAATCATGATTTGATGTGTTTGTGAAATCCAATATGTTACAGGAACCCTTATAACCTTCAAATTTCATGTAAGATAGGGTTGATCGACTTCCATCCCTTCATTGACACGAAGTCCCCGGTAAACATCATATCGAAAGAATGTTACAACCGAGTAATGGTGAAAGAATTTGAGTATAAAGGAAATAATTTTTGGGGATCGCAACGAATATTCGTGTCTTTGTCGGAACACATACCTTCTTAGTTGATTTTGTGGTATTAGACGACACTAGCGAATTCATGGAGGATGGAATCTGTTAGATATTGGATTTCACAAACACACTAAACCATAATCACATGAGGCGTTAAATATGTTTAGAGAGAGAAATTTCTAGAGAGAGAATGGAAGAGAGTTGGGAACTATGTGAAACAAATAAAAATGGTATTGAAGCTCCAACCCTCTACCTTGGGAGGTAGAGGGTATTTATAGTGTCTTACAAATAATGCCACATACTGGCTGTGGATCAGGCATACAGTGGGTTAAGACCCGTCCGTCCTCCACTGTGTTACTTAACATACTACTTACTAACATAACTTGACTACGACTACGAGCTTTCTATCGAATACATATACTTGAGGTGACCGACTCTTTAACGATCGAATTTTCTAATTCCTAACAATCTCCCCAAGGAGGTCACCTCAAAATACAAAGAATACAAACATATATTACATTAGATTGTTCTAGGATTCTTGATTAAGATATTTGCTCAAGAACACGTAGTCTTTGATTCTTCATGTTCGCATGTTTGGATAATTTTAAGTGGAGGTCTTTAACCGATCCACGTGATGATGAGTTTTGAGCCGATTGAGATCATCGCCAACATGAATCTCGACTCTTCCATTGTGGTGTTGATATTATGTGATGATGTGACATTTGGACCGACATGCTCACATTCGATCATGATATATTCTCATCGAGTAGCGGAAGCTTTATCGATCATGATATTTGCAAAGACATGCGTAAGCATGGAGTGAAAGTTTCCGAGTCGTTGAAGCACTTATCATGATTTCTTTTGAGATGAATGAGTAGTGTGAGCATGCGGCTATGGATTGACCGCTTCATTCGATCACCGCAAACGCCGGGCGATTCGCATACAACATTTAGCAATAAAGTGCATGAAAGTGTCTTTGATCACTTTCGCTGAATTGAGGTACACGCCCACGGCTTCCCTGCTGATCAAGATGTACCGCTCGTGATCGTCGTATAATTCAAAGAATTTCTTGACAGGTTTCGCAATGCTTCTAGTGTTCTCAAACCGAATGTCTCAAAGAAGACAACACGGAGTGAGTGAACCAAATAATTGAGATTCACCGATTAATGAAAAGAGATTTGAAAACAATCGTATCGCTCAATATAAATTGTTTTAGCAATACAACGAAGGTTTTAATGAAAATCAATTATCAATCATAAGCACCTTTATTTTTGAAATATTAGTACACAATCGATGTGCTAAAGAAAAGAGTTTTAAGCACAATGACCGGTTTTTCAAAGGAATCATCAATCCATTACTCGAACTGTGATTGATTCAAAAGATTGAATCTCCCATTGTTTTTGTTCGCTTGTCACATGGTTGATCTATTGGATAGATCTCACATGCCACCCACCAGAGCTTGTTTGATGTTGGCTCGTAAGGCTTTCCATCTTCATTGTGAGTATGTTTGCATATCACTCGATGTTCCGCAATACCACAAGGATAATGCGAGGACTCAAGATATAATCTCTCTTTCCACATTGTGTGAAACAGAGAGTCTTCATTGAAAGTGTCCTAATGAGATTTATAGATGATCTCGTGGCTCTAGACTCAATTGTGCATATTTGGATCTTATTTCGAGACTAGGAGAGGTCTCCTTCTTCAATATCAACAATCTCTAATAGAAAGTCGATAGATTATGTCGGTTCCCGTGAGAATGAAACAAGTCCTTTAAGAGGAACTTGAGTGGTTTGGGAAGTTGAAGTGCAATGCGTCCATCGGATCCATGACGTCTTGTCTTCAATATCGATGTTACCTTGGTAACCATCAAGAGCATATGAATTGAACCCGTATATGCCCTAAGGTTGAATAATTGAGGGCTATTTGTTTCACCCTTTCTCATTCAATTATTTTCATTCTTCAACCCTTCAAGGCTTACCGAGACTTCATAACTAGAACCTTGTTGGGTTTATTCCAAGATTAGCTCGGCCTCAGTCCGCACGCTTCCCATATCTCACTTTTCTCCTTTTTTCAATATACCTGAGGACTTCTACACTATCTAGTGGATTGTCCCTGGGTAGATCCTTCCGGTTCTGGCGGATCATGGGAACATATACCTAACCTTATCGTCCTTATATCACCATACATAGAGTAAAGTTGGTCGGTCTATTTTGGTATCGTTCATCTGCCATTGGAACCAATTGAAAACCATTTGAAAATCAATCCAGATACTTGTGATATATTATCAAAGCATTTTGTACCTGAATTGTTTTTGATATTTTTAGAACAAGTGCTCCCTCTCAACATTTGCATCAAGCATCATTTTGTAATGGAAATAATTTTCATGTTTGAGGGGTTGGCTTGCATCTAAGAGTAGTTATATAAAGACTGTGATTTTCAAAATAGTTGATCCCCCTCAATATGTGCATAGATATTTGAAAATGTTTTGCACATATTAGGAAAAGACTGCACATTGTGGTTTAAGATAGATGCTCCCCCTCAACATGTGCATGGAAAATTTGAAATCGTTTGGCGCATGTGGGAAGGAGAGCTTGTACATCCTTATAAAACCATTTACCGAATTATCAGTTTTAATCCAATTTAAATCACAAATTATCCCCCGATCACAATTATCAAATCATTTGAGATTTGTGATCTCTGTAGATTTAAATTGATTTTGAAAGCTTTTAAGGAGAATTGTGACTTGATTATGAAAACGTTTTAACTGATAAGGATTTGATTTTGAGACTTTAAACTCCATTGATTAAACATGCATGATTATCTTTTGAAAACAATTGTATGACAAATAACTTTTTGATTTAATTGAAATCATTCTCCCCCTCAATCAATGACATAAGTTGTTGATTGAGAGATAGATAATTTTGACAAACAATAAGTCCAAATGATTTCCAAAAGTAGAGTCCGAGTTATTTTACAAAGCAATTGATTTTTCATTAGATCGCAAATATTTTTCAGAAGAATCATTAGACGAAAAATATTTGGAAAGAGAAACATTTGTCTTATAGATGACAAACATTTGTGTTAAGAATCAGAGCATGACATTTAAAAAATAAGTTAAAGTACGGCTCTGTTCTTTACTTTTAAAATGGGTTACTGCCTGAAATGACAATAAACCATCATTTTTCTCCGCCTATTTTTTATTTATTTTTTATTTATTTTTTTTATATAAAAACTATGTACATTCGAAGAACATCTAAAGACCCGTGACATTCTTTGAATGTCAACAAAAAGTCCGTAGATGATATCGAATAAGGAAAAACATGACAAAATAAGAATATTTTTGATTTTTTTTTTTTTTTTTCAAGATTTTTCAAATTTTTATGGATTTTAGAGAATTTTATATTTTTATATTTTATTTTGAGGGTTTTAAAATTTGTATTTTGCTTTTTGAATAAATATATACAAGAGATAGATGAATAAAGACCTTTACTCCTCGCCTTCCTCTTGAAGACGCTTGAGTGTTTCGTGTTGTAGACTCTTTAGACCAAGTCGTGGAGAATAAACTCAAAACGTTCTCTAGGAAGAGCTTTGGTGAAGATGTCTCGCTAACCGGTATTCATCCTCACAAAATAGAGTTCCACCACACCGCTTTCTACATGCTCCCGATGAAATGATGTCGAATGTCGATGTGTTTTGCTTTTGAGTGTTGTACGTTGTTGCATGAGAGAGCAATAGCACTTTTATTATCACAAAGACAGAGGAATTTTGTTGAATTCAAAGCCATAGTCGATAATTGTGATCTCATCAATAGGATTTGAGCACAACAAGATAACATGGCTATGTATTCAGCCTCTATAGAGGAAATAGAAGTACTCATTTGCTTCTTTGAAGACCAGCAAGCACAAGCTTATCACCCAAAAACCGAGCACCTCAGGCGTTTCTCGACGAGTATCTTGACACCGCATGATCTCGCATCGCATATGTCGTTAGTGACATACCGTGTCCTTCGGTACCAAAGTCCCATGTTGATGGTTCCTTGAGGTACCGAAAGACCCGCTTAACCGCTTCAAGGTGCTTTTTGGTAGGCTTAGCACGGTATCTAGCACACATTCATACAATGAACGAATATCATGTCTCTCGGCCGTGAGGTACTTCGTGATCCAATCATACTACGATATTTTGTTTGGTCTACCATGATCCCCGAGTGGTCCTCATCCGCTTTAGTACGCCAATCATGGGAGTGTCAACAGGTCACTAGAATCAAATCCAAATTTCTTTAAAATCTCATTTGCATATTTAGATTGATTTATAAAATGCCTCCGCCTTTGTAAGATTTGTAATCCCAAGAAAATGACATTTTCTCATCATTGACATTTGAAATTTAGAACCCATTTCATTAGAAAACGATCACATTCATTGGGGTCGATCGAGGCAAAGATGATATCATCAACATATATTTGAACGTGAATTAAATGTTTGCCTCGACTTCCTCGTGAACAATGTCGGATCAACTTCTCCTTTCCCGAATCCAAGAGATAGAAGAAACATTGATAGCGATCATACCATGCCCTCGAGCTTGCTTCAAACCGTAAAGAGCCTTCTTCAAGCGATAGACATGAGTAGGATGCTCGATTCACAAATCCTTCGGTTGGTCGACGATACGACTTCTTTAAGATCTCCGCTAAGAAAAGCCGCCTTTACATCCATCCGTTAGACAATCATGTTCTTACTTGCAAGATTAGCAAGGAAGATTCGATCGCCTCGATGCGTGCCACGTGAGCAAATGATTCTTCAAAGTCAATACCTTCCTCCCGACGGTATCCTTTGCAACCAACCTAGCCTTGTTCTTTAATACATCGCCATGCTCATCAAGCTTCACTTTGAAGATCCACTTTAGAGCAATAATCATAGCACAATCTGGAGCAAGTACTAATTCCCATACATCAAGTCGATCAAACTCATGAATTTCATCTTGCATGGCATTGAACCAGCTGTCTTCATTCATGGCAGTTTTAACATCTTTTGGTTCGACCTTAGAGAGTAGGGAGTTGAAGAAGCACCATAAGGCATCGGTTTCAAGTTGTTTCCGTGTGGATACTGGACGAGAGAGGTTCCCAATTATGTTGTCCAATGGATGATTATGTGTCCATTTTCTAAGATATTCATGTGGTTGTTGTTGAGGAACTGAAGTAGCAGAGTCTATATCTCCAGATGATAATGGTTCTGATGATGATTCAGGAGCAAATATGTTCTCAAAGGGTTCATCTTCTGGAGGAGCAAAAGGGTTTTCATCATCGGTAACGGCAGTAACATTTCCATTGTGTACACTCGATGATTGATGATTTGTTGATGAGACAGAGTGATCAGCAGCAGGCGCTTCTTGACTTAATGACATTGAAACTAAAGGGTTAACTTCATTGATGTGGATAGAGGCAACCTCGTTGATGGAACCGACATATCATTAGCATATGGCTCATAGTGTTCATCAAACATTGGATCAAATAATTTCTTCAAATCATCTTCAAGGAGGTACATAAGGTGTTGCTGGTGATGGATTAGAAACAAGAGTAGAACCGATAGGACTACTTGATAAAGGTTGAGATGCGGTCCGTAACTAAATTGTCCCGGAGCCATTTGACCGGTCACCATCGAATGTAACGTAAATTGTTTCCATGATATTTCGGGTTCTTTTGTTGTAGATTCAGTATCCCTTTTTGTTTGGTGCATATCCTAAAAATACTCCAATGTCTGCTTTAGCTTTAAGCTTGCCTAAGTCTTGGCCCTCATTAGTTGGATAGCACAATGCACCAAACACACGAAGGAATGAGAGATTAGGTTTTCTATTGTGGACAAGTTCATATGGAGTTTTTCCATGAGCAGTGTGAATTAAGGATCGATTTTATGTGTAGCATGCAGTGGCAATGGCTTCACCCGCAGAAACATTGGAACCTTTGAGTAAATCAAGATTGTTCTTGCGGCTTCCACAAGAGTTCGATTTGCCTTCAACTACACCATTCTCGTTGAGGAGTTCGTGGAACACTTCTTTGATGACCGATTCCAATACTTTCATAAAACTCACTAAGTTGTTTATTAACAAACTCGGTTCCATTGTCGGTTCGGATGATTATGACAGTTTTGTTAAGTCGAACCTGCAGCTTTTTGATAAGTTTGATGATGATATCTGGAGTTTCATCCTTTGTCCTTAAGAACTTAACCCAGGTGAATCAAGAGTAATCATCAACCACGACTAACACATATTTCTTCCCAAAGATATTCTGCACTCTCATGGGTCCACATAAATCCATGTAAATTGTATGAAGAACTTCAGTAACTGAGTTTGTAGGTTTGGGTTTGTGGGCATATTTCTTGCTTTTAACTAATTGGCATGCTGAACAAAGATGATCCTTTTCATACTTTAGTCTAGGTAAACCTACAACTAAGTCCTTTCTGGAGAGATCATTGATGGTCCCGAAGTTCAAGTGATTGAGACGACGATGCCATAACCATGACTTTGTTTTCGAAGCCTTTGACAACAAGCAAATTGGAGAAGACTTCATCATATCTTCGATAGAGATGGTCTATAGATTTGAACCACATGTTCCTCTTAAAAGCTCTTTACCATCAAGTTCTCTAACGAAACAAGTATGTTTTCTGAAGGCCACTTCTAGATCATAATCACAGAATTGACCGACAGAAAATAAGTTATGACCAATACCTTCTACGTAATATACTCTGGAGATAACACTATCACCGACAACATAATCACTAGAACAAAAAGTGGATTTGGACACACCGAATATGTGTGACGATATACATATAGTCACACATGTTTTTTCGGCCATGTGTGACTAAAGGTCCACCATAGGTACCCTATGGTCACGTGTTTGACTTTTTTAGTCTCTATTGCAAAAGAGTAACCAAAACCGTAACATGTGTGACTAATTAGGTACAAATTTTGTTGGATTAATCCGTATTAGTGACCATAAACACAGATAGTCACACAAAGCATGTTTGTTTTGGGTATTTAGTCACATACAATTAAGCATAAAGTGGCAAAAGTGTTAATAAGTGTGACCATATGTTGTTTAAGGTGAAGAAATATGTCTTTTGTGTGACTATTGATCATCTAATGGCCACTTGAATTTTATGTTTGTGTGGCCTTTTCTAACATTTAGTCACACAAAGCATGTTTGTTTTGGGTATTTAGTCACATACAATTAATCATAAAGTGGCTAAAAGTGTTAATAAGTGTGACCATATGGTGTTTCAAGTGAAGAAAGGTGTCTTTTGTGTGACTATTGATCATCCAATGGCCACATGAATTTTATGTTTGTGTGGCCTTTTCTAACATTTAGTCACACAAATCATGTTTGTTTTGGGTATTTAGTCACATACAATTAACCATAAAGTGGCTAAAAGTGTTAATAAGTGTGACCATATGGTGTTTTAAGTGAAGAAATGTGTGTTTTGTGACTATTGATCATCCAATGGCCACTTGAATTTTATGTTTGTGTGGCCTTTTCTAACATTTAGTCACACAAAGCACGTTTTTTGGGTATTTAGTCACATCCAATTAATCATAAAGTGGCCAAAAGTGTTAATAAGTGTGACCATATGGTGTTTTAAGTGAAGAAATGTGTGTTTTGTGTGACTATTGCTCATCCAATGGCCACATGAATTTTATGTTTGTGTGGCCTTTTCTAACATTTAGTCACACAAAGCATGTTTCTTTTGGTATTTAGTCACATGCAATTAACCATAAAGTGGCTAAAAGTGTTAATAAGTGTGACCATATGGTGTTTTAAGTGAAGAAATGTGTGTTTTGTGTGACTATTGCTCATGCAATGGCCACATGAATTTTATGTTTGTGTGGCCTTTTCTAACATTTAGTCACGCAAGCATGTTTCTTTTGGGTATTTAGTCACATGCAATTAACCATAAAGTGGCTAAAAGTGTTAATAAGTGTGACCATATGGTGTTTTAAGTGAAGAAATGTGTGTTTTGTGTGACTATTGATCATCCAATGGCCACATGAATTTTATGTTTGTGTGGCCTTTTCTAACATTTAGTCACACAAAGCACGTTTCTTTTGGGTATTTAGTCACATCCAATTAATCATAAAGTGGCCAAAAGTGTTAATAAGTGTGACCATATGGTGTTTTAAGTGAAGAAATGTGTTTTTGTGTGACTATTGCTCATCCAATGGCCACATGAATTTTTGTTTGTGTGGCATTTTCTAACATTTAGTCACACAAAGCATGTTTCTTTTGGGTATTTAGTCACATACAAATTAAGCATAAAGTGGCCAAAAGTGTTAATAAGTGTGACCATATGGTGTTTTAAGTGAATAAATGTGTGTTTTATGTGACTATTGCTCATCCAATGGCCACATTAATTTTATGTTTGTGTGGCGCTTTCTAACATTTAGTCACGCATCGAATTAAGCAAACCGTGACCAAAAGTGTTAATAATTGTGACTATATAAATCTTTTAGTCACATATAAGAAATCAATATATATCAAAACAATATCTAATATATAAAATATATTCAAAATATATTCAAATACAATAAAATTGGAATGTATATAAAATTGTAATGTCGTATATAATAAAATTCTCAATAATTTAACGACTTCGACTCTTGATCTTCTTAGCTTCCTTTTGCATGGTATGACTAGAGACGAGCGCTTAGTATGTAATTTAGGTGCGCTTCTGTTCTCACCAATCGCTTTTATGGTACTTGGTGGTGTTACCATAGGAAACAAAACCGGGGTATCAAACACCAATTAAATATGAAGAATGATATATGTAGGTTTATAAAACACATGCATCTATGTACCTTTTCATCGAAACCACTTGATCCTTTGGCCA
Source organism: Chrysanthemum lavandulifolium (assembly GCA_022545495.1). NCBI lineage: Eukaryota > Viridiplantae > Streptophyta > Magnoliopsida > Asterales > Asteraceae > Chrysanthemum > Chrysanthemum lavandulifolium. The sequence goes on from CM040245.1 coordinate 102,833,409, forward strand.
TGCATAAAACCACCTATCGCATCCTTAACTGCTTTGAGACCGTTATTTCCTACATCCGTATGCACGCATCCACTAAAGATTTTTCAATAGACACTCTGTAGCAATCCTTTGGGAGTGGTTTGTTATGAAGCATTTGTTTTCCATCGCTTTGTACACGGTACCTCCGCAATAATAGTTGATTTCTTTATGCCACACCGCACTTAATTACCTAAAAGATAATTTGTTGCATGTATATATGTATCAAGAATTAATTAAACTAAAGAACATATGAAAATGTTTAAATACATACTTGTGGTAGTACTTGTTAATGGAGACTCTGTTCTTGTGATCCGAAAGTTGACGTGAAGAATCCTTTCGCTTTGATCTAGTCGAATTCTTAGATGCGATGATTTATGAGCTTCCTATATGTATAATACACGGTAAATAAATAATGTATGTAGAATTCAAAATCCTGTGGGGTGATTTATTACTTACACTTATTTGAATTTCCTTTTCGAAAGTTGCAAGTCCATTAGACTTCTCAATGCTCGCAACTTTCTCACGCCCAAGAACACGTGTTCCAAGATCCTCATCAAGACCGCTATTTAAAAGATTAATGTTCACCGGAGACACCAAATATAAATTGTTTAAGAAGACCGCAATGATTTAAAAGGGTAAAAAAGATGGAATGTTACTTTCTTATGTCTTACTTCGCTTTCATCAATGGAGTTGAAGTTGATCGCAATCGCCCTTTGTGCCCAATTGTTTCATCAAATCAGACACGCCTCTTTTTCTTGATGTTGGCGCCTCTCATCATCAAGTTCACTTTGAAGTAACACCACTCTTTCATCGATGCTTGTCGATTCGAGCGAGATCAAAATACCTCTTGTAGGTTACTCCACCTCCCACCCTCTCGCATATCCTCCCTTTTCCTTACCTAATACAAATGTCATGGCATCGCCATGATCAAGCTTCAAGGTTCCTTGTTTGATCTTCTCCTCCGCCTCTTTCTCGCACACACAATATGGGAAATAGGTTATTTAATTCTACCAAGATCAAATTATAAATAACAAGATTAACTTATAACTAATGTAATTAATTAATAATTAACAGCTTTAACTAATACACTATCGCTTTAACTAATACACTATCAAGATTAACTTATAACTAACAATAAACATAATCATAAAATGAGTCAAACTTACAATTTTTGTCCAACTGCTCGATATCATCATCGTGAAATTCTCCGCCTTTATTCACCCTTCCTTTCAACCACAAATACCACGCGGTGGTTCTTCATCCGTTGAATTTCTTTATTCTCGATCTTATAAACATCAAATACATACACTTGTAAGATAAACCAATATAAACGAAAGTATGATGCTATTAAATGCAAATGTTTAATGTTTAATGTTACCATTTTATCCATCACACGGGCGATCCACCTCGTCCCATTCTATGTCGATAAATGACTTGGAACGCCACTTTAGATGCAAATTTTTCACCTTGCAACACAAAATAAAAAGGTGTTTAGATGTAGTAATGTCGATAGTATACAACTAATATATATGGAAACATCAAATGTGATGATATTTGAACTTGAATAAAATGAATAATTAACACCTTGTATTCCTCGGTGGCCGTGTAGTTTACAAAATTTACCCAATCTTGACTTTTATAATTGCACTATACTTGGCGGGACTTCATTAAGTTTTGAAAGGGTATTTTGGTTGGGCAATATGTAGTTTTCGGTCAATTTCCTTGAAAATTCCTTAGAAGTTGACCAAGACGATTCATTATCGCTTCGGACAACAAGCCAACATCAAAATATCGCCGCAAATATTAACACAATGTTGTTAATTAGTTGCACATAATGTAAATGCAGAGATAAACTTATTAACACCTTGTACCTCGACAACCAAGCCACTACTAGTTAAAAAGTATATGTGTACCGTGATCTCGTCCCACATTTTATCTCATGCTTCAATCAACCTTCCTCCGTGATAGAATCCGACACCTATATGCTCACGAACCAAATCACCCAAAAACTCGAAAACAATGCCTGCTTTTTCCTCGATATCCTATTCGCATCAAGGTTACACCGACCTTTATTCCGCCGGTTTTCCATAATCCTGCGAAACTTAGCTAACCTAGTTATGCCCTCTTAACAACATTCGCATTTGAATGGTTGTTTTCAAGATCCTCACCTCATCCGAATACGCCTCGATTCATATCCAAATGCGTTATCATTTTCACGATCGAATAAACCAAATCATCCCGACAATTGGTTTGAGTTGCCATGATTCGTCGGAAGTAATGTGTTAAAGAAAATTAGTAAACTTAATTGGTAAATAATGGTGTAAAATTGAAGTTCGTTGTTTTGCTTGAATCTCGATTTATTGGAGTAAAATTAGGGCTCATTATGGGCGCTTTTTCAAATAAGGAAACCATAAATTCCTAAGTATTTTAAAATTTTGGTGAAATTTGGCTCCAAATTTCATAATTTTAAAATGTGGCTCCAAATTGATAATATAAAATTTAAATATTTCATTTTGGCTGCATTTTGAAACCAACACACCCATGATGAAATGGTTCTTACCACATCCCAAACACCCATATAACTCAAACCAATTGTATCAAAGCACATACAACCTGCAGCTACACTAAAATCTCACCACATGGCGCATACAAATGAAGAAACAAAATAAAAATGGAATTAAAGCAACTAATTAAGCAACTATAACTAATAAGCAATCCCATATAAACAAGTAAGCACAAAAATAATCAATCCAACCAAGGATCAATGACACAACAAATGTACGATACCTTACTTTAAGCCTATAAATAACCTATTTATAAGCACTTAAATAAGCTCTAACATCCTCCAACGGTAAAAAAAATCAATAAATCATGTAAATGCAATTAACTTAAAGCAAAAACAACAACAAAAACACCCTAAAATTGACAACAACCTAAAAATGAACAACCTAAGCAAAGCATTTATGAACCGTGATATCCATGGCTCAACATTGAATGAGTTTGGATCAACCTCAAACCTACAATAATACATTCTACCGATATGAACTTAAACACCACAACCAATTCCTAAATGCAAAACAACATTAAAAAAGATGAAACAAACTAGCGAAGCGCAACCCATTCCATTCCATTGGATAAACCATCAAAAGATCCATACATGTTTCATCGTTAATATATCTACAAACCATAATATTAAAACAAGACATTAGACATTATAAACAGATGACACTATAGCAAAAGAAACCATCCCTTTACATAGCGAGCAACCCTTCAACCATTCATCGACTTAATTTGTTCTTCCTTGGTCTCGATATCCTCCTCGACGAGTAATGAGATCATTCAACCCCTGCAGCAGTCCTCGTAGCCTCCATGTCATGCCTAAGATCCATCAATGTGTCAAAATATTCATCCCCATCTCCAATAGCTACCATCTCAACAATTAAAGCATTAAATGCGCAATCTCATTCTTTATCAGTGGTGGCCTCTTCGCATCCGGTTTATAAAGCCACGGAGACTGGAAATTTGCTAAGCCTTGAAGAAACTCATGTAACCATCAACAGATGTCTCCCCGCTAAACTCAATTAGGTCATCAATAACACGCTTAGCCAAATGGTTTTGTGGTGATGGTGCTGCCATTGATAATGAAATTGGGTAAAATATGATATTATTGAAAGATTGCAAAGAAAGGTTGAAGAAGAGTTGTGGGGATAGTGTGATAGAGAAGATACTTGTAACTCCTTATGAATTCAAACTATAAAGACCTAAACTTTAAAACCGCAAAACAAGTCCTCCTTAAACTATCACTATAAATTAATTAGGGTGTTTATCCGTTTGGTTATCGGGTTGTTTGGTTTTGTTAAATCGATATCTTTTATTCGCTTCAACACGAAAACCGAACCGAACCGAACTAGAATTAAACCAAGGAGCCGAAAACAAATATGAATTCACTTCGCTTCGGGTTGACCAAAAGTCTTAAAACGGATAAAACGGAAAGAAACGGACTAACGCAGACGGAAACGTGTAAGAACGTAAGAAAACGATGGAACTTAAGAAAATGTACATTAATATGTAAAACATATTAAAGTGTATGAAACGGACGAAGATGTCTAAAATAGATGAAAACGGCTAGAAACGGACGAAACGGTCAAAACTTATACAAACGGACTAAAAGATGAAAACCAATGACAAAGTTTAAACACGGACGAAAACGTAAACAAAAACAAAAGCGATAAAACTTATTAAAAGGACAAAGTCGATTTAAAACGGTGGAAAAGTATGAAAGCGGACGAAACGTAAACAAAAACAAAACGTATAAAAACTTATTAAAAGGACAAAGTCGATGCAAAACGGTGGAAAAGTATGAAAATGACGCAAACGTGTAAAACGTATGAAAATGTGTAAAAGTGTAAAACGCATAAAACGGCAGACGAAAACATGTGAAAGAGACGAAAACGTAAAACGCATAAAATCGGAAGAAAAAATGTACAAAACTAAGAAAACGTATGAACACGGACGAAAACATATAGATGACCAAAACGCATTTAAACGCACAAGGGTTGTGTTACTGCGCCTAACGATATAACGCAACCCTAAACACGGTTTCACACAATGTTTTGAGTAAGACACATGAGTTAATGATTTTATGTCATCACGAAATGTCAAAATTAACGTGCCCACCTTTAATAACTTTAATACAATTCATATAACATTCACACTATAATATGGGTCAAAATCATTGGGTTATAGTTGCTTAGAGTTTCATTTACGACATGATTCAATCAATAGTATATATAAAATTATATCCGAAACCATATTACGGTTTTGGAAATTCAAACATGTTACGGTTTTGAAAATTAGCGTTCGGTTTAGGAAATTCAAACATTCAATCAATAGTATATATAAAATTATAGTCACACATGTTACGGTTTTGGTAATTCGTGTTCGGTTCGTGATCGGGTGATAAATAATAATGAAAGATATTTGGATTTCGTGAATAAATTGATGAAACATACACTAAAAACAAAAAAGAGCAAGGTTAGATCAAGTGGTTAACACTCTTGCCTCGGAGAAAGAGGTCAAGGGTTCGATCCTTACCCACACAAGTCGGAGGTTCTTTTCTACCTTTGGTAAAGAAAGCAGCCTCTCAAGGGTTCGATCCTTACCCCTTGCAAGGCGGGAGGTTCTTTTCACCTTGATAGAAAAGAAAGAAGCCTCTCAAGGGTTCGATCCTTACCCCTGCAAGGCGGAGGTTCTTTTCACCTTTGGTAGAAAGAAAGCGCCTCAAGGGTTCGATCCTCACCCTTGCAAGGCCGGAGGTCCTTTTCAACCTTTGGTAGAACCGAAGCGCCTCTCTACCTTAGGTAGGGGTAAGGTCGTTCACGCCTCAACCTCCCACATACACCGTGGAAGACGATATTGGGACCCATAACCCGTGGAAGACGCAGTCGGGAGTTAGTTTATTTTTTATTTTTTATTTTTAAACTAAAAACAACTAAATAAGCAAATAAATCAACTAACAAAATTATACTTTTCTCAATTTTATTTTATTTATTATGAATAAAAACCTTTTAAACTAATTAAATGAATAAAATCATTAAATCATAAGAGAAAAACATTTTTAAACTAATATGAAAATTTTCAAAATTTAAGCAAATTTAAAATTCCCCACAAATTAAATTTATTCCCCAAAGTTTGCATCAAGGCATTTCAAACTAATTGCAAAATTAACTCCTCCTCCTCCTCCTCCTGCACCGCCACACCTCCCTCTCATCTCACTACAAATCCTGGCCACCACCACAACTCTCCGTCATAGACCCACATCCGTCACCACCGGTAAGTATTGTTATCTTCCTTTGTACACATCTCTAACACATAAAATAACCATGTTAAGCGTATTATAATTAAACCTTTGTTTCGAGATATCCTCTTGTAAATTATGTCAGTTTCTTGTTAAATTTAGATAGTTAATTGGTTAAAAATTTAAGAAACCTCATTAAGCTGTTACCACATGAACATGGAACCATAATTTAGCTAGTTAATTTCTTATTTTCCTTGACCCAAACATCCCTTTAGGAACTGTTTCATTAGACTTTATTCAATTCTTAGCATAATTCAATACGACATTCAATCTTTTAGCTATCCTCATTACTTGGAATGTCTTTTTAACTTTTAAGATCATCAATTGAAGTTTGATGTTGTCTTGTATAATCTTCAATAACTTGACTCTTTTTAACATGCCTCGGGGACTACATTTATAAACATTGATGCTCGGATAAGTGGGACACATTTATAAACATGGATAAGTCTTGGATAGGAACTAATAGGACCAACAAATCTTATGTTGATGGTAGCAGCGTTTATTGATTATGCAAGACACAACTTGCGGAAGATGGGGAACATCGACCCACGAGTTAAGAAAATGATCTTTCAATGCCATGTCCGTGTACAGATTGTTTAAACCACATAGAGCATCAAGTGGAGAAAGTGCGGTTCCATTTATTCAAGAATGGGTTTGATCTAAGCTACCTAAACCGGACTAAACATGGAGAGAAGGATGAGTCATCAATAAGTACCAAACACTGTTAACGCTACAACAGAGTTTGTTGACGACACGGATTTTGCTTGGATATTCCAACGGATGCCCCAACAACAGAGAAATGGTTAATGCTACAAAGATAATTTTGATGAGGATGATCTTGTCAAGTTTCAACAATTATTATTAGACGCAGAGAAGCCTCTTTACGCAGGATGTCCCGACTTCACAAAGATGTCCGCAATAGTTAAACTACTCAACTTGAAGGGTAAGTACGGATGTTCGATAAGTTCTTTCTTGAATTACTAGGATTGTTAAAGAAGATGTTTTCTTTGTAACGAAATGGTGGAAAAACTTATCAAGCCAAAAATATTTGAAATTGATGGGATCAGATACAAAAGATACATGTATGTATCAACAACGCCTTCTTTCTTGGAAGGATGACAAGGATTTGATGCGTGTCGAACTTGTGGGATATCAAGATGGAAGGTGGATAATAAGACTAAGAAAGTGTACGAAAACATTCCAAAGAAAGGTAATGTGGTACTTTCCAATTATACCAAGACCCAACGACTATTTAAGCTAGAAAGTATTTCGTGAGGATTTAAGATGGCACGCGACACGGAGGATAACCGATGGTGTGTTACGTCACCCCAGATTCAAAGGCATGGCGTACTATAGATGAAAAATTCCAAATTGTCAAGATCCAAGAAATCTACTGCTAGGAATATCGGTGATGGGGTTGACGTCAACTCGTGAAATAGGCATCACGGTGTATGGCCGTTTTAACGGTCATATACAACCTTCCTCCATGGTTGTGCATGAAAAGAAAGTTTATCATGCTTTCGGTATTAATATCGGGATACCCGGAAATGATATCGATGTTTTTAGAACCGTTTGTTGATGATCCGCAAACCTTATTCGATCTGAGGGTTGATACATATGATGCATCCACAAAAAGCTAACTTTAATCTACGTGCCGTTGTGTTATGGACAATAAATGATTACCCCGCACTTGGTACATTATGTGGCTGCCCGCATGATGGATTCAAAGGTTGTGTAGTATGTGGAAAGATACAAACTGTGTTAGACTTTCTCGCCTCATCCAAGCAAAGTTATGTTGGTCAGACGATATCTACCATATGACCATCCGCTCGTAAGGCAAAGGAAGGCATTTAATGGACAACAAGAATTTCTCCCACTCTAAACCCAATGACCGGGAACAAATATACAACGAGGTACAACATATTGAAAATAAGTGGGAAAAGGAAAACGAACAAACAATAATGCATCGAAAACCAAGAAGATACGAGAGGTAGAGGTGGGAAGATTCAAAAGCGTAAAAGAAACACATGTGTAGAGAGGGTAGCCTTTGACAATAAGAAAATTGAGAAGACTTCATCATATCTTCGAAAACTTAGGTGTTGGGGCATAATTCATAGAGATGGTGTATAGATTTGAACCACGTGTTCCTCTTAAAATTAACGAATGAAAAGATATTTTTGTGAAACTTTACCATCAAGTTCTCTCTTCTTTGGTCAACGAAAATCATGACTATCACATGTATGTTTTCCAAGGCCACTTCTAGATCGTTGCAAATCACTAGATAATATGCAAGACCTGTGCCTACTCGAGAAGTTCTTTCCTCCATCATTCTTTGATATTATGATACATTTGATCGCAAACTAGGAGGTAAGTTATGACCAATACCTTGCATTCTTGAGGAGACTATTGTAATATACATAAATCCATGAAAACTGCTGGTATCCCACCGATAAACATGAAATGATGAAAATGAGGAAGGAAAGCCACGGCGGCAAATCAACATAATTTGTATGTAATAAATAATACGTATGAAATTGTACCGTATATCGAGTAAGTCTTACTAACACATGTCTATTTCATCTCGAAAATTAAATGATGTATCAAATATAATAATCAAACACGTTGTTTCAAAGACACAAGCAAGTTTTGAAAGCGAAAACCCGGTAAGCGAATAGCATTTACGGAGAATGAGCACGTGAAATCTTTTGCCAATTGGTTACGCAAAGAAGTAATTAATCTTATGTTACTCAACATACCCTTTCTAAACCTTATTTCTCAGCTCATTTTGATCACGAAAATTGGTGTACTTATTGTTTTGAGCTAATATATACTTCTAATGAAATTCGGGTTGAGAGAGTTACAAATCAACAAAGAAAGTGTATCGAAGCGTAAGGTGGATATCCTATGGACCACGCACCACCGTAGTGAAATACGATGCATATCACATCAATGGGTATACTTTTCGTATCGAAAGATCATGAAGGCAAAGTTTACGAGCAATGGGGTTAGTGTTGAGGCATTAGATATCCACATATCTAAAGAAGTTGCAACCACAAGAAAAGCATATTATTATGGGGTTTCACAGAGATATGGGAACTAGATTACCGTTACATGCAAATTCCTCTTTTCAAATGTGGTGGGTTAATCACAAAGTGGTGGTGTGAAACGCGATACTACTCTTGGGTATACATTGGTTGACTGAATAGTTTAGGCCACAAGGTTGATCCGTTCATATTAGCCGCATAGCACGACAAGTGTTTTATGTGAAAGACCGGTAGATAAAAATTGTCTATTGTGTTTAAGACACCTCCCAAGAATTACAAAGATAAGTATGATGAAGCCGATGAGGAATTTAGTACGGTCATTCACCAAAGACAATGATAACATATTGCCACGTGGATCGACGTGACTTGGGTAACGAATCACGAACCGACTACTATCGAACCGATCGTGGAGGTGTTGTTATATCTGAAAGTCCAAGTGAACCATGTTATGGTCAAGTTGTCACACTCTACCTTTATCATATTTCACTCTTTCAAAGCATATAGATTCGATTTTTGTACTTTTTAAGAATTTATGTTTATAATACAAGACTTAATATTAGTTAAATCATAGGTATATTTTTTGTTTAAGGATATGTTGAAAAGAAAGAATTCTCACAGTTGGAGATGTATGGAAGTCAAGCTAGTTGATGTGCTATAGTACGAGTTAATTATGGTGATGTCATTTTAAGTCTGTTTGACCATTCTTTAGTCCGGTAGTGCAAAAAATAAAAAGCGATTTTCTTGTTTAAATAGTACTGTTACCTAATTTTAGATGGTCAAAAGTATTTATATGGATAATTTTATTTTAGAAATCATATTTATCCTTTAATTACTTTATCCTAATCTTTAAAAGTTTAATTATTTTATTTCGATTAAGTCTCCTCACCAAAGACTAAACCCTAATTGCCCCGCACTACCAAGAATTCAATTAACATAAAAGATGGCACAATTAAAGTTTGTAGACAAGCACAATCAAGTGGGATTTCTCAAAAGCCCACTTTGGCAAGCACAGCTCGAAATGATAGTGGACTTTCTAAAGGGTAGTCATATCGTATATGCCCTTACTCATAATCCAACTATCTATGATTCCCTAGTCAAGCGGTTACGGCATCGCCATCGCTAGAACTATTCGATGGGACACTAGAGTTAAATGCAACTATTGATACGTTAGAGTATTCAATCATCGAGGATCGATCGACCAAGCAAGCTTCAATTGGTCGATGCCTCGTGATTTCAATGTTGGCAAATCATGACCTCTTTCGGGGATTGGAAAAGATTGGATATCCAACCGATGGAACATTCACTTTTGGAAGAGTCATTTTACGCCACAATGGCGCTTCCTTGTGCATCATATTTTACATTGTATGAGTTCTAAAAGTGGTGGATGGGATCAATTTGGAAGCAATATTGCTTCGCATTGGTCTGTCTCTCCACCGCGATTCTTCAATTTTTCAAAATGATTTTTGATGCCATGGTTGCTAATTCCAAGAATAAGAAAAAGTTTTGATGTACCCAAGATTTTTGCAAATGATCTTAAATGTTGAAACAAAGAAGCAAACATCCTTACATTGCTCTCCTTTCACTAAAAGATATTTGGTAATATGAAAAGGGGTTTTGAAGGGCACACAAGCCACTTTTATCTCGCTATGTTGCCTTTTGTTGCTCTCGACCACGAAGGTACATCTACATCTTCCATCTCCCATCGCTACATCGAAGCTCGGGCTCAACCTACATCCGAACACGAAAAAGCAGAGTTTCAACAGAGGACACCAACACCCCACAACCTTCACCTTCACCATAAGGAAGAACCACCATGATTCCTCAACCACAACCTCCAACACCACTACTACAGTGAGACCCAGTTCCTTATCTATGGAAGATCTACTTCAACTGGTTCCACAACCGATTTCAAGGGTTGATGAGTTGGAGAAAAATTGAAGAAGACCAAGAAGTCACCGGGGACTACTCGCAAAAGAGTTAAGAAATTGGAGGGAAATTCAAGCAGACGGGGATAGACATTACAGACTCGGAAGGTGAGGAATCCTCCGAGGAAACTCAAATTAGTCCTCAAGGATTGGGCAATGAAATCTTGTTTAAGAATTTAAATCACAAGAAATCCTTTAAGAAGAGACCGGATAAAGAAGTCGCAAGTTCTAGTGGAGTGGATAAGTCCGTGACTTTACTAACGATAAGTCCGGTGGTCTTTGAAATTAAATCGCTTTGATGAAGATTTTAATCTTGGCTTTGATGTCAAGTTAATACATAACCCATAAGAGTTTACCATGGGCTCCATTCCTACTGTGTTCAAAGACTTCACGCTAAGATTGCAAAGGTTCGAGATCATCAAAATGGGAAAAGGTAGTTCACACGATAGTAAGGGAAAATCACACGACACTATATATGTGAACTTTCTGGTTTATTGAGTGATGATGGAGAAGCATGGTGACGAGAGACTGAAGAGGAATATGAAAGAGTCCTTTGGGGTGACTTGAAGACCATGTTTGAGACACCGATGTCGATGATGAAATGTGGAAGCTGCCCACAAGAACAAGTGATCGATGGAGATATTTCCACACTTGTCGGTGCACTGTTGGAATTAGAAACGCAATTCTTTATATTACTTATGGAGTATCCACTTCGAAATGATCGTAAATCCATATGGTGTTTAAAGTGAAGAAGCGTGTATTTTTGTGACTATTTATTATCCAATGGCCACATCAATTTATGTTTGTGTGGCCTTTTCTAACATTTAGTCGCACAAAGAATGTTTGTTTTGGGTATTTAGTCACATACAATTTATCATAAAGTGGCCAAAAGTGTTATGAACTTACTCCTTTTGTAACATTTAGTCACACAAAGCATGTTTGTTTTGGGTATTTAGTTCAAAAGTGTTAATAAGTGTGACCATATGGTGTTTCAAGTGAAGAAAGGTGTATTTTGTGTGACTATTTATCATCCAATGGCCACATGAATTTTATGTTTGTGTGGCCTTTTCTAACATGTAGTCACACAAAGCATGGTTGTTTTGGGTATGACATACAATTAACCATAAAGTGGCTAAAAGTGTTAATAAGTGTGACCATATGGTGTTTAAAGTGAGTAAACTCTATTCATCATCCAATGGCCACATATTAAGTTACGTGACCATATGTACCGGATTTTGGCTACATAATGCTTGGAACAACTTTTGAATCCACAGTGTTCAAGTGTGTGACATATATTTGTCCGTGACTAATGCTTCAACCTTACTTTTCATTTGTCACTTGTTCCAATTTCGATGTGGCTAAAGAGTTGGCAAAACATATCAGTCACCCTTAAATAATGTGTGACAAAACTTTGATCAAGGTTACTTGTATTTGTCACGCGTTCCAAATTCATATGTGGCGATCACCCAATTGTGTGGCGATACAGTTCTAATGTAGTGTGACTAATTAGAACACCACACAAATATGCGAATGTGTGTCGCTCCAAAAGTGAATCTCCATAACCCATAATAGGATAATCGTAGTTGAACACGGGATAATTGGGAACCCCATGCAATAATGGGTTCCACTTGGTTAGTAACAATGGTGGAACACCCACATCGAAGTAGAAACAATGGAATCATCGAAATAGATGCAGTGCTAGTGTCCATATTTGACCTATTCAAAGTATGTTCACTTCTTAAGGGAATAGTTCTACCAGTAGGCATCCATTTACTAGTGGGCACTGTCTTAGCAAATTGAGGGCGGAACTCATTAGCCTTATGGCCAGAAGGCATCCATTGATAACCTATTTTACTAAATATTCTTCCTGTGGGTTTCCACTGTTTTCTAACTTTCTTTCGCCTTTGCCTTTTAGCCTTCTTAGCTTGATTTTTTGCATTAACAATTTTAACAGGGCATTTAACAACATTAATAAAATCATTCACACCACATTCATGATTAGTAACAGAATTCAAGCAATCATCAGTACATGGTTTGCAGATAGTAGCGTAATTCGAATTAATTACGACGCTTATTGCTAATACTAGAATCAACACGATTTGTCTTATTCAAATCCTCCCTAAGGTGATCTTCTACTTTCTTCCATGAGCATTCCTAGCATGCAAGGTCCTATCATTCTTTGTGTTGCCTTGAGGCTTTGACCCGCTTGCTTTGGTGTCACTTCTTACTCTGTAGAGGAATTGGAACATTAGTTGGTTTTGCTACTTTTGCATTCCCGAACTAGAAGTGCAGGGATCTGAACTACTTGAAGGCACCTTAGTGTTCACTTTCTTAAACGGGCATAGAATGGTTTGTATGCTTGGCACTAGGCATAGAACAAGGCATCACAGCTTTTCCTTTTGCACCTAAGGATTTAGGACATGTTGCTATTAAACATTCTAGCGACTCTTGAGATCGTTTGGCTTGAATGCACGAAACCTAATTTCACCGTCAAGAGGCTTATTTATAAAATCCTCTTCCACAATCTCACGGAGACATTCTAGACTATCCTTAAGGTGAGCAAAATAGTTATGAAACACAAGTTCATTATTCCTAAGATGAGGAGGAATGTATTTAACAATCATGAATATTTGCAATCGAGGATGATCTTGATGCAACATTCTCATTAAATACAAGTGGTAGTTTCCTTTTCCTGTCTCCTCGATTCTCAATTTCCTTTTGTAAAGAGGTTATTTTTCGTTGTTTTTGTCACGGTGACTTTCATTGAATCATATAACTCTTTAAAGTGCCGCTTAACTTTTCATTTTCTTCTAGAAAACTCTCATTTTCCTTTTGTAAAACATTTACCAAGTTTTGAAGATGAAAAGTTTGAGAATCTTGAGAATCTAAAGGAGGAGGCATTTGGGAGCCACCACATTGTTCTTTACACCCTTTAATTGAGAGATTTGGGCTTTCAACTTTACGATCGTGTTACAATGAGCTTGAATCTGTTCGTCACGTTTGTTTATCTGAAAACCTGCATCAAACTCTGGAACATATGAGGATGTCTTGATATTTGAGGTTTTAACATTTTCTTTACGATGTTGATATTTTAGTTGTAAATCAAAATGTTCAACTTTTAGTTTAGAAAGATGTTTTACCAAATTATCGTGATCATCCTGATCAATTTTCACATTCAATTCTGAGTTTTTGTTTTCAAGCTCAATTACACGATCATGGGAATCTTTCAATGCAATAGATAATTCATGAAATCGAGAAGCAGTAATAGAGTGCTTAGTAACAGTATAAAACACATCTTGAGCAACACAACTTGAAATCAAATTCTTATTTAAGATATGCAAGTTCTTCCTTTCAACTTCATTATATTTGAGTTCCTGTTCATAATCATTGACCTCAACAATCATTGCATCAAATTCCTTTTCCATTTCTTTAATATATGAATTTATCCCTTTTTGAAGACTCTCAAATTGACCTTTGAATTGTTTGAAGAAAGGCATGACCTCAGTTAAATAACATTCTTTAGTTTGCTCAAAACCCCTTTCCTACTCAGTTATCCTAGTAGATGTGATTCTTTTTTACACGTTTTCTCAAAAATCAACAAACAGTTGATAAACAACATATAGGCTGATTAAGGTCTTGCTATTAGTGGCAATAGATCTAGGAACTAAATGCATTGGTGTCTTTGGAGGATACACAGTAGCTACAGGCATTTTCCTAAGGGGAGTGTTTGTTTCAACAAGTACATTAATTTTAACTTATCCATGTCTTTCTTCCAAAAGATCTGCTTCGGGGGTTAATTGAGTTTGAGGCTTAAACATGTTCAAGGATATCCAATTTTCTTAGTGTAATCATGGGGTTTGATCGTTATGCTTTTATCTTTACACGCAGGATCGTTAAGCTTTTATTCATTTTCTCCTAGATGCATCATCTAGTTTTCTATCTTCCTCGATGCACTCAATGCAACTAGGTTTCGTCTAGGTTTAAGAATCTCATTGCCATCATAGATTACATTTGAGCGCTTTTGCTATCTTACCATACTCGTGGTTGGATTCCTTTATAATGGGGATACTATGCTTATCGCCGAGAACTCTATGCTTAGTGATCATTTGAGCGATCTGAATGGTATTCCTTGTACGTACAACTTATTTTCAAGCTTGTTTTTCAAGGTTTTAGATTAGAAAAATCATTCAAAAGTTTTGATTCCTTAGCACCTGAATTCTTGCTTAAGCATTTTAACATTTTCTTGAAGTTCTTGTTTTTGCTTAGCGCTTTTAGAGAGCTTTTCTTGTAAGGAGTTTAACTCTTGTTTTAATACTTCTTCTCTAAACTTACTTTTCTAATAGTTATACGCATTTGGTCATCCATTTCCGCTCACGGGTGGTTAACTCAAACTTAGCACTGTTCATAAATAGCAACTTGTTCTTTATAGGCATTCGATTCGAAACAACGTAATCATCATGAGCACATGCAGTGTATTCATCAAAAATATAGTCATCATTGACTGCAGAAGATGCATCACTTGGTACAGTCTCACTTTCACTTTGTTTCACATATTGATCATATGGGACAACATTGATATTACCCATATTTTCAATATCTGACTCAAAAGTTTAAGTTGATTGTACTTTGTCATGTATCTTTTGCTCACCAACATCATCGTATAGTTTTAATACCTCTGAGATGATTGATTCTTTGGATAGACTAGCTTGTTGTGATGATGAGACCTTAGGAGAGACCATTGGAGAAATGCTAGCCATGAAAATAGTTTGTACAGTAGGTTCATCATCGACGTCAGAGTCATATGCATCACGATCGGTGACTTGAAAGGCATTCGATGATTGTGACCTATCTCCCAATTGGTCGCTCATCCACATCTCGCATCATATGTCTTGGCATTGCCCTCAAGAAGAAACAACAACTCCTCTTCATCCAAAGTCGCACCATTATCCCGAGCTTGCACGAGCAACATCTTATCTCAAGTATTCGCATTCGGGACATTTTGGAGATGTGCGCTTTGTATTCTTCAATCCTTTGGTTAGCTTCACGAGGTGACAAACTTGTGCCATTCGAGATTCATGTTGTTCACAAATTTTGAGTTCAATTTGAATGTTTGGCATGGTCATTTTGATGTTCCTCATGTCATTCACAAGCTTATGGAATCTCACGTAGTACTGATAGACACTCTCATCGGGTTTCATCTTGAAGTGTTCAAATTCATCATACTGATTGTGATTCTCTGTCTTCAATAGTTAATTCGAACCCGAGAGGAGCATCTTGACATTATCCCACACCGCCTTGGCTTCGGTGTTGTGATTGATAAGCTTGTAGATATCTTTTGGAAGACCACAAGAATAATGTTAGAAGCCACGATATCGACATCGAATCTCTTTTCTCCTTATCATCGAGCTCATCATACATCTTTGGTCATCCATTCCATAGATTATTGTTCCATCTGCAGCAATATCAATTAAGTCTCTTGTAGTCTCAACTCGAAAAGGTCCTTCATCAATGGATTTGAGAATGTTGACCCCATTTTCCTTTCCAAGACAAGACAATCGGATTCGTTGAGCCCATAGTCATAATCAGTTCTATCAAGAATAGGTGGGCGAGTATCCGATCCACCGTGCTTGGCGTCTCACCACGGAAGAAACGATAGTAGGTATGATGTTTGACATGATTACAAGTTCTACGGGATTTTACTATTCCTTGATTAAACCGGGAAATTGATTCTTTCACGAGATTTTACTAAACCAAAATAACAACTGTAAGAATGTAGCACGAAGAAGTAACAAGACTTAATAGACAAGTAGATAAGCAATCAACTCGCTTAGTTATCACCAACCAACTCGCTTAAAGAAACAAGTCGCTTAAGGAATCAACTCGCTTAATAGCTAAGTCGCATATAGAGACAACTCGTTTAATAGCAAGTCGCAAACAGACACAACTCGCTTAACCACCAAGTCGCTTAAACTAACTCGCTAGCTATACAACTCGCTTAATAGCCAAGTTGCTTTAGAACTCAAGTCGCTTAAAGAAACAACTCGCTTAGAACCCAAGTCGCTTAAAGAAACAACTCGCTTAGAACCCAAGTCGCATAAAAAGTCAACTCGGTAAATAGCCAAGTCGCATAAACCAACTCGCATCCAGTAATGAAGCAACTCGCTTCGAAGAAACAAAAGTCCGAGGCTCAACTCGCTTTGTACAAAGTTCACAAATAACCACTTTATCAATCAAAACAACCAAACCACAATGATATAAGCCTTCCAATTCAAAATATAAACACATATGATGATCCTAAACACAAAAGTACAAGCAAAATTCAAACTTTAACACTAGAATTTGTCCAAATGATTCAAACTCTCCTAAACACTTAATACCCCAAAAACCTTATGAAATCCACCAAAACAAATAGCATGAAAGATGAGTGATCAAACCATGGCTCTTTTGGATTTCACAAACACACTAAACCATAATCACATGAGGCGTTAAATATGTTTAGAAAGAGAACGTTCTAGAGAGAGAAATGGAAGAGAGTTGGGAACTATGTGAAATAAAGAAAAATGGTATTGAAGCTCCAACCCTCTACCTTGGGAGGTAGAGGGTATTTATAGTGTCTTACAAATAACGCCACCTACTGGCTGTGGATCAAGCATACAGTGGGTTAAGGCCCGTCCGTCCTCCACGGTGTTACTTAACATACTACTTACTAACATAACTTGAATACGACTACGAGCTTTGTATCGAATACATATACTTGAGGTGACCGACTCTTTAATGACTGAATTTTCTAATTCCTAACAGAATCTCCGTTGTAATTCTGGGAAAACCCTTCCAGGAATTATCTACCCTTAACGGGAATGAAAAGGAAGGACTGGTATGGTTGAAAATTGGCAATGACAAAACAGTTTTCAGAATGCCAAGAACTGTGAAGAACTTTAAGAGTTGGACAAAGAAGCAATTAAGCCATGCTCGGCTACTTCTTGACGTAAGTGATGAAGACAAAGCCAACGGGATTAATCACCCGTATCAAAAAATCAAAGATTTCTATTTGGGTTGCTTAGAGCTTGGCACGGAATATAAGCAGGACGAGAATCTCATCAATTGGATTCAGCTTGGGATTGTCATATCCACGAAATGACGAACAAGCATTTTTAGCCCATGGCTTTGAGTCTAACTTAAAGACTTGGTAATAAAGAAAAGTGTTCGTTTGGGAGACAACCCGAATTATCCTTTTTATTTCTTTTATTTCTATTTTTGTTGGGTTTTGTGTTTTTAACAATTTTTGCAGGAAGTGGAGATGAATTCACAAGTGTCTAAAACGGGGACAAGATTTGTCCATCAGTTACGGCGTAACTCACCCCCATGGTTACGCCGTAACATATCATCAGTAGCAATTCTCTCCAAAGCATTACCGATTACGGCGTAATCTCATCCCATGGTTACGTTGTAGCTACTCTCCAGTAGCGACTGCCAGGTTTTGCCACAATTACGGCATAACTCCTTTATTGGGTTACGACGTAATCATCCTATAGTTCTAATTCTTTATATGTTAACACAATAACCTTGTATTAGTTTTTAAATAAACTTTGTGGGTATGTTCCCTGTAAGCCCTCACGAGACTACACTCGTCCACTTGGGACACCAAGTGGTTTAAAAGGCTTATTGAATATGCTAAATGCAACCGTGATTCATACGAAAGTGAGTTAGATTTCTTTTTGTTTTTCTTTTTCTTTATTAGAATTATGCTTGTTGGTTAGTGTGATTTCAGGGAATGAAGTTTGCTCGTGGATGCTTAAGCGAAGGCACGATTCTCTTCGTAGGCCTTCTTTCTTTTTAGGAGCAAACTTGAGGGAAGTTCTCGCTCTAATTCTACTTTCTCTTCACCTTTATTTAACATTTAGTACAAAAGGGACTTTGTACATTTCAAGTGGGGGAATGTGAGTAGAATTATTACTTGAACTTTATTGCCCTCGTTTTTCTAGTTTATTTTGAAAAAATTTGCCATTTTTAATTTTTTGACATGGTTTTCTTAACCTAACTAGATTAGACCTTAGCCGAGCACATTATAACCCTTGATATTATATGGTGAGATTAGCCTTTTTCGTTTCCAATTATTTACCCCAATCCACCAAATTATGAGTGTGCCGGTAGCTTGTAAACTTTAGAACTTGGCCTTTGCATCATTTCGAGACCATAGATGAGGTATGTAGAGTTCGCTTAATGTATATGGAATAATCAGTTTGATAAGGCAATATTATAGGATTATCACCCAAATAGCCTATCCTTATGTGTCTTTTGATTAGTCACCTTGACTTTTCGATCCCCATGTTAAAACATGTTGTTGCACTCACCTTTAGTGCAAGATACCCCTAGATACACCCGTCTGAGCCATTCCTTTCATTTTGTTCACCCAATATATATTGTTTCGTTACACCCATTCACCTTAGCCTACCGTGTAGTCTTAATTTGTGATGGGGAAGTCATTGTTTGCCTAAGTTTAAGGATCAAGTAGAGAGGTTCGGAAATCACGCTTTCGTCAAAGACCTATATTTGAAGATCATTGAAGAACCCCCAGATTCTCATATTATGTTCATCTCAAGTGGGGGGATGTTATGTTTATGATGTTAAAAAATCAAAAAAAAAAAAAGATATATATATATATATATATATATATATATATATATATATATATATATATATATATATATATATATATATATATATATATATATTTAGTAGTTTATTGTTTATTGTAAAGTGCAATGTTACAAACACTATGTTTGGATGTCATCAAAGATTTAGTATCGAGGAGGCCACCTCGGTCACATTTGAAGTATTGAGTTGGTAATTATTGCGCCAACAGTTGAAGAACATGTAATGTGCCCATAATGACGTCCGCTAATGGCACATCTACTTGGTATATCATGATCCGGTTTCTTCACCTTAAAACTTGAACTTTGGATGAACGGTAAGCGGTGATGACTTGTTATAGGTTAAGGATATTTACTTTGTTATTTTTACTTTACACCAATTAAATCCCATGTCTTATCCTACCCTTTTGTCATGAAGCATGTCTAGGTGATGAAGCGAGCAATATTTGGTGTCTTGGCCATGGATTTGGTCATGTATCATTGATTTTGTCCACTTTTCCATGACATGTTAGTAATGACAATTCACCCTAAACCCATGTCGTGTCTACCCATATTGCCTTCAAGAATTGTTTAGTCCTTAATTCTAGTGGTGGAGATTTGTGCTTTGAGTGATCACCCCGAAATTGAGACTTAGAATAGTTGAGAGAGTTTGAGTGTTTTGTTCCTATTTTGTGAGGTGTTCGGCTTGGATTTATTCTAGCATAAGGGATTTTTAAACTCATATTTTCCAGGTAATGGGAGATATATTTTTAGAAAATTTTCTAATAAGGTCTAGTTGAGGGCAAGTAGAATTCATGTAGGATCGTAAATATTATTGTGTTTGATGATTCGGGTGGCCTTGGATGGTGATTATACAAGTATGCCATGTTTTAGAGAGAGAAAGAGTGAGAGGGTGTTCTTGGTAGAGACTTGCTTAACAAAATGTAAAGGTTAGATTATGAGAAGCACCACCCCTTCCAAGGATGGAAGGGGTATTTATAGTTACAAATACAACATCCTCCTATCGGACTGTGGATCAGGCATACAGTGGGTAAAGACCCGTCCTTCCTCCACGGTGTTACACTAAACTATTCTACGCTACTAATTAACTAATAAACTCACAAATAACATAACTAACGATATGTCTACGAGCTAACTTATGCTAGATAATATTTGGGGTGACCGACACTTCACATATGGAATTTCCAATTCCTAACAATCTCCCCCTAAGGGAGGTCACCCCATGTTTTACATTTTGAATTCTAGCATTCTATTTAATCTTCAGTCTTGAGCTCGTAGACAATAATTCTTCAACATCTGCATCTTTGTGCTTTAGTTGCGATTCTTCAAAGTCCGCATAGTTTTGTACTTTCAGTGGAGGTCTTTGAACTGATCCACATCTTTTATGATCTTCGAGCTTTCATTGAGATCATCAGCCACAACAAATCTCTCTGGATCATCCATAGTTGTGTTGCCTTCATGTGAAGTTGTGACTTTTGGACCGACATGCTCACACTTTCGAATCATGACATCTTTCCATCAGAGTGGCGGAAGCTTTACTGGTTCATGATATTTGCCGCAGCGTAGCAGAAGCATAGTATAAAAATATCAGAGCCAGGTTATGTAGATATGCACTTGTCATGATGTTCTTCAGTTAAGTGTGGATGCTGTGAGCATGTGGCTTTGGATTGACTCCTCAATTCTGATCAGTTGCAACCGTCCAAATGTACCTGCAAACAACAGTTAGCAATAAAACATACGAAAGTGTCTTTGATCACTTCGTTGAATTGAGGTACACGCCCACGGTTCCCGTTGATCGATTACAAGTCTTGCTGTGATCGTATAATTCAAAGAATCTCCTTGACACGGTTTCGCACTGTTCTAGTTGTTCTCAAACCGAACGTCTCAAAGAAGACAACATGGAGTGAGTGAACCAATGAATTGAGATTCACCGATTGATGAAAATTGATTTGAAAACAATCGTGTATTGCTTGAAGAAAGAGTTTTGCAATACGACGAGGTTTTATGAGAAAGATCAATTTTCAATCAAAAATACTTTTGTATTTGAAAAGAGTACACATTCGATGTGCTAGATAAAAGAAGAGATTCGCACATCGAACGGTTTTTCCAAAAGTATTTTTTTCAATCAGAGATACTTTTTGTTTTTGAAAACATGAATACACATTCGGTGCCTAGAGAAAAGAAGATTTGCACATCGAACGGTTTTTCCAAAAGTATTCGTCAATTTATTTCCTGGACCAAGGTTGATTCACGAGTGAATCGCCCCATTGTTTCTATCCATTTGTCACAAGCTTGATCTTTAAAAAAGATCTCACATGTCACCCACCAAGAGCTTGTTTAATGTTGGCTCTAGAAGGATTTCCATCTTCATCGTGAATACTTTTACATATCACTCGGATGTTCTGGCAATACCACAAGGATAATGCGTAGGACTCTTAATATATTCTTACTTTCCACATTGTGTGAAACAACAAATCTTCATTAATTTTGTGTCCTAATGAGATATTGTGGATGATCTCTTGGCTCTAGACTCAATAGTGCACATTTGGTTCCTATGTTGGAGACTAGGGAGAGGGTCTCCTTCTTCAATATCAACGATCTCTAAGAGAAAGTCGATAGATTATGTAGGTTCCCCGTGAGAATGAAACAAGTCCTTTTAAGAGGAACTTGAGTAGCTTGGAAAGTTTAGTGCAGTGCGTCACTGGGTCCATGACGTCTTGTCTTCAATAACAGTGTTACCTTAGTAACCACCAGTAGTAAATGAATTGAACCCGGTTTCTGCCCTAAGGTTGAATTATTGGAGGGCTATTTCTTTTCACCCTTTTTCACATTCATTTCTTTTTCATTCTTCAACCCCTTCAGTGCTTACCGAGACTTCATTACTAGAACCTTGTTGGGTTTATTCCAGTTCTAGCTCTGTCACAGTCGGCACTCTTCCCATATTCTCATTATTCTCCTTTTTTCATCATACCTAAGGACTCTACACTATCTAGTGGATTGTCCCTGGGTAGATCCCTCCGGCTCTGGCGGGATCGTGGGAACGAATACCTAACCTAACCATCCTTATAACACCATGCATAAAGTAAATTGGTCGGTCTTTTGGTATTGTTCTTTCCTTCTCGAAACCAATTGAAAAATCATTTGGAAAATCAATCAAGGTACTTGTGATATAATATCAAAGTATTTTGTACCTTAATTGTTTTGATCTTTTAGAAATGCTCCCCCTCAACATGTGCATATGATTTTATAAATTGTTTAGCACATGGAGGCAAGAGTTCTTTTGAAATAAATTCTTGATTGCAATTTCTATGGAAAAAGCCATTTGATTTTCTTTGGTAAATTCTCCCCTTCAATATGTGCATAGTATATTTGAAATCATTTTATCACATAGAGGAAAGAGTTCTTTTGAAGCACATCCACGATCACAAAAGCCATTAAGAAATCATTAGAAAATCAATCAAGGTACTTTATGTTGAAACATAGAAATCTTTGTACCTTGAAAGTTTATTTTCTTTTAGAAATGCTCCCCCTCAATATATGCTTCGAGATTCGAAAGTGTTTAGCACATATGGGAGAGCAAAGATGCACATCTGAATCAAAATGATCACCTTTATCAAATTTCATTATTAAATCACAAATTCTCCCTCGATCAAAAATATCAAACCCTTTGAGATTTTGGATCCCAAGTGATTTAATAAGGTTTGGAAAACATGGGAGAATATGTGGCCTTGTTTAAATACTCTTCTGGTTTATGGTTAAATGCTCCTCCACAATCATGTGCATTATGTATTTCAAAATCGTTTGGCACATGAAGGAAGGAGTACTTTTAAAGGACTAAAACAGATTTGAGATTTAAATCACAACCTCTCCCCCGATCAAAAATTTCAAACCAATTGAGATTTGTGATCCCAGTTGATTTAAATAATTTGGAAAATTTTTGGGAAAGACGTGGCAAGATTTAATTTTGAAATAGACTGATAAGGATCAAATTTTAGACAATAAAGATTGTTAGTGTCAGGTATGATGATTTTAAGAGATCTTTAAGTTAAAAAAAACAATTTCACAATCAAACAAGAACAGAAAAAATTTCATTTTGACAGATCTTTGGGTTTTAAAGAAAATCATACCATGACATAACATTAAATCTTTAAATCACCACTTATTTTGTACAAACAGACTTTTATGAAGACATATCGTTTGAAAATACATAAGTTTGAAATCACTCTCCCCCTCAATCGATGATCGTAGTCGTTGATTGAGTGACTTAAGTTTTGAAAAAAAATGAAGTCCGGAGATTTTCAAAATTAAGTCCAATATATTTTCAAAACCAATATTTTTCCATTTTTCAAAACAATATTATTTAAAAATTGTTTAAAAAAATGGTATCAATTATCCTGCACAAAGATACGTTAGGTGGTTGAGTTGCTTTTGTTGTTGTTGTTGTTGTAGGTTTGGAAGAAAACCATCTGCTGATGCAGTGATACTTCTTACGTTGCATTTTATCATGTCAACTCTCCATAGAGGTCAAATTAAGCTCCGATTCTTCATTTGATGATGAAGAAAACCATCTGCTGATGCAGTGAGACCTCTTACGTTGCATTTTTCATGCCAACTTTCCATAGAAGTCAAATTAAGCTCCGTTTCTTCATTTGTCAACCCAAGATATAGTTACCCTTTCCTTTCGGCATCCAATCATCTTCATATGTGGGATCCGGATCGGGAACATTCTTATGAACCATGATATCTGCATATGTTAGTGGACACAAACAGATATATGGTGGCCGACATCACCCAAACAACAATCGACTAATAAAGGTCAATCCAACATATCAATCAGTTCATATAAGGCATGGGATATATGTGTTCATCAAACTATAATCATCTAATCTTAACAATCTTATCCTAGGCACCTAGTCCTTCAACGTAGGTTAACATCATTTTTCAGTTAAGCATTTAGGATAATTAGATAAGCCCGATAGATGATATAACTTTGAAAACATTCTCCCCCTCAATCAATGACTCATTTTCTGAAAATTTTAAAAGCGTTGAAGTCATTGATTGAGTTTGCAAATTTTTATAAGAACTCTGAATCTGATTGTTTTTAAAGCAACTCATTTACCACCATTTTGTTAAAACAAATATTTTTCTGAAGAATTTTTGAAGGAAAAATATTTGAGTAGGAACAGCAGTCCTTCGACATACTTTCCTCATTATGTTTTAGGATAAGTGCACGAAATTTTTGAAAATCGTTTAAGCGTAGCACTCTCCTTCTTTGAAAAACGGGTTGCTATCTGAAATAATAGCAAACCATGGTTTAAGCACGGGTTACAGTCTGAAATAACTGTAAGCCATTTTTTGAGACATGTTTAGAAATAAATATTTACACCTTCTGCTCGAACTTCATCTATGGTCACGTGCCATCATTGAATGACATTTCTAAGACCATAGATGTTATCGATACCAGAAGACATGTCTTGAGAAAACAATATTTTTGGTATTTTATGATTTTTCAAATTTTTACGGATTTTTGAAGATTTTATATTTTTCTATTTTCTTTTTGTTGGTTTTATATTTTTGTATTTTGTTTTTCTGATAAATATATACAAAGATAGAGTAGATGATATAGTTTAAGAAAGATGATGATACGAGTACCGAGATAAGGATATCGAACAACCACGTTGTAGAAGATAGAAATCGCCATCTCTTAAACTTTCACCACCAAAGCTTCCAAGGCTCCAAAATAGAAGATAGAACATGAGCCTTTGAGAAAGAGAGAATTTGGTAGCTTCCCCCCAAACCGAAAATCCATTAGATGAGCATATTCGAAGCTCTATTTCAAGCTTGCCTTAGCCAGGTGCACAGAGAAGCACACCATTATCATAAATCCACTGCTCCTTTTAAGAACGATAGTCGAGATTCTTCGTTCGGGGCTATATCATCAAAATAGAAGAACAACAACGTATCATCCCACACATAAATAACTCTTCTCAAATTTCATTCCACTGAAGTCTGAAGCGATCCATTCCAAAAGGTGTCAAGAGAACAATTCCCCCAAGTAGATGAATTGATGCAATCAGTCTCTTTGTATAATGCTCAAGAACTCTCCCGAATACACATCATGCCCGGAAAGAAAACGCCTCACCAATGTTTGTGGTAAACAATGGCTTTCTTCCCTGATGATCGTGTATGAAGCTCAAGAACCCGAAGTACACACATTCCCACTGAAAGAATAACTGATAACACCTCCCTCATGTTATACATTTATCTCCCCTGAATATGTCATACTTGTGTACCTCTTTTATCTTCAGAAACATTCTCTAACATCTCTTCCCCCATATAGTTGGAATAAGAGCACTAAACGCCATGAGTTAAACCTTGAGTTTCTTTGCGGTAATGACATTAGTATTCCCGGGATATCTTTAATCACTTAGAAGTATTAATTTCATCAATGTTTACTCGCGTTTAGATGCGTTTCTCCTTCCCCCTTGCTGGTTTTGATGCTTCAGAATCAGCAACACATAATAAGCCCGTATACTAGAAATCTGTTGAGAAGAACACTTGAACTATTGTGAGAATCAACTTGCTGAAGAATATGAGCAAGTCTAATTGGGGATTAAATCAGACATTTCACCCTCCCCCAATTAGTGATCTCCCCTAAACCGACAATTTGTTTGATAAATGCCCGGATTAAGAAGAAGTCTTTAGATCGTTAAATGCAACTCGTCTTTAGTCTTCTAACATGTAGCAGAGAATGTAGAACCGACTGTAGACTCGACCTTCTTCAAGATTGTCCAATTGGGGATCAGAAAGTTAACATCTTCAATTCACCAAATGCATTCCCGTTAACATACAAATAGCAAATCCCCTTAACTCAAATCCCTCCCAATCAAACAAGAACATAAAGATGTTCATCAAGGAAATCGGCCCCGCAACTGGAAGCACTTTGTCATTAATCATATCAGCCCGTGTGAAGATTTCAACCAACGACTCTTAGAGAAGAACTCCATGTGAAGATGACCCGATAAGAAGAAGCTCGGTTCTTACATGAGTTTGGAGCCGTTTGACCATTTATTCTCTAATATCAATCAACATGCAGTAGTTTCACACTTCTTCTCCCCCTCAAGAATTGCATACGGAGATGCCATTCTTGATTAAACAAGTGAAAATCTTTAAAATGTAGTCTCTTCACACTTCTCCCCCGCAAAATTAGCACATGATGTCGCCATCGTCATTATAGTTGAGCAAGTGGAATAAGAAAACAATCAACAGTAGTCCGGTTCACTTGATGACTGATAGCGCATGGAAAAGGCATGAAGCATGTTGATGAGAATGGTCATATTAAGAAGATTTCTCTTCTTCAGAAGATAAAGCTTACTGAAGCGTACACTTTTCTTTTCTTTAGAGTACGAGGCTTGAAATGTTGTGTTCAAACGTCATAATCTCTCTCTTTTCAATCTCTCTTGGAAAAACTTGTAATCACCCCATTATCATTCAGTAGGCTCTTTGTTGTGACAGCTGATGGAGAAAACCCAATATGATGAATTTGACCCTGAAGTAGAATAACCCAAACTTGTGACTTAAACTTGCACGTATGTAACAAAGAGCGGTGCCGAGACTTCATCCTCCATTGAATCTCTAAGTACTTTATACTCTTCATCCAACCAACCATCAAGTATAAGACGTACATCACCTCTTGAAAATCCACAATTGAATGTGACACTAAGCACTACAACGTAACTCCTTAAAGTGATAGTTATTTTTGTGGTGGTACGAGCCCAATTCCCCCAAGTGGTAAAAGAAAAGGAAAAAGTCACCCAACAATAACTAGATTTCTAAGTCTTTGTTTTTGATAATAAGCTCGAACAAGGATCTTGAAGAATCTTCATCCAACCATCCCCGATACCTTCAGATACTAAGTACACTTGCCCGTGATATTTCACTTCAACCTCAAATAAATAATAGTGAATTAACGCCGTTGTCACATCTTCTGGTTAAAAGCTCACATCTAGCCTCCTTTGATGTTTTAAGTGAACTATGATAATGGTTTTCATCCCGACCATGGTTAAAAGCACATAACCCCGTAAAACCATGTAATAACTAAACTGCCATGACGAATATCCAAACACACATCCAATTCATGAAGTAAACTCTTTTATCTCTTCTTCGAAACAGAAACCGTAGCATCAGCATCAAATAAGATCCCGAAATACACTTTCCTTTCTCCAGGATGAATCCATCATTACGGGATTTTACAATTCTATAGTTTAAACCGAGAAATAGTTTCTTTCGCGGGATTTTACAAAACCAAGAATAAACCGTAAGATAGATCCGGAAATGCACTTTACAATTACCAGGATGTTTCCATTGTCACGGGATTTTACAAGTCTATGAATTAAACTGAGAAATACGTTCTTTCGTGGGATTTTACAAAGTCAAGACAAAACCGTAAGCAATGTCAGTTTGAATGTGTTCAGACAACTTTGGTTTCGGTAAATATCTGTTTTAGAGGAATATGCAGCGGTTCATCAATGGTTCATTATCCAACATCAACAATATCATCAACCATCCAATAAACACTTTTGGTAAACACATCACTCACGCATTATTGTCGGCTATTGTAGTGACAATATGGTGAAGTAAACCCGATATGCCAAACTTGATTATGAAGTGAACTTCCCCAGATTTGTTACTTAAACTTGTACTAATCCTTGTGAAGAAGAAACGATGTACCCAATGTACAAAACCTCTTGACGTATCCTCAACTACGTGAGACACCGAAGTGATAGTTACGTTGTGGGTTAAGCGAGAAAGAATCACAACCGTAACTAAATAGCCAAGTCTTTATCATACGCAATGAACGCTCAAACAAGTCATCTTCGCGGAAGGGTAGAAAGAAAGAAGACGAAATAAGTAAACGTGCCCGGAAAACCTCACTTCAAAGCCAAATAAGAAATACCGTACAAACAACCCCGTAGTCAATGTTTTCCAATAAACACTTCAAGCCGAGACATACAAAACTTCGTGAAAATGCATAAACCAAAGTATCAAACCTCATTACATGACGAATCTCATCATCACCAAATTTCATCATCAAATCTCATTATTACAAATCTCATCTAGTCCAAATCTCATAAAAACGATCCAATTTAGAAAGCCCATCATATGATCCAAATAAAATTCCTCCCTGTTCAACTAATAAAAACCCACCGGATCCAATTCAAGCCTGTATCTGGTTCAATCATGTACACCCGTTCCAAATTCATTTATACCTTGATAAGTAGGGGGAGACACAAATCTAGAGCAACCGAATTAAACACAATTCCGAATTCAGCCCAAACAAAACTTTGATGCGTTTAAACTAACCACAACACTCATTAAATTTTAATAATCATCTTAAAAATTCACAACTCTCAAAATTGTCCAATTCATTAGTTTGAGTATTTTCGGTAGTGGGAGTTATATTGTCCAATTCACACATATGGCCCAAACACATCAACAAGTTACACGGCCCATTCCACAATAAGAAACACCCGATCCATGTCCACATACCTTAACCGGTATTTAAAAACCAAAATACCCTACATATTAGGTTACACATTCTTAACCTAATCACACATAACCTCCGCCTCTCACCTACATCTTTCCAAATCAAACCCAAAAATATCTCAAACACATCATACAGTCCGCCTCATTTCATCACTGATAATCTTCCTTACCGTAACCGTAATTAATCACTTAACCAGCCACCATCACAGACAATTAACATCAAACCCTAAACTACTCAAGGCAAATCTGTTTCTACCTCAGAAAATTAATCAACGAGACCTCACCACAGGGATGGTTCGAGAGTCTTTGATTCGAAGGACATAGGGTAGCCACAGGGATGGCAAGAGGCACGATTTAACAGCCACAGGGATGGCTTGGTGACATTAGACCAACACAGCATGTCGAAAGGGTAAGTTTCATAGATGTTTTGTGTTAACGTTACTGAATCGAACAAAAGAAAAGTTTGAAACACCTTTGTTTCTCAAGCTTTCTTTAATTTCGAACATTGAATAAAGCTTTTCAAAGCAAAGTCGATCAATGATGATCTCTTTTGGGTATGCTTGGATCTGAAAAGAAAGACCTTTGAGAAAACTTTAACCCACGAAAAAGAGAATATGAGATCTTGTAATAAATTTAATCTTTTCGTTTTGTATGAGTCATGAGTCTTTCATCAGTGATGATGTGTATATTCGTGTGAGAGACCTTCAAGTTTTTGATATAACTTGTAAAAACACGAATAGATCTGAGATCTTTATTTTATTTTCATTTCAAGTTTTGAGACATGGATCGATGAAAGATTAGTTTCTTTTCGGATAAAGGCCACATGTCTTGATATCCAATAGCAACGAGTGAAAAGAAAAATGTCTGAGATTCGAATTGTTGTAGCAGTAGGATAGTGACGTTGATGCATTGTATGAATTTGTTGAATTTGGTTTTTGTTTGCTAAGTTTGTGTATGACTGTTGTTATGCTGGTTTTGGTCACAAGTCGCTTTTGACTCAATAGTCAAAACGGTTTAGTCAAGTCGCTATAAATATACAAGTCGCTAGGTCTGAAAACACAAGTCGCTACTTGTTAAATAACAAGTCGCTACATTGTCTTCATAAACCATGCAATTTTTAAGCACAAGTCGCTTTCGGGTCATGAGTCAAGTCGCTAAACATTTTCAAAACACAACTCGCTACTTGGCAACTCGCTACATGGGAAGTCGCTACCATGAGTCAAAACTCATGACAAATCGCTACTTCATTTTCATCACAAATCGCTAACTTGTAAAGACAAGTCGCTAGCAAGATTATTTGACTTTTTTCGGTGAATTATTCCGACCACTTTTCCGACCATCTTCATACAAACCCAGCAAACTGCATATGAGTATCATTTTGACCCTTTTGACCACAGTTTGACCTCGTTAAAATATGCATATATCTCTAGATGACCAACTTAGACTACACGTTTGGTACAAAAGGTTACAGAAATACTGACTTGGACACAATACTGAGAAAAGACAGATTTTGTAAACTTTGATGGACCATGAGACATTTTGACCAAAAAGATGCATAATATTGTTAAAAACTGTTGTACCAAAGTATCATGAAAAATAAATTTTTCGACCAAAAGAAATGCAAAACAGTTTTAACAAAGTACAAAAAACCACCATAAATCGACCCAACACAATAACCTGGGCTCTGGTACCATTTGTAGGATCGTAATTATTATTGTGTTTGATGATTCGGGTGGCCTTGGATAGTGATTATACAAGTATGCCATGTTTTAGAGAGAGAAAGAGTGAGAGGGTGTTCTTGGTAGAGACTTGCTTAACAAAATGTAAAGGTTAGATTATGAGAAGCACCACCCCTTCCAAGGATGGAAGGGGTATTTATAGTTACAAATACAACATCCTCCTATCGGACTGTGGATCAGGCATACAGTGGGTAAAGACCCGTCCTTCTTCCACGGTGTTACACTAAACTATTCTACACTACTAATTAACTAATAAACTCACAAATAACGTAACTAACGTTATGTCTACGAGCTAACTTATGCTAGGATAATATTTGGGGTGACCGACACTTCACATATGGAATTTCCAATTCCTAACAATTCAAGTGGGCGGATATTTGATAACATCAAATAATCCTGAATATTAAGTGTCAATTTCCCCCGATAATGCTCGTATTTTATATCATTTATATGGATTTACGCTTGTTTTCCTTTATATTTCACTTTCAGGTAAATTACGAGCATTGGAGCTAATGAGACGCGGATTTGGAGATTTTATTAGAGGTTTATGATAGTATGCCTACTTTGAAGAAGCTACGGCGTAACTCCATCTCTCACATTATGCCGTAGCTAGCGCGTTGACTCAGAAGACCAACTCAACATCAATTACGGCGTAACTCCTAACTAAGGATTACGCCGTAACCAACTAGGTCAAGAAATGTTTCACGCCCCCATCAGATACGCCGTAACTCCTTTCAAGGATTATGGCGTAATCATACCAAATGTAACCTGTATTGAAGATATGGCGTAACCCTTCCTAAGTGTTACGCCGTAACCAGCTTACCGAGAGCATATTTGAGGAAATATTGAAGTTACGGCATAACTCTCAACTCAAGTTACGTCGTAACTAGATCAGGTCTATAAATACCAGCCCTAATTTCTGCATTTTACATCATTCACTTCACGCCAAAAAGCAGAGAACGTCAAAAGGGGTCCTGTTGGATCGATATACTTTAATCAAACTAAACTAGCTTGTTAAGGTTTAATAACCTCGGATAAATCCTAAGTTATTAACAAAGAAACACTGAGAAATCTTTATCAAGTACGCGGAATTTACTTAACAAAGCTAAGAAGAAAAACTTTATTAATAAACTCTAAATCGCTTATTATGCGATACTCTAATACAACTCTAAGATATTCGAACTTTTCTCTAAACTCTTAATTCGTAAACTCTAAAACTCTTTTTCCAAATCGCACTCTAATGCCAATCTAGGAGTCCTTTATAGACTCAAGGATATCCTAGTCGGTTTACAATTGATAACCTTGTACGACAAGTAATCTAAACATGGAATACAATACTTTCCATAAACGAATATAACAGTTTGTTTGTTCAAGCAAGATTTTGACTTCACCATGCAAGATTTTTTGACTTTGTCTTTAGCAAGATTTTGACTCTTTGGCTTCTTCCAAGATTTTGTACGACAAGATTTTCATATCTTCAAGATTTTGATATCTTCAAGACTTTCATATCCCAACAATCCTCCCTAACTTGAATTCTACTTGCTTGACTTCAAGTTCCTTTGTGAATATATCTTTATGACTTCATCTTTAAAAATGGATTGTTCTTTAGTCTATAGATTATATCTCTGTAGAATCGTGCTTTGTCAAAGTATCTCTTTAGAATTGTTTTCTTCACAAAGAAGATCCAAAGAATCTCCATCTTTTCAAGAACACGACAACATATGACAATGTGTACAATAATTCAATTTAAGTTGCATACTATTCTCATCACATCTAAGTGAATCATTGAAAATTCAATGGATTTAGAACTCTTTACCAAAGCCATTATCTTTGGAGTAGCCAAATGTTTTGGTGTGTAAGACCATGGTACATTGATAACCATATGATTTTTAGCAAACCACCGCCTATCAATGTATTTGTTTTGTCTTTACCAAAAGTCGTGCCCCTTTCGGACTAGTTAGTTCTTTTATCTAATGGTGAACTAATTACCAATAATGGTTTTTCCACCGCCTTTACCACAAGCCATTTCTTGTGGGCTAGCCAACTCTTCACATTTATTGATATGGTGAGTTGATGACCATCCAACTTATTAGCAAGTTGTCAACTAAAACGGATTTGATATATCTTTACGAGCCGCTTGCTCATGGATTAGTCAATCCTTTTGTAACCATGGTGGATTGATAACCTATTGATATTATCATCACAAAACCATTTATTCAACCTTTATTTCAAAAATATTTATTACTTAGCAAAGGTTTCTTCTAAAATCATTTAACGGTTTAATACAAGAAAGCAAGATTTTGATGAAAGTATTGTTCGATAAGCAAGATACTTTGAATAAAAGTAATCGATATATCAAAAGTATTTATTCAAATAAAATTCATACCGCTTAAAGATCATTCTCAAAGAATGGTAGTCCAGGTCTATAAACAAATTGATCACCATGCAAGCGGTTTCATCGACCTCTTCTACTTCCAATCCATGCTCTAGCATTCTTCTCATTAGATCAACTGTAAGAGGATATCTTCTTTACGCAAACATGTGAATCATTGTTCCATTTTCTAGCTCCAAGACATGAACTCCAGTTCTTCAAAGAATCTCCAAAGAAACAATTTCCCGCTTTTCTTGATCCTTCCAAATATCACCGGTGCTTTCTTCATCGCTTCCCACATAGTTATGAGATCCCCATGTAAAACCAATCCAATCCTTCTAATGGATTATCTTCAAAATAAGTCTTCACAAAGATGATATAAGTAGAATAGATCTACTGTCTATTATATGCAAAAATCCCATAGCCTTTAAAAACTTTGAAACTTTTATCTTCTTTGTGAAAACCATGTAATCTCCATTCTTAGATTTCTCAACTTTGAAAACACTAATCCTTGATCCGCTCATCTTCATGTCATTATCTTCCTTTGTATAATCAAAATCTACCACTCGAGATAATTCTTCAATTCATCACTAGTCTCGGATCTTAATTCAACCTTCTCTTTCTTTGAAAACTTAACATCTCAGAGCATCGCTTTTCTTTTTCTCTTTAAGCTCTTCTTCCTTTCAAATTCGGTTCAATAAGCTTCTTCTAAAGTCTTTAATGCCCGCAACATCTTTCTTATAAGCTTCTCTCTCAAAGATCATATAATCTTTTCATATCCACATAATTTAGCTTTTGCAATCCTTTAAATCCTCTCGCTTTAGATATGCCATCATAGCATTCCTTTCTTTAGCTAAATTAGGTCTTCTTTGCATATATCGAATGGTGTTGGAGATCAAAGGTTCAACAGTTTGATCCAATTCATCTTGCACCTTTGAGTCGCTTCTATTTAGAGCTTCTTGAGCTTCTTGTTCTTCTCTATCTTTAGCATCTAACTCTTCTTGAACTTTTCTAGTCGCAGCTTCATTCCTTGCAACTTCAAATGCTCTAAGCTCGCCAAAGTAAGTTTCTTCTTCTTAACTTCAACCGTAATACCTTTCCCTTTGTCTTTTGGATCAATTGCAGGTTGATCAGTTCTTGGTTGTTCTTCTTCTTGTACATCTCTAATGGTAACTCCTCCTCTTGGTTGTGATAAATCTAACATTGTAGCAATAACTTCATCATCACTTGCTGAATGAATAGGTTTGAATGTAGCTTCCTCCTCTTCCTCTATAACAGTAGTAGAAGGACCAGCTTCTTCTTCAAAATTTAAAACCCTTGGAGTTATTGGTGTTATAACTTCCGCCTAGATGTATCATGAAACTCAAGACTTTGATGTTCAAGATCGTGATCATCAAGACCTTGAACATCAAGATTTTGATTATCGCCTTTGAACTCGTACTTCTTCTTCTTGTTCCTCGAAAAATCTTCTTTCTTCTTCAAAACATCTTCTTCGATTCTTTTGTCTTCATAACATCTTCTTTCAAATTTTCTTTTCTAAATTCCTCCCAAGTTGATGAAGATGATTTAGGAACCTTCTTTCTTTTCAATTCCTTACGAAGTGCTTTACGACGCTTGTTTTCCTCCTTAACCCATAAGTTGAAACCTTGAATATAGGGCTTAACAAAATTTCTCAACCGTAAGTAGTTTCGCTCAACTTCCTAATAGTTTTAGCTTGACGCCATAATGTCTTGTTCAACCTAGTCGCCCCTTGTCAAAGCATAGTTATCCATAGTGAAACCTTCACGAGGAATAGTAGAATCAAGACCTTGAGCCTCCGAAATGTAACGTTGTGGAGATGGAGTAGGTGTTAGCTCAATCTCTACTTGAACCTCGGGACCAAGAAACATCACCTTGTAACGAAAAGTACCTTCACGAGAGGTAGTACTTGCGGATGCGAGACTTGTGAGCGAGACTTTTGAAGCGATACTATGTGAGCAAGATTTGGTCAAGATCAGTACCTTCAGTTTCTTCATCATCTCCAGCTGCATCACGGACAGCTTGTACAACTTTCATCATGGATGTTGTTAATGGAATATCTCCACCTCTGAACAAGTTACTTCTTTTAGCCATGAATGTATAGATTTTAGCTTGTTGCACAATAACAGGTAGTAAATTAGTAGGTTTTGGAACATCAGCCAATTGCTTGTTCAAGAAAACCTGTATAAACCTTGGATACATCAACCAAGTTGCCCCAGATGATATATGAGAGAGCATTCCATCCAAAATAAGCCGTGAAAAGTTAAACACTCTGTCTGTAGCTAAGCCAACCACCGCAGACGCTATATTCGACCCAAACTGCTCCCAAGAAGTGCTTTTAGAACTTATGCAATGGAGCAAAACATGGATCAAAAACTTCCATTGAGGACAGAATAAGGCCTTCTTAAAAGTTTGTTCAGTCAAAGAACCTTCATAACCTAAATTACGAAAAGTATCCCAAATCAGTTGCTTGTCAAATCTAATAGCCCCATCTTCATCACCAAATAATAAATCATCACGAATGGAGGCCTCTGTAATCTTGATAGTCTTTCCAGCAACTGAGGATCTAATATAATATTCATCCTCCTCCATATTCTCTCTAGCATTAGCCCAAAATTCTTGAATCCATGGTTCAATTATATCCGCTCAACTAAAGAGCATAACTAATAAGCGACCAACTAGATAATCAATGATATCATAGAAAGCCACGTTCACTTCGGTCTTGTCCAATTAGCCACCATATTGTGCTTCAAACAGCTTAAACGATTCACATTTGTTGAGCACAATAGAAAGATTGTATCGAATAATAAAGAGATGGTAATTGGAAGATAAGTATGGAAAAGATGTGAAGTAATAATATGAAAGGGAAAATCGGAAAGAAGTTATTTATAGGTGAGATTTGAAAATCACGGCCCTAAATAACAAAGTTACCGTTACTACCAATTACCTTTCAATATTACCGTTGGAACAAGATTTTAATACGACAAACAAGACTTTCCACATAAGCAAGATTTCCCAAGCAAGACTTTCTGTGAAATATAGTACTTTGCCAAAACCTTCATATAATCTAAGTATAAACTAACATCCTCCCTCAGCAATACAGTGACTATACCTAACATCTTATAGTCCTCCCTTAAACATAGCTTAGTAGTTAATCATTCCAATGCTCACGACCAAGTGATTGAATCGTGACACATCAAAACCTTTGGTGAGTAAATCACTACATTGTCATCCGTGTGAACTTTAACCACATTAATAAGCCTATGCTCATAATGCCTCTCGATAAAGTGATGCCTAATCGAATATGCTTTGTCTTGGAATGATACATGTGATTCTTCACAATACAAATAGTACTCTCATTATCAATATTGACAGAGTATTCTTAAAGTTGAACCCATAATCCAAGAGTTGATTCGCATCCACAAAACTTGACCACACCAACTTGCAGCAGCCTACATATTCGCCTTCGAGATGATGTTGTCGCAATTGTCTGCTTCTTGCATTGCCGGAGACTAACCTTCTTCCAAGATATTGGCATCCACCAGCCATGGATCTTCTATCATAATTATCACCGCATAGTCACTATCCGAAAAAGCTTCTAAGTGAAAAGGTGACTCTTTAGGATACCACAACCCCAACTTAGGTTGTTGTTTCAAATAATGTAAAATTCTCTTGACAACATTCGGTGAGAGATCTTTGGTGAAACTTGATATCCGCACATAAACAAACGCAAACATGATATCGGGCCTTGATGCGAGAAGATACATAAGAGAGCCTATCATAGATCTCAGATAACTTGACTTCAACAGTCAGTCCATCTTCATCTTTTCCCAATGAATTGATAGATTTAATAGGTGTAGTAATGACCTTCATATCATCAAAATTAAACTTCTTAAGTATGTCTCAGTAACATACTTGTCTTGACTAATAAAAATCCTTCCTTGGACCGCTTAACTCAAGTCCTAAAAGAATGTTAACTCTCCCATTGAACTCATTTGAAATTCCTTTGCATCACCGCTCAAACTCCTTAACCATGGACCGTTTGGTAGCCCCAAAGATAATATCATCAACATACACTTGCACTAACATGATATCCTTCTTGTCTCTCTTGATAAACAAAGTCTTGTCTATAGCTCCCTCCCGTATCCATGTTGTAATAAGAATGTAGAGAGCCTCTCATACCAAGCTCTAGGTGCTCGATGAAGACCATATAGAGCCTTAACCACCTTATAGACTTTGTTAGGATGCTTAGGATCTTCAAAACACGGAGGTTGTTTCACATACACCTCTTCCGTAATAGTGCCATAAAGAAATGAACTCTTGACATCCATCCGATAGACTTGAAAACCCATATAAGAAGCAAAAGCAAGAAAGATTCTAATTGCTTCAATCCTTGCCACAGAGCAAATACCTCATCATAATCTACCCTTCCTCCTGCCTATAGCCCCGAGCAACTAATCTTGCCTTGTTTTTGATAACATTTCCTCTTTCATCTCTTTTGACTCTAAAACCCATCCGGTTCCAATAACTCTCTTCCCATCCGAAGATCACATAAAACCCAAACCTCTTGAAGTTTAAATTGAAGAAGTTCTTCTGCATAGCTTCAACCCGACTTTCTTTAGTTAAAGCTTGAGCAATATTCTTGGGTTCCTCTTGAGAGATGAAACAAGTAAATAAGGTGTTTGATGGTCCTTATGATTTAGCTTTGTTTTTTATACACAAAGCTAAGTAAAGCATTGTGAGGTTTTGTGAAACCCTTAGCTTTGTGTCTTGTCATAACTCCGTAGAAGGACCAATGATTTGATCGGTTGGATGATTCTTATGAATTCGTAAGATTAGAGACTGTGGAACTTCATATGCATCATCCAAGTTAGTATAATCGAGACCTTCATTGGAATTTGTAAAAATACCTTCATCTTTAAGCTCATCATCGCTTTCTTCTAGCCTGCATGGTTGGATCATCCAAATCATCTAAAGTCTTCACAAGATGTGCAAGAAGATTTGGTTAAACATATCGTCCAAAGTATCGTAAGAGTACTGCAGCCTTGGTCTTTTCTTTGCCTCTTCATAAGCTCTCCTTTGTTCATCGCTGTAAGAATGTGCTAATACATCTTGAAGAAGCATCCGATTAAGTTCCTCTTGAATAGATTGATCCTCGTGAGATAATGAGGATTGTGGTGCAACAATACTTTGTTTTGAAGAATCGAGAGTTTGCTTAGGAACATCAAGATTTTGTTTTGGACTCATAGGATCTTTATCGGGAACAACATCGGTCTAAGATGAATATCATGAACAACATATTGAATATCTTCTTCATTATGCAAAGGTTGATTTTCTTCTAACGGTACATAATTCATTGAAGGAGATAAAATCTCAAGGTCAAACATCCAATCGTGACCCTTCCCTTTCTCATTGTCTTGATCCTCTAAAAACTCAACATGAAGACAATCTTGAATCTTCTTAGTAACTCGTTGTAGACTCTAAATCCTTTATTGTTAGTGCAATATCCCAATAAGTAACCTTCTTCGGACTTGCCATCAAACTTCCCTAGATTATCAATGGTGTTCAAAATAGTAAGAGGGCATCCAAAAGGCTTCATAAAGCGAATGTTGGGTTTATTGCCCATCGCCAATTCATAGGGTGTCTTCATCATGATTTTGTGTGAAACCACGCTGAGTACATAGCATGCGATTTACACTTACCGCCCAAAATTGAATAGGAGATGAGAATCGGCTAACATGGTCCTTGCACTTCAATCAAGGTTCTATTTTTCCTCTCTGCAACACCATTTTGTTTGTGGTATTCTAGCAATACTAAACTCCCTTTTATGCCTTTATTTGCACAAAAGTCATCCATAGGCTTGTTCTTGAATTCGGTTCCATTATCACATCTAATACCTCTAACCTTGAGTCTTAATTGGTTTTCAAGTGTTATTATAAGAGTTTGAATAGCATCAAAGGTATCATCCTTAAAGCCCAAAAGAAAACCCAATCAATCTAATACAATCATCAAGAACAACCAAACAAGATTTCTTCTTATTTAAACTTGCCACGAGACAGTCCAAATAAATCCATGTGTAATAGATCCAATGGTTCTCTAATATTTCGCTCATCAAGCTTCTTGCGAAGCTTTGTGTTGTTTACCCTTCTTGCATGCCAAACATGATTGATCATTCTGTAAGTCTTTGAAGGTAAACCTCTAACTAAATTGCCTTTGACCAGTTTGTTGATGTTCTTGAAATTCACATGGCCCAATCTTCTATGCCATTGATGTGCCTCTTCAGATGTTGCTTTAGCCACCAAACATGTGGCTCTTCCATAAGAATGTAGACTCTTCATGTCTAAACTATACACATCAATTGTAACAACAGTAGCCAAGTATTCGCCTTGCACAGTACCATCGTCCAATAAACCAAAGCACTACCAGGTCACCAATATCATGCCAAAAGTAGCATATTCATCAACAAAGAACTACTTATTCACCTAAGCAAAACTAAAAGTCGACACTTTTCCTCAGTATATGTACGACATGATAAACCATAGATATCACCAGCCCTTGGTTTACCAAAGCTACTAAAATCAACTTCCATAAAGATTTTAATACAAGAATTCATGAAGTAAGAAAGTTGAATAGCATAGAAAACCCTAAAATTCGAAATTTTACCCCATTTCAGCACCCAAATTTGACACCGAATATCTCTCGACTCGCACCTCCAATTAAAGATCCCTCCGGTCAAAACCTTCCTTGATATACCAAGAATCTCGGTCAAATTTCGTCCCGATCCAACGGTTAACGAAAAGTTATCACCTCTTGAAAACAAAGGTCGAAACCTATACTAAAAATTCCAGATTCGAATTTTACCTTTTTCTTCGAAAACCGACAATAAAAAAAGTACAACAAAGTTAACCAGGTTGAAAACAAAGGAAACAAATTCTTAATTATTTTTTAAATTTCATTACATTAAACTTTATACTTAAAATTTAAAAAGTCAACGCCCGGATTGAAAGGGAGGTAGTTTTTATTTCCTCCAAAACCCATGCCAAACCCAAAGCCCTAAAGTTTTAAGGGAAAATCCTTAGACTTTCCCCAAGTCTCAATGGCTTGGGTTTGGTTTTTCCTTTGAATAAACCTTTGTTTTCTCTTTATTTAAAATCCTTCCAATTTTCTCAAGTAAACTTTCTAAACCTTATTTCAACCTTTGTTTGTTTTGTTCTTGTTTTAAGATATATGATTCTTTTTTGAAAAATTTAAAGTAAGGTTTTACAATTGGTAACAATTGTAAAATTGTTTTTGCAATATTAAAAACATATAAAAAAAGACTTATTCCCAAGCTTGATATTACATGGACTTATTTGGAATAATTTTAAACATTAATAAAAATTATTCCTTTTGCCGATGTTTTTAAGATAAAGGGTTGGTTTGGATCAAAGGTTGGAAAGATCAACAAAACCCTCCGTTTCAAAACCTTCTTCAAATTTCCATTGAAGGAAAGCTACATCCAATTTCCAATCAATTAAGAACTTTTTAAATTGGAATTCCAATGCTCCTTTAGAACTCCCAGAAAGGGGTGTAAAAAAAAGGATTTGTGGAAGCCCTGCACAAGCAACTTTTAAGTGATTACTTATTAAGGTTATTTGTTTTCTTGAACCATCCCAATCCTTCAAAGATTCAATAAAACCCCATATGGCTTTAATTACCCATTCTTTCTTTCACGTTTGCTTTGTGTATCCAACAATGCAAAGTTGGGTTTAAAGTAAATATATTAACTTCAATTGATACCAATAATGAGGGCACGGGTGTTAAGGGAACTTTGGGATCTGGAAATAATTTAAATTTATAATTTCCTTGCTTCCAATCTAAGAACCCCTAAAAATGACTTCTCGATTTTCAAAGATCTTCAACTTCCTTGCTTCCTTAAAAAAGAATTGGGAGAATTTCTTTTAGCAAAATCTTGGTGGAATTTGAAGAATACCATTGGTTTGGGAATCATCAAACATCATTAGCACCGCCAAAATTTTCCAAATTTAAGATGTTACAACGGTTAACCAATGCCCAACCCATTAACTTTTAATTACAATTCTTGGACGCTCACCAGAGGTGATTACAAACCAACCAAATGAGCAACGTTAGTGAAGATTTTGGGAAACCCAGGAATAGAATTTTAAGTACAAAAAATCTAACGTAACATAAAACGGTTCCTTTTGGTGACAAAAAAATTAAAAGTTAATTTAATCAATTTTGAAAGATTATAAACATTTCTGTAAGGAAATTCTTTTTGAAAGTTTTATAAAAAAAACCCATCCCATGGAGTAATAACCAGGTAAATCCCTTCCCGGGATTGGAATCTAGTAATTTACATGGTTAAGGAAATTTTATCTTTAAATGAAAAAGGACTAATTCCTATTATTTGGAGGGGATTTCACCGATTCTCTACATTCAATTATCAAACGGTTGGAGTCTGGTTAATTTTCCATAAATAAAGATTTCTTAGGTTATTTTTAAATCTCCATATTTTTTCACCCCTTAATTCTTAGTCTTGTCTAAATTGTGGTTCTTCTTCCTTTTGGAATTCCAAGGGTCTTCCTACAAACCCACAGGGTTTAAAACCCAACCAAGGGCCTTTGGATTGGTTTGCCTACAACTACTGTAATTATTCTAATTCACAAATTGTTTGTTATATTGTTGTTCCGTTTAAAACTAGATAAAAACCAATTTCTTTAATAATTAAGTTTTATTTTTTGGAAACAAAATAATTGCAACATAAAAATGAAGCTAAACCAAATTTAACCAAAGACAAAATGGAAGAAAGACAGAAGTAAAATAGGTTTTCCCAAATATAAAACCCTCAAAGGTTTTGGTTTTCACCCAAAAGATTCCACAAAAGGGTTAAAATTCGATTTAAATTAAGAAAAGAAAGGATTAGTGGAACGGCCTTGGAGGGTTTCCCCTTACCACTTTGGGGCCACTTATGTCCAGTTCCTTTCCCCGTCAGCCCGAAAGCTAAGGGCCCAATTTGGGGTTTATTTTCAATTGCCCCACTTGAAATCGGCTGGTTTGAACCGAAATCTTGGAGGCCGCAATAAGCACGGGGCCCCAATTTGGGAAAGATGCTTTTATGGCCATTTTCTTCATATATTCCAAATTCCAACAATAAGTCCATTCCAAGATTTTCCTTTAAAACCTAAAGGAAAAGGGAATTAACCCAGGTTAAAGTATAAATAAAGGCCTTTCAACCCTCAATTACCTTTACCTTTCAAATTTCCCCACACTTTTATTTGTTGTCCTCACCCAAAGGGTTTTCCAATAAAAATTTCTAACTTAATTCAAAAGGTTAAAAATTAAACCCACCTTTAAAGAAGGAATTTCAACTACACCCAAACTTTTGAACAACCTCTCCAATTTAAAATAACTTAGGAAATGGAAGATAAACACTCATTAACCGGTCCTAGTACATAGATTACCATAGGCTTGAGAATAGATCAAACCTCCATCGCTTAAGGACACCTAGGAAAGACTATCAAAGAGGTCTTTTAAGGGTTGTAATGTTAGGCTTATAGGGAAACAAGGGTTCGTGGGATAGGCTATTTAGTGGTGGTAAGTCAAAATCTCTATGTTAATTGATATGAAGAATGGCTAAAAGCCAAGCTGACACACTAAACTCTAGATAATCAAATAAACAAACATAAATTTAAAGGATAGATGTAGGATGGTAGCCGATTTTTTTTTTTTTTTTTCATACACTTTTACTCTACCATCCTCTAAGATAACATCAAAATACTAGGATTTATAGACATATCCTACACTTGAGTTTTTATTACCTAACGCTAATTTGACCCGATTTGAAAAGATCAAACACTTGGGGTACATTATTACGCAAACAAAGGGAATTTGAATTTTAACGCCCTTCCCGTCATTTCATAAACTTTAACTTTTCCCATGAATCCCAATCGTCCCAAAACTGTATACAAAGGATATGACTCGACTTAGCAACTTATGCAAGCAACTAGATAATTGAACTAAGGGTTTGGGGTGATAATAAACATTTGCACTAAAAGTGAGTGCATAAGGGGTAGGCTAAGGCGATTTGGGTGTATATTTCGGGAGTGGTGTAAACAATGCTCTTCATTGATATTCGAAAACCGAAACATCACGAGAACCGCGAAAAGGATAGGCTCGAGGGGTTAACTAGGGTATCGTGTACTAAAGATGAGTACAACGCAGGGTGCGGGGAATTACTCAACCGATGTGGAAGAAGTAATTATATTATGTATCAAACAAGGGTTATCCTAATGCCTCTTATCATTTAGTTATTCCTAACTACACAAGTGTAGCCTCACTTGCGATCTCGAATGCATCACAAAACAAGTTCTAGAATCTAATATACTACCGTTCACACTCTAAGCATTAAAGATGAATGCTTTAATTCCTACTAATCTAAAGGCGATCCTCACATTTTGGTGGAATTTGGGTGGTAAAGGGTTTTTGCTAGTCATGCAACTTCCTATCCATGAGACGCTTTTGTTAAGACTAATGGCCCACTCCTATATGTCATAAAAATTTTAAATTTGTGCCAAAATTACCCTAACCGACATTTTCTCATGGTTTATTACACAATCACAATTGACAAAGAAATAATCATGGTAAGCATAGTTTCAAAGTTCCTGTTTATTTTCCCTCCCTACACTTAAACCGAACATTGTCCCCAATGTTCCTCGAAAGTATCAAAGTTATGATAAAAGAAGGTAATTAAAAACGAAAGAAACTAATACTCCCCGATTAGCTCGGTAAGATCCGTAAAGTGGTGGTTAAACTTTTCAAGAAGAATTATCAGTGAAAAGCTCCTTCCAATCTTATGTAATTTCTTCTTGACAAACTAAACCCGCACACTTGAAGAAAACAAACGAAACCTTCACAGAAATCGGCGTAATAATATATATAAGACTCGATTTAAACTAGGATATAATGCTTGTGGAATGGATGTTTACTGATTTCTAAGAAAATTAAGACCGAAAATTCCAAAAATTTATAAGTAGCTCGAAAACGAGAAAAAGTAATCGATGTTTTA
Organism: Chrysanthemum lavandulifolium; assembly: GCA_022545495.1. Classification (NCBI taxonomy): domain Eukaryota; kingdom Viridiplantae; phylum Streptophyta; class Magnoliopsida; order Asterales; family Asteraceae; genus Chrysanthemum; species Chrysanthemum lavandulifolium. The sequence goes on from CM040245.1 coordinate 102,877,643, forward strand.
CTCCTTCCGACGCTGTCAGTTGCAATCTCCGACAAGTTATCCCGACAAAACGGTCTCATGCGATTTGAAAAATTCGAAAATTTACATCTTTAGAATCGAAAATTTCGCAAAACATCCATTATGACTGATACAAGCATTTGACTAACAAACAAACATAAATATCTTTTAGTTAATTGTTATTCTCATGTTTACGTTCTTTTGAAAACGGTGTAATCCTCCCTACACTTATCCCTTATGTAAAATACCTTTATATGCAATTAAGACGAGGTTAAAACAAAATAAAGCATTTTACAAATTTAAACATGAGGATAAACAATTAATAAAAGATATATGACACTAACAAGCAAACAATTAAGCATGGGTTGCCTCCCACGTTAAGCGCTTTTCTTTATTTAAGAGTCTTGTAGCTAGACTCATAGTCGTTCCCTACGCTTCCTCACGCATCCTCAATGAGAATTCTATCATGTTGACAAAATCTTTATCGACTCTATACCTAGGCCCCAGAGTTAAGCAATCCTTATAATAATGCCTCCTTCTTTCCCACATGAATTTATAACCTTTTTCAACATCTTCCTTGCTTTTGTCCTCAAAAGCTTTGATGTTGTCTCGATCATAAATGGACAAGTGGCCATACTCGCTTGTTTTCCAAGGCATCCTATAGGTGATCTCATCGGTTCCTTCCTTGAACCCAACTGCTCCATCATGCTTGTTATGGCTCATTCTAGATGTTTCAACAAACGGTTTCCTAGCACTACTTGGGATAAGCTATAGTTAATGACGATCCTACATCTTCTAGGACCATAAAATCAACTAGGTAGGTGAAATTTCCTATAAAGACATGCATGTCCTCGACTCTTCCCACAAAGTTGCAAACCTCCCTGATACTTAGTGGTCTCTCCTAATATTGAGTCGCTTCATTCATAATATCATTGTAGATGCAATGACATTACATTGATGGGGATTCCGATTCATGTAAGCGTGGTCGACACCCTATATCCGATCATACAAGGGATTTTTAAGTTCCGTGATTTCCTCCTAATCTTTGGGCATATCCTAATGATAGTGATCGTGGATTATCGATTATGTATCGATGGTACGCAATCTCTTCCTTAATGGGGTAAAGATTGAAGTAAGCACTATTTTCCACATCCACGCTTGTTGTTTATCATGCCATTTTCCGACCATCGCTAATCATAGAGCCAACTATAGCATACCGACTACTTTCTCAACAATTTCCTAATTGTACCATCGAATATTTTCGCAAACTCGGCCTGGGTTTCTACTACATAGCGGCTCGACTCAGTTGTGTTGGTTATTGGGTCGGGTTTTGAGTGACATTGAATTTTTGTGTGGGTTATCATGGTGGTTGGTTATCACCTTCCATGATGAAAAGTGATGAGGTTACCGAACAAAGGTCACGGAGAAGGGGATAGACCAAGAGAAAGCTAAAAATGAGAAAAATTTACTTGATAGAATCACAAAGAACCTAAACGAGGTGGACTACTAACTAGCTATTCTATTCCGCGCAATGCGCCAAAACTTGATAACGCTCACACGCGCGTCGGGTCAAGGAAACTTCCTTTCTTCGAGCAAGTTTTATAACACCCTAGGCAGTGAACCTAATCGTTTAGTGTGTAATAGGTTAGCCAGGTATTGTACCTTTCGGAAAAGGAAGAAAAGGACAGAAGGTTAATTGAAAGATTTTTTATCTTTTAATTTTTAAAGAAAGGTCTTGGGTATTGGAGGGGTTTATTTTCCCAACTCAATAATTAAATAAACAAGGGGAAAGTATGAATAAGGTTTCCGAAGATTTTTAAAGAGTGTTTACATTTTTTGGCCCAAAATTTCTCCTATTGATGGTTGAGTTGGCCGCCCAAACTTAAGAGGGGTTCTAAATTTGGTGGTTTTAATTTTTGAAATTCCAAAGGGTCTCCCTACAAACCCTTGGGATGGTAAAACCAACGTGATGGTTAGCCTACAACTATCGGGTAATTTTTCAATTTCACAAAGATAATAAGCTAATTCCAACAATTCCCATCCTTCCTAATATTATCAATAATAACCCTTATTTAAAATTAATTTCTATTCTAGAAAAACAAATAAATTGCCATAAACATCACCTTCCACCTATCAAACAAATAATTAAGGGTAAAATTATCCTTATTAAGAGGGTTTAAACCCTAAAATACATCCACCTTATTCCCAAAGGTTTATCAAAACCTCCCCAAAGGGAATTTCACCATATAAAATTACTTCAGGCGCACCTTATTTCCAAAGGCTGTTGTATTGTGGTTTGGCTTGGGAGTTAACCTTACCCCAACCAATTCTTGGGTCTTTTATTTTATGGTGTTTGATTGTTCAGGTTGGTTCCGTTTTTAATAGGCTTTGAAAATCTGAACTTGGTTTAATTTCAAAAACTTGGGAAAAGTTTGGATTAGGTTTAATTTAAAATCTATTTTGATTGAACTTTTCCTTTTTTTTTTTTGGCTTTTGTCAAATAAATATTCAACAATTTTGTTCAAATTAAAATGAAAAGGATTTTGGCTACGTACAAAGTGATAATAAGGATTAAACACCTAAAAGGTATTTAAAATTATCGATAATTTCATTGACTTGTGCATTACTCAATTGCAAATCACAAAAAAGTAGCAAGGCGAAGGTTTTGGGTTGGGAAACTTCTCAATACCGGCTTCATGATCTAAATGTTAAACCATTTTTGGTCATTTTTAAATGGTTTAAAAAAAAATGGGTGACATTTGCAACAAAGTTCTTGTGGCCTCTAAGGGGGTTTAACCTTTGAAATCATTCCGTGTAGACTTGGCATTGTTTTCTTGTTTAATTACAAAAACATCACTTGTTACAAAACAAAGACCTTGAATGGAACTCCAAAAGTGCGTGATTTACCTAACTTCACAACTTGGAAATTGCCCAGTTCCATAAAGGAATTTTGGTTTAAAAATTTAAAACCCGTGGAACCATCCTCTTTTGCTTTCAAAAATTTACCGGCGTTGATCCTCCTTGTTCCAATTGGAAAGGATTTTGTTGGATTTATGCTTGAACTCTTTGGGTCCATAATTAATTTCAAAAATTTTGGAAAATCCATAAAGTAATTTGAATTCCTATAACTAAATTCTTTCTTGTTTAAAATCATCTTCCCTCATAAATTTTAATAACAACAAATCAAAGTTTTTGGAAATCAGGTTAAAATTGGACTTTAACCCTTAATTTTCCCAAAATTGGACCGATTTGTTTTAAAAATTTTAAAAAAATATAAAATTTTGGTTCCGGTCAATTATAAAGAAGGGCAATATTCAAACAAGATTTTGAAAAACCAAAATGAACGTTTAGAAAAGGAAGTCATTGAATTAAAAAACAAATTAAAACGTTTAGAAAAAGGGAAGATAGCAAGTGGGGATTGTGAGCTTTGTGTTCAACTTCAAACACTAGTTGATAATTGTTGGGAATAAAGCTAACAGTTACCACTAATAGGCTTGTGGAAGACACTGCTGAAGAATGTACTAGCAGTGGAAACACATTACCACTGCTAGTACATATTATTACGACTGCTATTAGGATAATTATAATAACCTAAAATACGATACGGCATTTGATCATTTAATACGTGCTTAATTTAAATTTCGGGCTATACGTTATACGTTTAAAAAACTACAAATACGAAATACTAAAATCTAAGTTAGGCTAAGTCAAAATAAACTAAATGCTAAATATGAATTACAACTAAATCCCAATAACGTATATTCCTAAGCTATATTACGTATTATATGTCCTAAAAATACTAAATGGTACACAACTTATACTACAATTAATATAACTTGTTAGATATCATGTAGGCCAAAATATTTATGTTTAACACAACAAATAAGCAATTCAATGATAGGATAATATTGTGGAATTCAAAAGAGGAAGCAGTTTCACCCCTCCTCTTGACTCGGCAACATTCAAGTACTTCCTCCCCATTTACTTCAACCACATCTCACATTTGTCACTCACTCCAAACCCTACAACAAAAACTGAAAACGGCAAACTAGTTCTCTCCAAGAAATCAAGTGGTACGAAGAGTTAACAAGGTGGTAGATCGCGGGTGATTGGATCGGAGGTTTTGGTTTGGTTCGAACGTCGTTTTGGTTCTTTGGTTTTTGAATATTTCGTTTGGTCTTCTTTGAGGTATCTCGATTCTTCTTCGTTTGGTTTTTGAATATTTCGTTTGGTTTTTGAATATTTCGTTTTGGTTCTTTGGTTTTAGGGTTTATTTAAATATAATAACTTATAAAATGTTTAATATTTAGTTATTTGTCTAAATAAACCCTAAACTTTAAAAAGTTACACTTTAAACCCTCAATTATTATAAGTTATTATATTTAACTATATATTGACTAATTAAGGATATGAACATTAAAGCTACTAATTTAGGAACTTATTTAATATGAAAGTTACTTGATTCGGAAAGTTACTATAAACGGAAAGTTTCTAAAATTGAATGGAATCCTAATATGAACAATGATGAATATAAGATAGTTTTCTAAAACTTAAATCATTGTTATGTAGATCCGCGAAGGAGGGGTTAGCTTATTCTTTGTGCGTTCGAGTGTTTGATTTGCTGTGCTAAGGTACAGATATTCTTTCCCTTTTCAGTAGGGATATCCTTGTACGTTCTGATCCTTTGATATGATCCTTTGCTATGATTCCCCAATGATGATCCTTTGTATGCTTTCTGAATTGATTCGTATACTATGATTCTTCGATATGATTCGTTTCATGTTTGACTTCGATATGATGTGTTATGATAAGCTTTAGTTGCTATGATTATACGCTTATGATTCAGTATGATTTGGATATGATTATGATTTGTACGTTCTGCCCCTTTTGTTACGAGCCAACTAGCTATGGAGGTACCATGGTCATGTCATTGATGGCACCAATGGCATGAAACTATCTGGGGCGGTGTGATTAGTCCCCGGCGTCCCCATTTTGGTTTGATATGATATGATTTGTTATTTGTGGTGCCTTATTTGCATATGTATACTTGTCTAGCTAACGGGGTACATATTGCCTTTTGTATGTTTGGGGGGCGTATGGATGCATCCTAGGATTATGATTTGATATGATTTGTATGACTTTGGCGTTTGGGCTGTGCGTGCCTTGCACCCCCTCTCGCACTTTGGTACTTGTGAGGTCTCCCCTCCCTGAACCCTTTTGTAAGTAGTGTCCTTCATGTGGCATGCTGGACGCATAGGATTATTTGCTCGTGGGCATCTTTCATTTGTGATTCATTATACTTCATTGGATTATGTATTCGTATGTTCGTTGTGTTCTCCATGTGGCATGTTGAACACCTCTTGCTTTGGTATTTCGTTATGTTCTCATTTTGACCTGGTCCTTCATTGCTTATGTTCTTCCATTTTAAATATTGACACTCATGTGATTATGTGCTTCCATTCTGTCATTTATGCTTATGATTATTACCAGTTTCTGTATATCTGTTCACTGGGCTTTTTAAGCTCAGCCGTCTTCTTTTCTTTTCATGACGGCAGGTACTAAGCGGGGAAATGGGAAAGAGTGAGAGATTGGACTTAGAGACTACCCAAAGTTGATGTTTCTTGGACTTATGTTTTGATTTATGATTTCGGATTATGATTCTTGGACTTGTATTTCCTTTATGTTTCATTTGGATTTTGGTTGTTTTATCACTATGAGGTTGTGATGTTCATGACTGATTTTATTTATGATAAGACTTCCGCATGCGTAACTTTATGCTTTGTATGACACCATAATGTGGCATTTTGACCCGTCTCGGGTTGGGGTGTTACAATAATTGTTATGTAGTCGTATATAGATAAGTATAGAAAAGATCTTGTGTATATTCTATATAGTTAGCATTATACTTATCTTGTAAAGGACTCCTTGTGCTATAAAAGGAGATCCTATGTCATTGTTCTTGGTACGTATGCTTCAAGGTGTAACCCTAGTGATAAGCAAGATCACTCGTATTATTCTCAATAATATTGAAGCTTTGTGTTACATTGTTCTCACTTACAATACATCATACAATCTATATTCTGAGTATTAATAAGTATATTCCGCGTACTTATTAATATAAATCAAAGTATCACTAACACAAGGTGTGTGTTTAGATCCATCAAGTGGTATCAGAGCCAGGTTCTGATACTTTGATTCAGAAGATCCAAGGAATAAGCTTAACCAACTCACTCAAATCAATGGAGATGGAAAACAACCAGTCCAACTCTGCTCCAAGGCTTTCTAAGCTCAAACTTAATGAGTTTGAGATGTGGAGGATAATGATTGAGCAATACTTTCTCATACAAGACTATGCTCTATGGGAGATCATCTTAATCGGTGATTCCTTCAAGTCTCATAAAAGACCGAGAAAGTTGGTGACACACATGTTGTAACAGTTTCGACACGAGACTAATGATGAAAGATCAAAGAAGAAGAATGACCAAGGCCGAAGTTTGTTACTAATGACTCTTCCTAAAGACCATATCATTGCTTTTAGCAAGTTCAAGACAAAAAAGAACTTTTGAAGAGATTTTCTCGGTGTTTGGTGGCAATGATGCTACTAAGAAGACTCAAAGACATTGTTGAAGCAAAGTTATGAAAACTTCTCGCTTCAAGCAATGAATCACTTGACATCTTCACCAAACTCCGTAAGATTGTCACACAACCGATCGTGTTTGGAATTGAGGTAGAAAAGGAAGATCTCAATTTGAAGTTTCTAAGAAGTTTGCTCACGAGTTTCATACTAATGTTACAATCGGAATATAAACCGTAGATTGAAACTATGAAGCTAAATGATCTTTACAACAACTTCAAACTTATTGAACAAAGATTGAAAAGGTGGAAACTTGGTACAAGCTCTAGCGACTTGGCATTGTTGTCAACCTCTGCTGGCGGTGATGATTCAAGATGACAATGATGATGATTTTGCCACTGCTGGTTCTACAGCCTCCATCGGTAATGCTAGTGTTACCACCGCAGTTCAAAGAAGAAGGTTCTTGGTATTGAGATCCTACCTTTATGCCTTTATCTCCACTCAAGTTAATGGCTCTATATTAACTCATGAAGACATAGAGCAAATTGATGATGATGACTTGGAGGAGATGGACATAAAGTGGCAAATAGCTCTTCTTAGCATGAGGGCTAGGAAATTTTACAAGAAGACTGGCAAGCCAATTAACATCAATGGTGGAGAAGCTGCAGGGTTCAATAAAAAGAAAGTAGAGTGTTTCAATTGTCACAAGTTGGGGCATTTTGCTAGAGAATGCAGAAGACCAAAGAAGCAGGACAATAGGTCTACTTGGTACAAGAAAAAGAAAGAACCAATTGTGGAAGAACCAAAGGCAATGCCGAAATTGATGGTGTGAGCTATGATTGGAGTTTCATGGTCGATGGACAAGAGGAACACCTTTGATGTCTTTTATTGCTGCTGAACATGCTCTCATGGCCTTCTCTCGACTCGAGGTACAAAACTTTGAAAGTTTTTCTAAAACATGTAGGGCTTCTAGAGAATGTGAAAGGCTTAATGAATTATATGACAACCAAAGAACGAGTTGTTTGTCGCTAATTATACCGTGTCAAACCTTAGAAGAGGCATATCGTATTAGAGAAACAACTAGAGCATTATAGAGAAAATGAGTCAAAATACAATGATGATATGATTGTTCTTAGAGAGAGTTAGATCGTATGATAGCGTGAATGAGGCATTAAAGAAGAGTTTGAAAACTTAAAAGATAAATGAGAATGTCAATTTATTTGTTGACACTTGTTATTATCGCCTAAGTCAATTGATAAAATTTGGAATGCTCAAATTACTAGTAAAGTTAAGTCCGGTATGGAATACAATCTGCTCCTCCACCACTAAGGGTGTTCCATCACCTCCGGCATAGATTTAGCTCATACATGCTAGAAGAATTTCGTGAACTTAATCTTGAATATGGTCCTCCCAAATTTGTGAAAAGTGGGAAGCGGTTAAGCATGAATCGATGTTTTGAAAGTGCAAGTGACTCATCCGTTGTAGATGAGAATGTTAAAAGAATGAAGAGGCTTCTATCCCAAAAGTTGTAAATACTATTACAGAGGAACCTAGGAAACAAGTTAACAAACCTAGATCAAGCTGAAGGTATGCCGAGATGTATAGAACAAGTCATCAACCCTAGGGGTAACCGGAGGAGTTGGAATCATGTAAAATCTCAACAACTAGGTAGTGAGTTTGTGATGAACAATAAAGCATGTCATATCCTGGTAGCTTTAATCATTTACATGCTAATTGTGACTATCATGTTAGGAGAAGGAAGTTTATGGGAATAAAAGGTGGAGTCTAACGGGTTTCAAAACAAAATACACCCTAATTCACACAACAACATGATCCCAAGAGCGCTTCAACTAAGAAGTGGACTTAAAACTTTTGCCATTGCTAAAGTCATAACAACGCCACCGTAAAACACTTGTTACAAGTGCAAAATCCAAAACAACTTTTGTAAAATCTGCACAAACAGAGAAAAGATCTTTTAATAATAAAAGGGTTCAATATAACCAACAGTGGGTACCAAAAACTAAACCAGCAGTTACCACTGCTCAGTCAAAAGTTCCCACTGCAAGGGTTGTAAAAAAGAACAAAGGAAACATGGATGTTAGCCTTAATAGTTTTATTAGAAGTGATGGTCATTCACGATTAGAAACTTTATATCGTGTGTTAGATATTGTGATAGAATAGTCAACGGGCTCGTGGATTGGACTAATCTAAATGGGTATTAGTTTAGTTAAGCTTGCCTTATTTCCAATCCAACCCATGTCCAAGCCCACGAAGCCCATAGAAAGCCTTTTAGGGCAACAAGTCACTTAGACTATATAAACCCCTCAAAGTCTCATTTGAGGGGTGTGCTTGAATGTGTGTGTGTGTTTTTCCTTTGAAATAAAACATCTTTTGTTTTCATCTTTATCTTCACATACACGATCCATATAACATCAAGTCACCATCTTTCTCACCTTATTTCTACGCTTTGTTTGTGTTTGTGGTTAACGTGTTTCTACGCGTATAGTGATAACGTGTTGGGTTTGTGATAAGGTTGATAAAAGTAAGGTCCTACAATTGGTATCAATCGCCTAACAATGTTTTATGTTGCACATATAAAAGAGCATCATATAAACCCAAAACCGTACCTAGTTCGGAAGCAAGGTTGCATATGTTGCACATGGACTTATGTGGCCCAATGAGAGTTGAAAGCATTAATGGGAAAAAGTATATCCTTGTTATCGTCGATGATTATTTGAGATATACATGGGTTAGGTTTTTGAGATCAAAAGATGAAGCACCGTGCATCATCATTACCTTTCAAACGTATTCAAGTACTTCTTCAAACTCCGCAGGGTTGTAAGAACAGCAACGACATCGAATTCACTAATCAAGAGTTAAGAACTTTCTTTAAAGATGTTGGAATTACACATCGACATCGCTTGTTAGAACTCCACAGCAGAATGGGGTAGTTGAAAGAAGAAATAGAACTCTTGTGGAAGTCGCCGCACAATGCTAATCTATTCTAGTGCACCGTTATTTCTATGGGTCGATGTTGCCACCGCTTGTTTCTCTCGTAACCGATCCCTAATCCATCAAAGATTCAATAAAACCCCATATGAGCTTGTGAACAACGAAAACCCGATATCTCTTACTTTCACGTGTTTGGCGCTTTGTGCTATCCAACGAATGACAGAGAAGATCTAGGTAAATTGAAAGCTAAAGGTGATATTGGAATCTTCATTGGATATTCGATAACTCGAGGGCATTCTGGGTGTATAATGAAGAACTAGGAGGATCATGGAGACCATGAATGTGAAATTTGATGAACTTTCACATATGGCTTCGAGAGACTCGCTCTAGAACCCGCACTAAACCCGCAGACTTCGGACACATCGTTCAGACTCGTACCTCAAAGAGCTCAATCAACTTCGCTTGACAATCCTAAAGAACAAGAATGGGAGAATTTCTTCGAGTTAATGTTCGATGAATACTATGGTGGAACTCGATGAATACTATGGTGGAACTTCGACAATGCATCAAACCATCATTCCACGCACCCGCTCAAAATCATCCTCCACCACCAACAAGATGCATCTACAACGGTCGAAACCAATGCACCAACTCCATCTACATCATCTACATCTACTCAATTTCTTGCACCCGCTCTACCAAAGAAGCTGATGAGCAAAACCAAAACCGAAATGATGCAACGTTAGATGAAGACTTATTTGAAAACCCGCTTGCTACGGAATCACCGAATCTTCTTCAAGCTTACGACAACCATCTAACTCGCATCACGATAACCAACGGTATCCTTCTACTCAAATGGACAAAACCACCCAATTGAACAAGTTATTGGTGAACCTTCAAGGCCAATTCGGACGAGACGTTGATAACGCTACACGCTGCTGCTCGGGGTCAAGGAAACTTCCTTTCTTCGAGCAAGTTTTATAACACCCTAGGCAGAGAACCTAATCGTTGTAGTGTAGTAATTAGGGTAAGCCACGGTATTGATATCGCTCTCTAGGGAATAGGAATGCTAGTAAGAAGTTACTACACTAAGGTTAAGGTTGAGGAAGATTATTTTTTATCTTTTATATTTTATGAAATGGAAAGGTACTAATCTCGGGTATTGGATTTGGGAGGTTGGTATTTCACCGATTACTCTACTATTATCTAATTATCTAAACTAAGGTTGTGGGAGTCTATGTCTAATTAATGTGTGCACGATGATAGTTTAAAGATGTGTTTACTTAGGTTGTATTACTCCTTAATTATCTCCTATTGATGGTTGAGTTGTCACGCCCTTATTCTTAGTAGCGTTGTGTGTCTAAAGTTGTAGGTATGCTTCTCCCAACTCTTTGAACTTACCAAAGGGTCTCGCCTACAAACCCACTAGGGATGATAAACCCTACTCTAAGGCGCTTTTGGATGGTTTAGCCTACAACTACTCGTGTAATTATATTCTAAGGTTCACAAAGATGAATCAAGCATTATACACAACGAATGACCTATCGCATTACTAGATCATTAATCAACTAAGATAAGAAACAACCAATCAATATTCAATAATTAAGTTTCATACTCCTAAGCAAACACACAAATAAATTAGCCGGACATGGAAAACATGCAAGCATACACACAAATAATCAAAGACATAATTGTATTAATGAAGTAAAGACTTATCTTGATGTAAGATAGGTTTAAAACCCTAAAATATCGTACAAGACACCTTAGGTTCGGTTTTAGGTTTTCACCCCAAAAGACTCTCCACAAAAGACCGAAAATTCGGATTCTATATATAAGATTACATATGCGACGGCCACCTTATGTTTCGTGGACGCCGCCGTGTCGCCGCTATTAGGGTTTCGCCTTGGCCACGTTAACCTTGCGACGGCGCCACCTTATGTCCGCGACGCCGCCTCTTCACTTCTCGACGTCGTCGGATTGCATCTAGGCCGCCCGAGTAGCGACGGCCTACTCTTTCACAACTAGACGCCGTCACTTGAAAATACGAGTTTTGAGTTATGAACCGTCACAAAATCTTGGGACGGCCGCAATTAGCACCGACGCCGCCGCTTCTAATTTCAAAGAATCATGAGTGTCTCGATTTTGACTTTGGCCATTTTCTTCATATATTCGCTACTTTTCGTCCAAATAAGTGCCATTCCAAGATTTTGCCTTCAAGAGACCTAAAAGTGAAAAGGAACGATATTAAGCAATAACGGATACAAAAGTGATCAAATAAGGACTTAAACGACCCTCAAAATGGTACCTTTAAAACCTTATCAAATATCCCTACACTTGTTATTTGCTTGTCCTCAAGCAAATGTGCTTTTAGCCAATTAATTTATAAGTTGGGGTCATGAAGCATTAATTCAAAACGGTCCACAACACATATAAGCCCCGAAAGTCATAACAAGCACGGAATTACATACTAGCACCTCACATGGGGTGTTTGGATACTCACATCTCTCTCGGTGTATATATGAAATATAACAAATAGGAAATGGAAGATAAACACTCATTAACCGGTCCTAGTACATAGATTACCATAGGCTTGAGAATAGATCAAACCTCCATCGCTTTGGCGAAGCACCTAGGAAAGACTATCAAAGAGGTCTTTTAAAGGGTTGTAATGTTAGGCTTACGGTAGGGAAACAAGGGTTTGGTGGGATAGGCTATTTAGTGGTGGTAAGTCAAAATCTCTATGTTAATTGATATGAAGAATGGCGTTGCTAAGCCAAGACTCGACACACTAAACTCTAGATAATCAAATAAACAAACATAAATTTAAAGGATAGATGTAGGATGGTAGCCGTATTTTTTTTTTTTTTTTTTCATACACTTTTACTCTACCATCCTCTAAGATAACATCAAAATACTAGGATTTATAGACATATCCTACACTTGAGTTTTTATTACTCTAACGCTAATTTGACCCGATTTGAAAAGATCAAACACTTGGGGTACATTATTACGCAAACAAAGGGAATTTGAATTTTAACGCCCTTCCCGTCATTTCATAAACTTTAACTTTTCCCATGAATCCCAATCGTCCCAAAACTGTATACAAAGGATATGACTCGACTTAGCAACTTATGCAAGCAACTAGATAATTGAACTAAGGGTTTGGGGTGATAATAAACATTTGCACTAAAAGTGAGTGCATAAGGGGTAGGCTAAGGCGATTTGGGTGTATATTTGGGAGTGGGGTGTAAACAATGCTCTTCATTGATATTCGAAAACCGAAACATCACGAGAACCGCGAAAAGGATAGGCTCGAGGGGTTAACTAGGGTATCGTGTACTAAAGATGAGTACAACGCAGGGTGTGGGGAATTACTCAACCGATGTGGAAGAAGTAATTATATTACGGTATCAAACAAGGGTTATCCTAATGCCTCTTATCATTTAGTTATTCCTAACTACACAAGTGTAGCCTCACTTGCGATCTCGGAATGCATCACAAAACAAGTTCTAGAATCTAATATACTACCGGTTCACACTCTAAGCATTAAAGATGAATGCTTTAATTCCTACTAATCTAAAGGCGATCCTCACATTTTGGTGGAATTTGGGTGGTAAAGGGTTTTTTGTGCTAGTCATGCAACTTCCTATCCATGAGACGCTTTTGTTAAGACTAATGGCCCACTCTTATATGTCATAAAAAATTTTAAATTTGGTGCCAAAATTACCCTAACCGACATTTTCTCATGGTTTATTACACAATCACAATTGACAAAGCAAATAATCAAGGGTAAGCATAGTTTCAAAGTTCCTGCTTTATTTTCCCTCCCTACACTTAAACCGAACATTGTCCCCAATGTTCTCGAAAGTATCAAAGTTATGATAAAAGAAGGTAATTAAAAACGAAAGAAACTAATACTCCCCGATTAGCTCGGTAAGATCCGTAAAGTGGTGGTTAAACTTTTCAAGAAGAATTATTGCGTGAAAAGCTCCTTCCAATCTTATGTAATTTCTTCTTGACAAACTAAACCCGCACACTTGAAGAAAACAAACGAAACCTTCACAGAAATCGGCGGTAATAATATATATAAGACTCGATTTAAACTAGGATATAATGCTTGTGGAATGGATGTTTACTGAATTTCTAAGAAAATTAAGACCGAAAATTCCAAAAATTTATAAGTAGCTCGTAAAACGAGAAAAAGTAATCGATGTTTTACTCCTTCCCGACGCCTGTCAGTTGCAATCTGACGCCCACAAGTTATCCCGACAAAAAGCGGTCTCGATTTGGAAAAAATTCGAAAATTTACATCTTTAGAATCGGAAAATTTCGCAAAACATCCATTATGACTGATACAAGCATTTGACTCGAACAAACAAACATAAATATCTTTTAGTTAATTGTTATTCTCATGTTTACGCTTTCTTTTGAAAACGTGTGTAATCCTCCCTACACTTATCCCTTATGTAAAATACCTTTATATGCAATTAAGACGAGGTTAAAACAAAATAAAGCATTTTACAAATTTAAACATGAGGATAAACAATTAATAAAAGATATATGACACTAACAAGCAAACAATTAAGCATGGGTTGCCTCCCACGAAGCGCTTTTCTTTATTTAAGAGTCTTGTAGCTAGACTCATAGTCGTGCTCTACGCTTTCCTCACGCATCCTCAATGAGAATTCTATCATGTTGACAAAATCTTTATCGACTCTATACCTAGGCCCTAGAGTTAAGCAATCCTTATAATAATGCCTCCTTCTTTCCCACATGAATTTATAACCTTTTCAACATCTTCCTTGCTTTTGTCCTCAAAAGCTTTGATGTTGTCTCGATCATAAATGGACAAGTGGCCATACTCGCTTGTTTTCCAAGGCATCCTATAGGTGATCTCATCGGTTCCTTCCTTGAACCTAACTGCTCCATCATGCTTGTTATGGCTCATTCTAGATGTTTCAACAAACGGTTTCCTAGCACTACTTGGGATAAGCTATAGTTAATGACGATCCTACATCTTCTAGGACCATAAAATCAACTAGGTAGGTGAAATTTCCTATAAAGACATGCATGTCCTCGACTCTTCCCACAAAGTTGCAAACCCTCCCTGATACTTAGGGTCTCTCCTAATATTGAGTCGCTCATTCATAATATCATTGTAGATGCAAATGACATTACATTGATGGGGATTCCGTATCTATGTAAGCGTGGTCGACACTCCTATATCCGATCATACAAGGGATTTTTAAGTTCCGTGATTTCCTCCTAATCTTTGGGCATATCCTAATGATAGTGATCGTGGATTATCGATTATGTATTGATGGTACGCAATCTCTTCCTTAATGGGGTAAAGATTGAAGTAAGCACTATTTTCCACATCCACGTTGTTGTTTATCATGCCATTTTCCGACCATCGCTAATCATAGAGCCAACTATAGCAATACCGACTACTTTCTCAACAATTTCCTAATTGTACCATCGAATATTTTCTCGCAAACTCAAGGTCGGTGTTTCTACTCACATAGCGGCTTGACGGTTGTGTTGGTTATTGGGTTGGGTTTTGAGTGACATTGAATTTTTGTGTTGGGTTATCAAGTGGTGGTTGGTTATCACCTTCCATGATGAAAAGTGATGAGGTTACGAACAAAGGTCACGAAGAAGGGGATAGACTAAGAGAAAGCTAAAAATGAGAAAAATTTACTTGATAGAATCACAAAGAACCTAAACGAGGTGGACTACTAACTAGCTATTCTATTCCGGCAAAGCGCCAAAACTTGATAACGCCACACGCCGTTCGGGGTCAAGGAAACTTCCTTTTCTTCGAGCAAGTTTTATAACACCCTAGGCAAAGGAACCTAATCGCTGTAGTGTAGTAATTAGGGTAAGCCACGGTATTGATATCGCTCTCTGGGAATAGGAATGCTAGTAAGGAGTTACTACGCTAAGGTTAAGGTTGAGGAAGATTATTTTTATCTTTTATATTTTATGAAATGGAAAGGTACGAATCTCGGTATTGGATTTGGGGGTTGGTATTTCACCGATTACTCTACTATTATCTAATTATCTAAACTAAGGTTGTGGGAGTCTATGTCTAATTAATGTGTGCTCGTATGATTGTTTAAAGATGTGTTTACTTAGGTTGTATTGCTCCTTAATTATCTCCTATTGATGGTTGAGTTGGCACGTCCTTATTCTTAGTAGCGTTGTGTGTCTAAAGTTGTAGGGTATGCTTTCTCCCAACTCTTTGAACTTACCAAAGGGTCTCATCTACAAACCCACTAGGGATGATAAACTCCTACTCTAAGGCGCTCTTTGATGGTTTAGCCTACAACTACTCGTAATTATATTCTAAGGTTCACAAAGATGAATCAAGCATTATACACAACTAATGACCTATCGCATTACTAGATCATTAATCAACTAAGATAAGAAACAACCAATCAATATTCAATAATTAAGTTTCATACTTCCTAAGCAAACACACAAATAAATTAGCCGGACATGGAGAACATGCAAGCATACACACAAATAATCAAAGACATAATTGAATTAATGAAGTAAAGACTTATCTTGATGTAAGATAGGTTTAAAACCCTAAAATACTATACAAGACACCTTAGGTTCAGTTTTAGGTTTTCACTCCAAAAGACTCTCTACAAAAGACTGAAAAATTCAGATTCTATATATAAGATTACATATGCGACGGCGCCACCTTATGTTTCGTGGACGCCGCCGTGTCTCCGCTATTGTGGTTTCGCCTTGGCCACGTTAACCTTGCGACGGCGCCACCTTATGTCCGTGACGCCGTCCTCTTCAAATTATGACGCCGTTTGATTGCATCTAGGCCGCCCGAGTAGCGACGGCCTACTCTTTCACAACTAGACGCCGCCACTTGAAAATACGAGTTTTGAGTTCGAATCACAAAATCTTGGGACGGCGCCGCAATAGCACCGACGCCGCGCTTCTAATTTCAAAGAATCGCGAGTGTCTCGATTTTGACTTTGGCCATTTTCTTCATATATTCGCGCTTTTCGTCCAAATAAGTGCCATTCCAGATTTTGCCTTCAAGAGACCTAAAAGTGAAAAGGAACGATATTAAGCAATAACGGATACAAAAGTGATCAAATAAGGACTTAAACGACCCTCAAAATGGTACCTTTTAAAACCTTATCGACGTCAACTTGCCACTGATTGCGACTTGTGCATTTACCTTTGCTCAATTTGCAATATCGAGCCAAAGAACATTCGTGAGGCAATGGCGTAACCCGCTTGGATAGAAGCGATGCAGGGAGGAACTTCTCAATACCGCCTTCATGACTCTTGGGAAATGGTTCCAAGACCCATTGACGTTCGCGCCATTGATCTCAAATGGTTATGGAAGAACAAAAGGGATGAAGAGATGACGAATTCGCAACAAAGCTCGCCTTGTGGCCAAAGGATACGAGACAAGAGGAAGGATAGACTTTGAAGAGTCATTCGCGCGTAGCTAGACTTGAAGCGATCGGATATTCTTAGCCTATGCACTCACAAAAACATCACGGTTTATCGATGGACATTAAGACCGCGTTCTTGAATGGAACTCGAAGAAGAAGTGTACGTGAGTCACCGTAAGGCTTCATCGACTTGGAACATCCGACTCGTCTACAAACTCAAAAAGGCAATCTATGGTTTGAAACAAGCTCCAAGAGCGTGGTATGACGAATCGTCCTCTTTGCTTATCCAAAACAATTTCACCAAAGGAACAGTTGATCCTACCTTGTTTACACAAAATGCAAAACGACATTTTGATTGTTCAGATTTATGTGGACGACATCATCTTTGGGTCCACTAATCCTAATCTTTCAAAACATTTTGAAAATCTCATGAAAAGTAAATTTGAAATGTCCATGATGGGGAACTAAAATTCTTTCTTGGTTTACAAATACATCAATCCCTCATGGAATTTTTATAAATCAAGCTAAATACACAACCGAGATTTTGAAAAATCATGGTATGGATAATTGTGACTGTCGAACACCAATGGTAACTTCACCAAAATTGGAGCCGATTTGTTTGGGAAACCTATTGATCCAAAGAAATATCGAGCATGATTGGTTCTCTCATGTACCTCAACGCTAGTCGACGGATATTCATTTTGTCGTTTGCTTATTAGCACGGTTTCGTGCTAAGCCTCACCGAATCGCACCTCAAAGAGGTTAAACGAATCTTCGGACACAAGACATCCAAATACATGGGACTTTGGTATCCGAAGGAACCGGATTTGATCTAATTGCTTTTTCGGATGCGGACCACGCAGTGATCAAGTTACTGACAAAAGTACATCCGAGGAGCACAATTTTGGGTGAAAAGTTAGTCACCGGTCTTCAAAGAAACAAGATTGCACCGCACTTTCAACCGTCAAGCCGAGTATGTGTCTCTGTCTGCGTGTTGTGCTCAAGTTCTATGGATGAGAACACAACTCACAGATTATGGCTTTACTTTCGATAAAATACCTATGTATTGTGACTCGAAAAGTGCCATAGCCATATCATGCAATCATGTTCATCACTCAAAGACTAAGCATATCCGTGTCCGCTACCACTTCATCAAAGAGTACGTCGAAAATGGTACTGTTGAATTATTCTTCGTGAAGACTGATTACCAACTCGCCGATCTATTAACTAAAGCCCTTCCAAAAGAAAGGTTTGACTATTTAGTTCGACAAATTGAATGCGAAGCCCAACCCCGAGGAGTTAGAATATCTTCTCGAATCTTCTTGAAAATGATTTTCCAAAAGCTTCACTGTAAATAGTTTTGAAAACAAAATACAAAATTTGAAAACCAACAAAAGCAAAATATAAAAATATAAAATTTCAAAAATACAAAACAATATAAAATCAAAATCAAAAATATTCTTCTCACGACATGTCTCTTGTATAATCGATATTCAGACGCTTCTAGAAATGTCATTCAACAATGATACGGGCATGTACGGATGCTTGAGCGAGAGTTCTTTAATTTGTTTTCAAAACATGTCGCTTCTCAAAATTTCTTCATAATAATGGCTTTCGTATACTTCAAGATGAAACCGGACTAAAATGATGACTTTTGATTATTTTCAAATCAAAACTCGTGCTTTTCTTGAAAATCACAAGTGTACGCTTGAAAGGCACTACATTTAAAATGGTGAGAAATCATCATCATCTTGAGCACCTTTTCAAGATTGTTCAAAAGATTTTCAAAATCTTTCAAAATATTTTGTGCTCAAGATAACTCCTCTAAAACCCTTTAATTGATTATGCTTTATTAAAGGGGAGTATAAAACAAAATGTTCCAAATTCATGCTTAAATCATATCCATTTGTCTCCCAAAAGACTTTAAAATGTTGTTTAATCATTGATATCAAAAATATCACAAATATGCTATTTTTGAGGGGAGGAGACGTGATTAAAATGTGATCAAAAGTTTAATGATCGTTGTTTGAATCTCAAATGAGCTCGACTCGCTTGAAACCTATGAATTGACGAGGAATCATGTACCATCTCGAGAAACTTTCTATGACTTGACCAGACGGTAATAATTTCAAGATAGTTCTCTAGTGATGTAAACGTGTCTCGAATCGGTCTTGTTCATTTAAAATCGATCAATTCAAAAGTGCAAACTCTACCCTCTATGTACAGATTTACAAAACTTATAAGCACATGTGAAGGGGAGTTTACGAAAATATAAAACTCACTTGAGTGTTTCAACATGTTTTCTATCATAAACACTCTGAAAGATGTTCAAGAAAAATGGTTTTATGGCAACAATAGGACAGTCATGGAGTTATAAGGTGTCTAAGAATAGGAAATTCATCCTATGATCCGCCAGAGCCGGAGGGATCTACCCAAGGACACCACCAATAGTTACTACTAGAAGTCCTTAGGTATGATTGAAAAAAGGAGTAATGTGAGAAAGGAGAAAGAAGGGGTTGAAGAATTAAAAAGAAAAGTAAAAGAAAGGGTGAAAAGAAATAGCCCTCCATATTCAACCTTAGGGCAGAAACCGGGTTCAATACATATGCTACTGGTTGTCACTAAGATGACACTGGTATTGAAGACAAAGACGTCATGGACCCAGTGACGCACTGCACTAAACCCTCTAGCCACTCAATTCCTCTTAAAAGGATTTGTTTCATTCTCACTGGGAACCCTACGTAATCTATCGGCTTTCTCTTAGAGATCGTTGGTATTGAAGAAGGAGACCCTCTCCCTAGTCTCCGCTCAGGAAAACCAAAATGCACTATTGAGTCTAGAGCCACGAGATTCATTAAAAGATCTCATAGGAACACTTGACATGACATCGCTTGTTGTTCATCAATAAGGGCACAAGTGATATATTATAGAGTCCTACGCAGGTCTTAGCAATCTGCCGAACATTTATGAGAGGTTTCACAATTGTGATCCTCGGTGATTGAATGGAAACTCTGCCGTGGTCAACATCATGCACCGACAGCGGGTCACTTGTAACTCCCGTGGATTACGCTTAGTGTGTCTCAAACGGTCTACAATCGTGGGTGATGCTTGATGTACCTCAATACTCATCCGAACTATAGGTGTATTTCGGTACATCGCGTTATCTCACTTGTGGGACTCCGGTTCAGAACGGCCTCTGTGAGAATTAGAGACATGTTTTCACACTATGATGTTAACACCTCGAAATTCAAACTTGTAAGTGCGGAATCCGCTTATTACTAACTTGTTTTTATGTTTTCTTCTTATGGAAGCTCCGGAGCGGATTGATCGTGCAGATTCTCCACATGCTCATACCAACAACACATGAAAGTTCTCATCAAAATCAAAGGCAACACAAAGTTAAAGATGATTATTCGTCAATGTCAAAGAATCTACAAAGTATAAAGACTGAGAACTACATCATTGGTAACCAAAAGTCAAATAGAAGTGTGAGCATGGTGGAGAAAGACGTGGAGACACCAAACCAACAAAGTTGACAACGAGACAAACCACATTAATCGATCACAAAGCATGAAGGAACAAAGAATTAAGACTATTCTATATCTACACGCAAAGTTCAAGCTCAAGGAAAGTAAAGATCTTATCAAGTGGAGCATCTTTTGAATGACCACCCCTTAGGAGGAGATTGTTAGCCTTAATAGTTTTATTAGAAGTGATGGTCATTCACAATTAGGAACTTTATATCATGTGTTAGATATCATGATAGAATAGTCAACGGGCTCGTGGATTGGACTAAGCTAAATGGGTATTAGTTTAGTTAAGCTTGCCTTATATCCAATCCAACCCATGTCCAAGCCCACGAAGCCCATAGAAAGCCTTTTAGGGCAACAAGTCACTTGGACTATATAAACCCCTCAAAGTCTCATTTGAGGGGTGTGCTTGAATGTGTGTGTGTGTTTTTCCTTTGAAATAAAACATCTTTTGTTTTCATCTTTATCTTCACATACACGATCCATATAACATTAAGTCACCATCTTTCTCACCTTATTTCTACACTTTGTTTGTGTTTGTGGTTAACGTGTTTCTACGCGTATAGTGATAACGTGTTGGGTTTGTGATAAGGTTGATAAAAGTAAGGTCCTATAATGGAAAATGCTGTGAAGGCCTCAGCACGTTAGGAATGGAAACCTAAAGGATTTACCACAACAACCAATCCCAATGGTGTATCAATGACCTTTGATAGATATAACTATATTGATACACGAGGCAGATCCAAGTCAATCATGGATTGGGTCTCCAAAGGAAACTAACCTCTTTCTTATATGTTCAGGAACATCCAAGGACAAAGAGATTAGATCAAGGCTACACAGATAGTGGATGTTCAAGGCACATGACTGGCAACAAGTCCTATCTCTCAAATTTTGAATACTATGATGGACAGTTTGTCAACTTTGGAGGTGGAGTTAATGGAAAAGTTACTGGTAATCAAAACTGGTAACTTGGATTTTGAACCTGTGTACTATGTAAAAGAGCTTAAGTATAATCTTTTCAGTGTGTCACAAATGTGTGACAAGAAAAACAATGTTCTTTTTACTGAAGATATGTGTTTTGTTCTCTCTAAGGATTTCAAGATGCCTGATGAAAGTCAGGTTCTTCTTAAGATTCCTAGAAAAGGCAACTTATGTAGCTTTGATATGAACAACATTGTTGCTAAAGATGGTTATGCTTGCTTGCTTGCAAAGGCCACAGTGGATGAATCCATGTTATGGCATAGAAGACTTGGTCATATTAATTTCAAAACCATAAATAAGATTGTTAAAGATGGTTTGGTAAGAGGCTTGCCTCAGAAAAGATTTGAAAATGATCAAACCGGTGTTGCATGTCTTAAAGGCAAACAACACAGAGCTTCTTGCAGGTCAAAGTTGGTTAACTCTATTGCTCACCCACTTCATATGTTACATATGGACTTATTTGGTCCTACATTTGTGAGCAGTTTAAATCTTAAGAAATATTGTCTTGTTGTGACTGATGATTTTAGCAGGTTTACATGGGTTTTCTTTCTTAGAACTAAGGATGAAACAACTGGCATCCTTAAGACCTTCATTGCAGAAGTAGAAAACCAATATGATATGAAAGTTAAAATCATTAGGTGTGACAATTGGACAGAGTTCAAGAATAAAGTTATGGATGATTTTTGCAGGGATAAAGGTATTAAAAGAGAATTTAGTGTAGCTAGAACTCCTCAACAAAATGGTGTTGCTAAGAGGAGAAATAGGACACTAATAGAGGCTGCTAGAACCATGTTGGCAGATTCAAAATTGCCAATCACTTTTTGGGCTAAAGCAGTTAACACTGTTTGTTATGTATGAAACATGGTTTTAGTAGTAAAAACAAAGAACAAGACACCTTATGAGTTATTTAGAGGTAGACCCCCTATCCTAGACTTTTTGAGACCATTTGGATGTCATGTCACTATTCTCAATACCATAGATTATCTGGGAAAATTTGAAGAAAAAGCTGATGAAGGGTATTTTGTTGGGTATTCCATGGTTAGTAAAGCTTTTAGAGTATTCAACTTAAGAACCCAAAAGATTGAAGAGAATCTGCATGTTGAGTTCCTAGAAAACAAAGTGAATGTCAAAGGAACTAGTCCAGAAAGGCTGTTTGATCTTGATACTCTAACCCATACCATGAACTATGTACCTATCTCTACAGGTACATCTACTTATGATTTTGTAGGTTCAGAAGAGTTTCTTGATGATGATGGACCAAGCAAGGATCAAGCAAATGATCAAGATGAATTCATTTTGCCACTTTGGGACTATGAAGATAATGATGATATTCCAAGGACTGGAGATGCTCAACGTTCTGATGATTCTGGAAAAGAAGGAGCTGACAATATGAACACTGCAAATCCTGAAAGCGGTGGAAATTCAAATTCCACCGATATGCGAAGTTTCCACCGCAACACCGTAAGTGGAAAATACAACTCGCTTCTGAGGAAACTCAAGCCAATAATGTTGAAATCTCAAATATGCCAATTGAGATTGCAGTTCCTCATACTCCCCATACTTCAATTCATAAATCACATCCTCTTGAAAATGTGATTGGGGATGTCAATTCACCAGTAAAGACTAGAAGACAATCAAAATTGCCTAATGTCCATGAATTTATTAGTGAAATCTATGAATCTAAGAATCATGAAGGCAATAATGAATGTCTATTCATGTGTTTTCTGTCACAAATGGAGCCAAAGAATGTATACAAGGCACTTGAAGATGAAAGTTGGGTGGAAGCAATGCAAGAAGAGTTGCTCTAGTTCAAGATTCAAAAGGTTTGGGTACTATGTGATTTACCTCATGGCAAGAAGGTAATAGGTACAAAATGGGTGTTCATAAAAAGAAGGATGAAAGAGGAATTGTTATCAGAAACAAGGCTAGGCTTGTGGCTCAAGGATACACTCAGGAGGAAGGTATTGACTATGAAGAAGTGTTTGCCCCAGTTGCAAGAATTGAAGCAATCAGGTTGTTCTTAGCCTATGCATCCTTTATGGGCTTTAAAGTCTATCAAATGGATGTAAAGAGTGCTTTTCTATATGGGCAAATTGATGAGGAGGTATATGTTTCACACCCTCCAGGCTTTAAAGACTCTGACTATCCTAACAAAGTGTACAGGGTGGTTAAAGCTTTGTATGGCTTGCATCAGGCACCAACAAAATGATATGAGACCTTAACTACTTATCTTCTTGATAATGGGTTTCATAGAGGTAGAGTGGATCAGAATTTGTTCATCATGAAAGACAAAAATGATATCTTGCTGGTTCAAGTATATGTTGATGATATCATTTTTGGCTCTACAAAGACAGAGATGTGCAAAGAATTTGAGAAGCTAATGAAGGATGAGTTCTATGGGTGAACTCACATTATTTTTGGGACTTCAAGTACAACAAAGGCCAGATGGTATTTTCATCAATCAAGATAAGTATGTGGCTGAAATACTAAGGAAGTTCAAGTTCTCTTATGCAAAGTCATCTAGCACCCCTGCAGACAAGACTACACGTCAAATTTTGAAGGAGAATAGTGGTGAAGCAGTTGATGTGCACATGTACAGATCTATGATTGGTTCTTTGATGTATCTTACATCATCTAGACCAGACATTATGTTTGCGGTGTGTGCTTGTGCAAGGTTTAAGGTCACTCCTGTGTTCTCACACTTGACTCTTGTGAAGAAGATTTTCGATATCTTAAAGCATTTCCTAATGGGATTATGGTACCCTAGAGAATCACCTCTAGAACTGGTTACTTACTCGAGATAGTGACTATGCTGGAGCTAGTTTGGATCAAAAATCTACTATAGGTGGATGCCAATTTCTTGGAAATAGACCGTGTCATGGCAAAGCAAGAAACAAACAATGGTGGCAAATTCATCAACCGAGGCGTAGTATGTGGTCACGCAAGTTGTTTGTGCTCAAGTTCTATGGCTTCAAAATCAACTTTTGGACTATGGGTACAATTTCATGAATACCATCATTTATATTGACAATAGCAGTGCCATTTGCATAATTAAGAATCCAGTTCAACACACAAATACTAAACATATTGAAATTAGACACCATTTTATAAGAGATTGTTATGAGAAAAGGCTAATACAAGTTGTCAAAATCCATACTAATGATAACTATGCTGATTTATTAACAAAAGGACTTGATGTGGGTAGATTTCAGTACTTGGTAACAGGTATTGGAATGCTTAATCCATAAATTTTTGTGTCTAATGGTCTTTGGTATTGAGGGAGATTTTGGTACTAAAATTGTTGTATAAGTTTGTATTGTATATGTTTGCTTGTATTTTTGCTTGTCCACTAACATTTATGCAGAGAATAAGGCTAACAGTGGAAAACACAATACAAGCAGTGGTACAAGTTACTCTCACAGTGGAAAAAGTAAAACAGAGAAATTCCATTGCATAAGAAAAGGTTCATTACATCAAACAGAGAGTGCTTACAACCACCATCAAAACACAAAATATAAAAACCTAACACAACCTACATCACCACATCCTACACTAGCTACTCCATTGGCTTCTTGCCCTTGCCCTCATAGTCATGCTTGTTCTTCTATGCTCTCTTCTTCTTGTTCTCAAAGGTTGACTGCATTCTTGGACAAGCAAGACCAAGAACTTGTGGAGGAGGCCTTGGCTCTGGTATGGAAATCTGCTTCATGTTGGAGAGAGCTGCTCTCAATGCTTTTTTCAGATCCCTTGGCAAATTCTTGGACAAGGAGTAGGTCTCATCATCATCATCATCATCTGATGAGCTGGAGTAGAACTCAAGAGAAGGTGTAGGCTTGGCAACAGGTGCAGACTTGGCAGTCTTCTTTGTTGGCCTCTTGGAAGAAGAGCTTGTAGCACAAGGTGGAAAGTAACCTGCCCATCCTGATGCCTCTAAAGATGACTCAGAAGCCACAATCTCTGTGTCAGAATCAGAAGAAATGTCAACTATATTGGGAAGATTGCTCATGGTGATTTTTAGGGTTCTTGTGCAAGTTAGAATGTGTTTTGATAAAGATTATGAAGATCCGAGCCCCTTTAAATAGGCAAAGTTGATCATAAGGGTTCATTGAAGGATATATTTATTTTTCCCTATTTTGGTAGGTTGAAAAGTAAATATAGATATTATCGGGTTGAATTTGGGAAGATATTTTTAGATAATGGCTTGGTTAAATGTAACTTTGGTTAAAACAAGTTGGTTATGCATATTCTTTGTATTATACTAACACTTGCAGGTACATAACCAAACTTGGCTGGGAGTTGATCATAAATGGTGTGTAACTGAGACACACAACAAATGGTTATTGATTCACCTTGTCTAATCCACATAAGAATCAACTAGTCCAGAGCAAACGGCTACTGGTAAAGACTTAACAAATCCGTTTATGGTTGATAGTTTACCAAAACCTATATGGTTATCAACTCACCATATTCTATATGATTAAGAGTTGGCTAGTCCATAGCAAACGGCTAATGGTAAAGACATATCAAATCCGTTGATAGTGGTAGTTTGCTAAAACTATAATAAGAGCGATCCAATTTACATATGTTTTACTTACCATCGCTCTTGCAAATTTTTGTGAAAAATTCCCATCGCTAGTTCACAGCTTCCATTGCCGTTGTTATTTTACCATCGATGAACTAGCCGTTACAACTGTTGTGTCAGTAACAAGTTTTTACTAGCCGTTGAGAGTAACTACTTTCTATATTTATAGGGTAAAATTTTTAGAAGATTATCTACTTTCCTACTTACAATTTATTCTCTTAAGATAAATTTTTTCCTTAGATAATTTCTTGCGCAAAACTCTTAAACCCTAATAGTATATATCTTTTTCTCTCAATTGGCGAGTTCATTATTTAATTCATACTAACACAACATATTTTTCATCAAAATATACTATGGCACCAATCACTTTGCAGATGCACACAACCAAGTGGCCTATTTGGAAAAGTCAAACGACAAGAGTGGCCATGTTTTTCATCAGATTGTGGATTTTCTAAACACTACTCATGTGAGGTATGCTTTACTTCTCAATCCCACAATCTATGTCTCTCAAATCAACCAGTTTTGGACCTCTATTACGTCCATCACTATTGAAGATGGAGACACACATGAAACTGTGGATGCTCTTAGAGCCACAGTGGATGGGTTATCTATTGATGTTACTGAGTCATCCTTGAGGAGAATTCTCCAATTGGATGATCTCAATGGTCTCATCACATTACCCATGCCAGAAATTCATGAACATCTTTCATCCATGGGGTATGATACCACTGATAAATAGGCTACTTTCAAAAAGAGTGGTTTCTGTCCTCATTGGAGATTTTTAATACATACTCTTTTACATTGCCTAAGTCCTAAGAAAACTTCTTATGAACAATTCAGTTCAACAATGGCTTACCCTTTGGTTTGTCTAGCCACTGATAGGATTTTTAATTGGTCTAAATATATTTTTACAAGTATGCAAGGCAATGTAAAGAGTTCCACAAAATTTTTGATGTATTCAAGGTTTGTGCAAGCAGTGTTAAATGAATTTCAACTACAACCCCATACAAGAGTTTATAAAATCCGTTGCCTTAACCCCAAATTTTTTCAAAATATGAATAAGGATGGCAATAGGGTTGTTATACCCCTTTTTCCTCAAATGCTTGCAAAGATTTCACAGGTACAGGGTGAAGATGCAACAATCCCAGTTGTATCTCAAAACACACCTACAATCACAGTTCCAAACATAAACTACACTCCATCAGTTACTCACACCTATGAGAGGAGGCAAAAACAGCCAACTTCTCTCATCACAACACAACATGTCCCTGATCCTCTTGGTTTAGAAACAAGCAGTGGTGGTTCCAGGCTTCCACCTAGTCCAACTAGGAGTGATTCTAAGCCAATGCCCTATAATTCACCTCTCCCAACAGGTCACACAGTTGGAAGTGTTGAGGGCAGTGGGCAACCTATAAAATTGATGGAACTATGTACCAGGTTAACTAAGCAGGTTGAATCTCTGGAGAAAGATTTGGCACAAGTAAAGGAGCAACATGCCAAGGATGTTACACAATTGAAAGCATAGATTCAGACTTTGAAGAAAGAGTTGCAGGGGTTGAAACAGATAAGGAAACCTGCAAAGAGAGTGATATCATCTCCATCCTCACCTCATGATGGTGACTCAGAGGGCTTCAGTTCAGATTTTGGGAATTCTCCCAAATAGGGGAGGAAAACTGATGCTGAAATCAAGGGGAGGAAAATTGATTTTGGAGATGAAGGTGATTTAAATGCAGATTTTGGATTTGATGAGCCAAGAGGTACTGAGGAAGTTGATACTCAAGAAGAAATTCCTCAACAACAACCAGAGCAAGCAACTTTCACTGCTACAACCACTGATACTATTCCCACTGCAGAGCAAATGATTCCCACTGCTGGACAAGATATTACCACTGTAGAGGAAGAAATTGAAAAGAATGAGAAAGGTAAAGCAATTGTGCAAAGTAAAGAGCAACCAAGAAGGAAGGTTTCAAAGAGAGAACAAGCTCAAATTGCTCATGATGCAGAAGTTGCTAGACAAATCACTAAAGATGAAGTTGCAAACAAGAAAAAGCTAGATGAACTAGAAATTGCAGACTTCATGGAGGCTAAAAGGCTGGACAGAATGGAAATCACTGATCTAATGGATGAAAATCCACTTTCCACTGTTCCACCCACAATATTCAAAGAAAAGACTCCAGAGTTTAGCTATGTACCTACAAAACAAGAGATTGAGTTCTTGATTACTAATGATCCAGTAGTCAAGAAGAAGGCAATTGACCTAGTTGCAGATAAGTCTTTAACTGAAGAACAAAGAACAGCACAGTTGAAGGACTTCATTCAAATGAAGAATAATCAAGCACTTCAAGATGTAATTGGTTCAGTCAGAAAGGGTCAAAAGAAACCAAGACAACCAACCAAGGCACAAGTTATCTCAAGGATGAAAGATTATTGTTGCAGTGTTGGTGGGTGGAAAAAGCATTAGTTCAAAGGGATGACTGATGATAAGGTGGTATCTTCAAAAGGCAAGATCAAGATTTTATTCCTATGAACTCTGAAGAAGAAGAAAGAAGATATCCTCATCTGAAGAGAAAATCCAAAGATAGTGAACCTCAGACACATAAGAAAACAAAATTTGCTGAAGAACAAGAAGTTCAATCTGAGAAATTCATCAAGAACAAATTTGAATGGTATGATTGTGATTGAAGAAGAAGATTTTTATCCTGACCCACTGCAAGTCAGACATCCTATTGTTGATTGGGAAGTGTACACTGCTAGCAATTTTGCTCCAACATGGAAGATTACAAGGCTAGGTGGTGAAACTTCATCATTCATTCAGTTTGAAGAACTTATTAAAGCATGTGACATACATGATCTGGATACACTGTGGAGATTAGTTCAAGAAAGGTTTGATGCTGACAAGCTTAAAGATATGAAGGAAATACAGTTATGGGTTGATCTAAGAAGGCTCTATGAACCAGATGCTAATGATACTTTCTGGAAGTTTGAAGCTCAATGTGTTGGTACTACATGGACTTACTATGATTCATGTGAAGTTCATCATCTTTCTACAAATACTGGAGTGGATGCATTTATGTTTTCTGAGAAAGAATACCCACTCAGAGCTGGAACTCTCACTATGATATTGTCTACAACAATAAGAGTTCATGAAGATACCGAGAAGGTCAAAGCTTTGTTACACAGGCTTCAAGATCAATGTTCAAGAGCTATTCAGGATTTAAAAAGAAAGTGAAGTGTTTGGAAGAATTCCTAAATCCTTGCAGATAATGAAGATTGAAGAAACTTATTAATTTGCAGAGAAATCATAAGTTTAGGGGGGGATTGTTGGGAATAAAGCTAACGGTTACCACTGATAGGCTTGTGGAAGACACTGCTGAAGAATGTACTAGCAGTGGAAACACATTACCACTGCTAGTACATATTATTACCACTGCTATTAGGATAATTGTTATATAGTCGTATATAGATAAGTATGGAAAAGATCTTTTGTATATTCTATATAGTTAGCATTATACTTATCTTGTAAAGGACTCCTTGTGCTATAAAAGGAGATCCTAGGTCATTGTTCTTGGTACGTATGCTTCAAGGTGTAACCCTAGTGATAAGCAAGATCACTCGTATTATTCTCAATAATATTGAAGCTTTGTGTACATTGTGCTCACTTACAATACATCATACAATCTATATTTTGAGTATTACTAAGTATATTCCGCGTACTTATTAATATAAATCAAAGTATCACTAACACAAGGTGTGTGTTTAGATCCATCAATAATCTTGATTCCAAGATTGCTAGAATGAATACGAATACTCTAAATACAATGCTAGATAGTGTTAAAACAGGAAACAATCAAAAGGGTCTTGGTTTTCAAGAACATAATGCATCAACTAGCGAAAATAAAGAAAAAAATTCGTCAAAGAAACTGAAAAACAAGCTACTGTAGTCACGGATCCCACGGATCCCTTGAAAAGGGAACCGACTAGTGTAAAACCAGGGATCCATGGGTCTGCTGATGCAAACAGTAGGAATAGTGTAGCTACTTCATCTAGAACCAACTTTGTTATCGTTAATAAGAAGAAACCAACCCACATTACTGTTAGACAACCACCACCACTAAAACAAAATCAAAGTTTTATGAGAAACAAAGGTCCATCGTTTTCAAAATCAAACACATTTATAAGGAGACCTAATAAGGTTTATCCGAGAAGTAACCACCATCAAATGGGATGGAACCCTAATGTACAAAACGGTTTTCCATTTCAAAACTTTACACCATGGAATGCATTTTCACCCTTTTCATATATGCCTAATATGAATGAAATGTATAACACTAATGGACCCATGAACAAATGGGGACCAAACTTTTGAGTTAATTGTTTTCTTAGGTGTGCTTAAAGGTTGACCTAGATCCGGATGAATGGATCAAGGATAGCGGGTGCACGAGGCACATGACCGGTAATAAAGACTTGTTTTCCACATACGAATCCTTTAATGGAGGGAATGTGGTATTTGGTAATAGCAAGAGCAAAATCATCGGTAAAGGTACAATTTCTCACAAATATTTAACCATTAACGATGTGTGTCACGTAGAAAACCTAAACTTCAACCTTCTAAGTATAGGACAAATATGTGATAAAAAGTGTAACGTACTTTTTAGTGAAACCGGTAGTAAAATATTGAAAAACGGTATTACTATAGGAAGAGGCATTAGAAAATATGGAGTCTATGTCATTAAAATCGGTAATGAACCTAAAGACAAACTTCTTCTATGGATGATACTTCGACCTTATGGCATCGAAGATTGGGTCACGCCAATATGCGACTTCTTCAATCGCTATCATCTAAAGAACTAGTAAGAGATTTACCTAAATTAAAATACGAACATCATTTTTGTGATGCTTGTAACGTAGGAAAACAAGTCCATGCTAGTCACAAAGCTAAAAATATGGTCTCTACTACTAAGTGTCTAGAACTACTTCACACAGATTTATTTGGTCCATCCGCTATTCAAAGTTATGGAGGTAACTACTATACTTTGGTCATAGTGGATGATTACTCTAGGTACACATGGACTAAATTTTTAAAGAATAAAACTGAAATGTTTGATTACTTTGTGTTAGGTCACCATAATGTAACACAAGTAACAATATGTAAGAAATAAGATGAATTAGAGATCGGATGAACACTAAACACAAACACACGAATGAATATGGGAAAGTTATGCGTAAGATATAAGTGAAAGTGAACAACCAACCTTCTAAGGAAGGTTTACAAAGGTATTTATAGGGGAAGGGACTAGGGCAACACTACAAGTCCCTTTCCTTCCTTATTGGACATGGGCCAAGGCTTATGGGCTTTCTACATAAGCGTTGCCATTAATACAAACATAAAAGCCTAATTAAGCAACCTATTACATATTGATTACCAACACTTGAAATATAGTTTAGGAGTGATTCCAACAATCTCCCCCTAAGTGTTGGTAATTAATGACTTTAGTATTCTTGAAAAGTTGTTGGTGCGGATGTAATAGTTGCTTTGACGTCTTCTGACATTCTTCTTTCTTGTGAGAAAAAGTGTCTTGATTCCAACAATCTCCCAATGTGAGGATCTTGTTTTTCTTTGAAGTTTTCAACTTTGACGTCTTCATTTATCTTTGTTCTTTGTTCTGGTGTGGATATAGTGATGTTATGTTGTTGTAATCTGCATCAGGTCCGCTTCGTTGCTCAGGTGTCTCCACGTCCTTCTCCAACATGCGCACACGCTCTTTGACGTTGGATTTCAGAATTGATGTAGTTCTCTTTAGTCTTTAAACTTTGTAGATTCTTTGGCTTTGACTAAGAATCATTTTGACTTTTGTGTTGCCTTTTGAGAGAACTTCAATTTTTGTTGTTGTTGGTATGAGCATGTGGAGAATCTGCACGATCATTTCCCAGGACCATCCATAAGAAGAAAACATAAGAATTGGTTAGTGATAAACACCAATCGATCACTATGGTCGTTTCTTAGAGAATTGACCACTACGATTGTTCTTCTGATGAATGTCTTGATTCCATTCACCTTGGTCGGGCGAATCAGCCGTCCAAATCCCATAAGGGACAGTTGGCACTACATTGAACGAGTTCAAGTAATGACCCACAGCTTCAGGACTCGATTCTTGAAAGAAATCTCCTTAGCCGGATTTCCAAAGACTTACAAGTTCGAACTTGAGCGTGTTAACAACATAGTGTGAAAACACATCTCTAATTCTAGCAAAGGCTATTCTGAACCGAGTCCTCAAGTAGGATAACACGATGTACCAAAGTACACCTACGATTCGGTGAGTCGTTGAGGTACACCAAGCATCACCCCACGATTGTAGACCGTTTGAGACAACACTAAGCGTAACCCACAAGGAGTTACCGAGTGACGTCTTTGTCGGTGTTTGATGTTGACCCTAGCGGAGTTTCCATTCAATCACCGAGAATCACAATTGTGAACCCCTCATAAATGTTCTCGACAGATTGCTAAGATCTGTGTAGGAATCTAGAATAGTATCACTTGCATCCTTAATGTTGAACGACAAGTGATGAAATGCCAAGTGTTCCTAAGAGATCTTTTGATGAATCTCGTGGCTCTAGACTTAATAGTGCGCTTTGGTTTTCCTAAGCGGAGACAAGGGAGAGGGTCTCCTTCTTCAATACCAGCAATCTCTAAGAGAAAGTCGATAGTTTACGTAGGGTTTCCTGTGAGAATGCAACAAGCTTCTGTTGAGAGAAACTTGAGTGGCTAAGAAGGTTTAGTGCATGAGTCACTCGTCCATGACGACTTTAATCTTCAATACCGGTGTCATCAAATGACAACCAATAGCAAATGTATTGAACCCGGTGTCTGCCCTAAGTTGAATAATTTGGAGGGCTATTTCTTTTCACCCTTTTCATTACTTTTCTTTTTAATTATTCAACTCCTTCTTTCTCCGATTCTCATTTTCTCCTTTTTATAATCATACCTAAGGACTTCTAAATTCTAGCTATTGGTGGTGTCCTTGGGTAGATCCCTCCTGCTCTGGCGGATCATAGGACGGTTATTCCTAACCTTAGTCACCTTATAACTCCATCCTATGTTGCCATAAAACCATTTTCTCGAAAATATCTCAAAGTGTTTATGAATGAAAACATTTTGTAACACTTCAAGAGTTTTGTATTTTCATAAATACTCCCCCTCCACATGTGCTCAAGTGTTTTGACAGAAATCTGCACAGTGAGGGTAGAGCTCGCACTTTTGAATTGATCGACTCAAGATAGAAAATTCCCAGCGAGACACGGTTACGTTGCATAGTTAAAGAGTTGCATTGTTAGCTTTTAGGTGACAATTAGCTCTAATAACTATCTTGAAGGTGTGGACAAACCTCGAAAGGTTGTCAAACCCGTCAAAGTTCATGTCTATCATGAGTTTCTCGAAAAGGTACAATCTACTCGGAGACGGCTTGGAAGACAAATCTTTTCGATGTATGACAATTCAGATCTTGTCAATTCATGGGTTAAGTCTTAGCACACGAGGATTCCATCATATTTACAACATATTTGTATCACACAATTTTTCTCCCCCTCAAAAATGACATATATGTTATTTTTGATGAAATGTTGATATTGAATATGTCCATTTCGAGTTTTGTGGGAAGATTTCCACGAAGAGCGTTTTGTGAACAAAGATTTGTAAGCAAATACTCCCCCTCAACAAGTAATATTAACTTTTGAGGTTTTGAAAACATAAGGGGAAGTACTTGTTCTTTTGAGCAAAACTTTGAAAAAATAAAAGTTTTGATAAGTTTTACTCAAAAGTAAGAAGCTTTCGCTCCTTTTATAAGGATTGTGGCACTGATGCGTACCACATGGTCCTTTCATTACAAGAACGGGTTGTACACTGTTATGTGTGCACAAGCCATTGTCAATTAAAGAAATCATATCATCCAAATATCAATCAAAGAAATGAATTAAGGAGTACCAGGCAATCCTTCAATAAGACCGGAGTTCTCTCTTGACGTTGATAGCCCGTAAGAGTGAAACTCTCTCTTCCGCCCACAAAGCTCTCTAGCCTCCGCATCTGATCCCGGTGAAACAGCCTTTCATCAATCCTTTTGATCATCTTTTTCACATCCCTCTTTTCTCTAGAATTCCACCGCTTCTTCGACCCAATACCTTCGTGAATCTCCTTCAACCGATACGCTAGCCTTTAGTGAAACTTACCAGTTACCGCAATAAAAAGATAAATTTACTTACATATTTCTATCTATCTATCTAATAATATAATGTAAAATTGTGGTTAAACTTAAACATTTAATTGCACTTCTTAAAACTCGGGTTGACCCGGCCGGTTAAAATGTGAACCAGTAAGGTAACCGGAAGGCAATTTTGAGCTAAAAACGCGGTTAAACCGGTTGAACCGAGACCCGGTTGCTTGGCCAGGTCAATTAGAAAACGAGTTTTTAAAACATTGCATTTTTCTAAATTGGTAATAAAATTATACCTTTACTCACACTTATATAAAAGTGTAGATAAAAACTTAGACATTACTCTCTTTTATATAATTGTAGGTAAAATAATACTTTTAGTCACACTTCTTAAAAAGAGTAGATAAAATTATAGTTTTGCCCACATCTTGTAAAAAGTGTGAGTAAAACACTACACTTTTAATCATACATTTACAAAAAGTGTAGGTAAAACTTCATGTCTCCCGACACATTTTATAATGTGTAAGGAAAACTTACACTTTTGTTTACACTTTTTAAAATGTGCGAATAAAACTAAGGGTGTGTTTCACAGGTCTTTATGTAATCATTACATCTATACAATTAGGAAAGAGATTGACTCAAGTTGTTTTTTCGGGGACAAGTTATCCATACCCTCCCATAGAGAGGGTATCCAATGATTGGGTGCATCGTTGGTTTGTACGGTATGTATCGCGGATTATACGGTTTGACCAAAACCTCCGATATGACAACATAGAGAGGGTACCTATAACACATCTTTTTTTTCGACTTTCTTGTAGTGGTGTCACTATATCTCACTTTTTAGGTCTTTATGTAATGATTACATCTATAAGTTGGTTCCTCTTTATGAGTATCAAAATTTTAATTTCTATAGCCGATATTTAGAGGATGGTGATTTGCACACTCTCAAAAATGATTGTGACACTTAAATTTTGAGTGTTTGGACATTTATACCCTCACATTAATTATAAATATCCAAACGATCAAAATTTGAGTGTCCCAATCATTTATAAGAGTGTGCAAATCATCTCCCTATTTCGAAAGTTAATTATACTCTTTTCTTTGGATCCTAAACAAAGCCACTTATCAGTATATATTATGGCAAGTGACATATATACATATATATCAAGTTTCAACTTCATGCACAAGACAATATGATGAGTACTAGCAACTTAGTAAGTGTGTGATGTGCAACAAAAAATGACCGAATTTTTTTTGCGTTCTTTTGCGAGTAAATAAAAGAGTAACACCCGACTTATATGCATAAAGAGATGCACTTCATCATATAACATAAATCAGAACCAAACATACAAAAGTACATCTCAAACTCTGGTTCGCGGTAATAGATAGACACCCAGCCGCAAGGCAGATTATTATCATAGCATCATACATGATGCATATATACATACATACATACACGATGACACATCTATATATGCCTTATACATGTGTTCGTGTATATATTCAACTTAAAAAAGCACATGGAATTACTGGTTACCCCCTCCTGGCAACTTGTCCTTGATCTTGCCCGAGAGTCCCTTCTTCTCATGCCCTTCCTCTCCTACATTTCCATATTCACCACCGCCTACGGTGTCACTGGCATGAGTCGTGTGCTTATCCGCATCATGATCACCGCCGGGCATCTTCTCCTTGATCTTCTCCACCACCCCTTGTTTCCCTTCTTTACAACCATGACCACCTCCCATCCCCATATTGGTTCCAGTACCTCCAACATCATGACCAGCAGTGGTTGAGTGAAGTGGGTTTTGAGCATGCTCATCAGTATGGTGACCCTCTTGCTTCGTGTTCTGTTCTCCTCCGTATTGGGCCATTTTTTGAAATGAAAAGGATTGGTTTGATATACAAGTGAAGAAGTAGTTAAAAAGATTTTCTTTGTGAATGTTGATGAGATTAGATAGGATTTAAAGGGGTTTATATAGAGATGAACTGAGAATTGATAATATGTAGACGTGGAAAATTGAAGATGCATGGCAGGAAAGATCACCGTACACGTAAGAGATCGTATAATCACATTCCAACAATCAGCCATAAGAAGATCGACAAGTGTAAATCCATATGTCGGTCCGATATTATGGAGTTGGTTTGTCGATAAGGCCGGTTTGGTAATTTGTATGAAGTTGACACTGTTTCAAAAGTGAAAACATGAGTAAAGTGTTTAACGTATTTGAAGATTTTGTTCAAGATTTGTCCTATATATATCAAAAAAGAAAAGTTATCTCATATAAACTAGGATAGTGTAATACAAACAAATGGTAACTGCGGACAACTTATTTTGAAACGGCAAGTTTCGTTACATACTTTAGAAGGACGCTAGAAGTAAAAAAGATTACAATGGGATCATACAACTAGTTTCAGATCCAAAATCCAATGACAAATTGATGTTTTCAAACCCATGACCTATCAATGAATGAGAAAATAATTTAATTTCTTCCCCAGGTCCCTTTATTATAAAAAGATTAATATAAAAACAAACCCCGTTGATAACGTAATATATTCGACTACTCGGATTAAAATTTGAAAAATACTCTCCGTCGTCTCAAAAAAAATGTCCACCTTACTATTTGTCATAAAATAAGTGTTCAGTTTTTATATATAGATAGTACTTATAACTGGTTTTCCTACTTTAACCTTCTAATCAAACTTGCATTAATTATTTGTTTTTTTTATTTCTATATTAACTACGAGGATAAAATGAGTTTTATCAATCAAAACTAGCTTTAATTACATGTATCATAATCTTTTCATTTTTTTTGTCTGTGGATATTCTTTTTGGGACGGAGAGAGTATACCATATCATATTTGAACTAACTAGTTGTTGGTAACATATATTGAACCATGAGCCGGACTGTAACTTTAAGCAAGGGACTTTGATATATCTTGGGGAAATTTGCCTTTTTAATGAAATAACATGTCACTTATTTTCAACTAAACTTAGTATTGTGTCGTATTGTCAAATCTATGTAATTTTAAATTGTCAAAATACCCCCTCATCACATTGTTACACACTTTTATACGATTGTCTACCTATTTTAATTCTAGTTCGATGCTTTTGTTTTTTGTATATATCGCAATTGAAGCTTATTACGAAATTATTTTTATAAACCCTAATATTTAAGAATCGAAATTCATTAAAAATTTGTATATGTAGTAAAATTGATCTCAAATGAAAGATGATCAAATATGAAAATAAAAATTATATGAATTGTTTAACAAATTATTTTTTATTTATTTTATAAAGTGTGTAAATGTTTAACAAAAGACATAAAAGAAAATAAAAAAAGTTGTAATAAGAGAGATAGAAATTGTGTGTAAGAGATGAAAAATTGTGTCTAAGAGTGGTAAAATAGAAAAGAAGTGGTAATTACGTGGATATACAAGTAGGAAAGATAAAAATTTGTAAGGAGAGAAAAATTAATACTTCGCAATATTTTTTTTATGTTAATAAAAACAAAATTCTTCCACCACAAATATATTAAGCCATTTTACGAAAAATTGTAAGAAAAACTTTAACAAAGCATAACAACATAGACATAAAATTAAAGAAGATAAAAAATATGTTTATTAGTATAATTTTTTGATGAAAAACTTTAATTACATATATGTGAAATGTACGATTAATGTGTAATTTGTATGAAAGAGAGTGTTTTGAAGCAAATGTGAAAAAAGATAATTCGCATGTTAAGTAAAGAAAATTTCGTCATTTCACATCAAAAAAAGAAGAAAAAATTGCAATATATCACAAAGTTAAAATAAGTTAGAAATAAATGCCATCTCAAATCATAAAAATCCAAATTTTCCAATACTTTTACAACACCAACGCCATTTAACTAAAGTGAACTAGAATTTTCAACCCGTAATACTATACATAACAATATTGAAGAGTATCTAGATCTACCGGAGGCATAGCTAGCAAAGCGTATAATACCAAAAGCTGTGTTCTTTTCATATAATTGTTCCAAACCTACAACTAGCTTCTTTAAATGTTTAAAACAGCAGATTCGTTATATCTTGCTACTAATTTGCATACAAATTAACATCCTAAAATTTATGTATCAATCATTCATCAACTTTACAACAAGACCTAATTTCTTATTTATGTACGTTCTGATTAACATGCAACTATAAAAAGATAAGTATGAAGATAATTAGTTATAGGGTATAACATTTCTTTTTTAAATAAATACTTTCACTTTTGGTCTCAGTGTGTTACTATAGAGTTAGTTATAGTTTCTATAACCATTATTGTAATTAGTTATCTTCTTGGATCCAAGCCACTAATCAGTATTACGGCATGCGAGATTTATATTATCATGTTCGTACTTCTTCAAGCACAAGACTTTAGGTGATTACTAGGTGCCAAGTGATATGTGTAACAAGAATTGCACGATTCGAATTTAGCCTTCTTTCTGGACTGAACTCTTTCTATCTCGAATGAACTTTGGTTATGTCATGCATTATTATTTATGGTTTGTTGGTGCATTTTCCTTGTAAATTCAGTCTGGATGGTACTCGAATGTTTGTGTTATGCATTTATGTTTCGTTGTTACGCCCATTTATCCACGCAAGACCATAGTGTGAGCTTAATCATTCACCTTATACAGTCAAACTTTTTTTGGTTGAACAGACCTTATCCAGTCAAACTGACCCATCAAACTTTTTAAGCAGCATGAATATGGACCATATTTCCTGATTTTATTAACAATAGATTCTCATATTACTAGTAAATTTTTAAGCAGCATGAATATGTATAATTAAAGAGATGCACTTCATCGTATAACACAAATAATCAAGACCAAACCATAAAAAAGTACAAACGAAATCGTGACTTTGTCTTATCAAACAACCAACGACAAAGCAGATTATTACATAGCCATCATTCATGATGCATATACACATATTTACAACACGATGATATGATGCATCCATACATATTTAAGCAAACACAAATGTTGATAAATTACTGGTGACCTCCTCCTGGTAACTTGTCCTTAATCTTGTCCATGAGTCCCTTCTTCTCATGTCCTTCCTCTCCTACATTTCCATAGCCACCAGTACCACCTACGGTGGCACTGGCCGGAGCTGTGTGTTGTTCGCTACCATGATCACCGCCAGGCAGTTTCTCCTTGATCTTCTCCACCACACCTTTCTTCTTCCTTCTTCCACCTTCTCCATCGCATCACGAACCTTCTTCAGAGTATGATCACAAAACTTGTGAAGCTCGTTGCACGCCATGAGACAGTTATGGTGAAGTTCAATGCGGTAAACAACTCCAAACTTTGGTTTCTTCACAATGGTGTACTGAGGAAGTTGGTTGATGTCGGGAAAGTGTAGCATCGGTTTAGTGAGATTGACTTTCTTCTGGTAAGATTCTACAGCAAGTTGAAGGTCTTCAACACGTTCCTGGATCACTATGCTTCTTATGAATATCAACAAAGGCGTGATGTACTGGAGCTGGATGTTGGTGGAGAAATGTCGCATCCGACCTTGTACCTTAGCCAGATACATGTCTTCAATGTCGTTGAGCGACAATCTCGGAAAATCAGTAAAATCATATTCCTGCTCGTCTTGGCGTTTGACTTTGATCTCTTCCAGGAATGAGTAATCCCACTTTGTAGCCAGACTGACATTCATGATAGCAACGATCCATTTGTCACTGTACACCTCTTTGTTTGATTTTAGAACACGCGACCACATTGTATAGTCTTCTTCATGCAGGCCAATGATGCATTCCATATTGTGCATCGAGATCATAATTCACCACATTATCAACAAACATTCTTGTGGCTTCTTCCTCGATGGCAACATTATTGGAGAAGACTGCTGCTGGGATGTTGAAGGTGAGTGAGGTAGCGTATTTCTTGCTTACATCGCTACCGTGTTGAAGAAATTCCAGGTCGTTGTTGAAGAAGTATTGGTAGGGAATCCTTTGTTGATCAGGTCGGCCAATAGTTGGTAGTGGCTTGGTCCAGTCAGTGTAGTATGGAGTCTTGTCAGGTCTTGTGAAGTCGATGTTAGATTCAGGGTTGAGCCAATCAATATTGTTGGACATAGCTCGTGCGATGTTGTCGAGATGATATTCAACTTCAATAGCACTATCGGAGCTGTCCTTAAGCAGTTGAAACACATCGTTCTTGATTCGGCATAACTCTCCTTTCGTCATCTTCTTCACTTTGAACTTTTCTTGAATAATCTTGACATGCTCCATGGTTCGACCATCTACCGGTTCTTGGCCTTCCGGTAATTGAGGGGTGGCATCAACCAGCTTGGAAAACCAGTCGTATTCATCAGTGTCATCTTCATCTAACCAAGATACAACTGAGGTAGACTTTTTCTTCTTTGGCTTGGAGGATGATGTTGGTTGGTGCTTGGTTGATGGTGTTGATGAGGGCGGTTGTTGGGGCTCAGGAATCTCTTCGTCATCACCACCGGTGTATTAGAAATGGTCACCAGTTTTCTCCTTTGGTGGTGGAGACTCAGAGTCCTGAGGTTTATCAATAGCAGGAGGTCGTTGAGAAGAACTTGTGGTGGTGGTGGTCCTTGGGGGTGGTGGAGGCATAAAGGATGATTCGCCTATTTTCTTTTGACGTTTAGGCTCAGAATCCTTGTCCGCATCATCGTCGTTTCTTGGTCTCTTTTCTTGACCAGCTCCTTCCTTGCAAGTTTGCTTAAGTTGATATGCCAACAATG
Organism: Chrysanthemum lavandulifolium; assembly: GCA_022545495.1. NCBI lineage: Eukaryota > Viridiplantae > Streptophyta > Magnoliopsida > Asterales > Asteraceae > Chrysanthemum > Chrysanthemum lavandulifolium. The sequence continues at coordinate 102,918,643 of CM040245.1, forward strand.
CTTCAAACAGTATTGATTCATCAAAGTTAAATTTCCAGATCGGGAAGACATCTGCATAATCAATTTTGAAATCAAATCAGCTTCAGTGAAAACAGGAGGTTGAACTGGTCGGATTTGCATCATTGTCGGTGTAGTAGAAATTGTATGCTTGACCAATGACATCAGATGTGGGTAGAGTTGCCTTGCGAACATTTCTCTTGTGACTCCAGGGACGGTGTCGAGAAGGAACTTATGAGTGTAGTCCCTAATCGTCTTGTCCATTTCACCCTGAATATCTCGGTTGAGGAATTGTTGGATCTGGTCTCTGTCCTCTGAGAACTTGTTCATCACATTTTGAAGTAAATTAACTCTGTTGGCCAGCTGATTCAATTTCTTGTTAACCATGTTTCGTTTCCTTGCTTTCCTGACAGCCTTGATAATCTTGGTCTTGGCACGTGATGCCCAAGTGTCGGTAGGTTTCTTTACTGATTTGGATGAAGATCTGGTGGTAGCATCTTTGGATGGTGGTGGTGATGAATGAGATGATGAATCTGATGAAGATGAGTCATGAGATGGCTTTGGGTCTTTAGGTGGCTCAGAAGTTTCTTTAGGGTTATGTTCAGGATTATCTTGAAGATAATTATCAGCTTCCTCTTGAGCTTTAGCCTCTTCATCAGCCTTTTCCCTAGCCTCTTCTTCAGCTCTCTCCCTAGTTGCTTCCTATATGTCTTCATCGGTTATCTTCTCATTCTTCTCTTGTTCCTCTTCTTCAAAGTCGAATATGATTTTATCCTCATGCTGCTGTTGCTCAGTTGATTCCGTAGTGGTGGTACAAGTTCCCTTATCGGGTTGATTAACCGCATCAAGAACTCGTGTGGTTAGTGCACCACCACTGGAATCTCCAGGGCCTCTGGTTTGTTGAAGATTGAATTCTGTAGCAGCATGTTGCACTCTCAGCTGCTTGAGAGTCTTGTGGTACTCTCTTTCTTCATCCTTAGGTTCATCGTCAAAACTTGCTTCTTCTTCTTGCTCAACAACTAGAGTTTTTCCCTTGTCTGATTTGGAACTTGGTGGTTTGTCATCTTACCTCAACGAGGTTGTTTCATCAGTAGCAGATTCAGAGTAGCGAACCACCTCATCAGACTCAGTATCCTCAGAGTCTTCGTCCTCTAGCTTAGGTGCCGGTTTAGGATTAGGAATGGCACCCTTAGATGGGACCTTTCTTTTGCGAGGAGGATTCCTCTTAAGATACTTGAGGGCACTCCCAGTGCTTTCTACACTACCATTGCTGCTTGATCTTCTAGTCTTCTTGACTGGAACAACAGTAGTCTTTTCATCCATGAACCCGAATTTGTCCTTACTCACGGCTTCAAGGTATCGACGATACGATGGTAAACTTTTGATATCATCGGTGAGAAGGCAATCCAGGAGCACTGCACCTTGTTTCTTTGTTGAGGAGTCCTTGAATCTGACAATGTTTAACATGGGCTCATACAACGCAGAATGATTGTTAGGGTCGTTAAGTCTCAAGGGAATGTCCCGATTTTTCCCGAGAATGTTCTGGATCAACAGCTTAGTGTATCTGATAAAAGGAACCTTTGTCCGGGCTTGAGATGGGACATCATGTCTTCCATATCGGTTGGCAAAGTCGATGTCTTTGTTTGTTGATCATGCCCCAGAAGGTTTGTAAGTGCATGAGTTTAGGATGCTCATGACCGCTGTCTCTTCCAGAAACAGACTTGGCGATCATGATGTACAAGGTCCTCCACGGTTGAGGAATGTTCTTTAAATCGATCGAGGAGTGCTTGGTAATAATTCCAGCAGCTTCATCATAGCCAAGATCGACCATGAATTGTAGTGTAGCCTCTTCACTTGGAATTGGTACATACTCAGCAGGTTGGATAGCAGCAGAAGAAGAATTGTTCGCAGATCTGCAACAGTGACGGTGACTTCCTTATCATTGAGAGTCACCGTGTGACATCTTGACCATCAACCTTTTCATTGTGTGCCGAATTGATGAATGTAAATTTCTGGCACAGTTGCTGAGTTGGTGAGCATATTGTTGTAGGGATGAGTTTTGAGTATGTCCACAACAATCTTGCATGAAGACTCAGAGCATGTGAAGTTCTCAAAATCGACCTTGAGGTTTTTCTTTCCAATCTTCATGCTGTAATCAGTAGGGAATATATCTTCCATTGTGAGCTCATTTGGTGCATTGACATTTTCCATGATGACGTCCATATCGTTATCTGAAAGGTATTGAGACAAAAGAACCAACATATCGAAAGACATTATGTTAGTCAAAAGTTGATTTTATTGTCCAATTTATTGAATTTGTTATGTTAATGAATGTTACGAGTCCAAAGTCACATGTTGTCCAATAGTCCAAAGTAGTCGTGATAATTACATGAGTATGTTAATTTTGAATTTTAAAGTCCAAAGTTTCACTCATTCACACAACATTTTAACTATTTTGCTTATTAGTGACATTTTGGTCTTATGACGTTATGAGTAACTTATTACAATTTTATACGCTTAACATTTCATAAGTAAAGTTATAATTTTGGTTTAAGCGTAGGATTGTAAGCTTATGCGTAAACATTGTAACCATACGCGTAGAACTACGCTTATGCGTAGGAGTCACTCTTACGCGTAAGAAAGCTTACGCGTAGGAATAGACTCTTGGCATAAAGCTTATGCGTAAGCGTAGGTTGGGAGCTTATGCGTAAGGTTTACTCGTAAGAGTAAGTGTTAGGATTTATAAAATCCATTTGTTAAAGTGTCGGTCACCTCTATATGTAATCTTTAGAAGCTCGTAGTCGTAGTTATTTAATGTTAGTTAGTATTTAGTTAAGTAACACCGTGGAGGATGGATGGGTCTTTACCCACTATATGCCTGATCCACAGCCCGTAGGGCGTGTCTTGTAAAAACTATAAATACCCTCTACCTCCCAAGGTAGGGGTTGGGCTCAATACCATTTTTCTTTGTTTCACATAGTTCCCAACTCTCTTCTCTTTCTCTCTCTATAACTTTCTCTCTCTAAACCTATTATACGCCCACTTTGTATTATGGTGTGATGTGTTTGTGAAATCCAATAGCTTACAATTGGTATCAGAGCCATGGTTTGATCACTCATCTTTCATGCTCTTTGTTTTAGTGGATTTCATAAGGTTTTTGGGGTTAAAAGTGTTTAGAAGAGTTTGAATCATTTGAATCATTTCTAGCGTTAAAGTTTGGATTTTGATTGTACTTTTGTGTTGAGAATCATCACATGTGCTTAGGTTTTGAATTGGTAGGCTTGAATCATCGTGGTTGGGTTGCTTTTGGCGTGTAAAGTGGTTGTTTTTGAAAGTTTTCCTAAGCGAGTTGAGTCTCGTATAAAGTTTCTTCGAAGCGAGTTGAGGTGTTTCCAGAAGCGAGTTGTCACTTCTGCGAGTTGATACTTAAGCGAGTTGTCGCCTAAGCTAGCTTCTTTGAAAGCGAGTTGTCTGTTTAGCGAGTTGTCTCTTAAGCGACTTGTGTTCTATGCGAGTTGTGCTCTAAGCGAGTTGGTTTATGCGACTTGGCTATTAAGCGAGTTGTCCCTTTATGCGACTTGTCTATTAAGCGAGTTGACCTCAAAGCGTGTTGTCCACTAAGCGAGTTGATCTCTAAGAGAGTTGGTTAGGGTGCGACTTGTCTATTGAGACTTGTCACTTCTTCGTGCTACATTTTACGGTTGTTCTTTTGATTTTGTAAAATCCCGTGAAAGAATCAATTTCCCGGTTTAACCAATGAATAGTAAAATCCCGTAGAATCTGGAATCATGTCTAACAACGTACCTACTATCGTCTCTTCTATAGCCGAGGGCGTTCAAGCGGCGGGATCGATACTCGTCCACCCATGCTAGATGCAGGCGATTATGACTCTTGGGCTCAATGAATCGATTATACTTGCTTGGGTAAGGAAAATGGGGTTAACATTCTCAAATCAATTGATGAAGGACCGTGCAGTTGAGACTACCGAGACATACTTGAAACCGATGTTGATGGCTCGGTGACATTAGGATTGGATAGACCAAAGACATATGATGAACTTCTCGATAAGGAGAAAAGAGATACGATGTGGATATTAGGGCCTCAAACATTGTACTTGGGGTCTACCAAAGGACATCTACAAGCTAATCAATCACAACACTGAAGCCAAAGCGGTTTGGGACAATGTCAAGATGCTTCTCTCGGTTCTAAATTAACTAAAGAAGAGAGAATCTCAAGCGTATGATGACTTTGAGCAATTTAAGATGAAACCAGGGGAAAGTGTCACTGAATATTACGTGAGGTTCCACAAGCTTGTGAATGACATGAGGAATATCAAAATGACTATGCCAAATATTCAACTAAATTCAAAGTTTGTGAACAACATGAATCCCGAATGGCACAAATTTGTCACTTCAGTCAAGTTAACAAAAGGTTTGAGGAACACTAACTATGAGCAATTGTATGCGTACTTGCTTCAGAATGAGAGACATGCTATGTTTGAACAAATGATCTTGGAAAAATTCAATTCAAATTCTGGTAATGCAAGTTCATCAAATGATTCAACAGCCTTTTACGCCAATGTAGGAATAACCACCAAAGCATCTCAAGTCATACCTACTAGTAATGGTAATCACAAACTCATTCCAGATCCAGGGTATAAACCACCTGATGGAAACGCGATTATGGAACATTTCATCAATCAACTGGCTCTAATGGTTAAGAAAAATCTGAACCTCACTCCACACACTAACAATGATATCATAACTGCATCCAATCTACACAATCATGCTATTGTCAGAGATGGTATGATCATGGTGCAACCTGTGCAAGGAAGACAATATGAACAAGGAAAGGGTGGAGTAGGTGGAGGGTATGTGGCTAATCAGAACTATGGAAGGAATGCAAATCAAGGACAAGGAAAGCCAATCAAGTGCTACAACTGTGGTGGTGAAGGACATATTGCAAGGAACGCACATCTCCAAAACGCCTCAAAATGCAGAGTATTTCGGGGACAAGATCTTTGCGATGCAAGCTCGGGACGAGAGCGGTTTTGGATGAAGAAGAGTTGTTGTTTCTTCTTTGAGGAAATGCCAAAACCTATGATCTTGATGTGGATGAGCGACCAATTCGGAAATAGTTCACAATCATCAAAATGCCTTTCAAGTTGTTGATTGTGATGCATTTGACTCGATGTCGATGATGAACCTCACGCCTGCACAATCTTCATGGCTAGCATTTCACCAATGGTCTCTCAAAGGTCTCATCACCACAACAGTTGGTCCATCCAAAGACTCGATCATTTCGGAGGTATTAAAACTATACGATGAAGTTGATGAGCGGAGATGCATAACAAAGTACAATCACATGAAACTAATGAATCGATATAGATAATGTGGGTAATAGTAATATTGTCCCATATGATCAATATGTGATACAAAGTGAAAGTGAGATCGTACCAAGTGATGCATCTTCTGCGATCAATGATGACTATGTTTTGATGAATACACCGCATGTGCCCACGATGATTCTGTTATCTCCGAATCGAATGCCTATAAAGAACAAGTTGCCATTTATGAACAACATGCTAAGTTTGAGTTAACTACCCGTGAGCAGGAAATGGATGACCAAATGCGTACAATTATTAGAAAAAGTAATTTTAGGGAAGAAATATTAAAACAAGAGCTAGATTCCTTAAAAGACAAACTAAACAAAACTGTTAAGCAAAAGCAAGAACTTCAAGAAAATGTTAAAGTGCTTAAACAGGAATTTAATGCTAAGGAAACAAAACTTTTAAATGAATTTTCCAACCTAAAAACTTTAAAGAACAAACTTGAAAACAAGTTGTACATACAGGGGAACACCATTCAGACTGCTCACATGATCACCAAGCATAGAGTTTTAAGTGATAAGCATAGTGTTGCTCTAGTAGATGAACCAAATCCTAAGGCCTGCATTAAAGCTAAAGCAGCTCAAAATGTAATCTATGATGACAATGAGATTCTTAAACCTAGACAGAAACCTAGTTGTGTTGAGTGCACTGTGGAAGATATTCAATTAGAAGATGCCTCTAGGGAGAAAATGAATAAGAAGCTAGAAGATCCTGAGTGTAAAAAGCAGAACATAACGGTTAAACCCCATGATTACACTAAAGAAAATTGGATTTCCCTGAACAAGTTTAAGCCTCAAACCCTATTAACGCCTGAACAAGTGTTCTGGAAAAAGGATATGGATAAGCAAAAAGTAGATAATCTTGTTGAAACAAACAATCCCCTTAGGAAAGTGCTTCCAGCTATTGTGTATCCTCCGAATACACCAATGCATTTAGTTCATAGAACTCTTCCCACTAAGAGCAAGACCTTAATTAGCCTGTATGTTGTTTATCAACTATTCGTTGATTTTGAGAAGACTTGCAAGAAGAGAATCACACCTATAGGGATAACTGAAGGGGAAAGGGGTTTTGAGCAAACTAAAGAATGCTATTTAACTGAGGTCATGCCTTTCTTTAAACAATTAAAAAGTCAATTTGAGAGTCTTAAAAAGGGAATAGACACAGAGATTAAAGAAATAGAAAAGGAATTTGTTGCAATGATAGTTGAAGTCAATAATTATGAACGTGAGCTTAAGAATAATGAAATTGAGATAAAGAATCTGCACATCATTAATGATAATCTGATCTCTCAATGTGTTGCTCAAGATGTGTTCTACACTGTTACTAAGTATTCTATAACTGCTTCTCAATTTCATGAATTATCTGTTGCTTTAAAAGTTTCCCATGATCGTGTCATTAAGCTTGAAAACAAAAACTCAAAACTAAATGAGAAAATTGACCAGGATGATCATGATAATTTGGTAAAACACTTTTCTAAATTGGAAGTTGAACATTTGGATTTGCAACTAAAATATCAACATCTCAAAGAAAATGTTAAAACCTCAAACATCAAGATATCCTCGGATGTTCTAGAGTTTGATGCAGTTTTTGAAATAAACAAACGTGATGAACATATTCGAGCTCACTGTAACACGATCAGAAAGTTAAAAACCCAAATTTCACAATTAAAGGGTGAAAAGAACAATGTGACTGGCTCCCAAATGTCGCCTCCTTTAGATTCTCAATTTTCTCAAAACTTTCATCTTCAAAACATCATTAATGTATTACAACAAGAAAATGAGAGTTTTCTAGAAGAAAATGAAAAGGTCAAACGACACTTCAAAGAGTTAAATGATTCAATGAAAGTCACTCGTGACAAAAACAATAAAAAAATAACTTCGTTACAAAAGAAAATTGAGAATCTGAAAAGTCGGGTAAAAGGAAAAATGCCACTTGTCTTTAATGAGAATGTTGCATCAAAGTCATCTGCAGATTCTAAATATACTATGACCGTTAAATACATTCCTCCTCATCTTAGAAATAACGAACTTGTGTTTCATAACTATTTCTGTCACCTTAAGGATAGTCTAGAATGTCTCTGAGAGATTGTAGAAGAGGATAGCTTAAATAAGCCACTTGTTAGTGAAATTAGGTATGCATGCTTATATGCCAAACGATCTCGGGAGTCATTAGAATGTTTAAGAGCAACATGCCCTAAATCCTTATGTGAGAAAGATAAAGTCATGATGCCTTGTTCTATGCCTAGTGCTAAGAATGCAACCCATTATATGCCCAAGATTAAGAAAGTGAACTTTAATGTGCCTTCAAGTAGTTCGGATCCCAGACTTCTAAACACGAAATGCAAAAGTAGCAAAACCAACTAATGTTCCCATTCCTCTACAGAGTAAAAGTGACACCAAAGCGGCGGTCAAAGCCTCAAGGCAACACAAAGAATGATAGGACCTTGCAAGCTAGGAATGTTCGATGGAATAGAGTAGAAGATCACCTTAGGAAGAATGAAACTATGTTGAATAAAATGAATCGTGTTGATTCTAGTGTTAGCTCTAAGCATCTTTGTAATTAATCTGATTACGCTACTTTTGGCAAAACATGTAATGATGATTGCTTTGTTTTGTTACTAATCATGTATGTGGTGTGAATGATTTGATTAATCTTTGTTAAATACCAGTTAAAATTGTTAATGCCAACAATCAAGTTAAGAAGGCTAGAAAGCAATGGTGGAAGAAGGTTAGAAAACATTGAAACCCACGGAAGAAAATTTAGTAATGTAGGTTATCGGTGGATACCCATCGCCGCAAATTTAATCTTAATGAGTTGTGCCCTAAATTATCTAAGTCAATGCCCATTAGGAAATGGATGCCTACCGATAGAACTATTCCTTTAAGAAGTGAACATACTTTGAATAGGTCTAATGCGTACACTAGCATCTGCATCTATCACTAATGATTCCATTGATTACGCTCGATGTGGGTGTTCCAATCATCATTACTAACCAAATGGAACCCATTCTTGCATGGGGATCCCAATTATCCAGTTATCCATTCTTGTTTGTGTTCAACTGCAGGTCGTTCAAATCGTTCTATGGTACTTAGACTCTCCAAGCATATGACTGGAGACCGGTCACGGCTCGTGAACTTCGTGAGCAAATTCATCGGGACTGTTAGATTCGGAAATGATCACTTTGGTGCTATTTTGGGTTATGGATATTATGTTGTTGGAAGTAGTGTGATCTCCGGGGTATACTATGTTGAAGGTCTTCGTCATAATTTGTTTTACGTTGGTCAATTCGTGATTCCGATCTAGAGGTGGCTTTTAGAAAACATACTTGCTTCGTTAGAGAACTTGATGGTGTGGAACTTTTAAGAGGAACACGTGGCACAAACCTATACACCATCTCTATCGAAGATATGATGAAGTCTTCTCCAATCGCTTGTTGTCAAAGGCTTCAAAACAAAGTCATGGTTATGGCATCGTCGTCTCAATCACTTGAACCGCCACCATTAATGATCTTTCCGAGAAGGACCTAGTAAGAGGCTTACCTAGATTAAAGTATGAAAAGGATCATCTTTGTTCAACATGCCAATTGGGAAAAAGCGAAATATGCCCACAAACCCAAACCCACAAACTCGCTTATGGAAGTTCTTTATACTATTCATATGGATTTGTGCGGACCTATGAGAGTGCAAACAATTAACGGAAGAAATATGTGTTAGTCGTGGTTGATGACTACTCTCGATTCACTTGGGTTAAGTTCTTGAGGACAAAGGATGAAACTCCGGATGTCATCATTAAACTTATCAAGCAGTTGCAGTTCGACTTAACAACACCGTTAGAATCATCCGAATGACAATGGGCCCGAGTTTGTCAATAAAGAACTTAGTGAGTTTTATGAAAGTGTTGGAATCGGTCATCAAAGAAGTGTTCCACGAACTCCTCAACAAAGCGGTGTAGTTGAAAGACGAAATCGAACTCTTGTGTAAGCCGCAAGAACAATACTGATTTATTCAAAGGTTCCAACATTTCTCTGGGCTAAAGCCATTGCCACTGCATGCTACACCCAAAATCGATCCCTAATTCACACAACTCATGGAAAAACTCCATATGAACTTGTCCATAATCGAAAACCTGATCTATCCTTCCTTCGTGTGTTTGGTGTTTTGTGTTATCCAACTAATGAGGGTCAAGATTTAGGTAAACTGAAAGCTAAAGCGGACATTGGAGTGTTTGTAGGATATGCACCAAACTGAAATATCATGGAAAAAAATCACGTTACGTTCGATGAGCTGACCGGTCAAATGGCTCCAGGACAATCAAGTTACGGACCCGCATCACAACCTTCATTAAGTTGCCCCATTAGTTCTTCTCTTGTACAAAATCCTCACCAAAGAATTTCATATGTACCCCCTTCGAAAGATGATTTGAAGAAATTATTTGATCCAATGTTTGATGAACACTATGAGCCTACTGCTAATGATCAGTCAAATCCAACCACATAGGCTGTTCCTAACCCAGTCAATGTATATAACTCATCAGTTTCTATATCACTGAGTCAAGAAGCACCTACTGCATATCTCTCATCCTCATCATCAAATCCTCAATCATCAAGTGTACATCATGAAAATGTGTCCGGAACCTATGATGGAGATAACCCCTTTGCTACTCCCGAAGATGCTCCATTTGAGAACATATTTGCTCCTGAACCAAATTCAGAACCATCTTCATCAGGAGATCCAAACTCTGCTACTTTAGTTCCTCAACATCAACCACACGAACATCTTAGAAAATGGACACATGACCATCCATTGGACAATATCATTGGGAATCCCTCTCGTCCAGTATCCACTCATAAACAACTTGCAACTGATTCCTTGTGGTGCTTTTTCAACTCCGTATTATCTAAGGTCGAACCAAAAGATGTTAAATCAGCAATGACTGAGAATAGCTGGTTCAATGCAATGCAAGATGAAATTCATGAGTTCGATCGTTTAGATGTATGGGAATTAGTACCAGCTCCTGATTGTGCTATGATTATAGCTCTCAAGTGGATCTTCAAAGTGAAACTTGACGAACATGGTGATGTACTGAAGAACAAGGCAAGACTAGTTGCCAAAGGATACCGTCAAGAGGAGGGTATTGACTTTGAAGAATCTTTTGCTCCAGTTGCACGTATCGAGGTAATTAGAATCTTCCTGGCTAATGCTGCTAGTAAGAATATGGTGGTCTATCATATGGATGTTAAGACTGCCTTTCTTAATGGAGATCTGAAGGAAGTGGTATACGTCAGCCAGCCAGAAGGCTTTGTGGATCCAGAGCATCCCACTCATGTCTATCACTTAAAGAAGGCTCTCTATGGTCTAAAACAAGCTCCAAGGGCGTGGTATGATACTCTGTCAAAGTTCCTCTTATCTACTGGATTCAGCAAGGGAGCAGTTGATCCGACATTGTTCACTAGAAAGTCAGGAAAACACTTAATTCATGTTCAAATCTATGTTGATGATATAATTTTTCCTCGACCGACCCCAATGAATGTGACCGTTTTCTAAGGAGATGGGCTCCAAATTTCAAATGTCAATGATGGGACAAATGTCATTTTCTTGGGATTACAAATTTCACAAAGTCCGGAGGCATTTTATCAATCAATCTAAATATGCTAATGAAATTTTACATAAATTTGGATTTGATTCTTGTGACCCTATTGACACTCCCATGGTGGGCGTACCAAACCGGATGAGGACCACTCGGGGATAATGGTTGATCAAATGAAATATCGTAGTATGATTGGATCACGATGTACCTCACACCCGAGGGGCTCGATATTACATTCGTTGTATGCATGTGTGCTAGATACCGAGCTAAGCCTACCAAAAGCACCTTGAAGCGGTTAAGCGGGTCTTCGGTACCTCCAAGGAACCATTAACATGGGTCTTTGGTATCCGAAGGACACCGGTATGTCACTAACGGCCTATGCAGATGCTGACCATGCAGGGTGTCAAGATACACGTCGAAGCACATCTGGAGGTGCTCAATTTTTGGGTGATAAGCTTGTCAGCTGGTCTTCAAAGAAACAAATGAGCACTTCAATATCCTCTACAGAGGCTGAATACATAGCCATGTCATCTTGTTGTGCTCAAATCTTATGGATGAGATCACAATTATCTGACTATGGCTTTGAATTCAACAAAATCCCTCTGTACTGTGATAACAAAAGTGCAATTGCTCTCTCCTGCAACAATGTTCAACACTCTAGAGCAAAGCACATTGACATTCGACATCACTTCATCAGGGAACAAGTTGAAAGAGGTGTGGTTGAGTTATACTTCGTGAGAACTGAATATCAGTTGGCAGACATCTTCACCAAAGCTCTTCCTAGATAACGTTTTGAGTTTATTCTTCCACGACTTGGCTTGAAAAGCCTTCAACCAGAAACACTCAAACGTCTTCAGGAGGAAGACGAGGAGTAACGGTGCTTGTCTCTATCTATTCTTTGTATATATCTTATCAAAAACAAAATACAAAATTATAAAACTAACAAAAAGAAAATAGAAAAATATAAAACTTTCAAAATCCATAAAAATTTAAAAAATTTGAAAATTTTCAAAAAAACATTGTCATTTTTGTCTTGATCCTCTTATTCGATTTCATCTACGGTCTTTGTGTTGTCATTCTAAGAGTGACACGGGTCTTTAGATGAAGTTCGAATGTACATAAATTGTTAAAATATATATATATATATATATATATATATATATATATATATATATATATATATATATATATATATATATATATATATATATATATATATATATATATATATATATATATATATATATATATATATATATATATATATATCTTACTACATATAAAGCATGCATATCTGACCAAAACCCAACCCTCTATTTTAAGATTCACCATCCAAACCTACATCCAAGCCTAAATTTACACACACCAAACCAACATACAACCCTAAAATTACCAAACCAACCATCATCCAATCCTAACAAACCAATACAAACAAACACTCATCATCCATTTCTATTTACTTTTACTTCCAACCAAACAAAACACACACACAAACAAACAAAACACTCACACAAAAACACTCTCCTCAATAAAATACACACGTCCAACCAAACCCTACTCTCACAAAAAAACTCTCTCGATAAAATACACATCCAATATCAAACCCTACTCTCAAAAAAAAAACTCTTCACACTAAAATACACCCACCAACCAAACCGCCGCCATGCCACTCTACCGCCGCCACAACCACACCAGGCCACCACCACCACCGCGCCACCACCATCCGGCCACCACCCCCTACCGGTTTAGTGCGTTTTTTATACATCGTAAATTTTTTAACAAATATCGTTTTTAGTCTTAAAATAAAATAGATCCGTATTTTTTAATAAATATGTGTTTTGGTGTTAAAAAAAATAAATCCGTAATTTATTTTGTTAAATACGCGTTGTTTGGTGTTAAAAAAATAGATCCGTAATTTATTTTGTTAAATCGCGTGTGTTAAAAAATAGATCCGTAATTTATTTTGTTAAATCTGCGTTTTTGGTGTAAAAAAATAGATCCGTAATTTATTTTGTTAAATCTGGCGTTTTGGTGTTAAAAAAATAGATCCGTAATTTATTTTGTTAAATCTGCTTTTTTGTCTTAAAAATAATAGATCCGTATTTTTTTTCATAAATATTCGTTTTTGGTCTTAAAAATAGATTCGTAATTTTATTTTTAATAAATACGAGTTTTTGTGATAAAAAAATAGATCATAATTTTTTCTTCATAATTATTAGTTTTTAGCTTTTATTAGATCTATATTTTTTTGTGTAGATCTATTTTTTTTTAAGATTCGTAATTTTTTTGATAGATCTTTTTTTTTAAGACCAGTAACTTTTTTTAATTTTTTATTTTTAGATCCAATCTTTTTGGTAGATCTATTGATTTTTTAGATCTATTTTTTTTTAAGTTTCGTATTTTTAAAGTTTTTAAAAAAAATCGTTTTTTTTTTTATACATCCGTAAGTTTTATTTTTTTTTAATGATCCGAATTTTTTTAGATCTCTTTTTAAAATACGTATTTATCTAATGTTGTATTTGTAGATTTATTGAATTTTTTGTAGATCTATTTTTATTTAAATATCCGTATATTTTTTAAAAGATCCATATATTTTTTTAGTTTTTTTTTGTAAAAATCAATATTTTTTTATTTTTTTTTAAAAATCCATAAGTTTTAATTCTATAGATCCGATTTTTTTAGATCTAATGAGTTTAAGTTTGTAGATCTAACATTTTTATATTTTTTGGTAGCCACTCTTGCCCGGACAAGTGGCGGAACGATGTTGGAATCATATTTATTAGGAAATAGTATGCTTTATTTTTTAATTGTTGTTAATATTTCTTATAATGGTTATTGTTAATGTTAATATCATATGTAAATTGTTATAATAAAGTTTACGGCTTAAATTTTGTTATAAAGTTTATATGTAAATTTTGTATTAAGTTTATATTGTAAACATTATTATAAAGTTTATTGAGTAGATTCGTTATTAATTTTATAGTGTAAATATTGATATGAAGTTTATAGCATAAATTTTGTTATTAAGTTTATTGTGTAAGTTTGTCATGAAGTTTATTATGTAAACTTTGTTATAAAATTTATACGTAAATGTTGTCATAAATTTATAGTGTAAATTTTGTTACAAGTTTATAGTGTAAACTTTGTTATAAAGTTTATGATGTAAATATGTTGTAAAATTTATAATGTAAATTTTGTTATAATGTTTATGGTGTAAAATTTTTGTTATAAAGTTTATTTTGTAAATTTTGTTACAAGCTTGTAGTGTAAACTTAGTTATAAAGTTTATTGTGTAAATTTGTTATAATGTTTATTGTGTAAATTTAGTTATTAAGTTTATGATGTAAATTTTGTTATAAAGTTTATTGTGTAAATTTGTTATAAAGTTTATTGTATAAATTTTGTTATAAACTTTATTGCGTAAATTTATTATAAAGTTTATTGTAAATTTTGAAATTAGTTGAAATTCAAAAATTTTTGGAATATTTTGAAAGTTTAAACTTAGAACTTTGATGTATTTTGAAACTTGAAATATTTTGAAACTTGAAATATTTTGAAACTTGAAATTTTTAGAAACTTGAAATATTTTGAAACTTGAAATTTTTAGAAACTTGAAATATTTTGAAATTGTATGAAATTTGAAATATTTTGAAATTTTTGAATTAGTGACTTTGAATTTTAATATTTCTTAAAAATTGAAATAGTTTTTAACATTTAAATAACATTAAAAGTATAAATTTTCGTAATTTAAAAAAAATGAAATATTTTGAAAAAGTTGGAAAATTTTAAAACTTTTAAAAATTTCGGTTTTAAAAAAAAAAAATCAAGAATTTTAAAAATCCGTTTTTTTAATAAAATTTTAAACTTTTATTTTGAAACTTGAAATATTTTGAAACTTGAAATATTTTGAAACTTGAAATTTTTAGAAACTTGAAATATTTTGAAACTTGAAATTTTTAGAAACTTGAAATATTTTGAAATTGTATGAAATTTGAAATATTTTGAAATTTTGAATTAGTGACTTTGAATTTTAATATTTCTTAAAATTGATATAGTTTTTAAATTAAATAACATTAAAAGTATAAATTTTAAGTAATTTAAAAAAAATGAAATATTTTGAAAAGTTGGAAAATTTTAAAACTTTTAAAAATTTCGGATTTAAAAAAAATCAAGAATTTTAAAATCCGTTTTTAATAAAATTTTAAACTTTTATTTTGAAACTTGAAATATTTTGAAACTTGAAATATTTTGAAACTTGAAATATTTTGAAACTTGAAATTTTTAGAAACTTGAAATATTTTGAAACTTGAAATATTTTGAAACTTGAAATTTTTAGAAACTTGAAATATTTTGAAATTGTATGAAATTTGAAATATTTTGAAAATTTTGAATTAGTGACTTTGAATTTTAATATTTCTTAAAAATTGAAATAGTTTTTAAAATTAAATAACATTAAAAGTATAAATTTTCGTAATTTAAAAAAAAATGAAATATTTTAAAAATCCGAATAAAATTTTAAACTTTTATTTTTTTTGTTTGGAAAATTTTTTTTTACAACTTTTAAAATTAAAACTTTCGGATTTAAAAAAAAATTCAATTTTTAAAGGTAATTTTAAAAAAGTTTTAACATGTGAAATTTTGAAATTGTTTAAGTTACATAAACACTCAAAACTTCCAAGTTTTTACTTTTAATAAAATTTTGGAAAGAAAGTTTAGAAGTCTTTAATTTTAAAATATTTATAATGTCAATAATGTAAATATAGTTATTTTAGTTTTAAGTTATACATTTTTGTTGCCTAATTATTGATTTATTATCGAAAAATGGCTAACGCATTTGATGCTATAGACTTTTAGATTCGAAATTATTATGGTACATTGTTCGAATTTGCGTTCATAAATGCATTCGTGGCGTTCAAAATAACCGTCGAACCGATAGTCGAAATAAATTATTTTGATTTTGATCGATCGAAATGTAAGTGCATATATAGTTTTAAATTTTTCATCGAATATATTAATTTAGTTCGGTTTCAATTACTTAGTTGATAACAACTATATATACTACAACTTTAGAGACAAAAATGGCGGCAATTTCCATTCCAATCTAATAGCCCAATATATAGATAAAACATACATTTTTGCTACAACGATTCAAAATCGAACCACACGATCAAGAATTCCTAGATTTGAAGGATATACTTTCTTGAAGCATATAATAATTCAACACAAATCTTGAGTGGTGTCAATTGACGGCGTTCCCGTATTACCCGTTGGTACGAAATATTGATGCTCTCTAATTGATCAAACTCGAGAAACTAACTTGATCGGTAATAAATTTTTTCTTTTCGATTATTCTATTATTTTGTACTTTACAAAAATCAAATTAAAATATATTTTTATTTCTATATTTTATAGATGTTGTTGGTAAAATCAAAGCGGATATCTAATAACACGTGATCTTGTTGTTGTGTTATTTCTTGAAGACCATCGTAAGTATAAATTAGTCTTTTAAAGTTTAATACATTTTATAGACAAGTTATTAATTTTTATTTTAATTACTTTTATTCTTAATAGAGGTAGAGAATTAAGTTGACTTTATATGCCAAATCCCACAATGCACCGGAGCTATAGCACGAGCGATATCAAACCGTTGGGTTATATATGCATCACATTTGAAACTTATGCATTCGATGATGGAAGTAAGTTAGTACTTTTAAAAATATTAATATTAATTATGTCTAAATTATTGTTAGTAATAATATTAAGTTTTATTGTTATACCATTATTTTCAAGAAATTTTTGCGTTCTCGCGCTTTACAGGTGATAAATCAACCAATGATGCCGGAAGCACAAACTATTAGAGATATATTGGGCGATTAGACTATTTTAATATCGATTATGAAGGCTAAAAATTATGTATCTTAATTGTTATCATGTATTTGTAATTCATGTATTGTTATTCTATACATTGTCTTACTTATTATGAGCGATGTAAAATATGTGAATTTAGACATGTTAAGTGTTCACTCTATGTATCTTAATTGTTATCATGTTGAATTATTGTTATTATGTATACATTGTCATACTTATTATGAGCGATGTAAAATATGTGAATTTAGACATGTTAAGTGTTCACTCTATGTATTTTAATTGTTATCATGTATTTGTAATTCATGTATTGTATGTTAAATCATTATAGTCCGAAAATCCTATCAACTAATTCATGTAATTCTATGTTAAATCATTTGAGAATATTTTCAAATGGTGAAGGATGTAACAATTCGGCGTCATCGTCTATGTATCTTAATTGTTATCATGTATTTGTAATTCATGTATTGTATGTTAAATCATTATAGTCCGAAAATCCTATCAACTAATTCTATGTATAAAAAATGGTTGTATAGTTATCAATGGCGAGTGGGAATGATGAAAAGAAAATTGTGATTTATCGGCGAGACAAAAGAACAAGAAAGAGAACAACAAACAACATTATACGAAAGCGAGGCTAATGGTGTTGTCTCCCCTAATCTTTGAAAATAGAAAAATAGTAATAAAGTATTATGAACAACGAAAGGAGAAACGTTTGAGAATATTTTCAAATGGTGAAGGATGTAGCAATTCGACGTCATCGTCATCAAACATTAGTCAACCTTTCGAGAGAATACCGCTCGAACCATTAATAACAACACTATGTTAAGTTCTCTATGTCAAGGAAGTAGTAGAGGATTGTAACAAGACTAAATGGAATTCATTCCATGAATGTTTCCCTCGGATCGAAACTACTCAAATATGTTCGGGATCACACATGAGACTTTTAATGGTACAAATAAATAAATACAATTTGTATTACTTTTATAAAACCACATATAAAGTTTGCATTTCTTGACAATTTGGGTCTTTCTAACATAGGCAATCAAGTCGTGAATGAAGTCATGAATAGTGACGTTTCACAAGGTCGATCTGAGGTTCCTCTTCGTCCAACAAATATTCAGCAACCATCCAAAGATTACCTCAAAGAAGTCAAATTTGTTCGGACTTACATCAAACTTTAAACGGTAAAAATAATTTTAATTTGTATTACTATAACAAGCGTACAAAATCGCATTTCTTGACATTATTTTTCTTTCAATTCAAATATAGGTTATCGAACCGAGCGTGGTATACTATTACCACTATTTGATGAAGTCATGAATCAATCAATATTGTCTTCCATCACTCAAGGCGTTCTACAACAAGATCGAGATGATCCTTACGATTTTGTGTCACGATGGGCTCCCTAAAGAGCATCGTGTATTGAAGGAGCAACCACCATGTGTCATTGTGGAGCAAAGAAAATACAATATGAGTTTCCTACTTTTTGTTGTATGAAGGAAAACAACTTTGAAGCCCTTAGACATTCCTCCGAACTATACAACATATTTACATCCCAATGTGAGTTAGGAAAATGTTTAGGAAAAACATCGTGCGTCAACACAAACTTTTCCTTTGCATCGATGGGTGTAAACTTAGACAAAACATACCACATTAGGAACTACGGCGTATATACTTTTCGCGCATGGGGGATATATCATAGAATGGATCAGTTGGTTCCTAGAGACGGACAACCAAGGTACTTGCGGTTGTACTTTTATGGCGAATCCGAACTTGACCACGTGCTACAATGGCCAAATCTTGATAAAGAAATCGTTAAGATATTATCACGTGTTCTTGCACCAAATCCGTATGTTCGAGACATTCCGAACACTTGGTAACCTTGGTCCGCTTGATAAGTATAGGGTTGAATTAAATGCATCATTAAAGTCGATCAAAGACTTTACAACCGTCCTACAACGTCCGAGGTATAAATACCATTCTAACCGTACATCGTCTTTTCTAAATTGACCATTTCATATCTAATCTTATACTCTCAACTTAAATATATTATCACATAGGTCGCGGTATCCGGGTGAAGGTAATAACAACATCACTTGCATACAAGAGAAGTATCGTTGTGTATGGAAGGTCTCGAACACCCTCTGTAATATACAGCCTCATTTCGCTTCCTATGATCCTTTGTCTTATCCAATGTTCTTTCCAAGCGGTGAGGCTGGATGGCATTCTCGAATACCAAGAAGGCGTCGACATAAATGGAGTTGACGGTGATGGCGATGATGTCGAAGAAGGCGAAGAAGGTACTAAATCAACCGTTATAATCATATCACTTATTATTGTTTAATACCATGTCACAATAGTATCATATAGTATGTGTATGGCTTACACAAAATTTTAACATCACTATATGTGAGTATTAACACAACACCGGTAGAAAAGCAGGTTGCTATGAGAGTATTATTGTTACAAATTCCAGATTCGTCCATATCATAACTTGATACTATTTGGAGGTCGATTGTTTCACAATTAAGTGGTAGATCGTACATAAAGCTTGAGACTTCACGCTTGCATTTTGTCAAAACCAATCAAAAATTAGAGCAGATTTGTATCAAGGAATCGTTGATTGTGTTAATGCGGAGAGGTTCGATCGAATAGAGTTGGCCAACGTATTGTATTGCTGCGTCTTTTATCGGAGGGCCACGTGACATGCGTGAGCGATTTTTGGATGCAATGGCGTTAGTTCAAGATCTTTGGTAAACACGATGTCTTTCTTACCATGACTTGCAATCCTAATTGGCGAAATCAATGAACTTTATCACGGACGAGACAGCCAAGATCGACGGACACGGTTACACGAGTTTTTGTGCAAAACTAGAGGATCTCAAGTACCAACTATTCACCAAGCATATCCTTGGCGTTATTTCCTCACACATATGTTATCGAGTTTCAAAAGCGGGGTTTGCCACATGCACATTTTCTCTTGATTATGAGTTCACTTACAATTGTCAAATCCGATCACTACGACAAAGTTGTTTCTTGTTGAAATTCCGCACTCGAAGAAGCATCTGAATTGCACCAACTGGTTCTAAAGCACATGATTCATGTTCCTTGTGGTCACTTAAATACCCAGTGTCCTTGTATGGAAGGTGAACCAAAGAAATGTCGTTGGAATTATCCTAGGCAATTCAAAGAAACAACCCAACAAGGAGATGACTCGTACCCATTGTATCGGCGGAGACAACGCGGCATTGAGGTAAGCGTGCGGAACGTCTGGACAATAGGAGATGGAGAAAATGATGGTTTATTGTCATTTCGTGAGAGTTGAAGAGGTCATTGATGAAGACTATTAAATTGTACAAGTGTTGAGCGGGTTCAAAATATGGTTCTAACGGACATGACAGTGACTTTGATTCCATACACATTTGGTTGCCGTGAGTTACAAGAGGAGTGCTCAATAGTTGTACAAGATGAAGATTTACTCGCTCAAAGGATACATTGATAAATGAAGTGTTTCCTTCCCACCTTCGCTCGTGGTCTTATTGCACTTGCCACCGCCGTGGGTGCAGCTCATTCACCCATCAATCTTAATACAAACTCGATATAGTTTCAAAGCCAGCTATTTTATCCACTAAAATGAACATGTTTAGTGAACACGCGCAAATTGTAGATTAATGATATGTTGATACACGAAAGATGCTTGCCTCAAAGGATACATTGATAAATGATTTCATGCGAATGAATGTTGATTGATGATTTCTGGTTTACTATAGTTTTGATGAAGCAGAAGACGACACCCATAACTTATATCCTTTGGAATTCTTAAACTCACTCAACGTGAGCGGATTGCCTCCTCATTACTTGCGTTTGAAAATTGGATGCCCGATTATTCTTTTAAGGAATCTTGATCCTGCAAATGGATTATGTAATGGAACGAGGTTGATATGCAAACGTTTTGATCCTAATGTCATCAATGCTGAGATTGCTGTGGGACAACACGCTGGAGTTAGAGTGCTCTTGCCAAGAATTCCTCTTGCTCCATCTGAAGACGACATGTTCCCTTTCAAACTAAAGAGAACACAATTCCCGTCTTGCCTTAGCTGCGATGACTATTAATAAAGCTCGGGGCCAAACAATTCCAAATGTGGGTGTCTATTTGCCGATTCTTTTCTCTCATGGCCGACTTTATGTGGCATTGTCTAGAGGATATCTCGTAGAACAACAAAGGTATTGGTTAAACCGGTCAAAGAGTTCCGTCAAGCGAGAATCTATACCTCAAATGTCGTGTATCAAGAAGTTTTACGTGATTTAGTAACTAATATTTCCCATTTTAAAAGAAAGAATAGAGCCATGCTTAAATCTTATTTTTCAAACCTCATGCTCGATTCTAAAACAAATGTTTGTCACCAAAAAGACAAATATTTCCTTCCAAATATTTTTCCTTCTATAAATTATTTTGAAAAATATTTGTCATCTAATGAAAACAAAATTGCTTTAAAAATAACTCGGACTCTGTTTTTGAAAATCATCTGGACTTATCAATTGTCAAAATCTCTATCTCTCAATCAACAACTGATGTCATTGGTTGAGGGGGAGAATGATTTCAATCAAATCAAAAAGGTTATTTTTCAAACAATTGGCACGTAAACGAGCAAGGTCTACTTTTGGATAATCCAAAAGAACAATGTTTTACAATGTTTTATACAATTGGTTCAAGACCTTGGCTAATGTTATGTTCTCATAAGATACTTAAGCATATTTGAACAATGGAGATTAAAGTCTCAAAATCTGATCCTTATCAGTTAAAAAATGTTTTTCAAAAGAAAGTCACAATTCTCCTCAAAAGTTTTTCAAAATTAATTTAAATCAATAGAGATCACAATTCTTAAAAGATTTGAAAATTGTGATGGGGGGAGAATTTGTGATTTAAATTGGATATAAACTGATAATTCAATAACTGGTTTAGAAATATATTAACAAGCTCTCCTCCCTACATGTGCCAAACGATTTCAAATTTTCTATGCACATGTTAAGGGGGAGCATCTATCTCAAACCAAAAAGGATTGAAACGTGATTGATTTGTCTCTAAGTGCAGGTTCTCTCTAATATGTGCAAAACACCTTCTAATCTCGATGCACATATTGAGGGGGAGCAATCATAAGAAAACCTCATCCTTCCCAAAGTTGATTTTTCTAAAGTGTTTAAATACTTGATTTAATTGGGAAGTGATGATGATCATTTTATAAAATGTTAATCAAAAGATTGGATCTTTCATGCTCAATCTAAGATTTCAAATGTCCTCTTGCCTCCATGCGCTAAAATAATTTCTAATACTTGAAGCACATGTTGAGGGGGAGCATTTCTAAAATATCAAAAACAATTAAGGTACAAAATACTTTGATTTTATATCACAAGTACCTTGATTGATTTTCAAATGGCTTTCAATTGGTTTTGAGGCGGAAGAACAATACCAAAAGACCGACCAATTTTACTTTATGCATGGAGATATAAGGATGGTTAGGTTAGGTATTCGTTCCCACGATCTCGCCAGAGCCGGAGGGATCTACCCAGGGACAATCCACTAGATAGTGTAGAGTCCTTAGGTATATTGAAAAAAGAGAAAATGAGAAATAGAATGAGTGCCGACTGAGATTGAGCCAGAACTGGAATAAACCCGACAAGGTTCTAGTAATGAAGTCTCGGTAAGCAATCAAGGGTTGAAGAATGAAAAGAATTGAATGTGAATAGGGTGAAAATAAATAGCCCTCCAATAATTCAACCTTAGGGCAGAAACCGGGTTCAATACATATGCTACTGGTGGTTACTAAGGTAACACCGGTATTGAAGACAAGACGTCATGGACCCAATGACGCACTGCACTACAACTTCCCAAGCTACTCAAGTTCCTCTTAAAAGGACTTGTTTCATTCTCACGGGGAACCTACATTATCTATCGACTTTCTCTTAGAGATTGTTGATATTGAAGAATGAGACCCTCTCCCTAGTCTCCGGCATAAGAACCAAATGTGCACTATTGAATCTAGAGCCACGAGATCATCAATAAATCTCACTAGGACACAATCAATGAAGACTCACTGTTTCACACAATGTGGAAAGTGAGATTATATCTTAAGATTCCTACGCATTATCCTTGTGGTATTGCCAGAACATCTGAGTGATATGTAAAATACTCACAATGAAGATGGAAATCCTTCTAGAGCCAACATCAAATAAGCTCTTGGTAGGTAACATGTGAGATCTATCTAATAGATCAAACTTGTGACAACTGGATTGAAACGATGGGGTGATTCAATATTGAATCAACCTTGGTCCAGGAAATGGATTGACGGATACCTTTGAAAAACCGGTCGTTGTGCTTAAAATTCTTTTCTCTAGCATATCGACTTTGTATTAATATTTCAAAATAAAAGGTGTTTATGATTGATAATTGATTTTCCTTAAAACCTTCGTTGTATTGCAAAAACACTTTATATTGAGCAAGACACGATTGCTTTTCAAATCTCTTTTCATTAATCGGTGAATCTCAATTATTTGGTTCACTCACTCCGTGTTGTCTTCTTTGAGACGTTCGGTTTGAGAACGGCTAGAGCGGTTGTGAAACCCTATCAAGGAGATTCTTTAG
This sequence comes from Chrysanthemum lavandulifolium, assembly GCA_022545495.1. Taxonomy (NCBI): domain Eukaryota; kingdom Viridiplantae; phylum Streptophyta; class Magnoliopsida; order Asterales; family Asteraceae; genus Chrysanthemum; species Chrysanthemum lavandulifolium. The sequence continues at coordinate 102,942,123 of CM040245.1, forward strand.
AATTATACCGATCACAAAAGTACTTGTAATCGATCAACGAGGAACCGTGGGCGTGTACCTCAATTCAACGAAAGTGATCAAAGACACTTTCGGCGCTTTATTGCTAACTGTTGTATGCGGTACACCCAACGTTTGCAACCGGTCGAATTGAGAGGTCAATCCATAGCCGCATGCTCACACAACACATTCATTTCTAAAGAATCATGATAAGTGCATCAACGACTGATATTTTCACTCCATGCTTCGCTACGTTCGCAAATATCATGAATCAACTAAAGCTTCCGCTACTCGATGAGAAGAAATCATGATCCGAATGCGAGCATGTCGGTCCAATGTCACAACATCACATAATGTCAACACTACAAAGGAAGAGTCGAGATTCATGGTAGCCGATGATCTCAAAGTGGCTCAAAACTCATCATCACGTGGATCAGTTAAAGAACTCCACTTGGATTAACCAAACATGCAAAACATGAAGAATCAAAGACTACGGGCTACTGAGCAAAGAACTTAATCAAGAATCCTAGAACAATCAAATGTAATTTATGTTTGTATTCATTGTAAGTTGAGGTGACCTCCCTTAGGGGGAGATTGTTAGGATTTAGAAAATCCAGTTGTTAAAGTGTCGGTCACCTCAAGTATATGTAATCGTTAGAAAGCTCGTAGTCGTAGTTATTTAATGTTAGTTAGTATTTAGTTAAGTAACACCGTGGAGGACGGACGGGTCTTTACCCATCAGTATGCACGATCCACGCCCGTAGGGGCGTGTCTTGTAAGAAACTATAAATACCCTCTACCTCCCAAGGTGAGGGTTGGGCTCAATACCATTTTTCTTTGTTTCACATAGTTCCCAACTCTCTTCTCTTTCTCTCTCTATAACTTTCTCTCTCTAAACCTATTATATGCCCACTTTGTATTATGGTGTGATGTGTTTGTGAAATCCAATAGCTTACAGTAAGCCTTATGCGTAAGAATCCAAGTTTATGTATATCCTTCACAGGATACGCGTAGTCCCATTGTAGACCCTTACGCCTAAGAGTTACGCGTAAGATTACTCTTATTCGTAATATCTACGCGTAAGCTATTCCATAAGCATAGAATCCATTTATAAACTTGATTCTGAATTTGTACGCGTAGAAGCCTGAAATAAATCAATCATAACATTCATATTAACAATTTATTCAAACCCTTTCAAGATCACATGGAATCACAGGTAAAAACCTCATACGCGTAAAACATGTCTATGCGTAGACATAAACCCTAAAGTTTCAAATCCTACTCGTAAGAATTTTAACCATGGAAAGTTCACCAAATGAATTCTGGGACGTCTTAGAGGTATTATAAGTTGTTTTCAACAATTTTTAACATCAAAAACCTTATGAATCAAAAGTACCCAAACTAACGAGTACATAAACCCTAAATTCCAATTATGCAAATTCAATGTTTCTGGGTGAGATTCAAAGTTGTTTTTGGTTAATTAAACATGTAATAAACTTAACCCAAGCATCTAATTAGCCTCAAGCACTCACATATGAAAGTACCCAAATATCACGCATGAATCCTAAAATAGAAAAGTGGTTAATTACAGTTTATGGGTTGAATTAGTTGTTGGAAACAGTTTTAGTATCAATATTAGAACCCTTTTAACACAACCATTTCGAACAAACATCCCAACGTGATTACTTGTTCATACGCATACGCTTAAAACTTAAATCACGCCTAGAACAAAATCAAACCGTTGGTTTTGAAAATGATTAAAGACCTATGTTTGAAATCACTCAAAGAAACTTTTAACACTTACAGATTTCAAGATTGAAGCACGGATTAGAGTATGGATTATTAGTCGTGGATATGGTTGGTGAAAGTATTAAAGTTTGTAATAAATGTGAATGGTATTTAGGTGGAAGGATTTGTATTAAAATGACTTTCAACTTTTGACAATAATAGTCCCTCTATCTCAACCATTTCCAACCATAGCCCAAAACTCCCATTATGATTAAGCAAAGCATGATATTTGGAAAGAAACATGACAACACTCCCCCTCGACTTTATAAATAGTGAAATTTTACAAATTTGAGTCCGAAGAGTGTTATGAAAGAAGAAACGTATCCACCATTTTCAAAGATACAACCAAATTAGGGTAACATGCAAGTACAAGGTTTTATGAAGTTGAAAAATATTTACATTCTCCCCCTCAACACTTGTCCGAGAAAATTAATGAAATGTTTGAAAGAGCAAAGTGTTGACGGAAGAATTGTACTTGCAATGTTGGAAGAAATTTAGATAGAATAATATTTTTGTATTTTATGAGATTTTATATTTTTCTATTTTTGTTTTTGATAAAGATATTTACAAAAGAGGTTTTGGTGTTTGACTGGTTTTAAGAATGTGTTAAAAGTTCATCCAGTTCCTCCGAGTCAAACACCTCATACCAATCCGATGGATCAACTCGAGAAACCTAGCAGAGCTAAGGCTTTGGTGAGAAGGTCCGCCATTGGTGTTCAATACCACAAAATATAATTCAACGGTACCCTTTCCACATGCTCCTTTATGAAATGATATCAAGATCGATGTGCTTGGACTTGAATGTTGGATGAGTTGCACGAGATTGCAATAGCACTTGATTGTCGCATACATCGGGATTACATCAAATACGTAACCATAGTCTTTGAGTTGTGTTCTCATCCAAATGAGTTGAGTACAATATGCCGACATGGCTACATATTCTCGCTTCGGTTGAGGATAGCGATGTACAATCCTGTTTCTTCGATTGCCATGACATCAATTTATCACCAAGGAATTGCAAAGCACCAAGTACTTTTCCGAGAATCTAAGCAACCTGCGTGATCGTCATCTGAAAAAGCTATTAGTTCAAAACCGAATCCTTCGGATACGGATCCCAAATTAATGGTTCCCTTGATGTATCGGAGGATTCTTTTAGCCTCGAGAGATGAGTTTCATTGGTCGGACCGATAACGGAGCAAAGATATACAACAAATACAATGTCACTTCTCTCGGTCATTAGATACATGAGAGACCCAATAATACTTGATTTGGTAGGGTCAACCAATTTCCATGCAAATCGGTGTCCGCTTTTTTGTATGTGCCATTGGTGTGGCATATGTATCACGACTTTGCATTCCATGTTTGTTTAAAATTTGAAGAGCATATTTGGGTGACTTAGGAAAATACCACGGGGTGATTGATGAACTTGCAGTCCTAGGAAGAACGTAAGTTCACCCATCATTGACATTTCAAAATGTGTTTTCATAAGTTTTGAAAAAGCGTTTGATTACTTTTTATGTGTTGACCCAAAAATGATGTCATCCACATAGATTTGAACGATTAAAATGTGTTCCCCGTGATATTGTATAAACAGTGTTGGGTCGACCGATCCTTTAACAAAATTATGAGATAGGAGAAAGGATGACAACTCATCATACCACGACCGAGGGGCTTGTTTGAGACCGTAAAGAGCATTGTTCAGTTTGTAGACGTGATTAGGGAACTCTGGATCAACAAATCCTTCTGGCTGACTAACATAGACCGTTTCCTTTAGTTTACCATTCAGAAAAGCGGTTTTGACATCAATTTGATAGACCGTGATGATCATGTGAGCCGCAAATGCCGGAAAAATCATGCGACCTCAAGTCTAGAAGCAGTGCGAATGACTCCTCAAGTCAATCCCTCTTCTTGTCTATAACCCTTAGCCACCGACGTGACTTATTTACGATAACCGTACCTTGACAGATCCAACTTGTTTTCCAAATCCATTTAAGACCAATAACATAGACTCTGCTCGTTTTTCAACCAATTCCTATACTTCAAGACGTTTAAACCGATTTAATTCTTCTTGTATGGATTCAATCCAGTTGTCATAAGTCATTGCTTCTTTAATGTTCTTTGGTTCGATTGATGAGACGATAAGTGCATAAATGCAATGTTCACCGTCAGTCTGAAGGCGTTGTCTAGTTACGACTGGTTGATTTGGGTTTCCAATAATGTTCACTAGAGGATGGTCTTTAGTCCAACGATGTGTGGAGGGTTGATGTTGATATACATTATGCAGATTGGGTGGTTTCAAATGGTTTGTCGATGATTCAGCAACATCTGAAGAAGCAGTTGCATTTGCGAAAGGGTTAAAGAACGCATTTGGATCATAATCTGCGGGTTTAGGTACATCATGATCAGAAGATCATCAGTTGGTTCAGCGTCATTGGATGCGGTTTTTTATTGTTGTTGTAGAATCAATTGAGGTGCTTCTTCAGCTTGTAGTTGTTGCGGTTTATCGGTATTGGATTATTATCGGGTTGAGCAATGAAACATTTGATACATCCAAGCATGTTGATCAATATCATCACTAAACGAGGAAAATAAATTGTTCCATTTGACGACGTGTAAACCGAATGCTTGGTTTACCTGATGATGGGGTTTGGGGGAAGTTTAGATGGTTATGTCCGGGTTCCAAGCTGTTTTGCTCAGAAGCCATTTCTGTGAGCTCATCGAAATTGGCATGAATCGTTTCCATAATCTCCTTTGTATGACGATTCCATATCCGGTATCCTTTAGAATTTTCACAGTATCCAACGAAGACTCCAATGTCAGCTTTAGCCTTGAGCTTTCCAAAGTCATCACGATCATTATTCGGGTAACAGAGAGCACCGAATACATGAAAGTGTTTGAGATTCGGTTTATGGTTATGGATAAGCTCATAAGGTGTTTTGTTGTAGCGTTTGGTTATCATAGAACGGTTTTGAGTGTAGCATGTAGTTGACACGGCTTCTGCCCACAAGTAATCTGGTAGTTTTGCATTTATCAACATCGTTCTTGCAGCTTCCACTAACGTATGGTTTCGTCTTTCAACAACTCCATTTTGTTCTGGTGTCCGTGCGATTGATGTTTGATGCACAATTCCTACTTTCTCATAGTATTCACGAAGAGTTTGATTTACAAATTCAGTTCCTTTGTCTGTTCTGATTTGTCTGACTGTGTTCCGGAGCTGAATTTGATTTTTGTGAGAAAGGTGATGATCATTTGTGGAGCTTGATCTTTACTTCGAAGAAAATACACCCAATTCCATCTTGAGTAGTCATCGACAATTACAAGAATGTAGCGTTTACCATTAATCGTCTGCACACGCATCGGGCCACACAAGTCCATGTGAAGAAGATGGAGCACATGCTGAGAGCTGTGTTCCACTTTTGAAGGAAAGTGAGCACGAGTGCTCTTCCCTTGTTCACAAGCTGAGCATAGATGATCTTTAGAATACCAAAATCTTGGGAGACCTTCAACAAGTTTGTAACGTGCAAGATTGGTTATGGTTTGAAAGTTCAAGTGTGAAAGACGACGGTGCCATAGCCAGGATTTTGTAGATGTTGCCTTAGAAAGTAGACATATGAGAGAATAAGCAATCATGTCTTGCATTGAGATCGTGTAAAGACTTGATGTGCGGTTTCCAGATATAAGATCGTTTCCTTGTAAATCACGAATGAAACAAGTTTTCTCCCTAAAAGCAACTTCCAAATCTCCATCACAAAATTGACCGATCGAAAAGAGATTGTGACCGAGACCTTCCACATAATAAACTCGCTAATTTCGATGTTCCCATTGATGTAATCTCCGTAGCCCATGATTGCTGCAGTGATCATTCCCGAACCCGACAAAGTCTTGATGAACTTTGAGAAAAGTTTGATAACAGTTTGAGATTGCTGTCATGTGCGAGAACGACCGCTATCCACAATCCAGAGGATGATCTGTATCACCTACATTACACACAGACGACACAGGTGGAATAGAAGTAGAGGTGGAACTCGAAGAGTTAGAGGGTTTCGTTACAGTTACACACATATTAATGATTTTAGGAATCCATTTAAATTCTGGTATGTTTTGTAACCATCTCTGCCAAGTCCAACTAGTCTTTTCTTTGATCTTAGTGAATGCACTAGGTGATAATTTCTTCCTAGGAGGTGAAGTGGGTTCTATGTGTACATCAATGATTGTAGCAGGAACACTAGAGGGCGGTTTACCTAGCACAGACTTAGAAGCATTAGTGGGCCTAAAGGTATTCCGTTTTCTATTGTTCCGCTTACGAGATAAGATAGCATTAGCAACACATTTATCATGACAACCAGAAAACATGGTTTTATGACAACCAACACAAGAAGCTTCAAACATAACATTCAAAGTACTTAAAGGTTCAACATTCGTTACATCACTTTTGCTATTACATTTGTCTAATGCAATGTCTAAAGTGGGTGCAACTTGAGTTTTATTCAAAGTCCTAAGGTGTTCTTCTACTTCAGAGGTCTTTATTGTTCTTCTCTTACGTTGCAACTTCCTATTCTTCCTGTTTGTGCTCTTAAGCTGTGAAGTGTTAACGTTGGGAAAAGAAGCAACTATTCTTGTTTCAGTGGAAGGAAGCACATTAGTATCTTGAGGTTTGTCATTGGGCGTTCTAGTGTCAAGTTTAAACTTTCCAGGTGCAAGTGCATTAGTGTTACTAAGCTTATTATGCTCATACTTTCTTAGCTTTGCTTTCAACTCAATAATAGTGTGCAACAAATCTTGATTTTCAGAGCGAATGTTTGCATTAACATGTAAAACATCTTTACTATATGCAAGATGATTATCAAGTTCTTGTGATACTTTTTCACGAGTCTGTTTGAGCAGATCAAATATGACACCATATTCAGTTTTGACTTTGGCAATTTCTTGTTCATATTTTGAAATTTGACATTTTAAAGACACGTTGTCATCATCCAGTTGTTCAAGTTTTGGATCAAAAGATTTTTCACGTAACTGGTTGATTTTGTTTTGCAAAGCAAGTTAACGATTTTGACAGTCTTTTTGACACCATTGAAGACGACGTTTTGCATTTGAAAGTTCATTTAACAAAAACTCGTTTTCAATTTTCAAATATTTGATTTTCTGCACATTATCGATATTCTCAACATTTTCAAGACTCAGAATCAACAACAATATAATCAAATGCATATGCAACCGAATGTAGTAACACAACATTTATGGTATCAGCACAGATAGCATCTTCCAAGAGTCGGTCGACATGATTTCGTAACATTATCTTTTTACGTTTAGTATTTGAAATCGATGTTTCTGTTTCCTCGAAAACTTTTTTCATAAGACCTATCTCCTTCTGAAGATCCCGTTCCCAATATATTGCACACATTTTAAGATTTCGGACATGTGGTAAAATCCCTTTCTGAAAAATATCCCTTTGTTGTCGCGCAAATGGCAATTGAAAATGTTCATCTTTGATTTCAGAATTAACTTCAATTGCATGTTCCAAAAGTTTGATGTCAGACATAAAAGTGTCAAAATATTTTAGAACTTGACATCGTTCAACTAATGGCTTTATTTCACTAAATGATGGTAAAGGACCATTAATTTGTGCAACATTGGATAGGGGACCATCATTGGAAGAGGACTTAGGAATTGGGGTGATAACCCAAGGTGTGTTAGAATTATCCTGTTGTGTGACGAAAGTTATGGCTTTTGAATAGTTAAATGGTTTGCAATAAACAACATTTTCCAATTTCGACCGACTCTCGTCTCTGCATCTAATTCCTCCATACGATTATATTCAACAACACTCATAATGGAATCATCAATTCTATGTTCTACACTGTAAACTTGAGGATTTGGTTTGAATGCTCTATGTGAGAAACGTGGTTTGTAATCAGCAAGATTTGGTCCATATCCATTTGGATTTGGTTTAAAAGTGAACTTTTGAATTGTTGTGATTGACTCACCATGTTTGTAAACAACATTTCAAAACTCTTTGATTTTGTTTTGTAAGTCGACAATTTCCTCAAGATAGTCATCTATTTGTCTCCTTGAATGCTTTTTGTACTCACATAACTGTTTTTGACAAGTTAACAACTTAGACTTGGCTTTTCGAGTTTCTGAAGTGAGAGCGTTAAGTTGTTGTTTATGATTGAATTTCAATTGTTCTATTTGAGACAACAAAGCATTCTTGGATGCAACTAGATCACATATCTGTTTTTCCAAAGATTTTTCATTTTGGTAAGATTTAGCAATGCGACTTCAAAACCTTTTTCATGTTTCTCTTTAGTTTGAAAAATGTTGAGATGGAACTTATAGCATTCATTATCCTTAGTTAACAGTGCAATTTTATCTTGCAATTTCTTATTAATCTCATTGCACTTTTCCAGTTGAGATTTGTTGGTCTGAATTAATTTGGTCATGAGTTCAAGATCTGGATTAGACAAAAGTTCATCTTGTTCAACTTGAGTCTCAACATAGTCATTATTTAGATCCTCAAATATGACCACGGAGTCAACTTGATTATCAATATTAACCATAAGGTCATCTTGATCGTCAAATATAACTACGGGATCCATTTGATTTTCATCGGAATGAGATGTAGAGGGCTCATTTTGAACACTATGTGCCTTGTCGGATGCAGATGTTGACGGAGATATCAGATCATGTATAAGAATTTTTGGATCCGGTACCTGAGACAAGCCATCAGTGTCATACACTGGGCCTGTACTACTCATGTGGAGCTCTTGCATGTTTGCCATTAACATCACAGCTTCATTAGCCTGCAAGTCCTCCATGTCATCATCCAAATCTGCATTTGCCATGAAGCTCTGTTCCTTGTTGGTAAGAGTTCCACCAGCTTCATCCTTGAGAGCCAAGAGTAAAGCCTCTTTGTGATAAGCGCCCTCTTGTCCTCGGCTTTGGGCATGCATTAGCCGATGACCCTTCTCATTGCGATTATAGCATCGGAGACCATTAACCCCAGTCGAGCATTTCCACGATCAAGCACTTGAACCCGTTCTTTGTGGAGCACCCATGTTATTCCTTCCATTAACAAGAAACCCTTGACCACTATTCATCGGCGACCATTTCCACGATTCGAACCTCAACCCTTCCATTGTTAACAACAACTTAATTCCTTGTATTTGATGAGGTGCGAATGCGGTTGTTGGATTTGTTAGCAAATCATCCGAAGGCTCTTGCAATCATAACAAATCCTTGATTCAATGCATCGAAGGCTTCTGCATCCTCATTTGATTCACTGTAGAGTGCTTGATCATTGTTGTTGTTGTATGGAACCAATTGAGTTTCTTGGGATGGATCATATGGTGTAATCTGAGCAGTTGGTTGTGGAGGGTTTGTGAAGACAGTTTGCAAGGTCGGGAATTGAGGATAACATGCTTGAGCCCATAAAGCAAGAGTTTGATTATCCGGGAGTGTAGGTGAAACAGGGACCCCACGGATGATTCTTTCTTTGTCAACTTCCTTTTGGTGGTGCTTCAAATAGTCATACAACAATCCGTATGTAGCTTGATGAAGATTCTTCGCTTGACGGATGAATGTAACATACTTTTCCCAATCGGGACCAAGACAGCTCAGGAACTTTGTGTTGATTGCAATCCTTGGCATAATGATATTATGTTTATCCAAGTCATTGATGATGTCTGAGAATCGATGATGATATGACTCTAATGTCTCCCCTGGTTCAATCATGAAGTGTTCATATGCTAAGTAGATTTTGGATTCCATGTCCTCTTGATTGAGTTCTGTGCCTTCCATTAAAAGATGAATGTGCTCCCATATTGCTTTACCAGTATTCTGAGCATCAACACTACGAAGTATCGGATTGGGTAATCCCAAAAGGATATATTGCATTGCAAGTTCATCGGCTTCTAAGTGAAGAAGTTGGTCGGTAGTAAGTTGATCAAGACCGACAACGTTGGTAACATCATCTCTTGGTGGATTAGCATTTGGATCTCCGGGTACAGTGAGAGTAGGCATCTAAAAAGGACCTTCAAGGATGACTTTCTTCAAAAACTTACCATGTGGCTTCTTTAGATCACAAAACCTAAAAAACCTTATCACCCATTGATCGTAGTTTCGGGAGTGAGCATTGGAGGTCTGTCAAGGGATCCAGCTTCATGAATGGATTGTTGGCTACTTAAAGCTTCACACATCTTTGCAAACCAAGAGGGTTCCTTTGGTGTTGTAACATTCATAGCATACTTTGCTGGATACTGATTTTGAAAGTAGTTATGTTATACTTGTTGATGAGGGTTTGGTTGAACCATTTGTGGTGGGAGAGGATTAGCTCCTTGAGGAAAGTGTTGAAATTGTTGCAATTGTTGTGGAGATGGTGGAGGATATTGTTGATAGAATTGTTGTTGTTGTTGTTGAGGATACTCATGAGGAAAGTAGCTAGAGTATGGTGGTTGAGACATCTTGAAACTTGTGTTGATGATGGATCTTTGTAGTCGAATGAAACTTAGAGTTTGTTGATGAAGTAACCTTATGCGTAGAAACCAGCTTAGGCGTAGAAATAACCTTACGCGTAATACCCAACTTACGCGTAGACAGGAGATTACGCGTATGAATTGCTTACGCTTAGACTTGAGAAAAAACTTAGCTTAAGCGTAAACTAGAGACTTATTAGTAGAATCCTTATGCGTAATACTTCCTTAGGCGTAAGACAAGCTTAGGCGTAGGAAATGCTTAGGCAAAGAAGACTCTACGCGTAAGAATTTAGCTTAGGCGTAAAACTAGGGTTTTACCCAAAAATCCTTTACACTTATACCAGTGTAAAAGATATCCAAAGTCGAAGTGTTTTCAGGCTTATCCAAGTAAGAAAACACTGAGTAAACCAACAGCTCTTGAAGATCAAGTGATGAAATGCTTATGCGTAAAGTGCTGCTTAGGCGTAGACTTTGTGCTTACGAGTAAAACTAGGGTTTTACTACGAGTAGAAAGTACAAACTATCACCAAAACTGATTTTTATGCCCAAAAGTGTTTAGAAACCTGATTTTAATGATGGAATAGCTTCAATATCACCAAAATAACAATAAAGTTTGAAACTTGATGATCCAAAACCAATAACACCCTTACGCATAGAAAATAGTACACGAACAAAACCAAGCTCAAAATCTAATCTGCACACGTAAAGTTTTAAACTTTTTGCTAAAAACTGAAACTTTAACACAAAATAAACCTTGAACCACAAGAATATTGAGTTTTTAAGTGTAAAAATTATAGCTTTTAAGCGTATGAAAAGTTATGTTCTAAAACCACGCGTATGAGATAAAACCTTCAAAAAAAAAAAAGTGTTTCACCCAACTAGATGGCGATTGATACCACTGTTAGGTCACCATAATGTAACACAAGTAACAATATGTAAGAAATAAGATGAAGTAGAGATCGAATGAACACTAAACACAAACACACGAATGAATATGGGAAAGTTATGCGTAAGATATAAGTGAAAATGAACAACCAACCTTCTAAGGAAGGTTTACAAAGGTATTTATAGGGGAATGGACTAGGGAAACACTACAAGTCCCCTTCCTTCCTTATTGGACATGGGCCAAGGCTTATGGGCTTTCTACATAAGCCTTGCCATTAATACAAACATAAAAGCCTAATTAAGCAACCTATTACATATTGATTACCAACACTTGAAATATAGTTTAGGAGTGATTCCAACACTTTGAAATATTAAGTAAGAAAATCCAAAGACAATTAGGAAGTCCTATAGTGTCTATTATAACGGATCATGGTAGGGAATTCGATAATGAAGTGCAATTTGGAGCTTTTTGTGACGCTAATGGTATTACCCACAATTTCTCGGCTCCTCGCACTCCACAATCGAATGGGGTAGTCGAAAGGAAAAATAGAACCCTACAAGAAATGAGTCGCACCATGTTAAATGAGCAATCTATTCCTCAAAAATTTTGGTGCAATACCGTTGATACATCAACATACATACTTAACCGAGTCCTAATTAGACCATTTTTAGGAAAAACTCCATACGAGTTACTTCGAGGCAAAAGCCTACGTTAGAACATTTTAGAGTCTTTGGTAGTAAATGTTTTCTACTTAACACTAAAGATTACCTAACTAAATTTGATCCTAAATCAACCGAAGGTATCGTTTTAGGTTACTCGCCTAATAATAAAGCTTATGTTATATTAAATAAAGAAACATTGAAGGTTCAAGAGTCATTAAATGTAAAATTTGATGAGAGTCCACCTAAACCTAACCAACCTCTTGTCGATGATGAGATAATCGAAACTGAAGCCATAGAAATAAAGAAAAATACAAACAAAGAAGATTAACCATTAAATAATGAAATCATCAATATTAAAGAGTCTAAAGATCACCCCGTAGATAAGGTCATAGGAAAGTTAAATGAAAGAACCTTAAGGTCTCAAGTCCAAAATCAAAGTAGTTTATTTTGTTTTGTCTCAACCATAGAACCCAAGAATACACAAGAAGCTATAAAAGATGAAAGTTGGGTAATGGCTATGCAAGAAGAGTTAAATCAATTTGTTTCTAACGATGTGTGGACACTTGTCCCTCCACCTAATAACCAAACCATAATAGGAACTAAATGGGTATATAAAAATAAGTTAGATGCAAACGGGGTAGTGTCTAGAAACAAAGCTAGACTCGTTGCCCAAGGGTATAATCAACAAGAAGGCATAGACTTTGACGAGACCTATGCTCCCGTCGCTAGATTAGAGAATATAAGAATACTTCTTGCTTATGCTTGTGCTAATGATCTTAAGCTTTTTTAAATGGATGTTAAAAGTGCTTTTTTAAATGGTTTTATTAATGAAGAAGTTTATGTAGCTCAACCTCTGGGCTTTATCGATTTCGAAAAACCTAAACATGTGTATAAATTAAAGAAAGCTCTTTACAGTCTTAAACAAGCCACAAAATCTTGGTATGATAGACTCAAGTCATTTTTAATCAAAAACAATTACACCATGGGGTTAGTTGATAATACACTTTTCACTAAGAAAAAAAAATCACATATAATTATTGTTCAAATATACGTGGATGATATTATATTCGGATCTACTTGTCAAGAAATGTGTGATGATTTCTCAAAAATCATGCATGACGAGTTTGAAATGAGTATGATGGGAGAACTAAGTTTCGTTCTTGGTCTACAAATCAAACAACTAGAAGATGGTATCTTCTTTAATCAATCTAAATACATAAAAGAGATGTTAAAGAAATTTGGTTTAGAAGAGTCAAAACCCATAAGAACACCAATGTCATCCGAAAATAAACTTACAAAAGATGAAGACGGTGAATCCGTTGATAACACAAAATACCGTGGCATGATTGGTAGTCTTCTCTATCTTACGGCTAGTCGGCCGGATATCATGTTTAGTGTTTGTCTATGTGTTACGTTTCAAGAAGACCCTAAAACATCACATCTAGAAGCGATCAAAAGAATATTTAGATACATTAAGGGTACGACTCAATTAGGATTATGGTATCCTAAGGGTACGGGGGTAGAAACTATTATATATGCAGATTCTGACCATGCAGGTGATTATGTTGACCGAAAGAGTACAAGTGGTGTATGTAATTTTATGGGATGTTGTTTGACATCTTGGTTCTCGAAGAAGCAAACGGCATTGGCCATATCAACAACCGAAGCCGAATATGTCTCCGCCGGCAAAGCATGCCAACAAGCACTATGGATGAAACAAGCGTTAGTTGACTAGACATTCATCTAAGTGACATAGCCATTCTATGCGACAACAAATGTGCCATTGACTTAAGCAAGAATCCGGTGTTGCACTCTCGCACCAAGCATATAGAGATCCATCATCACTTCTTAAGAGACAATGTTCAAAAGGGGAACATTTCTATTGAGAAGGTAGCATCCGAAGATAACATAGCCGACGTCCTCACCAAACCGTTGAAGCGGGAACAATTCAACTTGCTTCGTTGGTCTTGGTCTTGGTCTCATGGAACAATCGTTGTAATTTGCCTCTCAACTCTACAAGGTATGTAAACATTAGCCTTCTTCGTTTCTGAGTCTAGGATCTCTATTTCACACACAACTCACTAACAATACGGGAATTTTCAAAACCCAAAGTAAGTCTTATTTTACAACATGTAATTTCATATCTATTTTTCTTAACCAAAGGATAAAATTTTCTTTAAACAAAGAAACTTTTTTGAAATGCTTTCTAAAAGATACTTCTTCCCGTATCATTTTCCTAAAAGCTATTTCTCACGTCTAGGACAAACCTTTTTCATTATTAATACAAAGTAAAAACTCGTTTTCATTGCATTTCATGTCTTTTGAATGCTAAAGGGAACACATAACTAATATGTGTTTTCGGGTACATTCATTTAAGCAACAATGAATTTAGGAGCACTCGGGTTATCTCACATAATAGTATGCTTTTTCACTTCTAGTCTATTTTTTTTCCTTTTTAGGAGTCGAGATAACCGCAACTCCAAATGGTTTGCATATAGGCACACACTAGGCACAAATGTTTCTAAAAGGAAAATTTTGAGCTTCCTAAGTCACCAGTACTACGGATCCCAGCATTAACGCTGGACGGTTCCCTCAAAGGAAGGATCCGTGGGAACCGTGGGACATAAGCTGAATTTTTCTTCTATTTTTCTCACTTTGGCTATAAACCTTCATATTTTTATCACTTTACCTTTGTAACTAATGAGTATGTTACTTAATTCTTGTGCTCTCATGATCACATGCCTTAAATTCATATCTAATCATTAGATTTTAGTTCACATTTTGGGTCAAGCATTCATTACAATGCACTATTTTCTCTATAAATAAGGTTCCCAAAATGCTTGCATCTTCATCACTCTCAACCTCACAAACAATCATCATCATGTTATCCAAAAGATCTTCCAACATTGATGAATCACCTAGTGCAAACAATCCTCTTCAAGAAATTCAAAACTTTATCCTACCACCTTCCATAGTACCACCACCCAAATCTAGAAAAACAACACGGATTAGCATCCGGCCTTGTTGTTTAGCCAAACTATTGTCAAAATGTTCATCACCAACTACTCATTCACCACCAAATGATTCCATAGTAGCACCTCCCTCATCTCCAACAAGCACACCACCATCATCACCTATCAAGTCTCCACCTAAGATCACTCTATCAGAACTCCTTAAGACTCCAAAACACTCCAACAAATCAACCCAAAAGAACTAGTCTTTTTAACACCACTCACATCTCCAAACACAATTTACAAAGATCTTGTAACTTCACCACCTTTAACTCCCATTGTCTTACAAGAACATCTAGATTCTTTTCCACCACCACTTCCAAACATTCCGGACTTTGATCCATATTTTCCAACTTTTCCACCACATCTTCCGCCTCCCACAAATCAAACTAACCCGGAAACCATCTACACACATTACCCACATCATTTACATTGTGAACATTGCCAATCCACTAGGGAACTTGCAATGGAAATTAGAGACGAGATGCGATTCATACTTACCCACATTCTTGATCGCATCAACATCATCACTCACCAAAAATTCCATCATTAACCTTATGCAAGCATGGAAGGAATGATATTACTATTTTCTCTATTTTTTTCTTTTGAGTCAATTTTAAAGAACAAACCTTGTTCTTAGTTTTTACATGTTTGCATGTGGCCTATATACCACTACACTTTGTTATTTTATTACAAGGCTTTGTTTACATACTTTGGCTCTCCATCTTGTTTCTCGTCAATCACAAGATTATATTGCATTTTACTACTAACGTTTTCTTTGTAGGTTTTATATTTTCTCACTTGACGCCCTTTTCTAGGGGGGAGTTAGTGATTCGTGGATTACATTATTTCTCCACACTTTATTTCTTCGTTAGGTTCGCTTTTTGTTTCGACAAAAAGGGGGAGAAGATGTAAAACTTATGCTTTCAAAACATACATATAATCTTAAGTTTTACTCATCATAACATTATGTTTTGTCATCAACAAAAAGGGGGAGATTGTTAATATAAATAAATCGTAAAAACGTTTATTCATATTTAGCGATCTCTTTGTGTTTTGTTGATAGCAAATATAAAGTTATCATAAGTAAAATTATAAGGATACATGTTATTTTTGTAAAGCATTTATATATATAATCATTTAACATTAATTTTTGTAATGATTCATTTATTGTAATAGTTTATTAGGATGGGTAAAAATCATAACCCATGACCCATACCCATGGAGCATATCCATAACCCATGGAGCTAACCCATTGACTAGATGCATTGCATTTTCTAGATACATTGTATCTATTTGGATACCCATTGTACAAAGTCTATGACCCATAACCCATGACCCATGACCCATAACCCATTTAGGAGAGCATCCTACGGATCCCTCAGTTTACACTGTACGGATCCCTCATGCAAGAGATCCGTGGGATCCGTGCAACAGTAGCAAGTTTTTGCCTATAAATAGAGAGCCATTTCCTCATTGTAACTCACCCCTTTTCTTACAAACTCTCTCATATATTTTTTCATTCTTCTAATCTCAGATCTCTTGATCTAGATAGTAGTTCTTCTTTCTTTTGTTGTGATTCTCATATAGGTCCTTCTCTAAGGCGAGATCACGAGCTTCTACAAGTCATCCAAGCAAAGGGTCCTTGATTGATTTGTTCCTACACAAGATTTCTGTAGCAAATATCTTGTATTTCATATTTCACATATTTGTTGTGTTATAGTTGTGTTGGTTTGGTCCTCCGTGTTAAGGACTCGGTATTTAGCTTTGTACCGGAAAAAGTGTAAGCGACATTGTGAAGGCTTCTCTGCCAAGTTGAAGGAGTTTGTTGACATAGTGCTTGAACTCTCGAGTAGGTTACTCGGGGAGTGGAGTAGGGCAAGGAAGGTGTCCTTGTAGCCGAACCACTATAAATCGGTTGTGTCATTTCTATCCTTTACTTTACTTGCTTTCTTTACTTGCATTACTATAGATCTATACTTTTTATCCATCTATACGAATTCACATAACATTGAATCTAAAGTTTTTTGAAACTAAGTTAAAATCGGAAAAACTATTCAACCCCCCCCCCCACCCCCTTCTAGTTTTCCACAAAGTAGTTTAACTCATCATGGAGTGAACCATGTCAAGCAGTGTTCGATTTCTCATCTCAGACACACCATTATGTTGTGGAGTGTAAGGAGGAGTTCGATGGGCAATAATCCCATGCTCCTTTAGATGATCCAAAAACTCTTGACTCATATATTCACCCCCACGATCAGAACGTAGTGACTTAATGGTCTTCCCGAGTTGGTTTTCTACTTCCTTTTGAAACACCTTAAATGTTTCAAACACTTCATGTTAATGTTTTAGCAAGTAAATATAACCATACCGACTATAGTCGTCAGTAAAAGTGACAAAGTAACTTGCTCCTTGTCTTGACACAAATCTAAATGGACCACATACATCTGTGTGTATTAGTCCAAGTAGATCTTTAGCCCTTTTCACTTGATGTGTATAGGGTTTTCTTGCCATCTTACCAGACATGCACGAAACACACTTTTCAAGTGACTTAATGTCAGTTGAGTTGAGAAGTCCATCATGTTGCAACTTCTCCATGCGTTTCTTGCTAATGTGTCCAAGACGACCATGCCACAAGAGAGCAGAGTCCAAGTTAGACTTGGCTCTTTTATTGCTTACAACAAACATAGAACTATCATTTGTATTTGAACAAGACATATCAATTTCATAAATACCATTCCATGGAATAGCAGTAAAATAAACAACGTTATTCTTAGAAACTGAAATTGCATTATTCGATTCAAAACGATTAACAAAACCATCATCATACAAACGTGAAAATGAAATAATTCATCTAGTAATAGAGGGAGCATAATGACAATCGTTCAAAACATTTACTAATCCACTAGGGAGACATAAATGAAAAACACCAATAGCTTCAACTCCTGCCCGTTGACCATTGCCCACGTACAGACTTAAAGCTCATGGCTTCAGCTTCCTACTTCCCCTGAGACCCTGAGTAGTATTACAGATGTGAGTACCACAACCTGTGTCATATGGTTTTTCTGGACCTTTCCCACACGTATGTTATGTAGTGCAGGTGCATCATCTTTCTTTGGCAACGTCTGCTCATGTTGCTTAAGCATATCATGTAATTCATTTACGGTCTTCCCCATGCTGTGCATATTAAAGTTCTGCACAAACGAGATATACTCTTTAGAGAGACCAATTAAGATCAAAGTAACTCCATAGTTCAGAGTAACTGGGTGACCAAGACGTTCCAAATTGTCAATATAGCTCTTCATCTTTAGAACATATGAGCTAACAAATTTGCCTTCTTCCTGCTTGCACGCGTGAAATTCACGTGCAGTTTGTAGAAGCTCATGTTCTGCATGTTGGGAGAACATGGACTTCAACTCCTGAAGCATGTCATAAGCACCAAGGTGAGTTAGATTTTGTTGGATCTCTAACTCCATGGTCATGAGCATGAAGGCAGCTTATATCCTTTGAGCCCTTAACCCAAGCAGTGTGAGCTGCAAGAGCCTCGGGAGGGATAGGGTGGCCAGGAGTTGCAACAGGTGCAGCAGGTATGGGATGCTCCAAATAAGTTTCCTTATCTTGGTGACAAGATAATGCGGTCATGATACCATCAATGAAGTTAGGTCTAGTGAGTTTTGTTTCTCAAAGAAACTCCTGAGTACCGAATTGTTTCCGACTAAGGTAGTCATCTACAATTTAGAAAAGTTCAAACAATTAGTATTTTCGATAATTAATTTCTTAAAAGAATTAACTACCTAATTAATTACTAATAAGACTAAGATCCATCTTGCACTCCCACTTATTTACCAAAGGTCTGACCAATGAGTAACTAAGTAGGACAAGAGGTAAGCGGCGAGCGTTAATTGCATAATGCAACTCTTAGACTTTATGAGACTGTTTAAGGCATTAGTAAACAAGTAATAATGTCAAAAGCATGTTTAGTTCTCATCTTATGCCTCGGGTCCAAGGTCTGACCAAGCATACTCGAAATAAATCGACCAAGTAAGAACTTGCAAAAATCACCAAAGGTCTGACCAATGAGTAATAATCACCACGGGTTGGAATGGCCCTAAGGTCTGACCAAAGAGGTCAAGCCAAATGCACGTGTTCATAGTTGGTTGACATAGACTTAAAATTTTACACATAGGGTATTCACATAAATGTGGAAAAAACATGTACAAAGAAGCATGCAAAAAAACTTTGTAACACTTATTTTAAAAACTTTTGGTAATGACACTGTAGTGATCCTCATGGTTCACGTAGCTCCAATCGAACTCGTAGGGAGGTGGAGGACCAGGTCAGCGTTAGGCAATAACCGGAAATCCTTTAGGTGTGACTGTGCGCACCTCCTTAAACCCCCTTTATAGTTTGTTCTAGTAGGTGAGCCGTACATCCCAAGTGTCCATAGCGTCTAGTTTTTAATTCATGAAAAATTTGTTTCAATAATTTAGGTCACTTTATTTAACAAAAACAATTTTCCACGAAACAAATAGCAGGTCACAATGAGCATGGTATTTAGGCGTGTAAATAAAGACCATTATTAATGTTATGATTACGATATGTATTATTCCATATTGCATGCAATTAGGTGTCAAATACAAGTAACAATTATGCACATAAGAAATCACAAACATATAAACATAAAACATTAATAAACACATATTGTTCCGAGTTCTCTCGCGAGTCTTCCCCAAAAGGAGAACCATAAAACCGTCACTAGGTACGAAACCTAGATCGCCCCATACATCACAAAAAGCAATTGAGTGGGTATTATAGCCGGAAAAACACATAAAAATCATGGCAAACTTAATTAACAATTAATTATGCTATTTTATGTATTTTAATAACAATATAATTCTAATTAACAATTAATTCAAATTAACAAATTAATTCTAATTAACACTTTAATTCTAATTAATATTTTAATTCTAATTAACAATTTAATATAATTAGTTTGTGTCTGGGTATTTTTTTATTAATAATTGACAAGTATTGCATTATAGTTGTCAAAATAAAACGAATAACTAATTAGATTTCATGCAACCTTTTAACATGTTTATTAAAGCGTGTAACCCATAATCACAAAAACGAGTTGACTCGTGATGCCACTGTTGGGATTTAAGATCTAGTTAACCAAGTAACGCAACGATTACGTAGCGGAATTTGGATCTAGTTTATGCAATTAGGTTAACACATAGTTAATAAACAATAATAAATAAAAGGATAAAGAAAATTAACCCTTGTAGTCACCCGCAAGTAATTAACGAACAAGAAACCAAGTATTCAAAACGAATACCTCTACGAGTCCACACACAAACACTTAACCACGAATACGTTCGATAAAGCTAGTCGAGAACGTTTACCCAATCAACCTTTGAATACTTGAACAAATCACGAACAAAGAAAACCCAAGAACTTGTCTTTCACCTCTGTCCGAGATCATAGCAACACCCTAAACCACTTTTGCGTTATGTCCGATATCGGAAAATTATGTCCGATGTCTTCAGCCTCTTTTGTCCGATAACTTGACCAAACAGAAATCCAATCTCTTTTGTCTTGCTTTCACGATCAACTTAGGAACATGCAAGAACAATCAAAACCGAAAACCTAAACACAACTTGGATTATAGAACATGCAAGGTTTAGGGTTTCGTTAAAACCAAACAAGAACCCTAATCGGATTAGACAATTCCGATCGGGTTTGAGTTCTTTTTTGAGATAGATCGATTGATATTATATGAGAGTTTAGGGATATATGCGTGAGAATGAATGGCCAAGTCGTGGGATATAAATAGCCTCCAATACCTAGTATACTTGGGCTCGAACTTGAGCACCAAGTTACCATTCTTTCCTAATCCCAAACCAACTCTATATAATCCAAACACCCCTCTATATTGGCCGGCAATATGGGCTTGGAATACCAAGTAATCGGGTCAAATATCGGGTCAAATACAAATACAGTCCAAGTAGTAAACGTGTTATAACGTACTCTCGTGTTTAACGTGTGTGCCCTCATAGGCTCACACACTTCTAGTCGTTCTCGTGTATATCAACTCCCACATTCCAACAAGATTGAGCAATGCTATACTGGAGAGAAGATCATGTAGTTCAATGAGAAAAGATACCAAGGTCAGAAGTAGGATTTGCCATCTATTAACTCATTCTGTAACTTCGAAATACCAGATGATTATGTCCAAATCTGTGCTCATCATATGAGATAAGATTTCTTTCCACAGCCTTCTTTGTTCCTTCGTTCTTATGCATGTAGCTTTTAACCAGTTTGACCCATGCCAGCAAAGTGAAAGAACGCAGGAAATTTCCGACAGGAAATTGGAGTGTTAAGAGTTGCGATAATGTGAATCAAAGATTGAGCGATTCTATATTGGAGAGAAGAGGATGTAGTTCAATGAGAAAAGATACCAAGGTCAGAAGTTGGATTTGTCATCTATTAACTATTCTGTATCTAAATGTTTCTTTAAAATCAAAGTATACTTACCATCGTCTTATATAACTGTAACTTTGAAATACCGGATGAATGGATGATTATATCCAAATCTGTGCCCATCATGTGAGATAAGATTTCTTTCCACAGCCTTTTTTGTTCCTTTCGTTCTTATGCATGTAGCTAGCTATAACCTTTTTTATGTTGTTTGGAGATTAGCATGCTACTTATCCATCAACGTTAGTTTATAATGTGAATAGCTGTAATAAAATGTTATCATGGAAACAAAGCAGTATAATGCATACCTGGATAGTGCTCCATAATATAAATCATTACTAGGTGGCTGTAATATTATCAAGGTCTACTAGTATAAGCATACCAGAATGCATCTTTGCATAAATAATAAGCTTAGTTTACACAACTACAGAAGTCTTGCCTGTGTGAACTGTGAAAGTGACCATTCTTGGTCCAAGCCCAGTAAGTGACTAATGGTATGATACATAACTAACCACTAATTTTGTAACTGGTTATGAACCAAATGCAATCCATTTTAGAAGTGTGTTTGTCTGAGCAGGATGAAAATACACCCCCAAGGACTATCAGATTAGTAAAGACCATGCATCCCGCATTCCCGCCAGGTCTGGGGCTAATGAGAGGTCCGAAACAGCTAGAAGGGTTACATGGCCTTAACAATATTACAGCCATTCGACTCTAAAAGAAACTAAAAACTACTGAAAAGTTTGATTAGATCAGCCTTAATGAATGGCTAAACTGCAATTCTATGTAAAATGATCTCTTTGGTGTGCATCCTCTTTTATAAATCATGTTTCTTCTAGATGAAGATCTAGCATGAACTACTCTCTTGTAAGAGTATTTCAACCGAATCAGTGAGTAACTAATACCTTGATATACCATAGAAAATAATAATAGCAACGATAATCAACCACTGATTGTCAATAAGTCAAGCATTTTGAAAGCCACACACATAAAACAAACTTTCTGGTTGTATTTGGAGAACATAAAGTAGAGAAACAGTATTTTGCATCAAAAATATCTCTCATACACACATAAGACATAACGTTATTAGCAGTCTTGTAATCCAACTTAAAGAGTACTTATATAGATTGACAGGACAGTCGGAATTCATTAATTTGCCAACAGATCCTTGATTTTGGTGTAAACATGACACACAGATAATCACTTTCAATATGCAATCCTAAGGGTGCGTTTAGTCGGGGGAAAACACCTTTGTTTTCCACAAAATGTTTTGTGGAAAACAAGGAAAATATAAATCGCGTTCAAATTATCATTTTCCAACAAAATGTTTTGCAAAACACAAAATCCCCTATTCCCAATCTAACAAGGAAAATTAGAAAACAACTTTTAGTTGTTTTCCTTTGTAACCCCAACCCTCCCTCCTCTTCTTCAAAATAGAAAATACAAATATCAACTAAACGCATTTTCTATATTTTCAAGTGTTTTGTGGAGATAAATTTCCCATCCAAGTTTTTACAAAACTAGAGATAGAAAACAAGAGAATTTATTCTCCAACTAAACGCACCCTAAACTTTTCAAGTGTTTTGTTTAATTTTGGAACATTCTTGCTACTTAAAACTTGTGATCATGCTATACTTGAGTATACATAGATAAATTGCGTGGATGTTTCATCGACTGAAGTTATGGTTCTTCGTTCATCAAAGAAGCAGTGAAATACCACTCAACCATTGAAAACTTGTTATATAGATACTAGAATTGGAGGGGTGAGTCAGGCCAAGGCAATAGTGCAAAACCAAGGCAACTCGCAAATACCCCAATAGCAAGCTATTGTGGTGGGTCTTTCCCCATAAAAAATAAGATTAATATCGAGTGAGCCGATGGCTCACATATAAGATACTAGCTAAAAGACCCGTGAAATTCACAGGTATTTTTAAGTAACGTTAATAAAAGTTGTAAATGATATTGCGTATTATGTAGGTATGAGTTAGAAAGAACCACGTCGGGATAAACAAACGAAAAGTATCTTCAATCCGTTATTTCTATTACTTGAGGCCGCCTTTGGTCCGGCGTTGCGACGGGCGGAATTTTTAGCCGGGTGATTGTGCATTAATAAATAGTAATATAACCTTTTTTTTTTTTTTTTTTTTTTTTTTTTTTTGCGTCTTGTGCGGCCCGGCCCATAATGTCTGTATGCTTCTGCTGTAGCAACCCGGCTCAAAAAGCGCATGTGTCTTAGCAAATCTTTGTAGCTCTGATTACTACTGATTACATTGCGTTTTAATATATACTTATAATGTGGGATACGTGTATATGTAGATGTGATCATAAATAGTGTAGCACTTCTTTGTATGCCACATTATTTAAAAGTGTTTGTTCGTTGATAACAATATATGCAAAGTGAAAAAAAATACATAAGACATGTCCTGTAGATATTTGTACATGACGATTAAACATTGATCATATACTTTGTAGTACCTTCTTTGTAGACAACGTTTGTTGCACGATTGGAGATATTATCTCCTTGATAATAACACACAAACTTCAAGCTTTTTTTTGCTTTTTATCTTGTAAACGAAAATATAAAGTTGTCCATGTGTGAAAGCATGCCATGGAAGATACAAACCAATTTTTGAAAGTGATTATCAATTGCTCTTATTTATTGTCATAGCAAATAAAACGGACATGGGATATTGTTTCTTATAATCTTTAGTTGTTGACGTTTGTCCAACAGAGTAATTCTCAACCTCTAGATTATTGTCTTTCAAAAGTGTATTCCGTTTATTATCTTTTACTCGATAGAAGTTCCTACTAATCTAACAACTTGAAGTCTTGTTAATCCGTTAGACTGATTAATATTTCTCAACAACATTATCGAGACATCTACTTTTAATGTAAACTTCAATCCATTGATAAATTTGCAAGAGAAAATGGATTCATTTATAGCGAAACTGCTTTTAGATTTATCATTGGTTTCGCAACTTAGATAAACCATTTCTCCTCAAAAAATGTCTTCAAGAAATGATCGTTTATTGTGTCCAGTGCCTCAGTCGTGGAAGGCAATATGACCTTTTATTTAAAATAGGTTGCATCATTTATGTGACTCAAAAAGTTTGGATAAAT
The DNA here is from genome assembly GCA_022545495.1 of Chrysanthemum lavandulifolium. NCBI lineage: Eukaryota > Viridiplantae > Streptophyta > Magnoliopsida > Asterales > Asteraceae > Chrysanthemum > Chrysanthemum lavandulifolium. The sequence goes on from CM040245.1 coordinate 102,966,535, forward strand.
AACTTCAATAACAGATGTCATCGGAACCTCTAACTCATCTAACTCGTCAATGAGAATCTCAATGAGTATATATATATATATATATATATATATATATATATATATATATATATCTCAACCTCTCTATCGTTTGCGTCTCCAAGCCTTTGGTCTTCAATTTCAATATCCTCAAAATAAAATGCAATATTTCATATACATCAAGTCATAATTATTAAATATGTCATCAAAGGACCGGAAAATAAGAATATATTGAAAAGAAAGAGTAAAACAATAACTTATATGGTGTGGTAAAACTTGTGTTTTTATCATCATAATTTACATTTTACCGAGTGTATAAGCTAACCTCTAAAATTTTCAAATATATATATATATATATATATATATATATATATATATATATTTGAAATATGAGTAGAGTTGATAAAAGGCGTAACAAAATCATAAACTAAATAATAAAATAACAAACTTGTTTGTATATCATGACAGTTTAATAACAAAATATCACGCATAAAACAAAGTTGGGAAATTGAGAGAATATCATAATGAAACTAAAAAAGTGATCACATAGTTGATATGAAAATCATTCACAATGAAGGAACTATCTATTCCTCGTTTGATTTCTACAATTTTGTTTAATCTAAGCCATGGTACCTGTGAATGATCAAGTCCAAGTAAATGTTTAAAAAAGAGAATTTGAATTCGCAATAGAAAATGATGTATTATCTTTAACAATTTCTAGTATATAAAACATAAATGTTTTCCTTAATGGGTACATATTTTATTATGTTCCAATGAGCATAAACATGAAAAATAGTTAATTTGTAAAATGTGTCAAGCGAGTCCATATATTATTGTATTTTTAACAATTTATAATGAACTACAATGGGCTCATAAAATATTTTATTATATTCTAATGGCTTACACATGAAAATGTTCTAATGGCTAAAAAAAAAATAGCAAAAGGATATGAGTTGTAAACACACCATTTACTGTTTCTCTCTTCTTCTTGTTTTAACTTTCTACCAAGAGAAACTTTTATTATAGAAATTTGAACATAATAGCATGTAACATCATGAATGATTTTTACCAAAAAAACATTCAATTAAAATCAATGTATCTCGGATGTATAAGCCTTGATAGAAAATCGAGCAAAATCCGTTAAAGTATGTTTTCTTTGTGTTTGGACAACTTATACCTTGTGTTTCTTGTGTTGAATAAGCTTTATTAAAACAAAATCTCTTAGTGCATGTCCCTCATGAGTCAAACGGGGTCAACTAATATGTGTTTATATCCAACAAATTTAACTATGCTGCAAATATTACAATTCCTAACTTTTAACCAAAGTTGAAAGTTTGTTTGTATCTAACAAAAAAGAAAATCCTAAGAAGAATATAGTTGTCATTTACAACCGCCCATCACATTACAAGTTTTTTTAAACCTCTATTGGACAAACGTATCAAATGAAATTAAAACTAAACAAAGCTCAAAACATACCATCTCTTATGAACTGGCATCTTCCAAAAATAATCGCTCCAATATATGATATATTGATATCCTTTGGAGTTATTGTGTTTTGGTTATGTTCACGTGAATGATGCTCATACACTCATCAAATAAAAAAGAAAGCATTAACCCTCCACAACTAATCAAATAACTGATTATATCAAATGGGTATCAAATTTTATCAGATAAAAAAAATTACAAAACGATCAATAATCTATACTATTTACCTTAAAAACGTTCTTCGTTAACGGTTTAACCTCCATTCACACTTATGTGATGAACATAAAAGATTAAACTAAAGTGATAGAGTTACTATAACCAATAAAAAAGACGAATGAAAATAACATAATACGAACATGATTAATTATATTTGAAAAGATGATGGCATTCAAGCAGCAAAACAAACGTGAAAACAAAGATATCTTACATAAAAATACAAAGATGGTAAAGAATATACCTTATTGCATGGAAATAATGAGCCTGTAAGTTTGAAAGTCAAAAAATAAGTTATCTATTGGAGATGAAACACTAAAAAAAGTTAGAATTGATCGACAATTGCGAAAGGAACAATGAATAAACGTACCTAGCTTCTTACTGTTATCAATCAGTGATGTCATATTTGAACAATGAATAAAATATGGAACACCATACTTACTGATTAGCTTGTTGAGAAATCATATTGGCGGAAAAAATGTAGAACGTGTTCTGTGATATGTACTTTGTTTGGTGATTATGCGCAAGAGTTTCGAATCAAAAAGCTCTACTTGTTGATTTGAGGGCAAGAGTTTTATGCTTTTTTATTAACTTGTTGAGGGAGCTAATTAAAAGAAAATCTTAAATGCATCCTACAATCTTAGGCGGTCTGCATGATGCGGCCAGGACAACCTTGCTGTGATTATATTTTTGTTGAAAAAATGTTTTTCATTTATATATTTTTTACAACGAAAACTTTAGTAACATTTTAGAAGACTCATTGTATGAATCATACCAATTTTGTTATGATTCTTTTTCTTTTAGTTCGGATAAAAATGAAGTTTTGACTTCCAAATTGGTCGATGATGATGTTTCGTGTGAAGACCTTCAAGGTCGATTTATCTATGAGCACGAAATAAATATGAATACAATAGTTTCAGTCTTGATTTATATCGTAATTTAAGACATTTTTTTTTTCAACTTTAAAGATGTGCATTAATGTGGTTTCTATATTTAATATGCGTATAAATGTGTTGTATATTATCGTATGTGGTTGTAAGTCTGAATTTTTGGGCTTTAATGTGTTGTACATCATGCTTTAACATTTTCAAGTCTGAAAAGTCTGAAAATTAATTAGGAGAGAGAGTGGTTTGTGTATTATAAGTAGTATAGATACATGTTTCCTCGGTTATCATCGAGAATTTTGATCATCACATTTATAAATAAAAAAGATTTCTATTAATTATTTCAAAACATTACTATAGGTACATAAACACAATCAAATAAAATTTGGGCAGATACATAGTAGTGATTTGATTAGAAGTAAAATAAAAGAGTGTTTTGTGGGTTGAATATCAAACATTCCGTTTATATGTTGCCCTATTAAATGTAATTTAAATTATGAAATTCTCCATAAATGGAAAAAAATTTGAAAAATAATTTTTAAAAGAGAAATTAGAATTAAAAATTAGAAAAAAAATTAATCCAATTTTTTCTTTCGAAAATTCTTTTCAATTTTTTTTTTTTTTTTTTTTTTTGTAATTATTTATTCCAAATTTGCAATAAAAAATTTTATTGAAAAAAATTCTAATATTTTATTCAATTTTTTTTCGAAAATTCTTCTTCAAAACTTTTTTTCCAATTTTTTTTTCGAAATTCTTTTTTAATTTTTTTTCAAAGTTATGTCAAAAAAATCTTTTTTTTTTTAAATTATTTTATGAAAAAAAAATTTTAGAAATCTTTTTAGTCACATGTGAAAAGCGTGTGCCAGCGGACATAAGCGATGCTAATACCGAAAAAAGCGTAAGAAAACAGATGAAAACATATAAAAACGGGTGAAAACGTATAAAAATGAACGGAAACATGCGAACACGGACAAAAACGTAAGAAAACGGACGAAAACATATAAAAACGGGCGAAAACGTATAAAAACGGAAGAAATCCTTACAAAAAAGGATGAAAACGTATAAAAGCGGATGAAAACGGATAAAAGCGTGCAAAAGCGTATAAAAGCAGATGAAAGCGTATAAAAGCGTAAAGACCGGACAGCGGTTATAAGCGTGTAAGCGAAGCGAAACTTAATAAAAAATAGGGATTAAATTTGTTATACCATAAACCACATAAACCTTATTTATAAGGGTATTATGACATTCTTTAAATTTGACGGTCAAACAAACGGAAAATTTTGTCAAGTGATCAAACCCATTACGGTGCATAAGCGTAGTTAAAAAAATAAAAAGATTAAATTCGTTAAACATTACATAACATACCACAGAGATCATTTATGAAATTAACTCTATTGAAAATCATTAAAACTTACATTACGATTAGTTAGTTGAATATGTTAATGATATTCAAGAAAAAATGAATAGCTTGTTGTAAAAGTTTCGTAAGACTTCAAATGTCGTAGACAAAATAGCCTTTTTAGTTGTCAAAGTTTAAGACGTTATTTATGGTGACATGCACATTACAAAAAAAAAAAGAAAAAAAAAAAAATTGTCCTATATGAAATGTTGAGAGGGGTGTTTATTGTGAGGTGTAACTATTAATGAGTTACAATATTCTTCAAACTGACGAACTGTGACACTTTAAACTCACGAGCAAACAATATTAGCGTGAGAAATTAAAAATAAAATAAAATTAGTACTTTCTTTTGGACATGTGTCGCAATATAATGCTTAGATATATTTTGGAAAAAATTGATTAAGAGAGATGTAAAAAAGTGTGTTTTATTAGTTAGAATCTCCTTGGGCCTTGGTTTTTATAGCACTATCCTCTTACTTAGTTACTTTCGTTTGGCGATGTGGGATGCATAACAATAAACCTTTTGGTTCTTTACTCTGACAGCTTTATACATGCTAGCCTTGTGCACTCCTACTTGGCTAATTAAGCTGGGCTTTGCCATAATCAATGTCAATTATTAATGATTACTCAAAGGGTTTCATATTTACACATATCTTTCATAAAATCTTAAATAAGAACACTTTAATCTTGAAAAGTTGAGCCCGAGTTTAAATCGGCAATACCATTACTCTTTGCTCCTTCCGCTTCACTAAGATTTATTATCACGTATTAATTACAAAAACTGGAAAAGGATTTTAGCATTTTGCAACTGCCTCAGTAGTTATATATAAATTAGATTTAATTGCATTTTTGGTCCCTATGATATGACCAAATTGCAGGTTTGGTCCTTAAAACTTTGAAATTGCAAAGATAGTTCCCATTTTGAAGTTTGGATTGCATTTTTGGTCCCTGGATAAAATGAAATGACCAAAATACCCTTTGTCTTTTTCAGGGAAGACAAGGGTAATTTTGTCATTTCACACCAACCAGGGACCAAAAATGCAATCCAAACATCAAAATAGGGACTATTATTGACTTTCAGTTTTAGGCAACCTCTGATTCTAATCCATACCATGGACCAAAATGCAATTAACTCTATAAATTATAAACGTATATACACATCAACTAAATAGGCCATAACAGTCGATTGAGAAGTGGATCATAATAATGTAAATATACAATGTTCGTTTAATATCAAATAAACACAATCTTGCAGCTAATAATAACATAATAACCTTAACCAGCGAAGGTTTATTACATTATTCCTTCCACTAGAACCACATCAGCTTAAAAGAAAAGGTTCACTCAATGTTTGGACTGCATATAAAAATAGCCATAAGATAGTGCTATAAAAACCAACTGAGTCTGGACTGCATCCGAAGTGACCCAACCAACAGTTCCAATAAATAATTCATTATCGTTCACCTTTAACTAATAAATTTTACCGCATAATCGATTTTAAGAAGATACTGGCAATTAATGTTAGAGAAACATAATGATCGTTATCTAATAGCGAAATGCTGCGTGATCTGGCGTAATGGTCTGCACTAAATAAATTTTTGGAGAACAAATAGTATTTTGTTTTGAATTTGTGGATTTGGTTTATGATTTTGAAGCTTAATTAGATTATCATTGTGGTTAAATAGTTGTATATTTTGATGAATGAGTGTTTTTAATAGTGTATTAATTGTATGTGTTGAATAGTTATTTTTTAGTTTTATTTGTGTTTTAAATACTTGTAAATTATGCTTATTTACTTGTATTTGCTTAAAAATCTATTTTTAATTTATTCATGTGTGGAAGCTTAATTATATTGTACTTTGTGGTTAAAAACTTGTATTTTGGATGAAGGAGTGTTTTTAATAATGTATTAATTATATTATATGTGTAGTGTGTTTTTAGTTTTATGTGTGCTTTAGATACTTGTAAATAATGCTTATAAGGTAGTATTTGCTTAAAATTCTATTTATAGTAGTCTTAAAATACTAAATAGGAGGGAAGTGTCTTCCTACATTAGTATAGACTATGTAAAACAAGACAATTATATTACATTTGCAAAAAAAAATAATGGAGGAAAAGTACTGTTTATTAGAAATATTAAGTATACAACTATACATACACTAGTGTTAACATACTTGTTAGAGTATAATGATAGTATGCAAATTGATACCTTTTCAGTATAATATTACTAAATGAATTAATTGGCGTTGTTAGAATTTTCTGACGAACCTTTTTATGTGTGAAAGTTGTCGAAGAATTGAAACTTTCTAGTAGTGCTTAAATCTGAAAATATTCTTTAGTACGGTTATTACAAAAACGGTACAGTACCAGATAAAGAGTTATTTAGTACAGTTTTAAGTAAGCCGTACCAAAAAAAATTTATTTTGATATGGTTTCCAAATAAACCGTACCAAATAAAAGCGTTTTGGTACTGTCTTAAAAATAACCATACCAAAAACCAAAACCACACAACAACTACCAAAGAATGATTTATTAGTACGTTTTTTCTAGAAACCGTATCAAATGTTTTTTTTCTCTCTATTTTGATACGGTTTTGTCTCTAACCGTATCAAAAAGGCGTTCCAGAAAATACTTTTTGTAGTAGTGAGAGTGTATTCAGCACCTTTCATGAGATTTCCCTATCTAAATAACTAATTTACCTAAGAGAATTAGCATATTCATTGTCATAACATCACATTCATTTCTCCTAACGCTATTAGTCACCATATTAAAAACAGAAGTTCGACTTCTATTGCAACAGTGTCTGCGAGCTATAGATTTACACAAAACCATAGGCAATACTAGATAGCTTCAAAATACTAAGACCAGTAGCGTTTACTTCAGCCGTGGGTGAGGCGATGGAGGTTCAATAACTTGGTAGCAAACATCAACTTTCCATTGTCACCACCAAGCATTTGAGATGAGTTGGCATGGATTGCAATCTTCTTTAGCAAAGGGGAACAAGCAAGTATACACTTTATCAAATATACTTCAACCTTTGAACCTCTAAAAGATGAAAGCATCACACTCTTTAGCTGCCGCAGCTTCCTTAATCTACTGTAGTTTACCTCTGAAGGTATAGGGGAAAGTGGTTGGACAGCATCATTGTATGAAGCCTACAAGAAAGTAATATTCAGTTGCATACATACCTATGAGATTTTAAAGTTGAGCAATATGAAAACATATGCATTCACTGACCGTGATGTTAAGGTTCCGCAAATTCTGGGATCCCCAAATCATTTTAACAGCAGTTGATAACATATTAACACTCCCGAAATCTAGTGCATGTAATGTAAGTGTCTTGAGACAAGGAAATGCAGTAGGGTTCAGCATCCTAGGAACAACATCTACATCTAACTGTAACAAAAGTGGCACATATAAACAGTAACTTCAATTATTTGTGCATTCAATATGTTGCAAACTGAATTTCAAAGAACCAAGTTAATCTTACCTTGCAATCATGAAAACAGAGATGAAGCTCTTCAAGTTTTGGAAGAAAACCAAGAAGCTCAAAGATATCTGAACCCTTGATAGCTATATTTTCAAGGTTGCTTAATGTAAAAGACAATATTCTGAGATTTTCAAGTTTCGTAAGCTCAGTTGGTTTCACTTTGCGTATAGGATCGTTACAATGAATTTTCAGGACCCCAAGTAAGGGACACTTGGTGATAAATTCCCCAATATTTCTGCTTTCAAATCTTACCTTAGTAAAATCTAGTGCCAAAAGATTTGGAAAACCGCAATAACTAGGTGCAAGATGAAAACAGCAGTTACGAAGCTTCAAAAATTTGAGCTCTAGGCAAGAGAAAATATGGCTAGGCAACTTAAGTGGTGTTTGATGCATATTTATGACTATGAACTTCTTAATTCCTTTCCTTGACAAGAACAAAACCCAAAGACCAACATCCTCAACATTCATATTCTTGTACTTTGGTATATAGAGGACAAACTTAGTTAAGGCACCCTTATGTTGAAGGAGAAGTTTACTTATAGTCCCCTCATTGCAATTATGTTCGCCTTGTAATGTTGGTTCAAAGAACTTCTCATCAAATACAAGTTGGGTGAGCAAAGTCCACTTAAACCTCCAGTTTCTCGACAAGATACCGGTCCTCACCGCATCTTTTATTGGCAAACAATCCATAATATGACTTATGACATTCTCTGGCATGTTGCTGATAACATCTTCTGATGCAAATTTAGATGCTTTATGTGTTCCATGACTCGTTCCATCGTACTAAAAAGAAGACATATATTAGCTATAAGTACAAACGAATGGTAAAAAAAAAACTAAGCAGCCATCACATTTATTCTAACACATTATTGAATCCACCATGCTTTCTTAACTTCCATTTTATTTATTTACAACTTATTCTACTTAAACGAACAACGGACGCTTAATGTGTCTCATGAAACAGTTTCCATTACAAAAAATAAAAAATAAAAGATAAACCATAAGTACAAATCGATGGAATAATAAGGCAATGAGTTCCAAAGCCATGGCACTAATATAATATGATTTCCTTAGATGCAGAACAAATGACAACAAGCAAATCTAATTGTATATATAGAAACATTGAAACAATGTTAACAAACGCTTAGGAGGGTGTTTGGTAAAGCTCAATTTAAACTGTTTCAAAAAGCCCTAATTATGAATGATATGCTTTATCTGATAATTTTGCTCCTAAATAAGTCGATAATCGTTCACATCCAAACACCTATTTTAAGCTTATTCTGTTTAGATCTATAATAGTTGTATAGATAAATTTATCCAAACAACCCTTAGAGATGAATACCTTATCAGAAATAGGGTCAACATTATCACATAATTTATTCACTACAACAACATGGTTAACACTGGATTAATCTGTAATCATCACAACTTTTGTGTATCTTGCATTTGCTTTTATAAAAATGAATTATTTTTATAAATATGTCAGCATAATAGATTAGCAAGAACAAATGACAATACACAAATCAACTTGTATAGATTAAAAAACATTGAAACAAACTCTCTCACCTTGAAGCCGTCTTTTGTCAGTGAGTGCAAATTTGTGTGAATTAAAAAAGCAAAACAAAATAGTGGTGACGAAATGCACTTTCACATTCTGTTATCAAGTCTCGTTTTGAATAGAAAGTGGAAGGAGGAACGCAAACAAAATAAATTGATGTTCTGAAGATTTTGGCAGGAGCCGAACAAAGAGGAAAGTAAAAGTTGGTTTGGGGGGTGTTTGGGGTTTTCATGGTCAAAACCTCACTTGGTTTTAGTAGGTGAGGTTTAATAGTCAACCTCCACCCATTTTGGTAGGTGATGAATGAAAGATTGTATTGGTTGAATAAATTGACTAACTTACCCTTCCATTTTGGGGTGTTTGTTTAAGTTTAGACTAAAATACAGATTAGTCTAATTTTGGCCAAAAACATCACGTTAAACCAAAACTTGTCATTTTCATCGTCGGTGGTCAAAGTATGGGTTTTGAACTAAACCAGGTCCATGACCCATTTTCCGTTAGTCGGCGTCCGTCATATGTTGTTAAATCCGTTATTCTTGTTAAATGACCATTTTGCCCATTTATATATAAAACCTCAAACACATCTTCGTTTCATCACCCTCTCCGCCTTCGCTTCACCTTCTCCAACCAACATCACCATGCCTTCACCTTGACATCACCGTCACCATCACTCTCTTCGCCATAGCGTTATTTATTGTTCAAATCAAAAGTTATGAGCGTTAGTCAAAGGCTAATTACCCCGATCCTTCACCTCTGATCATCCGGATTAACCTTAACCCAACCATAAATCCCCAAATTAAAACACTAATTAACATACACCCATCTTCAATTCATCTTGTGCTTGTAGTAATGAATATGTACAAAGTGGAAAAAAAAGCGCCTTGGTTATGGGATGAAATTTTGGAAGGCTTGCAATATGCTGACAAGAAATTGGTGCATCTTTGGGTGACCCACTAGCCTCTCCTACTTTCGATCCGCTCGGTGTTGCGGTAAGTATTGTTTAAGCTATTAACTAAAAAATCTTGATGTGAACAATATTAAAAATTATAAGCATGTTACATGCAATGGACCAAAAAATTCACTCAAATACAAAGATAAATGGTGTAAGCGAGTTACATTTTGGTACAACAGATATCAATGCAGGTATGATGGACACCGTATTGAAGGTTTCTAGACATGTTTGGCAATGTTGTAAGTGTAACTTTCATTTTTGATTATATCATTATTTTGATTGTTTTTTTGTCGGCATCCTTAAATATGTGTATCGGTTATTAAGGTAATGGATATCCCATGCTTTATTTGAGGAAAGATTAGGAGAGTTGAAAGTGAAAGAGGGTTGACTCGACACTCGATCTTATCATTGTTGATCTTAAAGATCTTGTTGAACAATACAAGAAAGTGTATGTGGAATATAAGGGTGAAAAGTTTCCTACGGTATGAGCAGACATGGAAATTTTGACCCGTTTAACGAATACTTATATTAACACCGCCGTTTAACTTCAAGTGTCTACGGTTGTGCGGACCCAAAGAAACAGTTAGAGTTTGCGATGAATCTTTTTTTGATTCTGGGGACGATCAAGGCCATAAGTATAGGAGTATTAACCAAATAACTAGGTTAAAGGGATTGCGGTTAACATTCAATGTATGGTGTTTGGAAACATGGGGACACTTGAGGCTATACTGAGGTTCAGTGATGTGTTCTATCGATATATAGAACATCTATTTCGTTTTGGCAAAGATATTCTTTTCTTGATCTCTCCTTGGATCCATGACTATTTGAAGGCCCCAAAGGAGATAAGCAGGTAATATGAAACATAATTTACAATAAGAAGAAAAGGAAGAACGATATCAATTTCAACCCATATACCTATTTATGGGTTAATTTGTTTATGTTTTGTTTACCTTTTACAAGTCAATTAAGAAAATATCCAAAAGGGTTCTTGGAAGAGTCCCAAAGGCTATATTTGATGCATCAAATCATCGATGAGTCGTAAAATATCTGAAACAAAATGTTGTGTTTATCTCAAAAGTGTTTTAAATGCAAAATGTTCAAAATCGGATGAAAAAGCGAGCAAAGTTTGCATAATTGGCGATTTAGGTCCCAGACTTTCAAAAAATGGCAAAATCGGTCCCTAAGCATTTATTTTAAAAGAAAAGTCACCAAAGGTCCTTTTGTAATCATAAATTGTCATATTTAGTCCTTTGGTGGAAAATCCAAAATATTTGAGAAATTACATGTTTAGTCCACGAAAATCCAAAAATGGCAAAATTAATCCTTGGAATTTCAAAATTGGAAATAATGGTCCTTGGATTTTGGAGATTGTCAAAACAAACCCTTGGATTACTCTTCATAATTTACTGATTTGGTCCTGGAATTTTAAACTTTACATTTTGGTCCTTATGCTATTATTTCCACAAACCAAACCGGACCTAGTTATTAACCAAGCCCAATCCAACCCCTTGGCCCAATCCTTTTACCGGTCCAAATCCATGACCCGACCAACCCAATTCCCAATGTTTAAAATAAATACCCGCCCTATAAACTGTCTTCCCGACATTTGTTGTCCACAACCCCACCTCCACCCACTACAACCACCTACTCCACCCTTGTCTCCCCCCTCACCTACCCTTCAAATCACATTAATCGCCTTCTCCCTTGTCCCAGATATCTTGACCAAGGTTTGGCGCCAAAACCATCAAACGGCCAAGATTGATCAAAAGACATCCAATGGCCAATTTTAATCTTGGGAAGTGTCGAGAGGAGGAGAGAGAGCAGTTTGGTGCATAAAAAGCCAAGAGGAAGCAAGAAGAAGAGTAGTTAGTTTATTTTACAAAAGTGTATGTCGTTTTAATATTATTATGTCTTAATTAGTTTCTCGATTGTATTTTCAAGTTATTTTGTACTCAAACAAGTTAGTTCAAGTGTATTAAAACTTTTATCAAGCTTCAATTCAAGTTTTAGTTCAAGTTTCATATTTCTTGTCCTTTGTTGCAAAATTGGGTTTCAAGTTCTTATGTTTCAATCTCTATAAGACTTATTTATAAGCTCACACAAGCTCTATCAAGCTTATTATAGCTTTGTAAGCTTATAGTTAAGTTTTAAGCTATTTTGGAAATTGGTCAACACAAGTCAAACTTGGAGCAAAATGGGTATGAAATGGATCATGGGTGGTGCGAGACATGGAAATGGGTTGAATTGGAAGCATTGGGTTGGATTTTAATAGGTTAGTGGTTCTTGGTTTCATAGTTGTCAAGCCATTGTGGCTAGGGACCTATTGTAAGTGATTCTCAAGTTCATTGCATACTTTGTAATTGTGGTTTGAAGTAGTTAAAACTTGTTCAAAAGTAGTATTTAGATTAGTTAAAGTTAGTTTGATCAAAAGTACATGTTGGTTCAATGTCTAGATTAGTTTTGTTTGCTAATAAGTCAAGAAAAGTGTGTTTGGATTCTTGATATAACTGTCCTAGAGGGTCTACTCGATGATAGATTTTTGTTGTTTCATGTTTGTTTAGCTCATTTGAGCTCATTTCTGTCTTAGCTTGTGCCTGCAAAACACCTAAGTCAAACATTAACAAAATCATCTCACTGTTAACTGTTGTAATTTTGGATTAGTAAAATCTTGAATTGTGTTTAGAATTGTTAAACATAGCTTGCATTAGTGTATTACATCATATTACATCATTATCAGTCATAAAATTGGATTCAAAGTTCATTTTGGTCAAATCTTCATCAAGCGTCTATCAAAAGTCAAAAGTGAAAAACGTTTTGGCTAGATTAGGAAGATTTTCATGGCTTCATTTTTGAGCCATATTCAAGTGAAACTTGGCATTCTAAAAGTTCAACTGGTCTTCTTTCTTATCACCATTTTACTGATTTTTGTCAAATTTGCATAAGCTTCAAATAAGCTTGTGAATTAGGACCTAGTTGCCACATTCATGGTCTCAGCTTAAGCGAGTTTTCTCGGTTTGTGCGAGGTTGCACAAGGCTCATAAGAGCCTCCCAAGGTCTGGTCTTTTGGTTATAAGTAGCTACTTAGGTCTAGTTTAGGTCTTAATACTTGGTCTTTGATTTCTAGCTTATTTGAGTGCTTATTTTGTGCCCTAAGTAAGCCCCTAAAACTGTTTAGCACTTTAGTCAAAATCATCAAATCTGTGTATTTGCTATTCGAAGGTTAAGTGTTGTTGTTTTAGTTCATTTAGTAACTTTAGCATATTGTAGCTTACATTTCGAGTTGGTGCTTGTTTGTGTTCATTTGGCTTATTAAAGTGCTTATTTCTAAGCACATTCCACATCGATTCATTTTTCTCCACACAACCACTGTTTTCCAATTTTCCTAGCTTCCTAATATAATTTTAGAGTTTTCCAGAAATTTTCAGATTTTTCTAAGTTGATTTGCTATTTTTCTTAATTTAAATTAGTTTTAAGCATTTTAATTAGCTTTTAATACAAAAATTAAGAAAAGGTTCAAAAAATAATTTTCATTTTTCTTAGGTTTAGATAAATATAAAAGAGTAAAAAAGTAATTTTCCAGATTTTCATAGTTTATTTTGTACTTTTTAGTAATTTAATTAGTTTTTAATAGTTTAAAATTCATAAAAATAGAAAATAATCGAGAAAAATACAAAAATAGTTTTGAAAATTCTATTTTGATATTTTAGATTTTCTAAGTCTTAATTTTATTTTTCTAGCTTTGTTTCATATTTTCTTGTATTTTAGGTTATTATTTAATAGTTAAAAATAGTTTTAATTAGATAATTAGTTATAAAAATAATTTTCTTTTCTATAAATTTTCTTTTATCATTAGGTTTGTAAAAATATCATTTTCATATTTTTAGGGTTAATATTGTGTAAGTTTCACATTTTTATTTGTGCGTCGCGTAGTTTTTAATTTCGGTTTTATAAAACATAAAAACAAAAACATCATTTTAATTATAGTGATAGCGTTTATTTAATAGTTTTATCTTTTAATTTCCTTTAATTTGCATTTAAGCCGTTGTAATTTGTTGGCTTTTCCTTAGTTATAATCATATTCACAAATCCTTTTTCGTTCAAATTTCTCGATCACTATTCGTAGGGTGATCCATTGCATAGCTCATTGGGACATAACGACCGGGAGACCCTATACTCCTCGGATCTTCATTGCATTCGTGCTTGGCGGTTTAAGCGATTACGATGCGCCATTCACAAGTGGCGGGCTTGTGTGATTAAGCTTGACCGTTTGGGCGCATCAAATTTTAGCGCCACGGCTTGGAGTTGTCTTGATCTATCTTCCGTTTAGCAGTTAGTTGTTTGAATACTCACTCATTTGTTTATATCATCCATATCTATCTATATATATATCCATATTTTCTTATAAAAATCCAAAACCCAAAAACATTAGCGTATAAAACACAAAATATTTTTCTTTTGTTTCTATATATGTATCAAAAATAAAAATACAAAAGATTAAATCGTTTTCTTTAATAAATAACAACTTAAAGATTACCACATAAACCAAGGCGTTGCACTACCTAGCTGGGGTGCGACCATAATAAGTTCCCGAACTAAAGATTTAAAACTTGCCTTTGTGTCCTTGTGATTGGTGTACCTTTTTCAAAGAAGCCATTCATATTGTGATTATTGGTTAAGTTCATTTGTTGTTTTGCCTCGATTTTGTGTTAATTGATTTTGTTGTGATATCGACGTTTGAACCGGAAAACCCATAAAGATTCTTCTCACCCCATTTTTATAAAACGTCTTCATAATTCTCATTCTCATCGAAAGATTTTCATAATTCCATTTCTCTCCTTAACTCGAGTTTCCTTAGAGTTAACTCTAGTGTATCTTTTCGCTCTTCTAGATCTGTGAGCCCATTTCGTGAGCTTGTCAAGATTCCAGAAGGCGTGTTCGTAGACTTTCTGCTCCATCGATCGGATCGAGATCCGGATGCTCACACTACTTCCGTTATCATGGCGGAAGAACGCCTATGTGTGAGCTTCTCCGGGCCCCATCGGCGGGTATGGAGATGCTATCGTTATACCGACCATTGTGGTGAAAATTTTGAACTCAAAACCGGGTTCTTGAATCTTGTAACCTCAAATCGGTTCTACGGTTTTGGCGGGATGATCCTCATGCTCATATTCGATGGTTTAACAAGATTGCATCTACCATCAAGTATAAGAATGTCCCTACTTGATCTTTGTTAAGCTTCTTACATTCCCATTTTCTCTTGAGGGCAAGCCGGTTTGGCTTGAAAAACAACCCCTCGGTCTATTGAGACATGGGAAGATCGGTGAAGAAATTTGTGAATGAATTCTATCCACCTTCCAAAACCACGAGTCTAAAAATGAAATCATCAAGTTCACTCGAAGTTTGATGAACCCTTGATGAATCGTGGGATCGTTTCAAGGAATTGCTTCGCAAATGTCCTCACCACGGTTTCTCGAGTTGATGCAACTCGATACTTTCTACAATGGGTGAGTCAATCGATCAAGATTCTCTCAATTCCTCCGCGGAGGAAATTTCCTAAGCAAAGCTGTCAAAGAAGCTTTAGCGATAATCGAAAACAAGTCTAAAGTCCGCCTTTGCCGCAAGCAAGCGGTTGTTTCCCAAGTCGGTGTTGGTCCTTCTTCTTCTTCATCGCCCGTGAGTCGATCTAGCACCGATGCTAAGATTGATAAACTCACGGAAGCTATCAAGCTTTGGTTCTCTCCAACCAAAAGAAAGTCTCTTTTCCACAAACTTCACCTCTGCTTTGAAGTTAAGAAAGTGGAAGTCTGTGTTACTGTGGTGGCCCCATGCTTACTATAATTGTATGGCCACCGATGGTAACCCTTTGAAACCAATCTTTGTGGGCGGGATGTCTAATCAAGGAGGCAATCAATATCGTGCTCCTGTGGACCGAACCACCGTCTAACCACTACCACTGGACCTCCGGTTTCAATCAAAACCGTAATCGAAATCGAAATAGACCAAACCAAGGTTTCCAAAACCAAGGTAATTTCGGTCAAACAACGGTTTTCAAAATCGAATCAAAATTTCCAACATCAAGGAAATTTCAATAGAAACCAGTCGGAAATTTCAACCAAGGGTATTTTCATGGCAATAATCAAGGAATTTTCAAAATCAAGGCCTAATCCTAACAATAGAGGCGAAATTTTCCTGTGCAAACTCAAGCCATTGTTCCAAGCGGACCATCATCGATGAGTTGTTGAAACAATTCATGAAATCGAAGAAATGAATCGGTTGTTGGTTAGCAGTTAACGACATTAAGAAGTCTTTAAATGATCGACCCTCGGGCTCGGTACTTTACCTAGCAACACGATCGCTAATCAGAGGCGATGCAAAGCGATCACAACCGAGTGGTGCTTCTTATCTTTGGACCCGCTATTCCTACTACCTCTTCTTCCTCTCTCCAGAAGGTAGTGGAAAGCGAACACGAGGCGACAAAGGACAAGGAACTTCCTACTAATAACGGAAGTACCAACAATGTCCATCCTCGGGTTGTCCCAAACCCAACCAAACACAGGTTGTTTTGAACCTCCGGTTGGTGACCCTAAATCAAAACTTCTATTCCTTATCCCTCACGTTTACATGAGCAAAAGCTCATGAAAGCTAGTCATCAAATGGAAAAATTCTTTCAAATTTTCCAAGAGCTACACTGACATAAGCTTCGCGGATGCCATCATGTTGATGCCCAAGTTTGCATCTACTCGAAACACATGTTGAGCAACAAGGAAAAATTGTTTGAAATGGCTAAAACTCCTTTGAGCGAGAATTGCTCGGCGATCTTGTTAAAGCTTCCAGAAAGCTAGGAGATCCGGAAAATTTCTTCTTCCTTGTGTTTTCACGGGATGATTGAATGCTTTGCCCTTGCCGATCTTGGTGCAAGCATCAATCGATGCCTTATTCGATGTGGAAGAAACTTTCTCTTCGGAACTTATTCCTACCGCATGACTCTTGAGCTTGCGGATCGTTCTATCTCGCGTCCTCTTGGCATCGCCGAGGATGTATTGTGAAAGTAGGAAAGTTCCATTTTCCGGTGACTTTGTTGTTGTTGATTTCGATCTTGATCCTCGAGTTCCCTCATTGTTGGAAGAGGATTCACGAGGACGGGCGTGCTCTTATCGATGTATTTGAGCAAGAGATCACTCTACGTGTGGGTAATGAAGTGTTACCTTTAACCTCGATCAAACTTGAGGTACTCCTCAAATGTAATCTTGAATCAATTAATCGAGTCGATTTAATTGATATTGCTTGAGGAGTACTCTCAAGAGTTTCTTGGTTATCTTCATAATTACGTGGTGGAGGTTCCACCACATCTTCTCAACCTATCATTGCCGACTCTTCCCCTCTCTCTCCGTTTGAGGAGGTGACTTCCTACGGAAGAGATCGATGAATTTCTTGCTCTTGATGAATCAATTCCGCTGGAATTGATGGTGTTTATGATTCGGAGGAGATATTCTTTATCTTGAGCAATTGCTTAATGAAGATCCATTACCTTCACTCCTCCGAAAGAAATCACGATTGAGGAAATCAAATCGGTACAATCATCTCTTGAAGAATTTCCGAGGTTGAACTTAAGGACCTACCTCCTCATCTCGGTATGCATTCTTGGAGGGTGATGATAAATTACCGTCATAATTGCTAAAGACTTGGTGAGGAGGAAAAAGCTGCTCTCATAAAGGTCTTGAAGTCACACAAGCAAGCAATTGCTTGGAAACTCTCCGACATTAAGGGTATCAACCACGAATTTTGTACTCACAAAATCTTAATGGAGGATGACTTCAAACCAATGATCAACATCGAGAGAAGGGTGAATCCTAAGATTCATGAGGTTATCAAACAAGAGGTTCTCAAACTTCTTGATGCGGTTTGATTTACCCGATCTCGATAGTCCTTGGGTTAGCCCAATTCATTGCGTTCAAAAAGGGTGGCATTCTTGTTGTCACGAATGAAGAAAGCGAGTTAATTCCAACTCGATTGGTTACGGGATGGCGTGTGTGTATTGACTATCGTAAGTTAAGCGAAGCCACCGTAAAGACCATTTTCCTCTACCCTTCATGGACGGATGCTTGAGAGATTAGCGAGGAGCGAATACTATTGTTTCCTTGATGGTTTCTCGGGTTACTTCGATCCCCATTGATCCATTGGATCAAGAAAACCACATTCACCTGCCATACGGGACGTTTGCCTATAGGCGTATGCCTTTTGGCTTATGTAATGCTCACAGCGCGTTCAACGATGTATGATGGCAATTTTCCACGACATGATCGGAAACTATGGAGGTGTTTATGGATGACTTCTCGGTCATTGGGGACTCATTTCATACATGTCTCTCCCACTTAGACAAAATGCTAAAAGGTGTGAAGACACCAATCTATGTCTAAAGCGGGAGAAGAGCCACTTATGGTCAAAGAAGGCATAGTCCTTGGCCATAAGATTTCCAAGAATGGGATTGAGGTAGATAGAGCAAAGTTGATGTCATTGCTAAACTACCTCATCCTACTACCGTCAAAGGTATTAGGAGTTTTCTAGGTCATGCCGGGTTTTATCGTAGATTCATTCAAGATTTCTCTAAAATCGCTCGACCTATGACCCATCTTCTCGAAAAGATGCTCCTTTTATCTTCTCTCTGAGTGCATCGAAGCTTTTGAAACACTAAAGAAAAAGCTACGGAAGCACCCATTCTAGTTGCCCCATTGGGATTTACCCTTTGAGCTCATGTGCGATGCAAGTGATTTTGCTATCGGTGCGGTCTTGGGGCAACATAAAACCAAGCATTTTCGGCCAATCCACTACATAAGCAAAACTATGGTGAAGCTCGGACCCATTACACCACTACGGAAAAAGAATTATTAGGCGTGGTGTATGCGTTTGAGAAGTTTCGGCCATATCTTATATTGACCAAATGCGTGGTGTATACGGATCACTCGGCTCTCAAATATCTCTTTGCAAAACAAGATGCAAAGCCGAGATTGCTCCGTTGGGTTCTCCTCCTACAAGAATTTGATATCATTATTCGTGATAAAAAGGAGGCGAGAACACAGGCTGCGATCATCTGTCGATTAGAGAACCCTCACCAAAATGTGTTCGAGAAAAGGAAATTAATGAAACATTTCCTCTCGAAACACTCAATGTGGTTTCTTTTCGTGGAGACTCTTCTACCCCATGGTTTCTTGACTTTGCAAATTACCATGCGGGTAACTTTGTGGTGAAAGGGATGTCGTCCCAACGGAAAAATAAATTCTTTAAAGATGTGAAACATTATTTACGGGACGACCCTACTTGTTTAAAATTTGTGCGGATCAAGTCATCCGGCGATGTGTGTATGGTCGGGAAGCTATTGACATTCTCAAAGCTTGCCATTACGGACCTCTTGGGGACATCATAGCCCCAACTACACCGCCAAGAAGGTGTTTGATTCGGATTCTATTGGCCCACGATCTACAAGGATGCCCATGAATTTGTCAAAACACATGGCGCTTGTCAGCGTCACGGAATATCTCACAAAGAAATGAAATGCCGCAAGCGCCATTCAAGTGTGTGAGATTTTTGACATATGGGGCATTGACTTTATGGGGCCATTTCCTTCTTCCGTGGTAACAAATACATACTCGTGGCCGTTGACTACTTGTCAAAATGGGTTGAAGCTAAGGCTTTGCCCACCAACGATGCCGAGTTGTGGTGAAATTCTTAAAATCTCTATTTGCTAGGTTTGGAACTCCACGAGCCATAATCGGTGATCGTGGTGCGCATTTCTGCAATGACCAATTTGAAAGAGTCATGCAAAAGTATGGTGTAACTCACCGTACCTCTCTGCGTACCACCCACAAACAAGTGGGCAAGTGGAAGTTTCTAACCGGGATTAAAGAATCTTGGAGGGGCGGTTGGCGAAAACCGTGCCTCTTGGTCGGATAAGTTAGATGGCGCACTCTGGGCCTTCCGTGCGACTTACAAAACACCCATCGGTGCACTCCATACAAGCTAGTGTGCGGGAAGGCGTGTCATCTACGGTTGAGCTCGAGCACAAGGCATCTTGGGCCTTGAAGCATGCCAACTTTGATATTCGAGACGGTGGTGATCATCGGAAAGTTCAAATGAATGAATTAAATGAACTCCGTGATCAAGCTTACGAGAACTCTTTGATCTACAAACAAAAGACAAAGAAGATTCATGACTCAAAATCAAGAACCGCGTTTTCAACGTTGGTGATCGAGTCCTTCTTTTCAATTCAAGATTGAAGATTTTCTCGGGAAAATTCAAATCCGTTGGTGCGGTCCATTTACTATCGCTAAGGTTTATCCTTATGGTACCATTGAGTTATCTCAACCCGATGGTCCTAATTTTAAAGTGAATGGTCATCGGTGAAGCATTATTTTGGAGAGGACATTCCATCCATGGTTGTCCGGACTTACAAACTTTCCCCATGAACCAATGAATGCGGGGATCGAGTCAAGCTAGCGACTCGGGAATCAAAAACGATAGCATGCCATATGGGTTGTCACCCGTATTTACGAAATTGTCTTAAGTTTGTTCTGGTTAGCCATTCACAAGTGGCTAGCTTGTGTGACAAAACTTGATGGTTTAGCTTCTTCTTTCTACTTTCTACCACCCTAGTGTGGGGGGTTGCCCATGTTTTGTATATAAGTCTTCCAAAAAAAAAAAAAAAAAAAAAAAAATCTTCTTTCTAAATAATGGCCGTAGTATTTCCTTTTCGTTCTTTGTTTCGGCATAACGGTAGGTACTTTGAATATTGAGGGCAATATTCATCTCTAGTGTGGGGGATTCTCACGAATTTTATCATGTAATTATACCGCCCAATCCCGTTTTGGCCAAAATTTTTTTTTGGAGTAAGTGTTCTACACTTACTCAATTGGTTATCGATCCGCCTTGTCTAATAAACAAAAGGATTGGCTAATCCGAGAGCAAGCGGCTCTTGGTAAAGATATCTCAAATCCGTTGACGACTTGCAATTTGCCCAAAATTGTATGGTATTACTCACCATATCCTAAAAAGTGAAGAGTTGGCTAGCCCGCAAGATTATGGCTTGTGGTAAAGCGGTGGAAAAACCATAATTGGTAATCGACTCACCAAAGATAATATTGATAATTTATCTAAGAGTTGGCTAGTCCGAGCAAGCGGCTTGGTAAAGACAAATCAAATCCGTTGGAAGGCGGTGGTTTGCTCAAAATCACATGGTTATCGGTGTACCATGGTTCTTACTTGAACTGAAACATTTGGCTACTCGAGTAATGGCTTTTGGTAAAGAGATTCAAATCCATTAGTTTTTCTCAAAGATTGCTAGGGACTAGCAATAGTTTAGTGTGGGGATTGATGAGTGTGTAAATACTCATCATTTTAGTTAATTCTAAGCGCAAAGCGGTTAAAATGCTCGAAATGCATCAAAATACTAAAAATATCTCAAAAGTGCATTTTATATGTTTCGGATGCAAAATGTTCAAAATCGGATGAAAAAGCGAGCAAAGTTTGCATAATTGGCGGTTTCGGTCCCAGACTTTCAAAAATGGCAAAATTAGTCCCTAAGCATTTATTTTAAAGAAAAGTCACCAAAGGTCCTTTTGTAATCATAAATTGTCATATTTAGTCCTTTGGTGGAAAATCCAAAATATTTGAGAAATTACATGTTTAGTCCACGAAAATCCAAAATGGTCAAAATTAATCCTTGGAATTTCAAAATTGGCAATAATGGTCCTTGGATTATTGGAGATTGTCAAAACAAACCCTTGGATTACTCTTCATAATTTACATTTTGGTCCTGGAATTTTAAACTTTACATTTTGGTCCTTGTGCTATTAATCCTGAAAACAAACGGACCTAGTTATTATACCAAGCCCAATCCAAAAACCCTTGGCCCAATCCTTTTACCGGTCCAAATCCATGACCCGACCAACCCAATTCCCAATGTTTAAAATAATAATACCCACCCCTAAACCTGTCTTCCCGACATTTGTGTCGCAACCCCCACCTCCGACCCTACCAACCACCCTACTCCACTCTTTGTCTCCCCTCCTCACCTACCCTTCAAATCATTAAATGCGCCTTCTCCTTGTCCCAGATATCTTGTACCAAGTTTGGCGCCAAAACCATCAAACGGCCAAGATGGCTCAAAAGACATCAATGGTCAATTTTAATCTTTGGGAAGTGTCGGAGGAGGAGAGAGAGCAGTTTGCATGCATAAAAGCCAAGAGGAAGCAAGAAAGAGTAGTTAGTTTATTTTACAAAAGTGTATGTCGTTTTAATATTATTATGTCTTAATTAGCTTCTCGATTGTATTTTCAAGTTATTTTGTACTCAACTTAGCGTTCAATTGTATTAAAACTTTTATCAAGCTTCAATTCAAGTTTTAGTTCAAGTTTCATCTTTCTTGTCCCTTTGTTGCAAAATGGGTTTCAAGTTCTTATGTTTCAATCTCTAGCGACTTATTTATAAGCTCACACAAGTCTATACAAGCTTATTATAGCTTTGTGTAAGCTTATAGTTAAGTTTTAAGCTATTTTGGAAATTGGTCAACACAAGTCAAACTTGGAGCAAAATGGGTATGTGATGGATCATGGGTGGAGCAGAGCTGGATTTGGGTTGAATCAAAGCTAGGTTAGTGGTTTAAATAGGTTAGTGGTTGCTGTGGTTCTGGTTTCATAGTTGTCAAGCCATTGTGGCTAGGGACCTATTGTAAGTGATTCTTAAGTTCATTGCATACTTTGTAATTGTGGTTTGAAGTAGTTAAATTCTGTTCAAAAAGTAGTATTTAGATTAGTTAAAGTTAGTTTGATCAAAAGTACATGTTGGTTCAATGTTTAGATTAGTTTTGTTTGCTAATAAGTCAAGAAAAGGGTGTTTGGCATTCTTGATATAACATCCTAGAGGTAAACTAAGTGCTAGATTTTTGTTGTTTGTGGTTTGTTTAGCTCATTTGAGCTCATTTCAGTCTTAGCTTGTGCTGCAAAACACCCTAAAGTCAAACATTAACAAAATATGTCTCACTTTGTTAATCTGTTGTAATTTTGGATTAGTAAAATCTTGAATTGTGTTTAGAATTGTTAGATACAGCTTGCAGTAGGTGTATTTCATCCATAAACATCATAATCAGTCATTACATTGGATTCAAAGTTCATTTTGGTCAAATCTTCATAACTGTTATCAAAAGTCAAAAGTGAAAAACCTGATTTATGGCCAACTGCAAGGATTTTTCATGGCTTCATTTTTGAGCCATATTCAGTAAAACTTGGCATTCTAAAAAGTTCAACTGGTCTTCTATCTTATTACCATTTTTACTGATTTTTGTCAAATTTGCATAAGCTTCAAATAAGCTTGTGAATTAGGACCTAGTTGCCACCACTCACAAGTCTTAGCTTAAAGCGAGTTTTCTCAGTTTTGTGCAGGATTGCACAAGGCTCATAAGAGCCTCCCAAGGTCTGGTATTTTGGTTATAAGTAGCTACTTAGATCTAGTTTAGGTCTTAATACTTGGTCTTTGATTTCTAGCTTATTTGATTGCTTATTCTTGAGCCCTAAGTAGGTACCCAAACTGTTTTAGCACTTTAGTCAAAATCATCAAATCTGTGTATTGCTATTCAAGTTAAGTGTTGTTCTTTTTAGTTCATTTAGAGTAACTTTAGCATATTGTAGCTTCGTTCGATTGGGTGCTTGTTTGTGTTCATTTGGCTTATTAAAGTGCTTATTTCTAAGCACATTCCACATCGATTGCATTTTCTCCACACAACCACTGTTTTCCAATTTTCCTAGCTTCCTAATATAATTTTAGAGTTTTCCTGAAATTTTCATTATTTTTCTAAGTTGATTTGCTATTTTTCTTAATTTAAATTAGTTTTAAGCATTTTTAATTAGCTTTTAATACAAAAAATTCGAAAAAGGTTCAAAAAATAATTTTCATTTTCTTAGATTTAGATAAATATAAAAAGTAAAAAAAGTAATTTTCCAGATTTTTCATAGTTTATTTTGTAATTTTTAGTAATTTAATTAGTTTTAAATAGTTTAAAATTCATAAAAATAGAAAATAATCGAAAAATACAAAAATAGTTTTGAAAATTCTCTTTTGATATTTTAGACTTTTCTAAGTCTTAATTTTATTTTTCTAGCTTTGTTTCATATTTTCTTGTATTTTAGGTTATTATTTAATAGTTAAAAATAGTTTTAATTAGATAATTAGTTATAAAAATAATTTTCTTTTCTATAAATTTTCTTTTATCATTAGGATTTGTAAAATGTCATTTTCATATTTTTAGGGTTAATATTGTGTAAGTTTCACGTTTTTAATTTATGCGTCGCGTAGTTTTTAATTTCACAAATTTTATAAAACATAAAACAAAAACATCATTTTAATTATAGTGATAGCGTTTATTTAATAGTTTTTATCTTTTAATTTCCTTTAATTTGCATTTAAGCCCTTGTAATTTGTTGGCTTTTCCTTAGTTATAATCATAATTCAAATCCTTTTTTCGTTCAAATTTCTCGATCACTATTCGTAGGGTGATCCATTGCATAGCTTCATTGGGACATAACGACCGGGAGACACTATACTCCCGGATCTTCATTCGCATTCGTTTGGCGGTTTAAAGGCGATTACTCCCATTTTCGCCATTCACAAGTGGCGATAACCAAGAATGACAAGAATTGATTCATTATATTACTTACAACATAACATGGTTACATTGTTATTAAGACACACTTCAAGCGAACATATGACGAGTATTTATAAGGTTCCAAACGACATGTTTGAACCATCATGTCTTCGGTAATAACCAAAATAACTACCTGTAACTAACTTCCATAACCGCTAGTAACTACCCATAACCGCTATTCGGTTATTTAACTAACTTTAACCCCTATACGGTTATAAACTATCTATCTAACAAGTTTAGCCCTTAGGCTTTCGTATGTTACATATTGAACCAACAAGTTATCCAACAAGACTTATGCAATTACGGTGCAACAATTCCTCCCTAATTGTTTAAGTCTTGTTCTTCGAATCTTCATGCTCTTCTTCCTTTCTTGTCGGTCTTCAAACCTCGATACCCCTCACGGTATCCTTCACCAAAACAAACGATATGTTTGTTTTTGCTTCCTTATCGTTGTTGTTGTAATGTTGTGTCTTCCTACTTTGACACCGTCTCTTGCAGTCTTGCTTTTCTTCCTTGGAGTTCCATCTAGTGCATCCCCTACTTCAACACTTATCCCTACAAAACCAAATGGTTCCTTTTGCCAGACCATTTCTTTCCTTGGCTTCCCTGCTTGGATCTCTGTGCTCCTCATAGCATTTCTTCACCATCCCTATGTACTCCTTATAGCATTCCTTGACTGCCTCTTTCTCTTTCTTGGTTATGTTCCAAACCTTTTCCACAACAACCTTCAATCCTCGCGTTTTACCCCGCGTATTCCTTTCTTTGTGTCTTGTTTAACCCGGTTTCACAAAGCCTTTTATCCCACTCGTTTTCCTTAAACCAAAACGATGTGTTTGTTCCTTCCTTTCCTGTGTCGCGTTAACAGCAAACCACAAAAGAATTCTTAGCGCTTTTCCTACTCTTGTTCCACGTTTCCTCGTCTACGTCAAGAGTTTCCTACTTCTTCCCTTCGTTGTTACCAACAAAGTTTTAACCCACCAATTCGTTTGATGTCAACGTTTGTTCCTTCAATTGATTCGTGTTCCTCTTCTTCTTCAAGAGTGGATTGAAGTCGTTACTATCTTGCAACTTCCGTTGGTTCTGATCGTGTACTATCTTCTTCCAACGTCCTTGGTGTCTCTTCCCTTCTAAGTCTTTTGATCTTCTTGATCAAAACTTGAATAAAAAACTTGTAATCTTGTAACCCGCTCTGATACCACTTTTGCACAGGTTTATAGCGAATTTCCACAGGATCGAATGACAAGAATGACAAGAATTGATTCATTATATTACTTACAACATAACATGGTTACATTGTTATTAAGACACACTTTACAACTGAACATATGACGCGTATTTATAAGGTTCCAAACGACATGTTTGAACCATCATGTCTTTTCGGTAATAACCGAAAATAACTACCTTGTAACTAACTTCCATAACCGCTAGTAACTACCCATAACCGCTATTCGGTTATTTAACTAACTTTAACCGCTATTCGGTTATAAACTATATATCTAACAAGTTTAGCCCTTAGGCTTTCGTATGTTACATATTGAACCAACAAGTTTATCCAACAAGACTTATGCAATTACGGTTCAACAGCATCAGCCTTGGCTTTTTACCCTTAGCGCAACGGGGATGGTTTACTCATAAATTTTCATTTTTCCACATATGATGTTTCTCATGTCTTTAAGACTTTCTGGTGAATCATTTGAGCCAAGGTTGTCAAGATCGGGATGCTACCCAGGATCGTTTTCATCTTTGCAAGATCGTGATCGTAAGATCGGATCGAGATCTTAAGATCCTACTCTAATGTTATTTCTTAATAGTTTATGTAATTTTATACAAATCTACAAATTCTAATACATTATAACCATAAAATACTACGAATGTTTCATATAAATGTTGTCCTAAATTATGATTATAAAATGTTTAAAAAGATTAACATGTTGTTTTTTGAATTCTTCAAACAAACAACCCATAAATTTGTAGTTTTTTAGTTTGTAATTCGAGAAAAGTAAGATCGGATAGAATTAGATCGTAAGATCGTATGGTAAAGATCGGGATCCTATAAGATCTTAAGCTTGCAAAGATCCTATGTAGGATCCGGATCGTTTTTGCTTTGCAGTATCGTAAAATCGTAAGATCCTAAGATCAGGATCGGGATCCTGACAACCATGATTTGAGCTATGCTTCCTACTTTCCAAGATAGCAACCATATTATTTTGTCAACTCGTATCTCCTATATCCCATATATCATGATTGTAATGTAATGATATGTTTAGATATGATAGGATCGAACTTTTAGAGAGAAGAGGGAGTTACGTTCTCTAAAGAAGCGTCTAAATGGCTACAAGTCTGCAAAAGAATCAACCGTGGATCCTTTCTTCACTGACCTAATCGTTAGTGATATATAACAAGAAGAATATTTGCAGATTATTATGAAAGGTATAAGTCATTTCTAACCTTTCTAACTTTGAAAAGGATGTCAAGGAAAGTAATTTGAAAAGGATGGTATAGTTTACATGCATCTGCGTGTTTGTGTGTCATCATATCCAGAAATTGGCAACTTTAGTATGAGATCTTAGAGCGACACTACAAAGACATGATGGTAATTATCAAAAAAAAATTATTTATTGAATTATGTTTTGAGATTGGAAAATGTGACAATATTTTGGTATTTTTCGCACAGGATATTGAATTCGCCAAGCGTCCATCCACTTTTCAGAACCCAATGATTGAATTTTACTTGTCGTACCTATAGTTTTTAATCGACCTAGATCCAGCGAATTTTTAAGATTCGAGCGAAATTCTCTTTTGTTATTTTCGAGAAAAAAGTCAAACTTTGAAAACTATTATTTTATTCCTTTAGCGTCTTCCCAATGCTGAGCAACTTAAGCGAATTACTTTGAGCGCCTTTTTTAACTTTGTACTTTTGTACTTTTATACTTTTTTTACAGAACTTTTAAATACTTTTTAGATTACTTTTAGACTTTTTTTACTTAAGCGAATTCCTTATAATAATTAAGCGCTTTTTCATATGACAGATCTTCCTAACCTTATTCGATGATTAGAATAACACATACATTACAAAATACTCCCACAAACCAAGATCTATCCATCTTCTCGAAATCCAGTTGAACCACCGCAAAAAATGTTTCAGATTCGGTATGTATTTCTATTTTACATTAAAATTGGTTTTTACTTTCGTATATTGATATATATAAATTGTTCGTATCTTTGTTTTTTCTGTATTTTATTTGAAATTAATCATGTTTAATCGTAGTTTTGCAACAACAATTTTGAGTTGGGGTTTTTAATTTATCTGGTGTTTGGAGATGTGCTGCTTTGTTGTAGTACCTTTGCAATAAGTGCACTAAGGAATGAAGTAATATATGGTATTTATTACAAAATTGTACAATCCACGCTTAACTAAATTGTACAATATGCATTAATTGTAAATAATGTGCATGCTTGGATGATTGGCAATGTCTGCCACAATATGATTCAATGCAGCTTTGTTACTCCCCTTATATGTAATTAAGTAGAATATGTTTTTGAGTTTTTTTTTTTAATTTGTAGGAATATGAGGCGAAAATCATCATCAGAAGTAAACCAAACTACTTTTCTTTAATAAAATCCAAGTTGGATAAAAAACGAAGGAAGTTGTTTCGGGAACTTGTTTCGGTAAATGGTTGGACCTTTCTTATTTTGACCACGAAGCACATATGATAGATTATATTTTACAAAAACAATGTTATCCGAATGACAATCATTATGATATGCCGATTGTATATTATATTGAAGACCGTCCCCTACATTTCGGTCGTCCAGAATTTTCGCTTATCATTGGTTTTCATTTTGGAAAAGTAAGTTTTGAAAAATATAGGTCTGGACACCTCAATTTTAGGTCAAGGGTTTTCCCAAAACGTTTCAGGTTCAAAAATTACAAACTTAGATATTCTTGGTCTAATTGAGGATGAAGAGGCATTTGGTATCATATGCGACGAAGATGCAGTACGTCTTTGTCTATTGTTAGCTTTGGAGGTTATCTTCATGGGCGATTATTGGTTCGGAAAGTTGATGATACTCTCATGCGATTAGTTGAAAACCTAGATGATTGGGATGCCTTTCCATGGGGAGCATATTTGGAGGCATTTGTATGATGAAATTTTGGATGTTGCGGATAAACACAAGTGGGATTTCCTTCAGGTATTAACAAAGACCACAAGTTTGTTCCAACCTATCTGTTGTCGGGATTCGTTTGGGCTTTCAAGGTTAATATTTTATGTATCAATATACACTGGAGTCATTTTATGTATCAATATTTTATGTTATGTTTTTTTATTGAACTTGCAACATCCGTAAACATTGTATAGATATGGATACTGGAGTCATTTGAAAGAAGCATTCTATGGTGGAATAAAGTTCCTGATATTATGCCAAGAGGAGTAGCGTGGTCAAAGAATACACCCTTCAAAAGATCTGATTATAAGTTTCTTTTTGGAAAGGTAAAAGTCTTCATCAAATTTGTCTTATTAATGCAATCTTTTATTCTAAATTAAATTTTCAATATTATTATTTCATTTTTAAGGATTCCAATCCTGTTAAAGAACTTAGACCGACAATAGCTGAGAGGAGATCTGATTGGTATATAAAGTTTACGGCGTTTTCCATGATTACATACCTAGAACTCCACGGTGAAAACCACACATCTTTAAGACGAGTGGTTGAAGAAGATGGCAGCAGACGCATAACGTGGCAAGATTGAAAGGAAACATTTACCTATTATACGCAGGAGTGAGAGCGAGTATAATAGAGATCGAGATAATACATGATGGTGTTATTACGAGTTAAATAAGCGTTTGTTCAAACTCGAGGCAATTATTCGAGTTATTTATACTTTATATTCTCCTCATAGACCCATCAATAATCACACGACTACGATAATAATATATGTCCTTAATATTTTGTATTCTTTTCGTGTTCTTGCTCGAGAAAGAAATGGGGTAATATATCCTTTTTTTCCGTATATATACTTTGACATCCTTTTTGATTCATTTATTTTTCGTATATATGCTTTTTATAAATAGTTTTTTCATTCTTAGGAGAAATTGGAGTTAACTAATGATCTTAGGCATCTAAGTGCATAGTTTTGCGATGAGCTTAATCATGATTTTCTTGACTTGTTTGAGTCAAGTCAGTCAAGCATTGATACTAGTGCATCAGCGCGGCTAGATGATTTTTCTGATGACGATGTTGCAAAGGTAATTTACAAAATCAGTAGACATGTGTAAAACCCTTTCCGTACCATAACATCTTATAACGATAGTAACTATATAAACGTTGACAGGAATTTATTATCCAAGAAGAATTAAGGTTGCGACATGAAGAATTACAAAGTGCCCGGTTAAAAGAGCAGCAGTTGATGCAACAAGAGAAGAGGTTAAGGATGGAAGAGGACAAGTTGATAATGCTGGAAGAGCAAAAGAGGTTGCAGTCTGAAAATCAACGAAAGAAAAGGGAGAAGCAATCATGAACTCAGATCATATGAAAGCTAGTAGGCGCGTTTTGCGATTACAAAAGGAGTGAACAAGGTTCGGGTGAAGCAAATTCGTATTATTGGACTAAGGCATATCTTGAAAAGAAAAGACGATGCTTTAGCTTACGATCCGAGATATGAGTCAAAAACTTAAAATTGTCACGCCTTGGGTTGAGGTATGAAAATACTTCTTGACAACGTTTTAAAATATATCTTGTTATTGACATTTGATTATAAGTGTAATCGTTTCATATACTAGGATCTTGCACGCTCCAGCAACGCTGTCAACAGTTCATTTTACAAATGAATTTGACGAATTTCTTGGACAAATTGGACCGCTTAACTGCAAGTTTCCTTGGTGTGATGATGTGTGTGTGGATAGAAGGTTTTGGGAAAGTTTAGTTTGCTTAGACCCGCCTAGGAAAGGTTGGCTAAGGGATGAGGCAAGTACTCATACAACCGTACTTATTGAATTGATTTCTTATAACGTTTATCACACTCATTCATGTTTCAAAATTCTGACACATAGAGTTGTGGGTTAATTACCTTTGGCATGTTAGACCCGATCTGGTGATTGGGCGATGGTTAGTAGCTACTTTGTTCAACACATTACAAAAATCGTTGTCGTTGTGGTATGCTAATGGTGAAAGATACTCTATTCCATGGTCTAATGTTAACCATGTAAGTGATGATATATATATTTTCTTCTAGTCCATCTCGATAATATAATTAACCCGTTTAGCTTTTGTCATATATTAATGTTATGTTTGTGACCCAAACGTTGTAGGTTTTCATGCCTATTAATGAAACCGATGCTCATTGGTGTCTTGCGTTTGGAGATAGACACGAGAATTGTTACCTTTATGATAGCGGTGAAACTTTTGAAGAGGAATGGCGAGAGTTTTATATCAAACTGAGGGAGTGTTTACAGGTTTGACTATTTATTCATATGTATTTCATTTCTATCATCCGAATTAATACAAAACCGTTTAACCAGGTTTTAAAACATTAGATTTTTTATAATAGTGTAACTTTTGTCCACAGCTACAACTACCTGAGGTCCTAGAACAAGCGCAAGTATTTGAGAAGAAAGGCATTGATCCGGCAAGTTATTGCATTACATTTACTATCGTTGAACAAGTACCGAAGCAGGCCGGGATATTTGGTGACTGTGGTATTTGGGTATGTATTTTTTTATACCGCTTGGCTTTTGGTCTATCATTGGATGTGAAGGATCCTATTCAGGCTGCGCTTTCATACCGTGAACAAATGGCTAGGTTTTTTTTAAACACCGTGTTTGTGTTTAGTGATGCTTCTAGTTTGTTGTATTATCTGAAACAAATTGCTCACCATATGTTCCCTTGAATGGGTTTAATTTTTGTATTCAATATGTTGTATTATATTGTTGTCTTCAAACTAATGTAATAGGATAATTAAACAGTGCCATAACAAATTAGACACACTACAACACATATTTGTATATTAGTAATAATTTTCTAAAAAATAAGCAAAAAAAGGCACACACCAAAATATGGATATACAAAGTAGGGCAAACCCATGCATGCTACTTTACAAGTATTGTCCATTGGGTAATAGCTATTTATGCATTATCCAACATGTAACTAGGTGACTTTGTCTTGGTAGGGGTGAGGTTGACCTTATCTTAAAATATATCATTAGATCTATTAACCAAAACTAAATTT
Organism: Chrysanthemum lavandulifolium; assembly: GCA_022545495.1. Lineage (NCBI taxonomy): Eukaryota > Viridiplantae > Streptophyta > Magnoliopsida > Asterales > Asteraceae > Chrysanthemum > Chrysanthemum lavandulifolium. Next base: position 102,998,450 of record CM040245.1, read on the forward strand.
TACTTTTGTCTTTGTATTTTTCAGATTTCAACTAACTATGGCATCACAAAACACGAAATCAAAGACCTGTGGTGATTTATGGTATCAACAATGGTCGTAAGTTTGTCCATTTACTTTTTTGTTAATGTAAACTAAAGTAGGTTTTGTATTAATATTTTGTTTTTCTGAATTATTTCCATTGTTACACAGTGAATGTCTGAAAACAGTCAAGATCTTGGGTTTGATGTTTATCATGGCAATCGGTTCTTTTTTTATCCCTTAAGATATTTAGGTGGAGATGTTTTACATTTGAGGTTACCTAGGTTGAGTAGGTTATCGTATTCTCAAATATGTGACATACTGTTGAAAGAAATTAAGCAGGATATTTGGGCTTGGTATTTTTGTCTTCCAAGTAGTAGTATAGAGGAAGGGTTGACCCTTGTAGAAGGTGATAATGATGTCAAGAAACGTATGTCATGGTGAGCTCCATGGGCTAGTTGAGATCTATGTTTCTCATCGACCACGAGTTCAATTAGTTAGCTACTATCACAAGAACACATCTTTTGATTCCTCGAGACGATGAAGTGACATCTAAAATTAAAAGTCACGAAAAGAAAAAAAAAAAATATGTCGATCGTCGTTTGAAGAACTAATGGCATGGGAAGAAGAGGAAAAAAATTCACCAGCTTACCTTAGGACACCATATGTCAAGCCTTTTGTTGAAGCTAGTTTATTAAGAGGAAAATCTCAATTTGGTGGTAATAATGACATTGAATACATTCCTCCTTGTTTAAGGACTACAATCCGACCTTATGTGTCCTATGACTTTGAAGATTCTTAAACACAGAACTCCACTGTTACCGAGTGTTTGTCAAACGAATGTGGGTTCGAATTTAGTCCGTTAAGAGGTAAGAACCTTTTTAACGACTTTCAGGCTGCTGGTAATCATGACCTTCAGGATCCACAGGCTACTAGTTTACTCCCATCTATTCAAACCAACCCTTTAAAGTGTAAGAGGCTTTTTGATGATATTGATGACCTTCCTACAGTTGGAAGCTCTACTGTTATTCAATATGTGTCCAAGAAAAGTCGTTTTGAAACTGGTACCTTGAAATCTAGGAGATTATTTGATGATTTTGAATCAGTTGGTAGTAAACAATCTGATGATATGAAGGGTGATGAGGCAATCAGTTTGGTTAATGATCCAGTGATAGTTGATGGTTCCACGGCTGATGGTTCCATGTCATACCCAGGCTCTCCTGATCCAAGTAATTCGAAGGTATGATGAAGGCTACCATGTGGTAGTTATTTGATCTTCCAGGGTGGTATGTACCCTGTTAAACAATTTGTCTTTTGGTTCCTTTCCAGGCATGATGCCTGATGAAACAATTTATTTTCAGTCTGTGGTGAAGGCTACGGCCTAATACAATATTTGCTTTATGATCGTTAAGGCTTCGACCTTTAGACTAGTTAGTGTATGTTACAAACTACTATGTGTATGTTACATTGATGATGGTTCTACTACTATGTGTATGTTACATTGCAATCATTTTGATTAAATATGCTGATGTTGTAACAATTTTGATTGCAATACCATCATCACCTGTATGGCACTTTGCTATACACTAGCAATGTTTATTTCAGTTCTGACTTGTTGGTTCTATCAGTGATATTTTTCATTAACAACACTAAAACAAACATTTCAATAAAATTTTTCATAGATAAGATTCTCAACACAACCATTACATTCTCAACCGTTACATTCATATCATTCATTATTCAACCATTACATTCATTCAAACAGTACTGCTAGAACCACATCCTTCTTCATTTGCTTTCCTTTCCTTGAGTTTTTATAGAATTCTTCCAAATCTTTAATCCTTTTTCCAATGCCTTAACTTTTTCTAGTGTAATGCCATCTTGGTTCTCCTTCTCCTTAACATCACCATCTAGCTTTTTCTTCTCAGCATCATCCTCTTTCGTGTCTGGCACTTGTTCATAATTACCATTTTCAGATAAGTTCAAAGCCATTGTAGATTGTTGTATGTGTACTATCGAATTGTGTGTATTTATGCTTATTTTGTTGCATTGTGTTTAGGCGGGAAAAATAAGTTGGCGGGAAACTAGATAAGCGACTTTTTTAGCTAATTATTTAAGCAACTATTGTTTAGCGATATAGTCTGAGCGACTTTTTTATAGCGCCTTTTTTATTTTAGCGATTTATGATACACTTAAACCTTATCTTTTATCTTTTTTTGGCCACATCCACTTTCTACCGACCAGAACCCTAGCTGTTTTCGTGCAACTGTCATTTTCGTTCAATTATTAAAATTGAATTTCTCAAAAGGTTCGTGATACTTTATTGTCATGGTCCCCCATATCAATATTGACTGTATTTTATGTTTCAATATTCATATCAATTTTTTGGCCACATTAACTTTACATGCTTGTTGCGTTTATGTTCTTTCTTATTCATAAAATTAGTAGAGTTTTAATATTTTTGTAATTGTTTATAAGGTAATCATGGCAATTGAGTTTGTGGTGCGACCAAACATAACTGTTTACCCTGGGTTTCTTGAGCTTCCTCAATTATTTCCTGACCGTGCTTTTAATGGGAATCGGCATTTATATTTAATCGGGATTCAAAGACAACGGAAGAAAGTAAGGATTGTTGCTTTCGGTTAGGAGGTCCCATTAGGATTATAGGTAACAAATGGGTAGAATTTGTTCATGAAAACATGTATACGGATGTTCATATGTTACACTTTGTTCAAGAAGGTGATGACTCTTTTACGTTCTCGGCTATGATTCTAATGGGTTGGAAGTTGAGGAATATCTTCTTGTAGAAAGTCGTCATATAAGGTTTCGAGTTATAGGTGCCATACCCTCATATTCCATGGTTTGATTTATAAGAATTCATAATTTTTTTTGTTTACGTTTTTTTACCAATAAGTGTATTTTATTACTGTATATGTTATAATTGTCAACCATGTTGTTGTCTCAGACATTGCCCGAAAATTTTCTAGATGGTATTGGGTTGCAAGGTACTGTTGTTGTTGTTGAAGGAATGAAGTTTAATGTGGATGTTACTTGGGGCTATGAAGGAGGTCATGATCCTCGTCCTTTGTATGTTATGGATGATGAAATGTGGTCGGCTTCTCTTCAATATTCCGATATTGAATTTGGGGATGTTATTGTTTTTACTAAATTGGAGAACAATAGCTTGAATATAACCGTGTTTGGTTTTGATGGTAGGGCAAAGATACAGGGGCAGTTTCTTGGTGTGACGCAATTGTTTTTTCCACAAAATGATCTTGATAATGAAGATGGAGGTAGGCTTGAAATCTCATAATCATATTCAGTAATATCATAACATATATCTTTAAGATTTATTTTGATATTTTTGAAACAGGTGATGAGCGAATGCAACACATTTGCCAATGGTTTGGTCACCTTGATCATTTTGGTGAGAGAACTGATGTCTTTTACAGAAGGTCTTCTGAAATTCTTGCGTTATCTAGACTTGTAAGTTTGTGTTTTGTGTGTACTTTTTTTTCTATGCATTTATATAATTTTATATAATTTTGTTTTTTTGGTATATAATTTTTGTTTTTGTAAATGTTAAACACCAGGATATTCCAGATCATTTTCTTGACAATCATCCTATGCATTTTTTTCAAAATGCACTTTTTAGGAATGATGAAGTCGAATACATGATGCGAATTCAGATGGACTATCATAGAGACAATCCATACCGGGTGAATCATGTGAATGCATTAGGTGACTGGAACCACTTTTTTGAAGATTGTGAGTTTGAGTATGGAAAGATGATAAGGTTTAAGTTCATGTATGTAGATTGTTATGATGATTTGGAGTATCCTGTTTTCCATATTTGTTAGGAAATCGGATACGTTTCTTGAATGACATTTTAAGTTTTTTTTTGTTAGATGGTTATGTTTGGTTACATGAAGAAACTTTTAGTGGTGGCTGTGTATATACTTGGATTCAAACATCATATTTTTGATGTAGACTTGTTTTGAATTGATACAAATGTTAAGAGTTTATGATAAGTACTTTTCAATATGGCCACTTTATGCGTATGGATCATGCGGTCATTGATCATGCGGTCAAACCCTTTATTCGTGATATGTTTCATTAACAACACCAAAACAAACATTTCAATCAAATTTTTCATAGATAGATTTTCAACACAACCATTACATTCTCAATCGTTACATTCATATTGCATTGTATTTAGGTGTGAAAAAAAAGGCATGAAACTGAATAAGCGACTTTTTAACTAATTATTTAAGCAACTATGTTTTTGCGAAAATTTATAAGCAACTTTTTTTATTCGACGTTCTTACATTATAGTACATCGACAACTGTAAAGTACTATCACATAAACCAAAATATTCTGAGCGACTTTTTAAAAGCGCCTTTTTCATTTTAGCGATTTATGATACACTAATACCTTATCTTTTATCTTTTTGTGGCCACATTCACTTCCTACCGACCAGAACCCTAGCTGCTTAATAATCCAATTCAACTGTCGTTTTCGTTCAATTATTAAAATTGAATTGTGCAAAAGGTTCGTGATACTTTATTGTCATGGTCCCCCATATCAATTTTGTCTCTATTTAATGTTTCAATATTCGTACCAAATTAGGGTTTACATGTAAAATTATATATATATTTTTAAACTATTGTATTTTATGTGTTCCTTTAACGAGATGGCACCTAGTTGGACTTGGATCCTCGTTACTGCTTGATGTTCATGTTTATGGCGAGTTTTATTTCCAACCACCGAGGTATGAAAATGGGGTGTTTTTATTGGAGTATGTCCAAGGATAGGAAGTCGGACTATAGTAGTATGTGCCAAGATCTTAAAGAACATACCGAGCTAAATTTCCATTCGTTGTTTTTCATTTACCACAATGTCAATTAGAGGTAGGCTTGAAACTAATAGAATGTGATAGGGATGTGGCGCCATGTATGACCTTGTTGATCGATATGGGAAGTTAATGATGTATATGGCACATAATCCCCAAAACTTATTTGATTTTATTATCGAATCTTAACTTTTATGATTACAAGATGATTATACAACTAAATTGATTATCCATGGAAGAAGGTTAAAAGATGCTATCAATATGACATATGATGAGCTTATTGCTTGGGTGAAAAAGAAGCGAGCAGCCTTATTGATGTTGATGTCGATATGTCTGTTAGGGATGTAGTTTCTAAGCCTAAGGTTAAGCGTAAGTTGGTTTTCATTGAAGAGCAAGATAAAGCCTTTGCAGGAAATCGATAAAAAAACAACAACGCTATTCCTGAGCTGTTAGATGCTACTTTGTGAGACATAAATCTAATAAACCAGGCGATATATGTGTCACAAAATAGCATTTAACAGCCCAAGAATATCGCCGTTTTTTTTATAGCAAACACTTCTATTTTACCTGGTGCGTTAAAGTTACCAATTAATTCATATCACACTTACCACAGGACACGTATCCATATCGATTATCCATTATTTTGATGATGTAGGTTATTTTTTCAACACTACGTTGCAAGCCGAAGATATCAAGCCGGTGAGGTTATAACACGTATGTTCCAACAAAAGTACTTAGACACACATAAATAAATAAGTGCATATATTAAAAGATCCAACAAAATAAACCTTACTAGGTTTATTAAAACATCCATAAACATAAACATAAACTTTAGACATTCCTTAAACCACACAACCCTAGCCATACCTTAAACCCAAAAGACATTTGACAAACACCAGAAGAAACCAGATCAGTACACCATAGACTTGAGCTTCTCAATGAATGACAGAAGCTCCCTTGCTCGCTTCTGCTTGTTCACAACCTTCACCAACATGTTTGCAACTTCTGCCAAATCTTCATTTTGCAAATTATTCAACTTTGAAATGCTTTGCACACCTGAATCAAAAGGATACAAAAGCTCCAACTCTGCAATCACACAATCCCTCTCAGCAACACGAGCCCTAATATCTTGGGCTTTTTTCGTTAATTCTGCTTCATCCACCCTAGTGACAGTAACCTCCCTCTGAAACTTCTCCACCATCATGTCTCTAACGAGACTAGAACCAGCAGCAACAGCTAACTCTTCGCAAAAAGGCATTTTTGTAGTCATTTTCTTCTTTTGTTATTTTTTTCTATGTTTGTGTGTTTGAAGTTAAAATTTTATTTTAGTTTATGTGTGTTTTTATATGAGTTATAGGCTCTTTTGATTTGATGGCCACCTTGAGCCACCCATAGTAATTATGGCCTTTTGACTTATAAGCCATTTTAATTTGATAGCCATGTTGAACAAAAAATAACTAGTATACTTGATTCAAAAATAACTAGTATACTTGTATACACAGTTGTGAATCTTATAACACTTGATGCACAGATGTTAATATTCTGACACTTGATGCAATTGTTTACTTGATTGCAAGATTGAACCTTTTTTCTTTAATTTGACAGGTTTCCATGCATCACAATAATCGTGACATTAGGAGACGGGAAACATGGTGTAAACATATTGCAAACTTGTATGGGCTCAGAATAGTTCTATAGCTAAATTGTATATTCGACAATTGTATTTAGGTGCCCTTTCTTTTATATGTATTTAGTTGCCCTTTCTTTCATTGACTTTCGCATAAAAAGGGCTCCAAAATTGTTAAGCGAATATTTTACCTAGTTTTTTAAACAACTTTTTTTAAGCGATATTTTTTAAGCAATTCTTTTTAGTTGACTTTGTTACACAATAAGACAAGTGTATAGTACTATCACATAAACCGATATATTCTGAGCGACTTTTTAAAAGCGCCTTTTTTCATCTTAGCGATTTATGGCCACTATCTCTTTAGCCCGACCAGATCCCTACCTAATTTCGTTCAATTCTAAATTTAGTTACAAGTCAAATGCAATTCTTTTTTGTTGACTCTTTCACACAATAAGACAAGTGTAAAGTACTATCACATAAACCGATATATCCTGTAAAGTACTTTCACATAAACCGATGTATTCTGAGCGACTTTTTAAAAGCGCCCTTTTCATCTTAGCGATTTATGGCCACTATCTCTTTAGACCGACCAGTCAAATACACCTTCGTGATACTAGACAAACATATTATGTTTTACTCAGAAAAATTAGATACAAAGAGATTTATGTGGTTGCTATTTTTTTTTGTAATTAAACATCAATGTAGGTTGTTTACTAAAACACACAGACAAATTAGATTAAGATTGATAACATAAACAAAAGTATCTACACTTAACTATTACATCAACCCGAGGTACTAGTCAACTTTCACCATCAAACTGCATCAACACATAACCCTACCTTCATAACCATATACTAACCTAATCAAAGCTTGACATTACCTAAACAAACATAAACCTAACATGAAGGACCAAAGCTTTCAACAAAAGACCATAAGACAACAACTAAAAAGGCTTCACAAAGTCAAAGGACCATTGACTCTAGATGTTCAATGAAGGATAACAACGAACAAACGCGAGCACGCCTTTCTAACACGGAGGTCTCCACCTTCCAATCTCACCCTATCTTCAAGTTGCATCCTTCTCATGTCCCCAACACTGCAATGACAAGCTGCGTTCCACCAACAGCCAACAACTCTTAAATTTGCACATCCCTACGTTGTACACGAGCGGTTAGCTCGTCTACCTTCTCTTTCAGATCTAATTCATCCTGAACAATGTCCCTTACTTCTCCCCTATATTCCACTAGCATCATAGCCTTCACAGAGCGAGAGTTTGCAGTACGGGCTAGTTGATCCAAAAGGACAAGACGGGGGTTGGCCATTTTTGTTGTTGGTTGAGATAAGGGTATTTTTATGTGATGGTAATGTGTTGATAGTTGTGATAGGAGTTGTTAGAGATGATTAAATAGAGGGGAAATAGAGAGTGTTAAGCACAAAATGTGTATTGTCATTTAGTAGTTTGAAAATAGCAAGTGTAATGATGATCGCCTCTTTCCCATGCAAATAGTAACATATCAAACCATTTATACCAGTAAATTACATTTACGTAGTGTTTGTGACATCGCAATATGAGTGTCAAAAGAAATCGCGTTATGACGTAATGAAAATATTACAAACTTTATTTTTAAAAGAAATATTACAAACTTTATTTAGATATGCAGTTTAATACGTTTAATAATTTTTGGTTGCATAAGTATGGGTGAGTTTTGGGTATTTATGTTGTTGCTATTTTTTGTGACTTTCATAATGTCGATTATGCGATACTTTGTGGGATCCACTTCCCATAAAAAACAAATCACTCACTGACACATCAGCGAGTGGGGGTTTTTAGTGGGATTCTTATGTGGATGTAGCAAAATTCTTTTATAAAATGTATATTGTTTAGAAGTTATCCTCATTTTTTTTTTTAACATGATGGAGGTTTCTCATATATGTTTTGACTGTTCATTTCTGCATGGGAAAAGGTGTTCATATATATGGTTGGATTTGGAGGACATATTTGTGACAAAGGATAAACATTAAGGTTTTTTTTGTTACATTTTCATATACTTGTTTGTTTTGTGATATTAAAATTGTTTTTTTAAAAAAAAAGAATAGTTTGTTTCAGTTATGTTTTGCAAGTATTATTTTCGCGTAATATCTAACTTTTTTAGTAGATTTGTTTTAAATAAGATTTGGGTAGATTTATTTATATTCTTGGGGGTATTAGTGTGTGGGTATTAGTGTGTCTTATTATCTTCTCCCTGTGTGCGTCCACCTACCAAAAACAACCATGGCGGCGATCCCCAATATTGAAGAACTGAAACAGGCAAGCGGTACCAACGATCTCGCTGGGGCTTTTAAGTTCCTCTTTAGAAGTGAGATCAGCGAGGATCTTTGTTTTATGCATCGTATGGAGGATGAGACAATGAAATTGCGTGAGAAGATTCGCAAGCGTCAAGATACTATAAGGGAGACGCGTTTGATTGGGCCAAACGATGAAAAGGCTGTGGATGTTGTGGGGTGTCTTATGAAGATCCAGCGTATGGAGCGTCGTGTACTCGATGCAATGTATGCAGTTCTAGCTGGGATACGTGCAGGGATTGATGATAAGGAAGATCATGTTACGTTGATGGAGATCGATGAAGAGCTATCTCATGGGTAGCGTCGTTCAGAGTCTTTTGGGTCTTTTGGGTAGCGTCGTTATGAAGTTGGTATGGGTATGTTGATTGATAGTCTTTTGAAGGTTTATTAGTGTTGATATGGGTATGTAGATTGGTAGGCTATGCCTACCTATAGTAGGCTATGCGAGTATCAAAGTTATGTCTCCGTTATGGATTGCAAATTTGGGTTGTTTTCGCTATGAAACAATGTAATTATGATAACCTAATTATGATAACCTATGAAACGTTGTTTGTTTTTGTTGTGTGTGGATTTGGTATGATGTTTTCAGTAGTGTTTTGCATGTCATTGTCTTAAGTTGTTGATTATAATTGGCCTCTAAATTATAGGCTACTCCGCGATTGTGTAGTTTTGATGTTAACCGTTGTTGGATGTTCTTGTGTATTCTTATGTCATATTATGTAGAACGTCAATGTTGTATTGTTGTATAACGGTTAGGCGCAAAAATTTGGAAACCAAGAAATGGATGCAAAAAGGTCAGACGATACTTTAACAGTAAGGGGCACAATGTTATGTTAATGTGTTCTATTGTTCATTTTAATCTTTTTCGCTATCTCATTTTAAATTCAAATCCCATAGATTGGAGAGGATAACCTGAATACCGCTGAAAAGACAAAAGATTCAAGACCATCCAACTCTTGAAGACAAGAAAAAAGGTAAGTAAATAAACTGTATTTAACTCCTACTTACTAGGAAACTTTATTGAATAAAGTATCTTATTAGAAAAGCACATACGATATAACACTAAGTACTTGGAAATCAGATACATTATAACACTAAGTACTTACTAGGAGCATATAGTACTCTTAGTTACTAGGAAATCACATACGATATAACACTTAGTACTTGGCATATCTCACAGCGCTTATAGCGGCAACGTACCCTCAAGCTTATGAATAAAGAAATCCTTGTTACGAGCACTCAGCTCCAGTTCGCCTGCCAAGATATTCATTTGCATCACTTTTTGTTCACTAAGGGCTTGCTCCTGCTTCAGAAACTCAACAGTTTTTTGTGGCACCTTCTTTCGCACAGTTTCCATCTCTTGAATAACGGCAGCCCTTTCACGATTAAGTCTAGCCAATTCTTGAGTTAGGATATTCACCTTTCTTGCCAATTGAACATCTTCAATTGCAGCGTTACGGCAGTAGTAAATCATCATGTCAGTCCAGTTGTTACTCTTAGCAGCAGCTCTTACCTCATCACATTTAGGCAGCCCTGACATTGTTTTTGCTTACTTATTTATTGAATGATGTTGTGTGAAAATATACTTGCAAGTTTGCTCTTAAATACACAAAATAAAAGGTAAATAAATCGTCACATGCATACCATTTAGCAGTGATGTTACACTATATGCCTGACTCCTATATGTTTGTATAGAAAAGAACAAAAAATATGCACATGTTCAACAGTTGATTGTATAACATTGTCACAAAGTAACATCCAAAAAGAACAAAAAAAATGGTGCCTCAATAATGAATAACATTGTCACAAAGTAACATCCAAAAAAACAAATAAAAGCAAGCCACTCCTGTAGCTATTATTATTCAAGTAACATCCATAAAATAAAAGTAAAACATTGAAAATCCTAGATGATTGATAAGTTGTGCTTCCATTGTGTTAAAGTTCAAATTGAAATAACAACTATAAATCGTCCAAATGAACAACATTTGCAGTACTAAACGACCCGTGTTTTGGAACATTGTCGTTACTCGACGTCACAGTTTGTGACTGAATGTTGTTAGGAACGTTGTTTTCAGGAGTAGATGATTCACATTTCCATACGAAATCGTTGTTTGACTGACCACTTGCTTCTCCCTGTTCGACCTCTACACGCGTCCTCTGTCCTCCGTGTCGTTCTTGTTCCACTGCTTCTTCGTTAGTAGGGGTGCACGATTGTGAGTTTCTTTTACGTTTCTGAGATGTGACATTAGTTCAAACAATAATATTAGTAAGTACATACAAAATTATATACATTGAAATAAAATATAGAAACACACTTGCCTTTTTTTGTCATAAACGGTTGAGTACATGATTGTCTTGTGTGTCCTGCCTTTCCACACCTGCCACAGTTTGTGCTTTTTGGCTCTTCCCCCCTGTGATCGGATACGTGTTTTTCTTTGGGTCTTCCAGGTTGCCGCTTATCCATAGCAGGTGGTTTTACGGTTTGCAAGTCATCAGGAGTACGCCACAAGGATACTTCTTTTAAAGGATAAACCCTTTCTTCGTATGTATTTTTTAGTGACGTTTTCTTAAACCAATCCATCGCCCAACTGCTAGTGTCAGTCAAGCCTTCAACTCTAGACACAACACAAACATGACCACAAGGTAGACCCGATAGCTGCCATTTGCGGCAACTGCATTCTTTGTTGTCAAAGTCAACAATATGAACATGTTTTGGATCAGTAACTTGGTAAATTTTGTGCATCTCAATTCCGTTAACATCCCAATTAGCACTCTTTGCCATTCTATTGTTTACTTTTGCAGTTGCCCATTCGGTAAGTTCATCCGTTGGAGCATCTGAAATAAAAATAATAATACATTTTGGAGCGATATACCTACATGTGATAAACCAATTATAATAGACAATTTTTATTAGTTACCTTTTTATTTTGCTCGATGTTCAAAATACCATTTTTGTAGAAGCCTTCGGTAGTACTCCATTAGCTGGGTTATTGGAACTTTCCTAACATCTTTAGTTACAGAGTTTACTGATTCTGCACTATTTGAGGTCATGTAATTGTACTGTTTTGCGGGCGTAAGCACGTGACCATTTATCAAATCCACTTCATCTTTTAGTTTTCTATACACTTGAGTTTTAATGATTGAATCTCGAAATTGAAGCATCAAACTCCCTTTGTGTAAGCTTTGCATGTCCTCCAATATATAGCCTTCCACTTTCTAGTTTTCAAATTGCGCTCATCATTAAATGACGACAACAAAAACCATGAAAGGCGTTAGGAAAAGCGGTACTACATGCATGTGCAATTGTCGGATGTCCGTCGAGATGATGGCCAAATCTTTTACTTCACCAATGCATTCTTTAAGTTTGCTCAAAACCAAGTCCATGATTCATTGGTCTCACCTTGAGAAACACCAGTTGCAATAGGTATAATCTGGTTGTTTCTGTCCATCCCAACAACAACCAGATTTGTACCAAGGTATCTCCTTTTAAGATGTGCGGCATCAATGATTAGCAATGGTAGCATAAAACTTAAAAAGCTCCGAATCTATTTTAAATCGATTAGAAATTGCTTAATTAATACTATTTACATAATAATGAAGGTAATAATTAGAAATAAAATATAATAGAATTTATGAAAAACTTATAGCAACACCGAAACCAATGAATACCATCTTAAACCGATCTGTGTCATCTGTCTCAATGTGTGTTGTTGTCCCCTCATTTTGCAACTTTAAGTTATAGCGATGTCTGACAACAATCGCTCAAAAGAATCCGTAGGACAACCGTTCAACAACTGTAATGCAATGTTTTTCCCACCCCAAGCTCGTTTGTAAGAAATGTCTACTTTCCAATCAATATTAAAATCTTTTTTTATGTCCTCACCCGTATAGACCCTTATGCAATTCCTCAATTTATCAACAAGTATGTGACCCACTAATTTTTGGTTAGCATTTCGATGATTAGGATAAAAAAAATTTCCGGAACATGTATTACAGTCGTTAATGCTAGTAACATAGAAGTATCGGTTAACAACACTTTTTCGTGCGTTAATGTACCAGTTGCAATCTTCTTCAAAACAAGCTACACTGTACCTTTTCTTACATGACTTAGTAACTTTATACTCAAATAAATCAACCAACGCTTTTATTCCTATTGCATAAATGCATCCTTGCTTATCATCAAACCTACTACCCACCTTTAATTTAGATACTACGGGGTGTTTATGGTTACTTAACTTTTTAATTATGGGATCAGGTGAACTGGGTGGATCAGGGATATTTTGAAATGTGGTTTTCTGCCAACTAGGCTGCACATCATCATTAACGTTTGCGCCTGCACCCTCATTATTATGATCTTCAACTTTTGGTGTTTGAAAATGAGATTCTTGAGGCAACAAAGGAACATTAAGATCAATATCAAGAGGCTTAGAAGAAGTAGACGGCTTTACCTCGGAAGATTTCTCGATAAGTTTGATGTATAGTGTCTGAATCACGTTCTGCTTACAACATATTTCATGAACGAAGAAAGAAACATCATCATCGTCACTTACATCAATTTTGGTTGAACCGGACATGTAGTATAAACTGATGATCTTATCTTTAATCTGATATTTGTTAGTAACATACGTAATCGATGTAGGTAGGTGATGTCAATGGAAGTAAAACTCCACGAATTGATCTCTCAAAATCCAAATAAACTTTGAATTTTGGGAATTAGTCAAGTCATTTTATTTGGTTGTGGAATTATTGTTTGTTTGACTAATTTGTGTTATGGGATTTGTGTTCTCGGGATTGTACAAAGCAATAAACCCAATCAAAATTATTTGAAAAAGTGGATCTTTTAGTCGTTGAATACAAAATTAAGCTTAAAATTTTCCTCCACAATATTCATTACCCGCTCATTCACAAAGTATATTTCCGCCAAATTTGGATGTCACTCTACTAGAAATGTGTCAATTGTACTCATTTGCATCTGTGAATACCGTTAAAAAATAATTGGGTGAAATAAAACAATGGCTTCCTCCAATGGCTTCCTCTACTTCGGATCTAATCGAAAGCCCTTGGAATACTACATTAATGCTACACACTGCGAATGTCCAAAACCATTACCGGTCGAAGTACAAACCGCTTGGACCCGGAAGCATCCTGGTAGAAGATTCAAGGCCTGTCCAATTTATGTAATATTATTATCCATTATAATTATTTTACTTGTTAGGTTGAATATGTGAATTTAACAAAACTTCTTTTTAGGACGAAGAGACCAAATGTAAGTTCTATGGGTTCATAGACCCGGAACTACCAAGTCAGTATTACAAAGATTTGTTTTACAAGGAACATGAGGAAAAGAAACATTTAATGAAGACGGGAAAGCGTTCAGTCTCGGATGAAGTTATTGAGGTTTCAAAGAATGATATCATGAAAATGTTGGATGAGTTGACTTTTATCAAGTCAAGAGTGCAAGTTCATGACAAAGTTGTGTTGGTTTTCAGTTTGATTGTTCTCTTCAGTGATGTAGTTTGGTTATGGTAATCTACTTAACAATAAGTGTTATGTACTATGTAGGTTATGGTCTTTTAGCAATAAGATTGGTTGTAGTCAATTGTCAACGTTTGTTGTAAACCATTAAATGTTGTCTAATCAAATGGTTGTTTGTAAAAAACATTGCAAGTTACACATAATGTTTGTTGCAAATCATCAGTATCACAACACGTATATACAAAACAAGTGCTTAAAGAAAGCCTACATGTTGTGGTCAAGCTAAGACTTATACAAAGCTTTCTAAGTGCCTAATGAAATGGCTGTTAGGAATATACCAAGTTGCACTACACAGACATGCATAAGAAGTTGTCTTTTGATGTCCTACAATTCATCCGGTAGAAGTGGTTACATTTGGTTGAACAACAAAAGTCTAAACCCACATACAAGCCATACCCAAAGAGTTGAAATGCTTCTTTATTCATCATTTGTATGAACAGCCACCTTATACTTCCAAAAGTACTCCACCATATGCTCTCGATACGCCAAAGCAACTTGAAGAGGATCATCAACCTTCATGCTTAAGTTGTTACCCAACCTGTGCAAAAAAATACATATCCAAACTCCACAATCGCCGTATACATCAGCTTGTTTAGGGACATCATCCGCAACTCGAAATGTGATCTTATAATCAGAAACAGATATTGATTTGGCTTGAAGAACTTTACAGAACTTTAGATACTGTGGTAGCATTCTCTCAAAAGTGGCCCTCATTTTTATATTCTCTTCTCTCGTCTCAGGTTCTGGCGTACCTAGTGAGTCGTAAATAGTTATAACTCTTGTGCAATTTGTAACTCGGCGAGAAACCGATGGCACTCGCACGCGTTCACGGAAAGTATACCTAAATGTGAACAAATAAACTTTGTCGTAATTCAAAACATTTTGAGCATGTATATCACCCAAGTATCTAGAAGAAAGTATGGTCTTTATATACAAACCTTCTCGACACTAGACCATGGCAATGGATAGCGTTGACCAGTGGCGAAGTAGGCACGCATAGACCCATCAAGGAGAGAAGACGAGAAAAATGGTCCAGCCATAGCCCAATCGGCATTGGCCGGCCTGAACTGCCACATTAGATCAACCCAAAGATCCAGATGCTGCAATTTTTTTATAAAATACATACTGTTAAACTTATTCAAATCAAAAATATTTTTTTATGGAAATTAACTAGCTGTTAAGTACCTCATCTCCAAGCCATCCTTTTTTATTACCCCTTCCATACCCCAACAAAGCCAACCAAAATTTTCGATGAACAACGATGTCGCGGTGACCCCAAGGAAAGTTATGCGATGACTTAATTTTTTTTATAAACATATCCATACACGCTGGTTTAGTAATCTTGTTGATATCGCAACCTTCAGGACGTGATGATCCCGAAAATTTTAAAACCAGTTAATGGATATGTCTTTATGATGTCTGTTTGTAAAATAGTTCTGCTATACCTCTACCCATGTTTCCAACTGATTATCTTCACCACATGGGGAATTAATCCCTTTTTTCAGTCTTTTGGAACGCCTTTTCGGCAATTGTGGAGTCGTGGGAGGAGGTTCACGTATGGGTCCTGCAAACACTTGCCTACCTGCTTTGACCTTTTTGAGTCAACATCTTCTTTCAAAACAGGAGTACTCTCTTGGGTAACTTTGGCCTTACTCTCTTGGGTAACTTTTTTCTTTTTCTTTATTGTTTGGCCATTATAAGGTGACAGAGAGCCTTACTTGCATTTCTCTTCCTTTTAGCACGCATGAAAACATCCATATGCAAAGTTCATCATTGAAATAACATCGACTTTTGAACTTTAATAGTAACTTTAATAAATAATGTAGTTGTACCTCGTGTCGTAGTCAAAGGCTTATTGGCTTGTCCTTCAGTTTGTGAAACAGCTTGTGTGTTTTTCTCAGAATTATGAAACATGGCCTTTCTTGCTTTCTCAGCATCACTATCAATTTTGTCAAATACCGCCTTGGTTGCGGTCTCATTTGCCACCACTAACACACACCCGCTTACTTTCTCATTAACGTGGCCATCAACATTGTATGCTTCATTATGAATAACCAACTCACATAATTTCTGATTAACATTCCCATCACCATCCTTATTCTCTTCAACATGATTCGTATGATCATCCCCCATCTCTGCCATTTGTGACACTGCTTCACTTACTTTCTGACCATCATGAGAATCTATATCGAACCGCCTCTAGCATTGCAATCAACAATGTTATTTTGATTACCTTGAACCCCCTCTACAGATTTCTCATCAACATTTAACACTCCTTCACTTACTTTCTCACGATCATGAGAATCTATATCAGTAGCATTGCAATCAACAATGTTATTTTCATTACCTTGAACCCCATCTACAGATTTCTCATCCACATTTAACACTGCTTCACTTACTTTCTCACGATCATGAGAATCTATATCAGTAGCATTGCAATCAACAATGTTATTTTCATTACCTTGAACCGCCCCTCCAGATTTATCATCAACATTAAACACACCTTCACTTACTTTCTCAGTAACATTGCAATCATGAGCATGTATCTCAAGAGCTTGAACCGCCTTGAACCATCACCAGATTTATCATCAACGTTATACACACCTTCACTTACTTTCTCGGTAACATTGCAATCATGAGCATGTATCTCACTTGAACCGCCTCTCCGGTTTATCATCACCAGATTTATCATCAACGTTAAACACACCTTCACTTACTTTCTCAAGTTTGCAATCATGAGCATGTATCTCAATTAGCTTGAACCGCCTCTCCGTCAACATTTATCATCAACATTTACCACTACCTCACTTGGTGTTTCGCCATATTCCTTGTTTTCATCAACCCATCTTGCTTCGCCATCTTCGTTGATCCTTGAATTTCAAAGATCCATAAACAGAGAAATCATCATCAAAGTTTTTGCCCTGTAATTATAAAAGAAAAACACAACTATAATAGATGACCAAATGTAGCAAATATCTGTAGATAGTGCAGGTGAAATTATTATATACGTACTTCAACAGCCGATTGAGAAAATTTTTGATTCAAATTAGGTAAATTCATATGACTGGGATCATCATCTGGAATGTGATCAACTACCGGGAATGGTTCGAGTGGAAGACATAAATCCTCAAGCTGCGACATAGCTGATGGATAAGCGGTAGGGTCTATATAATTAAGCCTAACTTGTTCGTTATCAGCAATAACACATGTCGATTTCTTGCATGATTGATCAGGTTCTGGGCTTAAGGTATGTAGTTAACAAAGCGGATTTAGGTATGTAACAAAATAATGATAAAAAAAGTACTATTACGGGGAACATAACCTTTTTATCATCAGCCGCATGAACATCATGAGAATGAACATCAAACAACATAGGGCTACCATTCCGAGTTTCATTATGAATTGGACTTTATGTATGAATTTCCATGGCATTTTGGCTAAAACAATCTTCATCCGATTTGTCGTGCATATGAGTTGAAGTCTGAAATTTAAAATATACAATCAATTATACTACTCTAGAAAGGAGACCTAAATGATTAACAAATATTAAAGGACATTACCATGCCATCTTTGGAAGCTAAAGATTCATCAACACATTGCCTTATTTGCAATTGTTCATGAATAACCAGTGAAGTCTGTACATAAATATATATAATCCATTAGTTGGTGAAAAAATATTGCTATCTAAATGATGTTGATTAAAAATGAATGTAAAGAGCATGTTCACCTTTGGACGTTGTATCTTTAGAGCTTCCTCAACAACGGAAATTCTATTTTAATATCATTAAGGACCTCCACATTGGCTCGGGTTTATCGATCATAAATACAAGTGCCTTCAATGCCGCAACCTCGGCATGTATGTCGGATGATTGGAACTTTGATCTTTAGCGCTTTACGCACATCTTTATCGCCTAAGGCCACCTCTTTATCGATTACCGACCTCTTTATCGATTACGACCTCTTTATGAACGCAACTTCATGTACCTACAAAGCAAGATCGAAAAAATGTGCATTGGTCAATTGTCAACGTGAATAGTCGCATAAACGACGTAGTTGATACGGATGAAAAGAAATGATACAAAATGTGCAACTTACCTCATTAGTGGGATCATCGGCAGGTAATTGTTTTTCTAGACGATCCAACTCGCTAAAATAAGCATTACTAGGTGTAAACCATGGTTGTAACCTTTCTGCATTTGTTGGAACAAGATCCAATACTGGATTCGAACCCTAGTAAACAAACAATTATAAAGTCAAAAACAAATATAAAGAAGTCGTTACTTATTTGACAAATACAAACAAATGGAAATGCTTACAGGACCAAAAAGTTTGCTATAATCGCGTTTGGCAAATGTTTTACCCTTTGACCAAGAAAGACAACGTGGTATCTTTGTCGGGTCTTTGGTCCACCATGAACTGCTATTGGGATAACTCTCAAGAATCCATATCTAAAATGAACGAAAACAATCAAAGTAATGTACAATGAAAAGCAGTATAACAAATTTGTATCCAAAAATAGTAAACAAAAACTGATATGTTCATAAATGTCTACAAATCTAACCTTAAAAGCCAAGAGAAAGCCACAAATATTATATGTTGCAATTTTAGAAGGGTTTTCTTGAGATTTCTCTTTGTAGTGAGCGTTTTAATGCCGGGGTACCACATTGGCTAAATTTTGTAAAACGTCTCCACAAGAACTCTCCCATGGATATGCATTCCATGCCCCAAAATCCTCAAATAATTCCAACAAATGATTGTCAACGATGTACCAAGGTCCACGACCTATGAACACGACCTCAACGACTATCAATGACATACTCTTACCGCATCCTCATCCGATAACTTTGAAAATTGTGTATCGTTCTCAAACAACGTAAAAGCTCACTCCCTTTACGGTTACCTTTCTTAGAAATTGTTTTTCGGAAAGACACGCAAACCAAAAGGATCGCGTAATTTCTACGATGGCATGCAAAGGACCAAAAGAAATCCGGTCATCAATAGAAACTCTCCACGACCGAATTTCAATAAATTATTCCCAATTTTGTATAAAATGGGGGACAAGAATCAAGCAGTTGGGGATATATACCGTGTTTGGTTATACTTGTATACGTGGTGGGTTTGTGATAAGGTTGATAAAAGTAAGGTCCTACAATTGGTATCAATCGCCTAACAATGGTTTAGGAGTGTTTTGGTTGAAGTTTTTTGTAGTGTTACTGCGTAGCTTCGTTATCAAAGTTTTCACGCTTAAAGCTTTAATTTTGCACTTAAAATTCAAGATTCTTGTGGTTTAAGGTTTATTTGGTGCTAAAGTTTCAGTTTTTGCAAAAGTTCGAAGCTTTACGTGTTTTCTTCATTTTAAGCTCGTATTTGGTTCATTGGTCATTTCTACGCCGTAAGCTATCCAAGCACTTTGGGTGAAAAGGTCAACATTTTGTGTTATTCGAGTGTTTTAAGGATATCGTGCAAGAGAAATCGTTTGAATCATTGGAAATTTTTACGCGTGAGTCAAAACCCTAGTTTTACGGCGTAAGAAAGTCAAACTACGATAAGTTTCTACGCATAAGCTTTTGGTGCAGATTCTTGAGCTATAACGATTACTCGATGCTTCCTCACTTGGATAAGTTTGTGGAACACTTCGACTTTTGGATATCTTTTATCTTGTGATAGTGTAAAGGATTTTGGGCAAAACCTAATCTTACGCATAAGCTTAGACTTCAGCGTAGAACACTTCTGCAACAAGTATTTTCTTACGCCTAAGCTTGTCTTACGCATAAGCTAAATCTTACGCATAAGTTTTTCTCGCCTAACTTTAAACTTACGCATAAGTATTTCCCACGCCTAAGGAATCCTACGCTAAGCCATCCTACTAAGTAACCATATCCTACTCGTAACCACATTGTCTACGCCTAAGCTCTTTCTACACATAAAGGTTAAAAAAAAAAAAAAAAAAAAAAAAAAAAAAAAATTTGAGGAGACTAAGCGTTCAATTTTTGCGAGATTCAAATTTTGGTTTAATCGTGAAAATTTTGGTCAAAAATTCAAATTTTGGGCCTAAATTCAAAATTTTCGGTCAAATTTGGCGTCAAAGTGTCATAACTCAAATTTTTCATACGACCTTAGAATTGATTTTTATAGTGAATTTCAAATTTTGGGAGAAAATTTTTACACCTAAGAACCAAGGTTCTGATGCGACTTTCGAAACACCTCAATCGAGCTTAATCTTCATCAACCACAACTCCTTTATCGTTGAATCGATCCTACATCAACTTTATCAGATCATACCTTCATCAATGGCAACTCAACAAGACATTCATGCAGCCGGTGCCAAAAACCGTCCTCCTATGTTGGCAAAAGGTGGTTATCTTCAATGGAAAAGTCGTATGCTTCGCTACATCAAGACCAAACCTAATGGAAAACTCATGATTAACTCCATTACGAATGGACCCTTCAAGCCTCGACAAATCCTAGACCACGGAACTCCGACGTCCCACCATCTTATCATACTCAAACCGAATCGAGAATACCAAGAGGATCGAAGCAAGTCGATGCGATGACATGGCAATTCATATTGTCCAACGGGTTTACCAATAGACATCTTTCTTCTTTGTGAGCGGTTGTGAAAGCGCTTCGATATGTGGGAGCGTGTTAGGCGGCTTTGTCATGGAGCAAATTGGTCAACAAGACATGGAGAACAAGTCGCTAACGAATGGGAAAAGTTCACTTCAACTCCGGAGAATCCATTGAATCCTACTATGGAAGGTTTTGCACTTTGATGAATGAGCTTATCGAAACAAGTTGGCACCCGAACTATCGTGCAAAATATCAAGTTCTGAACAATCTTCCGGAAGAATGGGGACGATATGTCACTATTGTCAACCAAACAAAAGACCTTCATCGGTGAACTTTGATCAATCGAATGATTTTCGAAACAAAACCAAAGCGAAGTGAATGAAGTCGGGAAAGAAAGATTGGCAAGAATCATGATCCATTGGCACTTATTACAAAGACTCAACCTTGGTGAATACACAACAACAAGCTTCATCATCTTCCAACAACAACTTGCAGAATACATTCCACAACCACAACAACAATTCTATCCACGAACAACAAGTCATTCAACAACAGTATCCACAATACCGGGAACAAGGAATCACCGCTCTGGAACCGAACAAGAAGAAGCTTTATGACAAGTATTTTCTTTATTGGGTAAAGCATTCAGTGATCGCTATTCCACACCAACTAACAACAACCAAAGGATTTCATCAAACACTCATAGCAGAAAATTGCACGTAGGGTGTGAATATGGGTAATCAAGGACAAATGGTTGGAGTTATTGGGAATCGGCGAGGATATGCTCTTGGATTTCGCATGGGTGTCAGCGGTTCCGAATCGGGGTAAGCAGTTGGGTCGAATGTTGGGAATAAGCGATTGGTAATCGAATGGGAATGTTGCGCTCAGTCGTTGGGAATTATGGAAATGTGAATCGTGGTGTCGGGTTAAGTGTTATAGCTGTCAAGGAATGGGTCACATGGCACGCTGTCCCACTAAGCCACACAAGAAGAATCTTGAGTTTCTTGGGAAAGCTATGATGTTAGTACGAAGCAAGAAGCGAGGATGCGGTTGAGTCTTGAGGAAAATGATTTTTCGCTATTATGGATGATTTGGAAGACCTCGAGGAAATCAATGCAAGCGCATCTTCATGGCAAATCTTGAGGAGACTAAATCGACAACGACTACGCACACCTCCTCATCTATGGCCAACGCAGATGTCGAGGTACCAATCATTGATCCATGCTATAACAATGTCATATTTGATGTGTTTACTCATGACGAACAACATTACGTGGCGCCAAGACCTACTTATGATACATACCGGACAATCCGGGTTGTAGCAATACTAACTCGAAACTCGGATGTGGATCCTAGTGGAGGCTGTGTGGCACAAAATACTAAGGCGATGAGGAAACACGTGCTTATTTTTAATCATTAATCAATAAGCGTGGCATTGAAATTGAGAAAGTTAGTAAGGTCAATTGCTAAGTTAAGGCCGCGAATGTTAAATTGACCACGAGCTTGAGAGTTACAAAGAGAATGCGAGCCTATGAATTTCATACAAACAAAATATCGAATTAGAAATTGGTTACGAGATTACATTTTAAGAGAAAACAATTGCAAATCAAGTATGATACACTTGATGTGAATCGAACTTGAAAATAAAATCTTTAAACAAAGAAATTTACGAACTAAATGACCAACTTTCTAAACAAAAACACTTTTTTCGATCTTCAAAAGAGAAGAAAGCAGTTGATTCTTGATTTTCAAAGCGAGAAGATTCTCTTCTTGATGAAATTCGGATAAAATGAAACTATCAAAAATTGGATAATTTACTTCTTACAACGGGTCATTCTCGCTAAAACAAACAAGATGCTTTCTAATCAAGTAAATCCGATTTTTCATACGACACATAAAATGGCTTTTGGTAACTCACCTCCTTGTTTCCTCAAGAAAGCTCAGAAATCTCAGAATGTGTTGAACAATGGAAAACCTTTGCATGAACCCATAATTGTGCATGATTCTCTTGAAACGTTGGAACTATCGAGGAGAGTAGATCAAGAATGAAACAAAACATCCGAAATCAAACCAATTGACTATAACAAATGGAACAAAATTAATGGTATTTCATTTGTTTCACATAAAGAACAATCAAAGTTTTCCATCACACCGGTTTCAAAACCAGTTGCAACTCTGTAGTTGTCTCAAAATCCTTTTAAAATCAAACAAATGTCTTCAAACAATCCTTTTAACACAAGTGATGCGGAAGCATTTTAGACGATGTTAAAACTAGAATTGGGAGACTTCAAGAGATTGTTAAAACAAAACTCATATTACAACCAACATCCGGTTTAATAGTTTTGATATTGAACAAAAAGTTTTTGAAATCGAAATTGCCCCTCAATGAATAACATCAACTCGGGGTAATTTATTTTGAACAAGCCTTTTGAAAGAAATAGTGACTTTGTCAAGGACCATAAATCCGGTAAAGCAAGCTAATGAAAGTGTTGAACACATCAAAGTTTTGGAAAATCTAAACGATTCACTCTTGAAGATGTTCGACTCGATATTATGTCCATCATTTTGCAAACATATTCATTGAAGATCATGAAAGACTCGATCGGGACCTCTAAAATTGTTTCAAAATATGAAAAAGCACTTGAGAAACTTGAAAAAGAAAATGTCTCATATTTTAAACAACTTGATCGTAAAACTAAGGAATGCAAGTATGACAAATTGTCGTATGAGCGTGCCTACAAAGACATGAAAGCGAAAAATGATCTTTTGAGGGCTCAGCTGGAATGTCAAAAAGGAAAGACAGTGGATACTAAGATTAAAAAACCATTGACTGCGGAGAAAGCAAATGTTCCCAAACCGGTTTCAAAACCAAAAATGTTTGTTTCCATGCCTCCTCCAAAAGTCAATGAGAAAAATGATTAATCCAAATCAGTCACTCCACCTGCCTTGCCTAAACAACATGTTGATAAAGGAAAAGCGGTTATTGAGAAACCAAAAGTTTTAGCTCTGGCCTTTTTAAAATGAGTACCACTAATCGTGCCCTCCACATCTAAAACATATGGAACAAACGACATAAGTTTAGAAAAGCACTCTAAAGAGACTAGGAAAGCTGAAACCACTTCTCTAGATAAGATTGTGAATCCTAATGAGTGTGCCTTACCTTTTACAGGACTAGGAAGCACCTCTAGGAGCAGCAGACTAAAGCCTAAGAGCAATTCAAGGAACAGTAGAGTCTCGCTTGCCTCTAAGAGTAGTCGCTTGAATAAAGAGAAGAAAGTAGAAGAACACCCTAGGAATTTACCGCTTTGTAATAAGAAAGACAATTCATCTGAATGTAATAAACCTATGAAATCTGCTAAGTTTAATGAATCTGTTGAATCTGTTTGTTTAACTTGCAAGAAGTCTTTAACTAATGTTCATGATGATTGTGTTTCTACGAATGAGATTGTTAAGCCTGTTAAGAAGAATGTTCCCAAAAGAACTTATGCTAAATGAATAGGAAGACTAGTTGCGAGACTTAGGCTTTACACTCTTGATAGGGAGCATAATGTTTACTTTAGGGATGACATTTGAAACCCACGGTAGAACTTTCACACTCGGAATGGTAGAATGAGTGATGAACCTATTTTACTAATAGATGACTTCTATGAGTGTGATCGATTTTACCTCTAACCCAAAGGAACCAAAATCGAAACGGTTTCCAAAATCTTCTTCTTTTGTTATTGGCGGGTTATCGAAATATGTCTTTGGATCGTCGACTCGGGTTGCTCCAAGCACATGACCGGAATCTGAAGGCTGGCGATCAATTTAAATGCGGAAATTCATGGGAACCGTGCGTTTGGAAATGATCATGTAGCAACTATCATGGGTTATGGAGATCTACCTTTGGAAATTATTTGATCACTCGGGTTTACTATGTCAAGGGTTGGGACACAATTTGTTTCGATCAGGCGATTACGTGATGCGAGGGTTGCTTTTAGGAAAATGCTTCCTTCGTTAGAAACTTGGATGGCACCGATCTCTTAACGGGAATCGTGATACAAACTTGTATGCTATCGACATCAATCAAATGGCCTCTTCATCACCAATATGTCTTATGACACGAGCATCCGGAACACGATCCCGGTTGTGGCATAGAAGGTTATCCCATCTCAATTTTGACACCATCAACAATCTTGCCAAAGACAACATCGTCAATGGACTTCCAAAGTTCAAATACACCAAGGATCACTTATGTCCATCATGCGAACAAGGAAAAAGCAAAAGAGCATCATATAAACCTAAAACCGTACCTAGTTTGGAAGCAAAGTTACATATGTTGCAGATGGACTTATGTGGCCCAATGAGAGTTGAAAGCATTAATGGGAAAAAGTATATTCTTGTTATCATCGATGATTATTCAAGATATACATGGGTTAAGTTTCGAGATCAAAAGACGAAGCACCGAGCATCATCATCACCTTTACGAAACGAATTCAAGTACTTCTTCAAACTCGATGGGGTTGTAAGAGCGCAGAACAACGACCTGAATTCACAAATCGGAGTTAAGAACTTATTTTGAAGATGTTGGAATTACACATCGGACATCGCTTGTTAGAACTCCACAGTGAGAATGGGGTAGTTGAAAGAAGAAATAGAAATCTTGTGGAAGCTGCTGCACAATGCTAATTTATTCTAGTGCACCGTTATTTCTATGGGTGATGTTGTTGCCTTGCTTGTTTCACTCGAAACCGATCCCTAATCCATCCAAGATTCAATAAAACCCCATATGAAATAGTGAACAACGAGAAAACTTGATATCTCTTATTTT
Organism: Chrysanthemum lavandulifolium; assembly: GCA_022545495.1. NCBI lineage: Eukaryota > Viridiplantae > Streptophyta > Magnoliopsida > Asterales > Asteraceae > Chrysanthemum > Chrysanthemum lavandulifolium. Next base: position 103,024,206 of record CM040245.1, read on the forward strand.
CACGTATTTGGCGCTTTGTGCTATCCGACAAATGACGAGAGAAGATCTAGGAAACTGAAAGCTAAAGGTGATATTGGAATCTTCATTGGATATTTAGATAACTCGAGGGCATTGTGGTGTATAATGAAGAACTAGGAGGATCATGGAGCGATGAATGTGAAATTTGATGAACTTTCACATATGGCTTCGAGAGACTCACTCTAGAACCCGCACTAAACCCGAGACTTCGGACACATCGATTCGGGACTCGTACCTCAAAGAGCTCAATCAACTTCGTTTGACAATCCTAAAGAACAAGAATGGGAGAATTTCTTGAGTTAATGTTCGATGAATACTATGGTGGAACTTGACAAATGCATCAAACCATCATTCCGCGCACCGCTCAAAATCATCCTCCACTACAAACGTAAGATGCATCTACAACGGTCGAAACCAATGCACCAACTCCATCAACATCATCTACATCTACTCCGGTTATTGCACCCGTTCTACCGCGGTTGATGAGCAAAACCAAAACCGAGCGATGCAACGTTAGATGAAGACTTATTTGAAAACCCGTTTGCTACGGAATCAACTGAATCATCCTCGAGCTTACGAGAACCATCTAACTTCGCATACGTTTAACCAGCGGTATCCTTCTACTCAAGTGGATAAAAGACCACCCAATTGAACAAGTTATTGGTGAACCTTCACAGCCAATTCAAACGAGACGCCAACTTGCCACCGATTGCGACTTATGCATCTACCTTTTCTCAATTAGTAATTGATGAGTGTATAAATACTCATCATTTTTGTACAAATTAGATCGCAAAAACATCCGAAAACACTCGAAATGCATCAAAATGATAAAATATCACAAATAAGTGTTTTATATGTTTTAAATGCAAAAATATCAAAATCGGTGAAAAGCATTATAAAGTTTGCATAATTGGCGCTTTAGTCCCCAAGTTTCAAAAGTTGTCAAAACAGTCCACTGGTAAAACAAAATAAAGAAAAATGTTATTCAAGGTCCCTCAACTTTCAAAAATGTCAAGTTTGGTCCCTGGAAAATTGAAATTGTCAAATCTAGTCCTTGTACTATTAAAACTTGTCAAATTTGGTCCTTGTGACAACTTTGGGAAAATTGGCAGGATTGGTCCTCTAAATTTCAGAAATTACAATCTAGTCCTTGTAATATTAAAACCTTTTGACCCCTTTACCTATTTTGATCCCCTGCCACTTTAAACCTTTGACCCCTTGACCTCCCTGTTTTGAACCCAAGTCAAACAAAGTCAAATAACCAGGTTGCGCCACCTCCTCAGACACTGTCTTCCCAGCTGCTGCAACAACACTGCCCTCTCCCATCACCTTTTCTCCTTTCCACCACCTCCCTCATCATCACAAACCCCCACAATAAATGCCACCCCCTGCGGCTAATTCAGAGGCTATAAGTCAAAACCAGTGTTCCCGCCAAAATGATAAAAAAGGCCAAAACACTCAAAAATCACCCATTGGTCAAATAGAGAGGTGGGATACTCTCAGAAGGACACGTGGAACATTATTGAAGCATAAAAGAGGAAGAAAGGCAAGAGAGAAGGCAGTTAGTTAGTTTTCCATATTTTTGTATGTCGTTTTTATTAGCAATGTCTTAATTTAAGTTTAAAATTGTAATTTTATGTTTTTATGTACTCACTTAAAGTTATTTTATCAAGATAAACCATTTTCAAGCATCAATTCAAGTGGAACTTCCATTTCATATATTTCAGTTCACTGTTGCAAAATTCAATGTCCAACTCTTATGTTTAAGTTTCAATAAGCTTCATTTAAGCTCAAACAAACTTATCTAAGCTCAATATAGCTTCTGGTAAGCTTTATAAACAATTTCAATCAAAGGTGTTAAAAGTCAATGAAAGTCAAACTTGGAGCACAAATGGGTATGAAATGAAAATGGGTGATGCAGAGCTGGAATTGGGTTGAGTTATAGTTATTTGGGTTGGTTTTTTATAGACCAGTGGTTCTGGTTTCAATGATGACAAGCAATTGTGGTTGGGACTCTTTGTAAGTTATTTTCACAGTTCACTGAATAACTTGAATTTGTGGTCATCTATAGTTCAAGCCTGTTTAAATAGATGTATTTAGGCATAGTTAACTTAGTTTGATCATCAATATTAGCTAAACAAGAGGTTAGATCAGTTTTAAATTGCTAATTAGTAGTATAAAGGTGTGTTTGGATCAGTTGATATTGTTGTGTTTGAGGTTTGTTCAAGAGTGGAAATTTGTTGCTTCATGCTTGTCTAGCTTTATTTGACCCATTGCAGTCCTTAAATTGTGCCTGCATACACTCAAAGTCAACATCTCACATCAACTGTCTTAATTAGTTCACTGTTAAGATTTTGCAAAAGTGGAACCTTGTTTTGTGTTAAGAATACATAAACATAGCCTGTAATAGCTTCATTTCATTATATAACATCATATGCAGTCCTTAAATTGGTTCTAAAGTTCACAAAAGTCAAAGTTTTAAAATCTGTCAAAAGTCAAATATATTTGCAAAAACCAGTTTTAAGCCCAATTAGAAAGATTTTTCACAGGTTCATTATTGGTCCAAATCAAGTGAGACTTTTTGTTCTTAAAACCTCAACTGGTCTACTTTCTTGTTGTCATTTTTATAGATTTTTGGAAATTTTCTATAAGCTTTAAATAAGCTTGTCCAACAGGGCTCATTTGCCCTGTTCACTCAACTCAGTTAATACTGAGTTTTCTCAGTATATTGCAGAGCTTGGCAAAAGCTCAAAAGAGCTTGTCCAAGGCTAATCCTTGGTTTACAAGTAGCCAACCAGGTCAACTTCAAGTTCTAATACCTGTTTTTAAGTTTCAGCTTATTTGGTGGCTTATGCTTGAGCTCAAAAGTAGTACCCTCACACTGTTTTAAGCAATAAGCTCAAATAAGTCAAATCTTTGCAGTTGGCTATCCAGAGGTTAAGGCTTATTGTTTCTTGCTTCATTTTAGTAGTTTTAGCATATTAATGCTTCTGTTTCAGTTTGATAGCTTGTGGTGATCATTTAGCTTATTCAAAGTGCTTATTTAGAAGCACTTACAACTGCAGTCTCATTTTCTTACACACAAGCACATGTTTTTCTATTTTTCTTAGATTCATAATATTATTTTAGAGTTTTCCTGAAATTTTCATAATTTTCCATAACAGTTTGCTATTTTTCTTAATTAAAAACAGTTTTTAAGTCATTTTAAATAGCTTTTAATACAATTAATTAAGAAAAAGTTCAAAAAAATAATTTTTCATTTTCTTAGGTTAAGATAAATATAAAAAGTAAAAAAGTAATTTTCCATATTTTCATAGTTTATTTTGTAATTTTAGTAATTTAATTAGTTTTAAATAGTTTAAAATTCATAAAAAATAGAAAAATAATCGAAAAATATAAAAATAGTTTTGAAAATTCTCTTTTGTTATTTTAGATTTTTGCAAGTCTTAATTTTATTTTTCTAGGTTTATTTCCTATTTTCTTGTAATTTAGGTTATTATTAAATAGTTAAAATAGTTTTAATTAATAATAATTAGATAAATAGTTATAAAAATAATTTTCTTTTTCTTAAAATTTTCTTATATCATTAGGTTTGTAAAATATCATTTTCATATTTTTAGGATTAATATTGTGTAAGTTTCACGTTTTTATTTAGACGTCGCGTAGTTTTTAAATTAAGTTTTATAAAAACATAAAATCAAAACATCGGTTTAAAAATAGTGATAGCGTTTATTTAATATAGTTAATCTTTTAATTTCCTTTAATTTGCATTTAAGCCCTGTAATTTATAAAATAAACTCAAATCCTTACGATCACTATCCTTAGTGGTTATTCGACATCCGATTGTGTTAAACACCGGTCATCCTCCGTGGGACTTAACGACCGGGAATCCACTGTATTCTCGATCTAAATTGCATTTGGTGTGTGAGCTGTTTTAAGTTCCTTACGGTTAGCCATTCATGTGGCTAGCTCGCGTGAGAAAACTTGACGGTTTGCACCAATCGGTAATATAGAGCCAAAGAACATTCGCGAGGCAATGGCGAACCCGCATGGATAGAAGCGATGCAGAGGAACTTCTCCATACCGTCTACATGACTCTTGGGAAATGGTTCCAAGACCAATTGACATTCGCGTCATTAATCTCAAATGGTTATGGAAGAACAAAGGGATGAAGAGATGACCGTTATTCAACAAAGCTCGTCTTGTGGCCAAAGGATACGAGACAAGAGGAAGGATAGACTTTGAAGAGTCATTCGCGCGGTAGCGGACTAGAAGCGATCGGGATATTCTTAGCCTATGCACTCACAAAACATCACGGTTTATCGGATGGACATTAAGACCACGTTCTTGAATGGAACTACGAAAGAAGAAGTGTCGTGGAGTCGGCCCGAAGGCTTCATCGACTTGGAACATCCGTACTACGTCTACAAACTCAAAAGGCAATCTATGGTTTAAAACAAGCTCAGAGGCGTGGTATGACGAACTATCCTCTTTCCTTATCCAAAACAATTTCACCAAAGGAACAGTTGATCCTACCTTGTTTACACAAAATGCAAAACGACATTTTGATTGTTCGGTTTATGTGGACGACATCATCTTTGGGTCCACTAATCCGAATCTTTCAAAACATTTTGAAAATCTCATGAAAAGCAAATTTGAAATGTCCATGATGGGGAACTAAAATTCTTTCTTGGTTTACAAATACATCAGGTCCCTCGTGGAATTTTTATAAATCAAGCTAAATACAACCGAGATTTTGAAAAATCATGGTATGGATAATTGTGATTCGATCGGATGACCAATGGTAACTACACCAAACATTGGAGCCGATTTGTTTGGGAAACCTATTGATCCGAAGAAATATCGAGCATGATTGGTTCTCTCATGTACCTCACTGCTAGTTGACCGGATATTCATTTTGCTTTTGCTTATTAGCACGGTTTCGGCTAAGCCTCACCGAACCGCACCTCAAAGAGGTTAAACGGATCTTCGGTACACGAAGACATCCAATCACATGGGACTTTGGTATCCGAAGGAATCGGATTTGATCTAATTGCTTTTTCGAGATCACGGACCACGCAGTGATCAAGTTACGACAAAAGTACATCCGAGGAGCACAATTTTGGGTAAAAGTTAGTAAGTCGGTCTTCAAAGAAACAAGATTGCCTTTGCACTTTCAACCGTCAAGGCGAGTATGTGTCTCTATCTACGTGTTGTGCTCAAGTTCTATGGATAAGAACACAACTCACGATTATGGCTTTACTTTCGATAAAATACCTATGTATTGTGACTCGAATGCAATCACATTCATCACTCAAAGACTAAGCATATCGAGTCCGCTATCACTTCATCAAAGAGTACGTCGAAAATGGTATCTTGTTGAATTATTCTTCGTGAAGATCGATTACCAACTCGCCGATCTATTAACTAAAGCCCTTCCAAAAGAAAGGTTTGACTATTTAGTTCGACGAATTGGAATGCGAAGCCTAACCCCGAGGAGTTAGAACGTCTTCGAATCTTCTTGAAATGTTTTTCCAAAAGCTTATTTGTAAATATTTTAGAAAAACAAAATACAAAATTTGAAAAACCAACAAAAGCAAAATATAAAAATATAAAATTTTCAAAATACAAAACAATATAAAATCAAAAATACAAAATATTCTTCTCACGACATGTCTCTCGTATAATCGATATTCATGCGTTTCTAGAAATGTCATTCAACAATGATACGGGCATGTACGGATGCTTGAGCGAGAGTTCTTTTATTGTTTTCTAAAACATGTCGTTTCTCAAAATTTCTTCATAAAATGGCTTTCGTATACATCAAGATGAAACCCGGACCGAAATGATGACTTTTGATTATTTTTCAAATCAAAACTCGTGCTTTTAATAAAATCACAAGTGTACGCTTGATGCACTACATTTAAAAATGGTGAGAATCATCATCATCTTGAGCACCTTTTCAAGATTGTTCAAAAGTTTTTCAAAATCTTTCAAAATATTTTGTGCTCAAGATAACTCCCTCTAAAACCCTTTAATTGATTATGCTTTATTAAAGGGGGAGTATAAATCAAAAATATTCCAAATTCATGCTTAAATCAAATCCGTTTGACTCCCTAAAAGATTCTAAAATGTTGTTTAATCCATTGATATCAAAAATAACACGAATATGCTATTTTTGAGGGGGGAGGAGACGTGATTAAAATGTGATCAAAATCGTTGTTTGAATCTCAAAATGAGCTCGACTCAGACGGAACCAATGAATTGACGGGAATCAAAGTCAGTATATGTACCATCTCGAGAAACTTTCTATGGACTTGACCAGGACGGGTAATAATTTCAAGCTAGTTCTCTAGTGATGTAAACGTGTCTCGAATCGGTCTAGTTCATTTAAAGTCGATCAATTCAAAAGTGTGAACTTTACCCTCTATGTGCGATTCATCAAAACTTATAAGCACATGTGAAGGGGAGTGTTTACGAAATGCAAAACTCACGGAGTGTTTCAAACATGTTTTCTATCATAAACACTCGAGAGATTTTCAAGAAAAATGGTTTTATGGCAACAATAGGGCAGTCATGGAGTTATAAGGTGACTAAGAATACTAAATGTGTCCTATGATCCGCCAGAGGCGGGAGGATCTACCCAAGGACACCACCAATAGTTAGTACTAGAAGTCCTTAGGTATGATTGAAAAAGGAGTAATGTGAGAAAGGAGAAAGAAGGGTTGAAGAATTAAAAGAAAAGTAATGCAAAGGGTGAAAAGAAATAGCCCTCCATAATCAACCTTAGAGCGTAAACCGGGTTCAATACATATACTCTTGGTTGTCACTTAGATGACACGGTATTGAAGACAAAGACGTCATGGACCCGTGACGCATCGCACTAAACCTTCTAGCCACTCAATTCCTCTTAAAAGGATTTGTTTCATTCTCACTGGGAACCCTACATAATCTATCGACTTTTTCTTGGAGATCGTTGGTATTGAAGAGGAGACCTCTCCTAGTCTCCGCTCGGGAAAACCAATATGCACTAATTGAGTCTAGAGCCACGAGATTCATCAAAAGATCTCATAGGAACACTTGACATGACATCGCTTCTTTGTTCATCTATAAGGACACAAGAGATATATTCTAGAGTCCCACGAGATCTTAGAAATCGCCGAACATTTATGAGAAGTTTCACATCCGTGATCTTGATGATTGAATGGAAACTCTGCCGGGGTCAACATTAAGCGACCACGGCGGCAGTCACTCGGTAACTCCGTGGATTACGCTTAGTGTGTCTCAAACGGTCTCTGATCGTGGAGTGATGCTTGATGTACTTGACAACTCATCCGAGCAGTAGATGTACTTGGTATATCATGTTATCTCACTTGTGGGACTCAGTTCGAGAACGGCCTTTGTAAGAATTAGAGATGTGTTTTCACACTATCTCATGTTAACACCTCGAAATTCAAACATGTAAGTGCGGAATCGCTTATTACTAACTTGTTTTATGTTTTTCTTATGGAAGCTCGGGAGCGGATTGATCGTGCAAATTCTCCACGTGCTCATACCAACAACATATGAAAGTTCTCATCAAAATCAAAGGCAACAAAAGTTTAAGATGATTCTTCGTCAATGTCAAAGAATCTACAAAGTTTAAAGACTCGAGAACTACATCATTGGTAACCAAAAGACAAATAGAAGTATGTGCATGGTGGAGAAAGACGTGGAGACACCTAACCAACGAAGTTGACAACGGCAGACAACCACATTAATAGATCACAAAGCATGAAGGAACAAAGAATCACTACTATTCTATATCTACACACAAAGTTCAAGCTCGAGAAAAGTAAAGACCTAATCAGTGAGCATCTTTTGAATGACCACCCTTAGGGGAGATTGTTAGCCTAATAGTTTTATTAGAAGTGATGGTCATTCACGTTTAGGAACTTTGTAACGTGTGTTAGATATCGTGCTAGAATAGTCAACGGGCTCGTGGATTGGACTAAGCTAAATGGGTATTAGTTTAGTTAAGCTTGCCTTATATCCAATCAACCCATGTCCAAGCCCACGAAAGCCCATAGAAAGCCTTTTAGGGCATCATGTATTCCAACTATAAATACCCTCAAATGGTCATTTGAGGGTGTGTGAATGTGTGTGTGTGTTTTCCTTTGAAATAAAACATCTTTTATTTTCATCTTTATCTTCACATACACGATCCATATAACATCAAGTCACCATCTTTCCTTCTTTATCTTTCTACGTTTGTGTTTGGTTTCACGTGGTTATACTTGTATACGTAGTGGGTTTGTGATAAGGTTGATAAAAGTAAGGTCCTACACGGTGTTGTAAAACAAAATTCACCAAATGATTGTCATTGCCTTGTTTAGGAATATCTAACCATGGCCCAAAAACATTGCACTAAACAACCTCATTCGATATGGATTAGTAACAACTTAGACTTAATATTTGAAAGCAACTTAACACGAAACGAACCGTTACCTTAGCATAAAAATATCGGGCAAGGTTTGCCATTTGGGAATTTAATTGACTAATTAATTAGGGTTTGAGTTAGGAAGCAGTATATTAAAGGTTTATGATTTTGATTTCACTTTTTGATTTGTATTTTGGGGTAGTAGAGTGTTGGTGTGTGTGTTTGTGTGTGTGTAAAAATTTAAAAAAAGTGTAAAATTATAATTTTGAAAAGTTATGTAAAAAAAGTACACAAAGGTACAAAAGTATAAAGTAAAAAAAAATCGCTAATATTATTTCGCTTAAGTCGCTCAAGATTGGGAAGGCGCTAAAAGTATAAAAAATATTTTAGTGAGTTTAACTTTTTTTACTAAAGGACAAAAAGAATTTCAAGAATCTTAAAAAGTCGCTCGGTTTGGTCGCTTTACAAGTATAGCTGGTAAAAGTCAGAAAACAATCATTGGGTTCACAAATGTCGAGGGACACTTGGCACTCTGAGATTAAAAGTAGAAAAGTCGCAAGTCTCAAAGTCTAGTTAAGAAATACGCCAACTTTTTTCCTAGAAAGTGTTGCCACCTTGAGCGGAAGGTGCATTGCCATAATTGCCCCAAATAATTTTATCATAAATTTAACACAATAATAAACCAATCTAATAAATTATCTTAATACATGTCCTAAATTTTACATAGTAAAAAACTATTACACGAATTTTCTTAAAGTAAAACATAAGTTTAACGCATTGAAGCAACAATTAAGTAAATTATCTAAAAGCAAATAATTCAAGACCTAGTTTGCATTATTTATGTCGCTATTTGATCTCGTAAGTTAATCATATATTGTTGATCAGATTCACTCCCAATTGGTTGAACGACTTCAGCATCACCATCATTATCATCATATACATTTTCATTATCATGTATGGCACTTTGGTCGTATTGAAAGAAAAATCATCGGTTAGACCCTCCTTCGTATAAGATTATGAATAGCAAAACATGCAATAGTAATATCTCTTTGTTTAACCAAAGGAAATTTAGGCATACTCTTTAAGATTGGAAAATGTGCTTTTAAGACACCAAATGCACGCTTAATTACGTTTCAAGTTTTGCATGAGCGTGGTTGAAGTTTTCATTCTTGATCATTGCATGTTTTCGATAAAAGTCTCTAACCATGCGACATTAGGGGTGTAACCGAGTCGAGCCGAGCTCGAGCTTAACGAGGCTTGAGCTTGGCTTGAAATTTATAAGTTAGGCTTGAGATTGACTTGATAGCTTGACGAGCTTTAATCAACCAAGCTTGAGCTTGGCTTGAAAAATTCTATTAAAGCTTGAGCTTGGCGAAAAGCTTGAATGTATATAAAATATTGTATCTAATGGCCAAACTAGTCAATAAATATATGTATAAAATAAAACAAACTTAAACCATATAAAATATATGTATAAAATATTGTATCAACTAAAACACAACTTTTTAGCCAAGAAGAGTAAATAATACAATTATACAAATAGTAGAATACAAAACGTTTTGATTAATTAGGGTTAATCTAGAATACATGTTTAATTATTTTCAAAGTAAGTCCTTATAATTATGTTAATAATCAAATTATCCCTAGTTAGTTATATGAATTTATAATGGAAATACATTTATATTAAAGCTTGAAAAAGCTTGATAGGAGCACGAGCCGAGCTATCAAAAGCTTGAGCTTGGCTTGTTATATGTTTCGAGCTAATTTTTGGGCTTGAGCTTGGGCTTGAGCTTGATAAAATCTTGACTCGATCGAGTCAAGCCCGAGCTCGAGCTCGAGTTGCTTGATAAAAGCTTGACTTGATTACAGCCCTACCTGACATTGCGATATTGGAAAACCCCTAAAAATGGATTGCAGTGGAACTTAATGTCACTGGGGTGCTACTCAATTGGTATAACAACACAAAGTATAGAAAAGGGATTTACCTTATCTGTTTTAGAAGAAATTTCATAATCAAAAGCATTAAATCTACATCGTTCAAAATTAGTGCAGAAATGCAGGCCCATAAAAGAAATAAAGTGGTCCCAAGTGAATATCAGAGTATCGTAATCCTATAACCGTGCCATGCCATGCCAAAAGCCGCCATAAGTAAGCTAACACCTTAAGAACCTAAAAATACATGCTAAAAGTATTAACACAAAGGTTGGTGAGTTCATAGGTTTAATATAAAACAGTAAAGTTTGACCACCAGCCAAGCATATGAGAAATTCATCGAACATAATGTCATACAAAAGTTAGGAAAATATTTTGATTGCGCTAAGTTCATGACACGAAACACTGTGGGTGTCTCGCACCCAAGCAATGTAGGCAACAAAGTACCTAGTTAATACAGAAACTACGCACCCAGTAATGTAGGCAACAAAGTACCCAAGGTGACTATGCACCCAAGTAATGTAGGCAACGGTACCCAAATGTCTGACGACTACGCACCCAAGTAATGTAGGAAACAAGTATCCATGTAATGCATGGGATATCATATATATAGTATTTGTCCATTATTAATGATTAATCGAGGGTTTCATATTTACACATATCTTTCATATTTACACATATCGAGGAGTTTTAAATCGCCAATACCATTACTCTTTACCCTTCTTCTTCACAAAGATTTATTTTGGCATGATGTCCGGATTAATGATACCTCATTGGCGCAACAATTTCCTCATCATTTCTTACTAGAAGAGTTCAAAATGTTGTGGTTGGGGATCGTTGGAATGGCTCGAGTTTCTCTTGGAATTGGAGCGTCCACTTACGTGGAGGTATTGAAGATGATCAGTATAATAGGATTTGTGATTTTGTCAAGCAAGTTACTATTGTTGAATCTGAAGATTCTTGGAGATGGTGTTGTGATACAATGGATTCATTTTCAGCTAACGAGTTACATAAACACCTTGATTATTTGTGGGTACCTAGTCATTACCTAGCGACTAGGTGGAATAAGATAGTTTATCAAAAAGTAAATATTCATGTGTGGAGACTGATTAAGGATCGTTTGCCTAACCCGTTTTAAGTTATAGTTTCGTGGTATCGACAGTCTCTCTCTCTCTCTCTCATATGCCCAATATGTATAAATGGTTTGGAATCTACCTATCATGTGATGTCTCACGTCTGAATGTATTATCGCGATTAAGGTTTGTAAGTTGGTTGTTAAGTGGCTAGACCTGAAGCCAACTTCCTCCTATTGAGTTCCTAGACTTTGTTAATAGCCAGGGTAATTTGCATAAGGCCAAGGATATTATTTTCACTATCATTTATACGGATCGGTGAGAGCTTTGGAGATTCCATAGTGAATCTATATTTCGGCCTGGGAAGAAGAGGAGTGTAGGTATTGTGGACCCTATTATTCATTTTTCATATATATGGTATCGAATAGGCATAAAAAGCGAGTATGTGTTGGGATGGTGGTTTAAAAATCCGCTTTTGTTTATATAATCTATTTGGGAGAGCCTATCGTATGAAGATTGTTTGCGATTACGTTATGGTTGTTGTTGTGAATTGCTTCTCATTGTTGAGAGTATCGAGCCAATCAAGATTCTCCGGATCTTTTGTTGATATGTCTTTTCTTGATGTAACTTTCCTCGGGCTTGTATGGGACTACATCAAAAACACCGAGGAGTGAAACCGTGGCTTGGCCTCCGTGGGCGGGATTTTTCTCTTGTCTTGGTTATATGTAATTGGCAAGAGTTTTTTCATCCTTTTGTAGTCCTCGTAGTTAAAGCCTCGGGAGGAATCTAGATTGTGTAGCTTTGTTTATTTCTAGATTTGTATTGGTACTTTTTAGCTTTTAGTGCCTTACTAGTAGCTATTTTTAATATAATTATGCCGTTAAAAAAAATATTTATTTCCCGTATTAATTACAAAAACTGGAAAAGGATTTTAGCATTTTGCAACTGATCTTGGCTCCTAAGCAGTTATATATAAATTATAAACGTATATACCTTTTATTTTGAAGGGTGGATCATGACCACTCTTCCATGTACATGAACTCTAATCATTTTTATATGTTCACTCAATGTTGTGCAACTTTATATACAAATAGTCATAAGGTGCCAATCTTCTTCAAACAAGCTACTCAGGTCGGATGCTAATAAGATACTGATAATAACTTTTGTAAATAATACCAACATAATGTTGTATTTTTTTTATGAAATATAAAGCATAGGGGTATAAAATCTACGGGGTATTTATTATATTTATAAAGTTATTAGAAAACATGAAAAATATAATTATACTTGAGTCCATATAATTTATTTAAAGTGTAACAACTAAAGTTTTATTAATTACTCTCTTACTTTTTATTTTTACAAAATTGACACATATATTTTTAACACAATTTATAAATAAGATGAAAGTTAAAGAGTTTGACCAAAAGAGCTTCAATTTTGACTATTATAAACTAACTAGACGAGTACCCGTGCCTAGCGGCAACGGTGTCTAGTTTTCTGCAAAATTCCGACGACCTATAAGTTTCTTTCAACAAACTGTATTTGTAGCGTCAGAGAATCATTTTCGAATAACTATAATTATGATGTGTGGTTGCATAGCAGCAGAAATATACAGTTTTCAAAAAAATTATGTGTAGTCGATCTAAGTGTAGGAGTATATTTCTAATATGATTGTTTTAACTTTTAAGTTATTAAGATTTTAGTAATAATAGATTCAATCATTACAAAAAGCAATGGTATTATGTAGTTGGCAATATTATGTTGTAGTTTAGATGTATAGCAAATGTGTGTGACCGCTTTTTCTTGTTTTGTCATTAGGCAGTTATAACTATTTTTTTTTATATGTTTAACGTTTATTATTTAGTGTGTGGCTTTTAAACTTGTAACCTTACAAATTTAATATCACCATAATAAGACTATATTGTACTATCAATTTGCATAGATATTTAAGCATTGTTCAAAGCTATTTGTTTGGGGTACAAATAATTATCTCTGAAGATAACAATATTATTTAATTTTTGTGATTATAATAAACTTACATAACATTATTGATATACCGGACAAAGGGTTATACAATATTTATTAATTTTTAAAAGACGATTCATATATGCTAGTCCTTTAAGTGGTGCAAGACCAACATTTTTCAAAATAACATTATACAAATGATAACGTACATGTGTCAAATCAAAATAAACAACAAAAAACTACAATTACTTGGTCTATCATTTTCCAAATTTGTCACGGGTTCCACAACTACTTCATCATTTCTTATATAATTTTGTCAAATTTGAAACCTGGTTCGACCCGGGTGGTTCAACCGGTTGAACCGTTCTGGTAAAAAAAACAAGTCGATTTAACCCGACAGGTTGGGTAAAAAACAAGTCAAATTAAATCGGGTCAACCCGCCGGGTTTGAAGCGTCCGGGTAAACCCATTTTTCGATGTGTATTAATAGTTTCCTTTTGAAATATATGTCTTCAACATTTTCACTTTTACTTTCAACTTTTCACTTTTTACTTTTTGGTTTTTCCTTTATATATAGTATATAGCAGGGTAATCGCGTGTTTTGGCGGCGGGTACCCTGTGACGATTAACCGCAAAAATATATCTCGATGAGACCTGATTCACCAGTTTGTATCCGTTTCAACGGGTCATCTTTTGTTCGTTTTCGAATTGCTTTAATTGGTTAGCCGAACCGGTGGCGACACCTGTTCTCAGTTGAATACGTTAGTCCGGTTCGGTCCGGTTTTCAAAACTATATGTAACATCAACTTGTTAACTTGTATGAAGTTTTGTGTGTTTTATTAATTTGTATAATGTATATAATAACATGTACTTTTCATTTTAGGGTGTTTTAAAAATATCATTAATTAGTGTGTTTAATTATTTTATATTTTGGATTATGTTGTAGCTTCTTTAAATTATACGCTATGAAAATTTTATTGTACTTTTTAGTAAGGGTGTTTTAATTGATTGTTTTAATTTTGTAGGCGTGCTTTTAATTAGTTGTACAATGTGAATAATTTATTATACTTTTAAGTAATGGGGTGTTTTAATAAGAGTATTAATTACATTATTCATTTCTCTCTCATTTGACCAATTTCAATAATTCAACTTTTTCACTTTTCACCTTTGACCGTTTTTCCATTTTATGTAGTATAGATAAAAATGCTCAATTTTGCCACCTGCTGTATGAATGATGCAATTGGTTCAATTGCAATTTTATATCTTCTTGTTTCACTTTGTCAAGTTTCTTTATTAAATAAAAGATGTAATGACTAAAAATTCATTGTCTTCAATAAAAAAAATTAAAGTAAAAATATACTACAATAATAATTATTATTTTTATAACAAGCAATCATAAGCGGGGTTTACAAAAGAATACAAGAATACTGGTCATAATCGAAAACTTGATACACATCAAAATTTTAGAATTGATATGAACTTCACGAATACATGTCCAAGGTTGGTTGACTTTGGCGTCCTTAAGCTTCTATCACGAAACTTTGTATTGCTCCTAAAGCATAAAATCCATATGCAATCTTATATAACCTAGTAGCATTTCTTCTCCATAACGTATGTGGGATTCTAAACGTATATATTTCTCTTAATAATAGTTCTAAATTATTCATTTAAAAGCATTTGTTTTATCTTGTATACCGAAAGACCTCGTTGAGAGTACAAATTATGGCCACAACTTAAGGCACTTTTATACAACGTGTTCCTTAAAAAGGTTAAAACAACACATAAATCTAAATGAAAACGGATATTGTTATCGGTCATTGGTTGTTTTTATAATGATAAGTTCTAAATGACTATATAAGTTTATAAAAACAACTCAAAGGAGTGAGTATGTTTGTGATTTAGTGAATTCATGGTCATATTCAGTAAGTTTATGTGCTTATTTGTTTATGATCTATTTAAACTGACATTACGTTGCTTGATAAATTTTAGTAGTTTATTTTTTTCCCACTTAGTAAATTAATCATTGTCGCAACTAGCATCTTATCTTATATATCAATTTAACAATTGAGATCAAGAAACCACTACAATGAACTAGATTGTTTTACATGCGTTGCAATTTATACCAAGTATTAATTCTGTGACAACTTTTTGAAATCTTCAGAGGGATCCTTTTGTTCACTATATTTTTAACCTGATTATTTTTATTTGTTTACCCATTGCATTCTAATACACTTCAACTTGTTGGTTTTATGGATATAAATTAGTAGTCGTGAGTTAGGATCGAACTCGAGACCACGGGATTGCACACTTTGCGTATGAGAATTAAAGTTAATAATTAAATATAAAATGTTGTATTTATTTATTATTTACACGAAATATATATATAACGGACGTTAAGTTAATTAAGTGTAATAGACTAACGATCGTTAAATGCTAAAACGAAGGACTGGAAGTAAAATTGGATGTCAAGTAGGTTCTAGAATCCCATGGGGACTCCTAAACCGATCGGCTATGGGTTACCATAACCCAATCCTTAGCAAACTTGGACTCCAAGTTATCTTGTGTATGAATACAAGGCCTAGGGTTATTGTATTTTATCTCTGGTACTCCTAATCATAAACCTAAACAGTGTTTGTGTGTTTTGTCCATAACCGATCGTACAAACACCTTAGGGTGTCGATCCTTTGTTTTTCCAAAACAAAATATTTTCGTGTTCTTAAAACTAGCATTACTTTAATTTGTTATAGTACGTGTCTACAAGAACGTGGTACTAACACACTATTGTTAGTATCTTGGATTAAATTACAAAATCGGCAAAGGGTAATTCATATAATCCTATAAACCCTAATTAGGGTTCATCACTTGCTAGTTTAAAGGAATTGATTCTTGTTGGGCTAGAATCAAAAGGTACGATACTTTACGTTTATGTTAATTAGTTATTCATTAATTGTTCCTATACGCTTCGCATGTTTCTTTGATGTTTTATGTGTTTTATATATGATTGTCATGTTATATAATTCTAACACTGACATCTCCATATACTCCACAACAAAATGGTGTATCTGAGAGAAGGAATCATACATTGTTAGACATGGTGTGATCAATGTTTAATCTTACTACTCTGCCTTTATCCTTTTGGGATTATGCTTTAGAATCTGTTGTTCGTATTCTAAATATGGTTCCCACAAAGAAGGTTGATAAGACACCATATGAAATATGGCATGGTAAAGCTTCTAACTTATCTTATTTAAAGGTATGGGGTTGCAAGGCGTATGTTAGACGTGACTCAGTAGATAAACACCAACAGAGATCTGTAAAGTGTATCTTTGTAGGATACCCTAAGGAAACTATGGGTTACTACTTTTACTATCCAACTGAAAATAAAGTAATTGTTGCTAGGTATGGAGATTTTCTTGAAAAGGATCTCGTATCTCAAGAATTCAATGAGAGAGTTTATGATCTGGAAGATGATCATGAAGATACATTACCTTCTGAAAACACTAACGTACTTCCGGTAGAACCTGATAGTCTGGGTCCTCCACAAGAAGTTGAAGTGGTTCCCGTTTGTAGATCTGTAAGGACTACACGTACACCTGAACGTCTATGTCTTAACGTAGAAGTTGAGGAAACTATATTAGGAGATCTTGGAGAGCCTGATAATTATAGAGTTGCCATGGCAAGTCGTGAAAAGGGAAAATGGCAAGCTGCAATGAATGGGGAAATACAATCCATGAAATATAATGAAGTCTGGGAAGAGGTTGACTTACCTCCAAATGCTAAGGTAGTTGGAAGTTAGTGGCTCTATAAAATAAAGACCGAAATGGATGGCAATGTACACATCTATAAAGCTCGTCTAGTTGCTCAAGGTTTTACTCAAACTTTTGGGATAGATTACGAGGAGACTTTTTCTCCTGTAGCAGACATTAGAGCTATTAGAATTCTCATAGCTATAGCAGTGTACTATGACTATGAGATATGGTAGATGGATGTCAAAACCGCCTTCTTGAATGGTCTCTTAGATGAGGATATCTATATGAAGCAACCTGAGGGGTTCGTGATTCCACAATTTCCAAACCGTGTATGCAAACTTCAAAGGTCCATTTATAGATTGAAGCAAGCATCGAGGCAATGGAATATGAGATTTGATGAAGAAATCAAAAGGTATGGATTTATTCAAAATCGGATGAGCCATGTGTATATCACAAAGTTAGTGGGAGTGATGTAAGTTTCCTTATCCTTTATGTCGATGACATATTAATTATGGGAAAAGACATTCCAAGTTTGCAAAGTGTTAAGGCATATCTTGGACGGTGTTTTTCCATGAAGGTCTTAGAAGCTGCATACATTCGGGAATCATGATCTACATAGATAGATCAAAGCGGTTAATTGGTTTAAGTCAAAGCGCTTACATTGATAAAATATTGAAGAGATTCAATATGCAAAATTCCAAGAAAGGATATTTGCCGATGGAAGTAAAGATGACAACTGGTGACATAACTTTGGTATGAAGTAATTTGTATCTAGAAATCTCCAAGATATTCATTATTATGAAATAGATATATGGGTGAGTACGGTTTGGAGAAAAAGGAGGGAAAAACAAAGTATTTCTAATGAGCAAATTGATGAAGGATTAGTGCTCCAAATCAAGAAATAAGTTAGTACTAATCATCTCTTCCAGTAAGTAATTCTCTACCTAAAGTTAATTGGTGAATCCAAGAATTAGGGTTCTTGATATCAATTGGGAATTTTGGTAAATGATGTTCATAAGCTTAATTAAGAAGTTATGATGAAATTGGTATAAGTATTATTGCATTAAGCTAATAAATTGATGGGGCTAATTATCATGTAATCATGGCATGATTATATGATAATTAGATGGGTTTAAGGAAAATCTATGATTGGGATAATCATGGTTTAGTATTTTGATTATGTATATGTGCCTTTAGTGATTGTGGCTTAGATGACAAGAGTGAAAGGTGATGATGATGTTAGAGGATGATGATGATGTCCTTGGTCTCACTAGCTTGGAATTAAGGTAAGTAAACCGGTTATAAGTTAATGTTATATGGATTTCAATGCATTATGTGTTATGTGATGTTTATGTTAAGTATATGGTATGACTTGATGTATATGTGTTTGTGTGTAAATAGTTTGTAGTGCTACTTTGGCATAATTAGCATGAGATTGATAAAATAGGATGGAAATGGTTAAAGTATGTATGGTGATGCTTAATGATATCCTAAGGTATGTTTATGATTAAAGTTGTAATGGAAGAATGGTTATAATGTGTAATGTGTGATTGATGTATAATGTTAAGTTATATCCGTTTTGCTTACTAAGCCTCGTGCTTACGGTTTAAGATGTTAATGTTTGTAGGTCCATATTTGATGGCGATGGTAAGCATTTGATTAAAGCTTATGGATTGCTAGATGGAAGTTAGAAGAATGGTTTAAAAAAAAAAAAAAAAAAAAAAAAAAAAAGAGCTTAGGTAGATCTGAGCTCGTTTCAATGTTATACCCCAAAGTCTAAAATAGTTTGTAAGTGTCATTCGGTGTCAAGGTATATGTTAAGGTTAATGAAGTAATAGAGTTATCCATGGTTGTTTAAAAGTATGGTTCAAGCATTTAGAGTTATGGTTAAAGGGTATTTGGAATAAGTGTATTTATCCCCATTTGGGATTACAATGGGTCAAATGATTATGGAATTGGTTTATTATGTTATTTTAAAGATTTCTGGAAAGTTTTGTTAAGTTTCGAGTCACGAAAGTATGGTTTCCGGAAAATGTGTGAAGTATTGTTTTATAAAATTTTCTGCTGGTCCTATATGACCATGTGGTATTTTCAACATATGGCCATATGACTACTTGCTTCGAAAAGTTTAATAAGGGGCATATGGTCGACATATGGCCATATGGTATTTTCAAGATATGGACATATGGTTGTCTCGAAAAGTTTAATAAGGGTACAAGGCTAGCATTTGGCCATATCAATTTTAGCATATGGCCATATGCTCCGTCGAGTATAAATAGAGTATTTTTGATTTTGTCGATTTTAGAAAATCATATCTTTTAAATCGTAAGTCATCACGGTCACGCCACCCGCCATTTTGAAGGTAATTAACTCTAGTATCATCTAAAACTGGTTTCAAAGTCTGAAATGTTATAGATTTTTGTCAATGGTTAGAAGAGTAACGAAAGGTCTGTTATAGTGAAGTCGTTTCCGTGTATAAGTTTCAAAATTTGAGTATTTATGACGTGTCGTTCACGGGGTGTACCAACTTGGTATCAGAGCTTCGGTTTAAGTGAAGTAGGTTTCCACTTTAGGTTTCCTAGACTTAAACCACTATTAGATGCGTTAAATGTAAGAGTAGGTTATGCGAAAAAGTAAATGTTTAAGTATTGAAGCAAATTATGAGATAGGTTATATGAACCTAAGTAGATAATGATGAATGTGATTTATAATGTTAGCATGTATGTGATATAAGTCCGTGGAGGACTTGAAATGTTTAAATGATAATCGCCGTGCAACTTGGTTAGTGCCGGTAATCGCTTTGTGATTATAAGAACGTGCTTTAAGAGTGGTGGTAATGGAATGTGATTAAAATGGTAAGTGGTATTAGAGATGGGATAATAGCGAATTAAAATATTTGATGCTTAAAGTATGAAATGTAGTAATGATGAGTGTGCTAAATTATAATGTGTGAAGGTAAAATGAGAATTGCCACACTAATTATGAAGCATCTGTTAATACGAAAAGTAAAGAATGGGATTAAAGAAACAATGACAAGTAATGATGAGATGAAAGTGGTATAACTAATGTGCTAAAAAACTAAAAGAGATGAGTTAAGAATGTAAGGATATGTTGCCTAATTAAACGCAAAGAGATTGTGTTAATGTATAAAGTGTGTATAAAAGATAAATGCAAGTTAATGAAGGTGTTATCGAACTAACCTATGTAAGGTTAGATGTAGAAAAAAATTGAATAACCTAAAAGAGGTAAGAGTAAAGATGTGGAAATGGTTAACGCACGTTAATGAATGTAAGTTGTAATGAGAAATGTAAACACATAGTACATGTATAAGTATGATAAGCAGGTTTCATATACTCTATGATGGTTGCTTTAGCTAAATAGCATGAATGGAATAATGTATGCATTAAATTATTAATGGCTTGGATCCAAGTTAAATGTGAAAGGTTAAAGATGGCTATCACGTAACCAATGAGTTAATGATGGCTGATGATGGCATCCTTCGGGTTGGCCGAGTTAATGATGGCTAATGATGGCATCCTTCGGGTTGGCCGAGCTAATGATGTTAATGATGGTATCCTTCGGGATGACCAAGCTAAGGATGTTAATGATGGTATCTTTCGGGATGACCAAGCTAATGATGTTAATAATGGTATCCTTCGGGATGACCAAGTTAATGATGGTATCCTTGGGGATGACCAAGCTAATGATGTTAATGATGGTATCCTTCGGGATGACCAAATTAATGATGTTAATGATGGTATCCTCCGGGATGACCAGGCTTGAAATGATAAGGTGAGATGGATCCAAGCTAGAAAAGAGAAAAGTTAAAAGTGAAATATTTAATTTACAAACAATGAATGTGAAATGAGAAAGAGAAACATAAGTTAAAATGTGTAAAGAATAGGTGTGAATGTTATGTCGAAAGTGTATAAGTAGGACGATTTATGATTTCCTTGATTAAATGGACTGGGAAGCCTTTTCATTTAATTAAAGAAATTGTGAATCTCCGAACCATGAGTTTATGTTTCTTGATTTACATAGATTGGGACTCCTTTCCATGTAATTGAGGAAATATAAATGAGTGGGCTTATGTGTTCTCGACATGGCGTGAGTAAGGTAAAAGGGTGAAAACGAAGCCTAGAATTAGTTAGAAGTTTTACTGAACTAAGAAAAGCGGGGTAGAATTAGAATCGACTTTTAAATTGAGACATTGAGTGAAACCAACCATTTGGAGTTTAAAGTATAACCCAAAAATATTAAGCAATTGGTAATGATGTTATAACATGCCTTGAGGAGTGGTACAAAATATGAGTAATGATAGTAACGGATGCTAATTATTATTATTACCTTATGTGTAAATGTGAAGGTGTAAGTTAAGTTTGACTTTTTGAAGTCAAAGTGTTGAAAGTTCTTATGAGACTCATAATCTTTGACGATAAATTGTAGAAAGAAGTAAAGAAAACGAGACAATGTAATGAAAATGTTAACGAAATAACGAAATAATCATAGTAAGATTAGAAGATATTAGTTACTGTTGATCCGTGGAAGTAAAAATAACTTAATATTTCCCAAGTGAACCTTAACACTTGGCGAAAATCCGTAAATGAAATAGAAAGGAAAAAGGAGTTATAGAAAAATGTTTAAGCGGATAATAAAATCACTATGGTAGAATTGAAATGCTAAGTCGTATAGATTAACGTTTGACTTATGTAAAGTCAAAACGGCATAAATTTTCTCAAGTGACACATAGTCCTTGATTAAAAGGTTAAGTATAGTAAGGAAGAATGTGATGTGATGGAAATGAGGTTGGCAAAATGATACAATGATTATACTAAATGTGCCTTGTTTGATATAATGACCTTAGTAAGAGTTGTACGCTCTTAGAAAGTTAAATGAGAAGTAGAGTGGATTAAAGATTTTGAATGTGTTACCTTGTGTTGCAAGATCACTTAGATCATTGCAACGAAATGTTTGAATGAAAGTGTGCTTAGTACTAAGAATGGGGTTAAGAAATGACCAAGTCATGGTTAGTTTAAGCGAGAGATTTCGGGGACGAAATCTAAATAAGGGGGTTAGAATTATAACACCACAAACCGAACCTAAGTATCTTATTACAAGAATACCATTTGAATGGTTGACTATGACTTTTATAAGTTTTATGGACTTACGGATTGGTTAGTCAAACACGATAGTCAAACTATAAGTGTTAATGTCATTTAAATGGCTATAGAAAGTATGATGTGCCACAAATATAAGAAAGATGGACTTAAAGGGCTAATGTTGTCATGAAGTAAATTAGTAATAAAGTTTAATGTGGCCAAAATAGAAGCAAATATACTTTAGGGGCCAAAGATGACAACCGGTGACATAACTTTGGTATGAAGTAATTTGTATCTAGAAATCTCAAAGATATTCATTATTATGAAATAGATGTATGGGTGAGTACGGTTAGGAGAAAAAGGAGGGAAAAACAAAGTATTTCTAATGAGCAAATTGATGAAGGATTAGTGCTCCAAATCAAGAAATAAGTTAGTACTAATCATCTCTTCAAGTAAGTAATTCTCTACCTAAAGTTAATTGGTGAATCCAAGAATTAGGGTTCTTGATATCAATTGAGAATTTTGGTAAATGATGTTCATAAGCTTAATTAAGAAGTTATGATGAAATTGGTATAAGTATTATTGCATTAAGCTAATAAATTGATGGGGCTAATTATCATGTAATCATGGCATGATTATATGATAATTAGATGGGTTTAAGGAAAATCTATGATTGGGATAATCATGGTTTAGTATTTTGATTATGTATATGTGCCTTTAGTGATTGTGGCTTAGATGACAAGAGTGAAAGGTGATGATGATGTTAGAGGATGATGATGATGTCCTTGGTTTCACTAGCTTGGAATTAAGGTAAGCAAAACCGGTTATAAGTTAATGTTATATGGATTTCAATGCATTATGTGTTATGTGATGTTTATGTTAAGTATATGGTATGAGACTTCGTTTGGCTAATAGTTTCATGCATAACTGTGATTAGTATTTGGATAAAGGATATTGTAAACATTTATTATTTTGAGGAAATAAAATTTTGATTATGTTTATTTTCATTTATAATATTGTTGTCCTATATTTGCATGTTTAATCCATGAGTAACTAAGTTATTCTAAATTGTCCATTCTCAGTTAATGATATGGGAGTATCATTAAAATAAGACAAATCTGAGTGATGTAGTAAAATATATTTGAAAGTATATTGATGAGAAAGCATACCAATTTCAGACGATATTCAATGAATTGAATATAGGACTTGATCCAACTACATAATTTACTTTATGGATATTGTTGTTAAGTAAATTGTGAATAGTTATCCTCAGACTTGAGATATCAGATAAGTGTCATAAATGTAGTGCATTTCTATGGAACAACTTAACGCTATACGTAACTGGTAATCATAAGGGTTGTTTCTAGAAGTGTTACAAAGTTTGTGGGTTATTCTTGTAGTCAAGATATAATTTGTTCCTTCAATTTTATTTGGAGTTTAATAATGCTAGGCCCCTCTTAGGGTTGACAAGATGTTTGTGCGGCCGCACCCAAGATCTCCCCTGAATATGTTCAGAAGATTTGGTAATCTTGCTCAATCACTTAAAACGAGAAACAAAATGGTTGAATAAAGAATGACTTAATTCCATATCTTTATTTAACATGGTATTAGAAACAAAAGATAATAATAATGAGAAATCATTAAAGGTTTTCCAGAGCCTT